>OZ012684.1:12938594-13266804 GCA_963942565.1 Maea johnstoni | reverse complement strand
CTCTCACACACACACGATGCAGGGGTCTTAGAGCTCTCCTGGCATAGTGCCAATTCCGTTGGGGCCATTGGCCCTAGATTGTGCACCTAAGACATAACATTGTTATTAGAACTGCTTGAAACCGTCCCCATCTGTTGTTTGTGAGGGCTCTGGCTTGATGGATTGAGTCAGGTTTCTGGGTAAGACTGGCCATCCAAGAACAGGTGTGCTTTTTGTTCCCTCCTGAAGCCGGTTGAGCAACAGTCTCAACATATTACAGCATAATGCTTGTTATGTCAGAAAAGAAATGTGTAACTTTGTACAGCATTACTTAATCTTTGGGTATCTTGCCATAACTGATGGGTGATTGTGCACTAGAGGCAGATGCATCATTAGGGAGCACACTTTGTATAAGATTCCCCCCTTCATGAGCTGTCAACTGGAATACATAAAGCACTCTCTGGATCCATTATACTGTTACAGATGCAATATTGGGAATAACCAGAAGATAAAATTGATACGTACAGGCATGAATTAAAAATAAATAGATAAATCAATGAATAAAGGAATATATTCTTAGTATATGAACTAGTTGATAATACTTAGATAAATTTTCTTATAGTTATACTGTTAATTCTTATTTATTTATATTTCTTCTTGGATTTTTCAAGGTATCTAGTTTTTTGCATTTGAAGTAAACCCTTCCAATACTGAAGCTACTTTCATCCGAAGGACAAGGGTGCAAACATTTTGAAAAACCATCTAAACCCTTTCATGTTAGTATTCATTATATAGATCCCACTGAGTACTCTCAGATGAGGAAAACCATGTGCCAGGATAAACATAAGATGGCAATTAACAACTGGAATTGTGCGTTATATGCTGCTGGTGGCTAATTTGGCCAATACAAAATGATGCAAAAGTCCTGAGAAATGACCGAAAACCTGGCAAATGGGTATTCATCTGAGAGTACTCAGTGAGAGCTATCCAATGAATACCAACATGACAGGGTTTAGATGGTTTTCAAATATCTTTGCGTTCATTTGCTTTGGAAGAAAGTAGCCTCAGCATTGGAAGGGTTAATGACGGCAGGTAAAAATCCATACCTCTGTCTGCTCCTGCAGGTGATGATCTATAATGGGGAAGGTCAATGACCGCATCATCATTTCTAGGAAGCGCCTGGCACCTCTATAGTGGCGGTTGGCAGGCAATGCAGTTATGAATAGAAGGCACATGCTGTCTATAATTAATGGCATAACACTGTGAGTAGCCACTTCTGAGAATCAGATTATGCATCAGTAATCAGTATGTATCATCATTATCATTATCATTATCATCAGCTGATATCACAACTTGGGAGGTGACTTATTTGATAGATACTTGAAGTAAGATTTTTCTTACACTCATGTTATTTTTAGCATAATAATAACCTAGGGTCCATATACATGCATGCACACACATAAACACACATGCACAAATACACACACACACACACACACACACATGCACACACACAAGTACACATGCATATTCATATGCACACGCACCTTGACTCGTTTTCGGCCGAATAACCTTTTCCTGGGCATAGGCTTTAATTAGCTTCCTTTTACTATCAGTTTCCTCTCTAAGATTTACCTAGTCATGGATATATATTAATCACCTCCAGGTAAATCAAAGGCACCTTATGCACTGGTGGTAATCTGAGCTGCGTTGGCATACATTAAGATGTGAAATTAATCACCTTTTTATACTGCCGTTGAAGAGAAATTAGTTTTTTTCTAGTATAAGGGTAGAATAGTTGCCATGGAAAGAAGATAGATGTCTTTTAGTTGTTTTTGGTTTATATGTTTTTTGAAATAGATTAATATCTTTTTCATTGAATTCCACCCAAGCCACTGGTGGCTTTTTTCACAGACTTAGTATTGTTAGTTTGTTCCTCTGAGCTGGTAAACAGGTTTCAGGTCAACAAGTGCAGCTTGCATTCTCTGCATGGACAGTGATCTAGTAGAAGGATGTAGTAGGCTGGCGTTGCTGCTCTGTGTGTATCTTAATCATCATTTCATTGGCCTCCTGTTTAGACCATTCATGAAAGGCACAGCAAAATTACTTGATTTGTAAAGTAAAAACACAGTAAAGCCTAGTAGCTAGGCTAGGTAGTGTCTGTGAGTAGACTTACCCCCTCTGGAGGGAAGTGAGAGGGAATTTCAGGGAGAGGGGCAACCACCTTGTGCAGATACTTTGCCTTGCCTACAAGTGGTATATACACGTCCTCAAAAGACGTGGTGTGCCTAAGAGTAGATCCACCCCCTCAGGAGGGAAGTTACAGTGAATTCCAGGGAGAGTGGAAACCACCTCATGCATGTGAATTGCCTCCAGGCGATATGCTGTGCTAAATATCACTTCCTGGAAAGGGTACTCCACCACAGTTAGGGCCTTCCTCCTCTTGCTTGGTATTCCTCAAAGGTATACCGCCTCAATCAATACTTCCTCTTCAATATCCTGTGATAACTCTCCTCTCATGATTGTAGCCTCCTCTCCTTGAATGGATGACAGTACAGGATTTCAAAATATCGTTGACGATCTGATAACTCATAGGCATGGCTTATCAGCACACATACTACCACTACTGCTACAACTGCTATTGCCATGATAATGACAATGATGATGATGATGAATTCAATGACAACTGCATCTGCTAATACCACTCTCGCTACTACCACCACCACCACCACCACCACCACCACCACTACTACTACTACTACTACTACTACTACTACTACTACTACTACTACTACTACTACTACTACTACTACTACCACTACCACTATTACCACTACTACTACTACTACTACTACTATTACTTCTACTACTGCTACTATTACTACTACTACTACTACCACCACTACCACTATTACCACTACTACTTCTACTGCTACTAACTCGGCTGGCTCGATGAGAAAGTTTTACGTGTCTGACCCACCATAAGCCTTCAAGGCTCTTCAGATTCTGTATTGTATGGCAGGTTATAAAGACTATTGTTTTAAATTGTATGACATATTTGAATGTATTTATGATTTACTTGGTCCATTATAAGCCTTTATGGCTGGCCAGATTTTTTACCCTGTATTTATATGTAATGTTTGTTTTAATCTGGATTGGACAATAAACTATTTATCAACAACTAATACTACAGCTATTGCTACTGCTACTACAATTATGAATACTACTTATCTAATCTAAATTACTATTATAGCTTTAGATGTAATCTCATTACCTCATTCAATTAAGACTCATTTTGACTAGTCAGCTTTGCTCTAAACAAGACACTGTAAACTAGCATGGGGATTGGTTACACTGAATAGGACGTAATGTACGAGTGACTCAACCACCTGAGCTGATAATCAGATTTCATTAGTGATTGATGAATTTGGTTTTTGTGCTGCCCCTGAGGTAGCTGGTGACACTCCCTAAGTGAAGTGTGATTTGACAGTGCTGGTGCTGCCCCCTGCTATTACTGTTGAAATAGGAGCCTTGATTGATCTAGGTAATTAGTGAAACTGTCCCACTGGGTGTAGTATTGGGGGAGGAGGAGCGATGAATGTTAATGTGGGACAGGATTAGGATGCTGCCAGTGAGCACACTGAAATATCAATTACCGGCACCTGCTAGTGATGCAATCAGTGGCTCCTGAAAGATGACACATCTTTTAATTACTACTAGGGATGTAAAAAGACTGATTCACTATTAGGCTTTGGGAGATGAAACAATGAAGTTCTTTTATCTCATTAAATGATAAAATCATAATTAAAAGTATGCATGTATAATTAAGCATGGTGATTGAGGGAAATTTGGAAAAATAAATTAAGTTTGTGATATTTGTAGACTAATGATTCTCTTGTTCGTTTCTGTAATTTTTAAGAAAGTTGAAAACAAATCAATACATTAATAACCAGAACAAACATGTTGCCAGCTGATGTCATATTTGTTAAACAGAATATAAACACCTCTTCAATACAGCCAAGTCTAACTAATCATAGAACAATTGTTTTTGCGAGTCTCTATAAGGGCCTCGCTGATTCAGTACTAATTACAAAACACCTGTAAGTGTGTCTTAGGCCACTCCAATGTAATTACTTGTCTTACGAGCTCCAGAGGCAGGAAATGAGCCATTTCGTAATTTAAAAAAAGTTGAAAAATGTGTTTGTTTTTTTTTTTTTTTTTTTTTTAAATTGAGAGTCTGCCGACTAGGACTTGTATCGATATGTTTCTAACAGCCTAATCTCAACTAAATAAAATCAATCAATCCCTGTTGCCTGAAGGGTGGGAGATATACATCCTCAAATCTGAGGCTCTACTACAGCATTGATAAATTCCTGTAGTTGATTATATGACCCTTCCAATGAATGTTCTTAAAACTTTTTTTTGGAGTCTGACAGATTTTTTTTTCAAAAAAAGCTTGCAAGACAAGTATTTAAATTGGAGTAGCCTTAGGCCACTCCAATTTATTTACTTGTCTTACGTGCTCAGGAGGTAGGAAATGAGCCATTTTGGAATAAAAAAAAAAAAAAAAATGTGACTTTTTTTATTATTATTATTTTTTTTAGAGTCTGACGACTAGGACTGGTAGCGATATGTTTATACCAGCCTATTCTCAACTAAATAAAATCAATCAATCTATTAATATCTGTAACCCGAAGGGTGGGAGGTATACCTCCTTAAGTCTGAGGCTCTACTACAGCAATGATAGCTTCCTGTAGTTGATTGAATCACACTTACTAAGAACATTCTTAAAACTTGCACTTTTTTTTTTTTTTTGTTGGAGTCTGACAGAAAATTTCAAAACCACTTTCGTCCGTAAGACACCAATGATGACTTTTTTTTTCTTTTTTTTTGGAGTCTGACAGGATTTTTTTCCAAAAAAAGCTCGTAAGACAAGTAATTAAATTGGAGTGGCCTTATCTGCAAATAAAAGCATAATTGAACCTGCATGATAATGGGTTGGAACCTGCTGCAAATAAATTCACTACATTGAAGGCATCTGACTGATTTTCTTGACCACCTATTGATTATGTCTCCCCCCTTACCTGGGGAGATAATTTTTTAGCACATTTCCCGTCCACAGCCAGACTTGACTGCAGGATTCCAAGAAGTCGTTAAATGAAATCATTTAAAAAATGTATGGGTACTTTCTCATGGCATTTCCTCTAACTTTAAATATTCAGGGATTCTCCCCTTTGACCTTTCCATGAATTTATTAGATATTGGTAACCTTTGATGTATTTTCAGGTTGATTTTAGGTTGTTTGGTTCAAAATATGTAGGTTGGTGTACTCTAGAAAGTAGCATTATTGCAGCAAATGTAAACTTTTAAATTTGAATAAACTTTTTTATAACAATTGCATCATTTAAGTTCATTGGACCTTTTTGCAACAGTTCAAGCTCATTTCAAGCTATTCAAGCTCAGAGCTTTCCTTTTAGAATATTTAGCACTTGATACTACTATTGAAAATAACCTAACCGATTAAACGTGAGATTAGACAAGGCAGGCTTCACTACCTATTTGAGAAACAGTTGTTGGTTTGCTTCTGATTAGTATTAATCCTTAAATCACTTCCCAAAGGAAGTTTTCATTATCAGAAAGAGTTATTAGTTCCTCCTGCATTATTAGATTAAGAGGGAAGAGCTTGGGGGCCTTAATTGGGATATTGTAAGACAGGTTGCTTGCTATAGAAATACGTGTGCTTCTAACGGTTGTGCATCTGTGATGACATTTGACGAGGTGGCAACTTGATAGGGGTCAGCTTTCTCCAGCGTCAGGTTAGACTATGCACTCAGTAACCTCTAAAAAAATTATGCAGGACAAAAAGAAGCCAATTAAGGGACCTGCTCTCATTTCCCCAGGTGTTGAGACCTGGGTGCATAATATGTAAGTCAATGAGATGCTGGTATGTGAGATATTAGACACAGAGGGTAGATAAACAGGAAGAGTTATTGTTTCTAGTCATGATAAAAAAGGGATTTTTTTAAACCCATTAAAGTTTAGGGTTCCTCTGAGATGTGCTGTCTGTATTCATGATGGTTTTGATGACTGTAATAAAGCACAAACTGTTTCAAAAATATGTGATTAAAATTTCTTGAATATATTTGCAAAGTATGTCGTCCAAAGTCACACATGCGTGTATGCGTTTGTGGTAACATAACCTAGAGAGCCTGATGCACACAAGATAATCAAATTCATATAAAGAAGAGTATGCCTTGCCATCTAATAGATCTCCACCATCGCTAGGAAATTGAGAATTGGCCTGCATAACGTCGTGCTTGATTCAAGGTTCATTTTGACATATCACATGACTATAGTAGAATAAAATTTTATTAGATAGTCAAACATAAACATCCTGGTACTGGATTTTGGCCAATAATCCCCATTAGAACTTAATAAGCACTAGACATTTGTGGGGGAAATTTGGACTCACAAGGGTTTAGGAAGATGTTCCCAAACGATCTTGCATGGATTGATTTAGATGCAAACCATAGGTTTTGTACTTGTTTCTAATTTGTGTGTTGTGCTTCCAGTATTTCCAACTTTCTGATAAGATAAACCTATATTTCTCTAACTTTGGCTGAAAAAATGTGATTACCCCCTTTTTTTGTCCTTTATCCACACCTGTGTTGTGCACTTATTGCACCCAGCTCGCTGCTGTGGGGGTTCGCTCCCCGTGTTGTGATTTTTATGCCCCGTAGCATCTGGCCGAGCCATAGAGAAGTGGCGTGCCCACATAAAACCTGCACTGATGACAGCGCAGAGCGCATACAGTGACAGATTTACTTTCCACTGCAGTTTTTTATGTGCTCCGCTCATATCCACCTTTGGAAAAACAAAGCACTAAAATACAAGTGTGCTCAGTTTTCACAGGGTGCAATATTTAGGCAGTGTGGGAGACACTGTTGTCTCTGTGGCACTGCCTTGACAGGTGTGGGATGCCTTAGAGCTCAGTGTTAATTACAGGTAGTATGCATCTCTCCATGAATAAAACAAAATCATAGATAAATTTGATCAATGAAATCAATGTGATAAGAATGTAGGATTATAATGTTTTATATCTTCATTTGTGAAATAGACCTGAATTCTGTGGTTGAAAAGACAGATGTCAGTGGAACACAGATTAAAGTAGGCTAGTCATGCTAGTGTATCTTTCCCATGTTTGTGAATCTTGAAGTTATATCCAAAGTGAACTATGTAGGTTAAAGTGCAGAGTCAGCGATGTGTAATAGAGGGAGAGAGAGAGAGAGTTGGGTAGCATGAGAAATATCCAAATGAACAAGTGCATGTATGGAGCACGGCAATACCTGTCAGTGTGCATTGGTTGGCTTTTTTATTCATTGGTCGGAAAGATATAAAAAAGACAAGCCTTTTTATTGCTTCTACTTTTACGGAAGTGAATGGGTTAATGGGCCTACTCTACACATGCCCCTGAACAGATGTACATAAATCACTATATCACAACCCCTCTGTCTACAGGAACATCCCCACTCATTATCAGATTGCCCACTTTTGCAAAATATACTGGTAGCTTAAATTAATTAGGTTATCCAAGAAATCTCTTGATAATACTAGGAAAATGCCAGGATTTCCTAGAAGTCTCTGCTTCATTTGGGAGGTGTTTTTGTTAAATGTCTGAGATGCAATATTGATACTCCCTTTTAAAGAAAGGGTTTTATTGTCAACCATTATTTTGTGTCTTTCCTACAATACAAATGCTTGTGCAAATCTTAAATGTTTTATGTATGAATAGTTACTGAAATAAATGAATAGATAATTATGATTATTATTACCAATATAAATATATACTTTATTAAAAAAAGTTGTAAGTAAGAAAGGCAAATCTTTCTACACCCATATTATTATGATCTTTATCTGAAAGTCACATTTTCAAGTGAGAGTGATTTATAAACTCTTCGGCATTTTTGGCAAGCCCCATGCATGCATTGTAGATTTAATCCCCGTAGAGCTTCAGTGATGCTTTGATTACTAATCATGTTCACATGGTCTTTAATTAAAAAAAAACTTTCTCCTTTCAAGGCCTGGCCCTGTCCTTGCTCCTCTCCTCGAGCTGATTCCTACTCACGTTTCCTCGGGGGATTACTGGGCAAAGTGATATAAGATGCATGTTTTAGTAGAGATAGGCCGCCTAATGGGCCCACTGAGCAGGGGGATGTATACCGCACACAGATGCTGCTGCGTATTGTTTATGGATTCATGAGGCAGTACTATTATGGGATATTGAGGCGAGTGGTCAGCTGAGTGACCCGCCCACATTTCTTCCGCCTGATCAGCCCTGCACTCAGTGGCTTCTGGGCTAATGTATGATATCAAGCCTCAACAAAGGCTAATTAAGTGTCTACTTGTCCTGTGGGGCAAGTGGGTCTGATATAATCTACTTGCCCTACAAAAGATTTAGAAAATCATTTAAACTATAATTTGCAGAGCATATATGTGATAGTTAAAAGTCAATACTTTTTTAAAGTTTACTTATCCTTTAGGATAAGGTTAAGCATTTTCACATGTCTTACAGTTTGCTTGGTGTAGATATCTAGCCCTGCTTTAATTTATTGTAATTTGTCTGGTTCCAATATTTGTTGGTATTGGTTTGGTGTAATAATAGAACTGCACTGTTGAATCCCTTGCCAGTGCAATATTTATGAGCGCACTAGGTGTGTAGTGCTAGTGCACTATGAAGGATGGTAGCTCTGTAGTGTGAGCAGATTATTTTTGACCACACCAAAGGTATATCCTGCTAATACCATTACAAATTTAAACTCTGAGCCATTTTGGCTTTAAGAACTATCTTGCATAGCTGACTGCTGTATAATTGCTGAGTGTTTTATAAATTACCTTAAGTATGATGGTAGTATTAGTTCTTAGTAGGGCTCTTTCAGTGTTATTATTGGACAGTATTTATGGCCATTGGCCCATTGCCACCACAGTAACAAGACTGGTATAAAATGGGCATGAGTCCCACTGCAGGCCTGCTGGATGGATGGAGGTCCCCGGCCCAGCTGAGCTCTGCACCACTCGCTCGCTATACTAACCACTGAATAGCAGCACATCTAGCCTGTTTTGCTGCCGCAGTGCAGAGCTTATCAAGGATTTATTGCTTGTACTTCGGCCAATCTAATATTTATGTCCACTGCTTGGAATATTGCCACTAGACCAAGAATGGTAATCATCTCTCTCTCTCACTGACTACTGATGTAGCACAGGATAAACATATTTTCCACACTGTTGTCTAAAAACAATCCCTTTCCTTGTACTCTTGCCAATGTATTATTCATGAGCCAGTAAGGTATGTCTTAGCCTGGTTCAGCTTCCCTCATACTGCTGGTATAGCACAGCTGGATTATGTAAATATGTATAGATATATATATATATGCTCTAACTTCTCTGAACAGTACAATTATGTTACATTTCTGATTCCGCTCCAGCTAGTGCACTTAATTCATGCAGCATTGGTTTATTGCCAAGAAAATGAAATATGTAGCATATCGATGATCATTGAGTCTATGTCCCTGAAGCTCCCTTGAGCATTTCAATAAATGTATCACAGATAAATAGAGTCAACTCTGCTCAAGGGCACATCCATTGAGATAGACCACCTGTCTACAAAGATGGTCAATTTTGGTAAAGCACTTCTTATACTGAACACTGTAGTTAGGTACAGAAATTTATTTTATATCTACTGTTGCCACACTTAAATTGGTGTCTTTTCTTAAAGCTCACTGGAGCTCCCATGAAAAGAAGACAGCCTTCATATGTTACTTAGCGCTAAACAAGCTTATTGTTTAGCTCATGATCTTATATGGCAGTAGCATATTTGTAATAATCATTAGGTGGTGATATTGCCTCCACACCATCATAAAGGGTAAGACTTAAAACATGGCTCATCGGCTGTAGCAAGCTTCCCTGCACTGCTGACTAGGCTAGCAGTACAGTTACCATATAAGACTGGTATTTCCCCTTCTCTAGTGTAGTTGGTAATGCCATTATTTCAGTTATTTAGTGTTATATTTGCAGTTCACTATGCAGTATTGGCAGCCCTGTCTTGCTGGTTCACTGTTACAGTACCCTTCACTCTTGCCTTCTCTAGCAGTACCAATAGCATATAAGTATTAAATATGCCTTTGGCAGTACTAATGCGACCAAGGCATCTAGCTTCAGGACTTTATAACATACACGATTTATATATATATATATATATATATATATATATATATATATATATATATATATATATATGTATGTATGTATGTATGTATGTATGTATGTATGTATGTATGTATGTATGTATGTATGTATGTATGTATGTATGTATGTATGTATGTATGTATGTATGTATGTATGTATGTATGTATGTATGTATGTATGTATGTATGTATGTATGTATGTATGTATGTATGTATGTATGTATGTATATATATATATATATATATATATATATATATATATATATATATATATATATATATATATATATATATATATATGAACTGTTCAAGGAGGTTAATTCTGTATTCATCATTCTTTTACTACTTTAATACAGGTAAATAGGTAAATTAGGGGAAGGTGAGTAAAACAGCTTGAAATAAAGCCTCTGCAATGTAAATCAGATCCTGCCACTGATAGCGAGCCCAAACAATATACCAGGAAATGACCAGTCATTGTGATGATGATGATGATGATGATGATGATGATGATGATGATGATGATGATGATGATAATGATGATGATGATGATGATGATTGCAGAAGCTACAATGCTTTATGGTGACAGAAGGGCCTGTTGATGATGAACAATAGGAGGTGATTAGTGGCTGTATTGTGTGTTTGGGTTTAACAAGTGCTTGTGAGATGGAAGACCCAGGCAGGGAGGGCAAGATGCTAAGGTAGAAAGTGGATGAGTAAATAACCATAAGGGCATCGCATGGTAATTACTCTGTACATGTTTCTTCATATATTATATGTTTATGTCTATTGTTCTGTGAAAACGAGAGACAGGAAGCGCAGGAGTTTATGGCCAGTGATCCCTCAGGAGCAATAAAAGTGGCATCACTAACCCAGATATGCAAATGAAGCCACTGAACCTTGTTGACCTGGGGGTCAGTGCGGGCAGGCCACAGACCGGGGAATCACTGCGATTCCTCTCGCTGGACATGGCCAACGAAGCCAGCATGGGAACCTGTGTTGCCAAGTTTGCAGCAGCATCAGCAGCAGCAGCAGCACAAGGCCTTAGAGACAAGCCATTCAACTGCCTGGAAGATTGGATGATTTATGTGCTCGATATTCTGTGTACTGCCCAATTCTCAGAGCACTCAATGACTTCTATTTGATATGGCCACTGTGCACTCGCTTCTGATCACCCTTTCTGTCCAGTTCACCGAGGGCATTGTTGGCTCATAATCGTCCACTCAGCTGGCCTTAGCAATCTCCATACATCGCATACGCTCAATAACAACATCATCAACTGTTGATCCATCTCAAGAGAGAGAGAGAGAGAGATCTCAAGAGAGAGAGAGAGATCTCAGAGAGAGAGAGAGAGAGAGAGAGAGAGAGAGAGAGAGAGAGAGAGAGAGAGAGAGAGAGAGAGAGAGAGAGAGAGAGATTTTATAAAAACAATATTCAACAACTCATAATGCTTTCTTAAAGGTTAGAATTAAAGTCTGAGCACTAATGTTATCTAATCTTCCTTTTTTTTTTAATTTTTCTTTAGATTTGCTGACCTGATATACTAAGAGATCTGCTTTAGTAGTTGGCATGGTACACTGTGTCTTGCTATCTTTGTATGTTTGAAAGATGGTAAGGTCTTTTTTACCCAGGGCATCTACCTTATTATGAATCCTTTCACCTTACACATCTGCGGCTTTTTAAACCATTCATATCCCGCCTGGTTATCAATATTAATGCACACTGGCGTTCCGTAGATTAGCATCTGCACCCACTAAGTCCAACATAAATATCTGTCACACAAACCTATTCATCAGCATAAGTGCACCGGCTGACCAGAAAAGGAGAGAGAGTGCTGGTAAATACCAAGCTGCCTTATAAACCCCTGGTGGTGATTTACTCCTTGCGCATTCCCCACCAATCACATCCTTCCTCCCATGACTCCTCATCAATAATAAATGCTGCAGCATGCCTCCAGTGCACTCTCCTCATCTCCCTACTTCCAGTTCCAGCAGGACAAACTATATCTTAAGGGGGGATGAGGATTTTGGAACCCCCCTCCATGTGTAAAATTGAAACAGTTGTTACTGTCAAAATGGCATTTTTTTCGGGTTTGTGCCTAAAAACCATTTTTCCTCTTTACATACCAACACTGTCTTATCAAATCCTGCAAACAGCTATCCATATGTGTGGCTTAGTTGTGACCTGGTTTTAGGAACTGGGCTCGCTGCCAAACATGATAACAATATAGATAATCGATTCAGGGATTGAGGGAAGACCATATGACATCTGTGCAGTCATGCCTGCATTCAGATCCACTAGCTGCCTGGGCATGGGATGCTTATGCTTTTTTCTGCTAGTGCTGCTTCTGGTGGCTGCTACTACTGCTAGTGCTGCTGCTGCTGCTGCTACTACTGCTGCTGCTGCTACTACTGCTGCTGCTACTACTACTACTGCTGCTATTACTACTTCTGCTGCTGCTGCTTCTGCCGCTGCTGCTACTTCTGCTGCTGTTGCTGGTGCCACACTGAATGTGGTGTAAAAAAAATCTGCTGCTGCAGCAGGACTGTGATTTTATGCCCAGGTATTTGAGATAAGAGACAGCTGTTCACATCTCCAACATTAACCCATTCTATTCATACTCCAAGTTTACCCATTGAATATGCTGTTTGTTGCTCTGATAATAAGGAGACTAAGTATGGCTCATACCAGGAAATGAAAGATCAATGACTTTTATCGGATGATTCATGTATAGGAATATAGGAAAATGTGAAGTCTATCAATTCATATTGTCAACTTTATTGAACCAAGCTTTTGTTACTGATATGAAGGCTTTAGAGAAGTGCAAACTGGTTTAAATCAATTTGAAACAAGTCTTGTGACAAGACTTAGCTGAAAAGGAACCTATCTTTATACCTTCTTCAAACCTCTGCCAGAGGTCTACTTTCACAAAGGGATTTCTTGCCAGTCCAACAGAGTATGGCTGCTTGCAATTTTGCTATCTTTTTGCCTGTCTCACCAAATAATGACCACTATATGGCTTCAAGAAAAGGGTGTGAAATACTTGAATCCCTGCCAGTCCTGTGGAAGGCCTATTATTGAGATGTGCCCTTCCTAGGCATAAATTCACCAGTCTGTACTGATGGACTGACAGGAAAGTAGACCCCTGCTCAGTATATCCCTCATGCACCCCTCTCCCACACAGCAGTCACCCCCAAGGGCCCCAACCCCTCTCCCCCTCTGCCCGTCTTGAGTGTGGCAGGGAGTAGACTAGCTCCTAGTCTATGATTTCATCAAATAAAGCTTTCCTCTATTCTGGTCTCTATCATTTTAATTAATGTTTAGGTGTTAGTTCCAATGGCTGGTGATGGCACCAAAGGTTGTCACACTGGTCAGTCAGAATCCAAATGAACCCATGCTGCCTGCCTGGTGAGCCATTATAGAACTAAATATGGGTAGATATCTTAGGATGGTATGTAAAGATAATAAAGTTATTAAGGAAGTGCAAGAAATGAATTTCTTGGCCTACAAATGGGCTAGGCAGGGAGGAGCTGCCTGTTCAGCGTGGTGTGGTCATGGGTGTTGCATAATGCAGCTCACAGAGGACAGGTGGCTGAGGGTGGTTATCAGGGAATCAGCCAGGCAGGTGATCACACATATGTTAAACATCTAAAGGAGGGAAGCCAAGCCGGCACCTCTTGCCCACGCTGCAGCCAATGGTATTAGGAGTTCACTATAGTAACATAAGGTAGGGCGGCTAAAGGGTTCTACTAACAAAGGGAGGAGGATGTGGAAGATTAACTTACAACTCGTGACTATTTGATCGGCAAGAGTTCTAAAGCCACTAATGGCAATTGAATTGGCATTCAGCCCAATTGCCAATATTATAATTTTGCACATGATCTAGTGGTAAACATTTCCAGGTATCTATCTTTTCTCTTAGAAAGTGGAGATGTGGTCCCTTGTACAATATAAACATCCCATAATGAACTATCACAGTGGAGTTTGAAATTCATTGAATTTTGAATTTTATAGAACCAATCAAGAATGAAAAAATGAAATATCACGATAACCACACATGCACACGCACACAAACACACACACACATATATATATATATATATATATATATATATATATATATATATATATATATATATATATATGTATGTATTGTTTTGAAGCCTACCCTACCCTTGTAATTTTACTTCCATATCATTATACTGATAAATCACAATCTGATATAAAAACTTCTGAATTAAATTGTATGTATTGGTAAATCTTAAGTTTTGGAAAATATGGTCCCATTATGAATATTGTTTTGAACAGCAGCAGAGTAGTGAATTGGCCATTTCCCAGTCCCGCCTTCACAGGAGAGCCCGCCTGAGGACTAGATGCCGGCTGACAGGGCGAGGTCTCACCACTGCATGGCTTCTGGCACTCTGATACCTGTTTAACCAGACAACATCTTATGTAATATCTGGGTTAACCGCATTATGTAACTGCTGGTCTAAGATTACCCAATGGGCAGTTAGTATCTCACCAATATCATTAGAAATTACAACAAGGCGGGAACGCCACCCACAAGTCTCTCACGAGTGGGTATACACACACCAATCTGTGGTTGAAGAGAGGGCTTTTCATCCACACTGTAATACTTATGAACTCCATTTGGGATGCTGAGTGGTGATTTTAGGTCTTTAATGGGTATACTGCGATTGGTGTTAGAGACCTTTTATTTATTGTGTAATAGCCACCAACTATATATCACCCTACATCAAGGATGCTGAGTGGGGTTTTTAGGTCTTATGTACAGCAATAGTTGGTTGTATAAAGGTCTTTTATTCATCCTGAAATACTCGCCAACTCATTACCCTCCTTCAGGGATGCTAAGTGGTGATTTTAGGTCTTATGTACAGCAATAGTTGGTTGTATAAAGCTCTTTTATTTATCCTGAAATACTTACAAACTTATTACCCTCCTTCAGGGATGGCGAGTGGTGATTTAAGGTCATAAATACACTGGAATAGTTGGTAACTAATGATGCCCTTCATTAATCTTATAATACCTGATGATGTAATCTCTGATGTCTCTTGTGTGCAGTTCACAAGCCTTTCTTCCAGCCCATGACGCCATAATATTACCCTCCATCAGGGATGCCAAATTGTGAATTTGAGGCTTAGTTACACACTTAATTTAACTACGGTAATTAATGCTTACAGCAGCCAAAAGCAGCATTACAATTTTGGTGAAAGCTCACAGGAAAAAGTGTTGTTGGGTAAATATTTGAAGAGAAATGTTAATCAGGACACTAACAACAACTCTCCTTCAAATATTCTGTGAAATATTTCTCAATTTTCAAGTTATTGTCCAAAGTAGTAAAGATCCAGATGACAGTTTCTTGAGGAACTCTTGATAATTAATGGGTTAAGGTTGCTCTAGTACAGAGGGCCTTCTATTCATCCTTACTAGGATCCTGTATGTGATCAAATATGTTTCCTTTTACTGATATAGTGCAGGTCCCTTTTGTTTACTCAGTCAACTTACTCCGGACTGAGTCAACATTACTGTTGAGTGGCCTCAGCTAGTGTTGTATCATTCTGTGTGCCCCATTCATGCCTCGAGTTCTCCTTGGTAAGTGGGATCTGGATCTTTGATACTTATGACCATAATTCAGGAATGATGTAGCAATTCACAAAATATCTGAAAGAGTTGTTTATTTGGAAGTGATTAACATTTTACATTTTACTTAGACTAGGTTCCTAGTCCCTAAAAAGTTGACATTCCCTTCTGTGCTGACCAAGCAGTGTGGTGTAGTACCAGGTATGGTAGATAGATTGCACCACCTGATCCTCAGATTTCTATAGGTTTTAGGTTATAATCAAACTGAATCCTGGTGAGATAAGTGTAAACTAAATGGACCACTGTGGCCACCTCCTCTAGAATATTTGTTCCTAACAGAAAATACATATAACAGCCTAGAAATCTAGGCTACATTTTAATGTGTTCCAAAATATGCTTTTATAATAAAGGTATCAACTAATTACTCAGCTTATTGTTGGGGTGTTACAGTAAAAGACAGGCTAAATGCTTGATATCAGTTCAAATGAGGAATTTTATCAAGATTGGGTGTCAAGAGGGGAGTGATCAATCTAATCATATAATGATTTTGATCTTTCTATTTCACATACATGCAAAAAGGTGACAGGTTTGGGAAGATTATTATGCTGAACCAATTTTTTTTTCAAATACTTATTCCAAGTCAGTCCTTTTTGTAATGGTGAAATGTACATGTACAGGTGCGTCCATTTGTTTTTGGAGAATGCTGAATGTAGGTGTTGAAATAGCCTAGCTTACTAGTGCTGGCTTATTCTTCATTAACTAGTCATAATTTCGATACTAGTCAAGTCATTATAGTACCTTTCAGATTTGCCAGATGGCAGCACTGCTGAATTCTCTTGTGGTTGTATCAAGAACAGACATCTGGTGTGAAAATTAAGAACTAAACTGGACTCAGCAAGCACAGTGGAGTTATTAAGACAGCAAGCGGTCAATATACAGAAATACATGTATTCAGCCTGGTATCGAGGCTAGTGTTGAAACTGAACATGCCACATTTCTTTTCAACAAATTTAGAGATGATAATTTTGCTTGCCCTAGTGCTAGGCTGCATCACTTGTTGCCAGAACAATAGGAGGAGGATGGCTGCTATGTGCAGAAATCTATACTTGTAAGTTATATAGCACAAGGTCAAGTGATTATTGGAATGTAGGTAAGAGTGGGCGGTGGCTCGCTGTAGGACAATAGCAGGTGCAGGTGTCAGCATATTGAGCTCATTCCTGATAACCCTGAGAACTGCAGTAGTGTTACCTTGACAGCCCCTGCAATATTGAATGGTTTAATGTCTATGATCTAGCCTAGATGAGCTCCTAGTCTATAAGTCCTGATTTATGATTCCTTCTTGCCAAGGATCTTAGTTTCTATGAGTCAACATAGGTGGTGCCAGGATAGTTCACCATGATAATTAGAGAAGTATATACATAATGGATCAGCTGATCCATCTTTGATCATCTGTGATGTTTTATGATATAAAGGTGGATATTCTGTTGACTTTATAATGGCTTGGCTAGATCCAATCACTTATTTACCTGGCATGCCATAAGTGGGAATGAATGACGGGCATCACAAGCTGCATTAGAAGTCAGATATATGGAAAAGTGGAAGGAGATGTGCAAAAATCACCTCAGTGGTATATAGATGTTACTATAGTAAGAATCAGAACGTCAGGAAGTATAATGCTCATTACAGAAAGGTAATCAACAAAGTGATGATGAAAGTGCCTGCTTGCCGCAGGTGGTCTGATTAAGACCACAAACAGCACTCGGCCAATTAAATGTTGGTACCCATAAGTCACACTTTGTTTGAACTTATGAAGAAGCTTAATGCACGCCTCTGCTGGTCTTAGGAAATCCTGGTATCAAGTTTCATAAGCTTTCCTTTCTGGTGGTAGCCCTGTTTCATGGGCATCCTTATTAGGAATGTAATATGTGGAGCTAAGTATGGCCTGAGTCATCACCTCACCAGGTGATTAATAATGAATAGCAGGAGATGTCACTGGTCAAGGATCCACTTGTTATGACGTAAATTAGGAATGAAGTTACATGCAAGGTCAGAATTCCAATTCAGTGGACTAGAAACATGCATATAGAGTCAGGAGTCAGGATGCAATATCAGTTACTGCAGTATTTCTCTCCCTTGCTTGAATCATTGAATGAGATACTGTATTATCTTGAATAAGCGCACGGTCCTGAATAAGTGCACCCCCCCCTATCTTTTGCGGAAATTGGGGGACCAGCAAGCGCCAAAGATTGTCTCATGTTAAATCTCCCGCCCCCCCCCCCCCCACCCCCCGCAGTAGTAACCAAAACACATACCTTTCCTCTTGCCGTGTCTGCCAGCGCTGAATTATGCCATTTCAGCAGTCGCTTCGCGCTCTCACTGTTCATATTCGACGCATGATGGTACTATTGACCAATTACCGATCTTTTCGCATGTGGCAAACGTCAAAGCTCGCTGAACAGCGAGAGCGCAGCAAAGGTACAATAACGGTCATTACACTCCGATCCATGGTCTTAGCCAGCAGGGCGTCTGGGTGTCTTTTTGGACACCCAAACCCTTAAAAAGCACCCTCAGGACACCAAAATTTTTATGTGATGAATTTCTTCAAATGTCAATCTCAAGCATATGATTTGACTTTTTTCATATCCATGTAATTCCCATGATACTCTATAAGGATATCATGCCTTATTTTGATAAATTTATACATGTTTATGGTTGAAATATATTGTGGTACCCCCTAAAAAATTGGACGCCCAAAAATTTTACAATGGCCAATTTTAGGCACCCAGTTTCTAAATCCTGGCTAAGTCCTTGCAGTCCGATCGGCAATCATTGAGGAGTGTGGTTTTACAGAAAATTTTCCCAACCTCTACCCGCACAGTGCGCTTATTCAAGAGAATACGGTAGATGATGCAAGCAAAAGGTGAAGAGATCATTGGATTTCCTAAAAATAAAAAGCTTTTTGGGCTAGTCAGTCCCTCTATTTACGGCATATTAGTGTGTACAGGGCTCGACGCTAAGGGTGAACCTATGGCCCCAGGCCAGTAAAAATTCCCAAAAACAGCTTCGGGCCAGTAAAAAAAGACCTCAATTGGTCCTACAGGCCCAGTAAACATTTGGAGACATTCTTGTTAAAAATTTCCCCCTACGAAAATGTCCCCAAATGTTTTTAAATTAAATGAATATGAAATTTATAAATATAAGTGTTGTGGTGGATTTTATGCAATGTTCTTTCTTGCTATGTTAAAGGAAAAATTTAGGACCAGTAAAATTTTTGCAGGACCGGTAGATGTTAGGTGTTACTGGTCCTACAGGGTCAGTACCATTTTGAGTTAGTGTTGAGGCCTGGTGTAAATGTAAAAAACGCCAAACTCTCCAATATTCATATATATAAAAAATGTTTTACAGTAGCCACTGAGATCAAGGGGAAGCATAAATGAAAAAAGAGTAGATTGGTGAAAATGGTCATTTACCAGAATCTATTATCAAAAACTTAAATTAGCCAAACCCACCAGATTATGGAAGATTTACATTAGATGAGTGTTTTGTACTTTTATCTGATGAGTTATAAAATGTAATTCATGTATAAAGGGTAAAGAGCCTTGGTTCGTCGCCAGAAATAATGGGGTTTTGCGAGTATAATCCAGCAGTATGCCTGCAGCGAGCATGATGATGATCCTATGGGTTGCTGAGGGGACATGTGACCTTTCGGCTGTGGAGATAGATAGATGGCTTCCTAATACACAGCTCACTTTATCAACAAGGGGCCCCACAATCATACTCATATTCCATCGCAGCAGCGGCAGCAGCAGAAATATCAGCAGTAGGAGCAGCAGCTGTAGTAGCAGTGGTGGCTGCAACAACAGCAGTAGAGGCTGCAGCAGCCTTAGCAGTAAGATAAGCAGTTACAGTAGTAGCAGCATCTAGGATTTGGGAAAGGTGATTGTGCTTGCTGTAAATGTCAAGGCTGTCCCTCCCCGCCACTGCTGCTATTGCCCTTCTCTCCTCCTCATCTTTCTGCTGACAGGAGCAGCAGCCAGCAAGGCCAATGCTGCTGCTGCTGCTGCTGCTGCTGCTCCTGCTGCTGCTGCTGCTGCTCCTGCTGCTGCTGCTGCTGCTGCTGCTGCTGCTGCTGCTGCTCCTGCTGCTGCTCCTGCTGCTGCTGCTGCACCTGCTGCTCCTGCTGCTGCTGCTGCTGCTTCTGCTGCTCCTGCTGCTGCTGCTGCTCCTGCTGCTGGGGAAGAAATATGCATTGCGTTGGCGTTGGCGTAGCTGCCTCCGCCGTCGCCGCTGCATGGCCTGATCGGGCCAGCACTGGACGGTTATTGCTCTCAGCAGTCTCTGCAGGGAAACAACGGCAGCCACTAGCAGAATACTGATCAGGAGATTAACCCATTCAGACTGCAGCTATAAGGGCCTGACCATCTCAATAATATGTGTTCTCACTCTCTTGAGTAGGTGCAATCCTCATCAAAACCAATCCAACAGATCTCCTTTGAATATCTATAAATCTCATTCTTTTTCTCAAGTTGTTTCAAGATATCTGTGCACATCCAAAAGGAATTTCCTGGTATCAACCTGTAAATCTATTATTCTTTGAGTGCCTTGATGATGTGATAAATATGTATAGGTTCTGGTCCTTATGGGGGAAATGGGTCAGTACACATTTCCCTAGCGTATCCTTCTTCCCAATGGGAATATTGTTACTGATTTTGATTGGATTATTCCTTTTCCATGATTTTACTCCTATTTAATTCACTTATTGTGACTGAAAAGATAATTAAAGTCAATTATGGAGTGGCCATAAAAGTTCATGTTGATTAATCATGACGCAATCTTATGAGAAGACCTGAAAACATGAGTCAGTTTTTAGGTTTATGGCCCAGAAATGGGCTTTAGCTCAAGGGTGAGGGCAGGAGGTATGTCGAAACTGATACCGTGCAATTTCATGGTTGAAGATTCTATTATGCTTAAGTGAGACGCTAACTGAATAAGGATGTTTGAATCAAGCCAAATGGGGGCCACAGGTAAAGAATTACAGAGATGTTTAAGAGGCTGTGACATCTTCTATAAAACTCTGGTTTGATGAGTTCTAATACCATAGAAAACTTTGTTTTTTGTGTAAAAGAACCACTGACATAGGTAGTGATTATGGCGATCCATGATGAGCACTAGAAAGGCTTTAGAATAGGAGAGTGGGCCAGGTAGATTTAATACCAGAATAGATAAGATATATCAGAAACCCACTTATGCCTTCAGGAGATCAAAAGCCTGACATTTCTGGTCATATTGTTTAGGCAAAAACTCATTAAAGTCTAAAAAATGTTTGTTTCCTGTAACCCAACCTACTGTGGTTTGGAATGGCCTACTGTCAATTTTTTGCCTCCCACAATATGAATACCGTTATGTCAGATATGTGAGATATTAGGGAACTCATTAGGGTGGTCTTTCACTGTTGTGGTTACAACTGGTACTTTTAAAAGCACTCTGATAAATAATATCAGTAAGCAATGCTTAACTCTAAGTGCTATTTTAACCCCAGTTGGCATATTTATAGCAGCAACCTGAATATTGATTACTAAAAAAATCCCTGCCTGCATAGCCTATTGCTTTTGGTATCATTACAGAAATTAAAACAAACAAATATTTATGGCCTAAGTAATTATTTGAAATAGAAATGTGGATCAGATGATAATCAATAACTCTTTCTTCAAATATATCCAGTATCCAAGCATCAAGGCGACTCTTTCTCAGAAGAAATAATGTCGGGAAAGGGTTAAGCAATATCGTGGAATGGAAAGGGTGCCAATTACATTAAGTATGCGCTGGCTGACATTAGTGGCTATTGATTGAAGTCTATGCTGAGGGAATGGCAATTACCTGTTGGTATTTTAGCAGCCTTTCTCCTAGTGATGTATGATGACAGCCAGCGGAAATGTGCAAGACTGAGTACCCTTTGGGATAAAACTGCTCTTCATTCAATTCTGCAGTCTAGTTAGCGGAGTTTCTATTTTTAGCCATCACAGTGAGGTAGGTGTATGTTATCCAATTGGATCACGCATCGGCAGCGAAAGAGATCGCTGCTCTCCGGGGAATTGCATTCTTCATTGATTTCTGACTTCCTTGAGATTTCCGCATCTCTGACTCCACTCAAAGGCACTCTTTTTGTTGTTGTCTGGAATGGAGAGTTCATAGACCTCACATATCTCCAGATACCTTTCCACCTGCTTCCACTCATACACTTAACCCTAAAGACGCTGCACGTGGCTAATTTGGTCAATGCAAAATGATGCAAAAAACTAAAAACAAAAATGTCTGAAACCATGGCATATGGGTACTCATCTGAGAATAATTAGTGAGAGCTATTCAATGAATACCAATATGAATACCAGCAGGGTTTAATTGGTTTTTAAAAATCTTTGCGTCCTTGTACTTTGGAGTAAAGTAGCCTCAGCATTGGGTAGCCTCAGCATTGAAAGGGTTAATATAAAATGCCCATAAAGGGGAAATGAGGATATGATGATATCCATGTCTTGAGCGGAGAGTGTCAAGAATTGTTTTTGTAATCACAATCACTTGATGATATCAGACTTCTTATCATTTATTTATTTCAGATGACAATGCGCTATCAATAGAATTACATTGCATTATCTTTGGATCCACTATCAAAGAATAAGGTCTCAGAATGATACAATGTAGTGACTTGTTTTTCAAGTATGAATATCCATTGTACATTATTTTTTTGAAACAGTATTTTTGGTTAGTCTGAATCCTTTAGGAGGAATGATTGCTCCTAAAGCTTACTTTACTTTTCAGAGTGTGATGGATGATGATAGAATACTTTAAAAACCTAAATGTTGTATGAATCCTAAAATATTTATAGGCACTCTTATTAACACTTCTCCCTCAAAGATTTTCCAAAATCTGCTTCCCTCAGAAAATATCACTTCTGGTCCACTGCATGTATGCATTGGTTGTGAGTCTCAGATTGTTTGAAATGAGGGATAAATCTATTGGAGCATGAAGAACTTTGATTATTAATCCTCACAGCTTCTGATGGAAATGAATATTAGAAAATGTCCATTCTGGTGCTTTCATTCTTAGAAAAAAACTTATATATGGTACATTAACCCATTCATTGCCTAATAGGAAAATAAGCAAAATTCATGTCATTTTTATTTTTCTGATGCATTTACATGATATCCATACATATTTCTGAATTCTTTGGTAGTCTGGGTTTAAATGGGTTGAATGATTCTCTGTGAAGTGAAAGAGAAAAATTGATTAGAGAGTCATATCTTTGTTTTTGTTATCAGTTTATTGACTCTTGTTTTTATTTTATTTCAGAGAGGGCGGCCAGAGTAGTGGGAGATCTAAACCAACCTCATGGATAGAGAGCATGCAGCAAAGGTTGTACAATAAACCGAAAGATCATGTAGAAAATTTTGTCATTTGTCTTACAACGTTTATATTATTAGCACAATGCACAGAGCCTCCTCATTTCAACATATTTACATAAGTTTAAGGTTCCATCCAGAGAGTTTGGAAGTAATGGATGTAGTTTCTTAATCATGTGAAAGTGTTTACAAACTTTTAAGAATTGATGTTTGAAGATACCAAATATATTAAATTTTGGGGGAAGGGATCAAATGTCTCTAGGTATTTCCCATCATTAAAAATGAAGCAGCCCTTACCTGAATGAATTAACTCATTCATTTATTCCTGCAGCAGCATTACTGACTATTTCATGTATGTGACCCAAGAATTGTTTGGAGACTATTTTAAGCAGTAATGTTAATCACAACCCAGTGAACAAATGTCCTTTGAAGTTATTTAGGTAACATAAAGGTTTTAGGACATACATACAATACTTTTCAATGGAGATTTCACAGCGTGAATGGCTTAACCTTGACTGAGGGCTTAATGTGCATGGTCATTCCTATTGACCACTTTGAACAAGATAATTGGCCAATCAGTATGCTCATTTGCACTTGGTTTGTCCGATGTCAAAGTAAGTATCCTCACGGAGCGATTAAACAGGGCTCATTTGAAGATAAGAATCAAAGATTTCAATTGCAGTTATCAGAGGTCAAAAGGTTGCACAAGAGAATTGCCATTATAAAATTATCCGATTGCCCGATTCCAGGCATTCAAGCCAATGGACTGATGAGTGCATAAGCAGTTTCATTTTAGAATAATGAACTTTTATTGGGAAATAAAAGTTCTGCACTGAACACAAAAGGTGAAAAGAAGGTTGTAGAGCTACAGGTTAATTAATTCAATTTTTGACTTTCAGGGCGGGGTAATTAAAATTGTCAAAAGTTGAGGTCATTTGAGGACAGCGTCTTGAAGTGTCAATCAAGTTGTGTGGTGTTGTGTAGTGTATGAATAATGAAGCTGCCAGGGGCATGATAACAGGGGGTGTTCCAGGGTGAACTGCCCAGCTGTCGGTGTGGGACATCCTGAAGGGAGGTAGGCCCTGAATGACACGCCAAAGCCATATATTTGGCAAGATATTACCCCATGCAAAAACCATTGATCGAGAACTGTCAATCAGAACACAACAACAACTCTTTTAAGACATTTTCTAACTCATCTTTATTTACACACTATTTGAATGAGTGCTACTGCCTGCTGCAGTCATTGCATGATAGGGTCAATCTTTTTGTGCATGAAGTGTTTTTCTGGACCTGGTACACTTTTGAAAATAAATTTCGAATTGATGGTTAATTAATTCACCAAAAAATTAAAGGGTTTGTGAGTTTGGTTCTGGATAACCTTTTTCCTTCAGGTATTTTTTCAAAAAAAATGACCGGGTCAGAAAGATATAACCGAAATAGTCTGTACGTTATTTATGAGTTTCTGGCAAGCGATCGAGGGTTAATCTTGCAGAGTTCGTGTGAGGTGACTTGTGGTGGGTTCACATCAGGTGAACAGTCACAGTCACAGCCTCCTCTGCTGTCTGCCGTTCCTGGCTTCCTGTCTGGACGGGGAGATAGATGGTGTTTGTGCTTAATTACGGTTGACTGGACACAGGGGGAGCTCTGCTACTACCACAGTCAGGCCTAAATACAAACCCTCTTGTTTATCACCAACTGCTTCAGCCCCAATACATCCTCTCACCAATTCCCTTCAACATTTCAGCAATGAACACTATGCTTGTTTTGTTTCAGACCTTTTCAAATTCAGTCAGTCTTAAAGCAGATACTTGACATTATGGATTTTAATAAAATCACAAAAATACCCTTTGGTAAATAATCTTGTTTATGGACTCAAAGAGCAAAATGAACTTACCACCTACACATAACAGATCCACATTATACATTATGTGACTTGGCTCATGTTGTATTGCACCAAGTACATATGTAAGATTTATACATCACAAATAGCTATTAAATCATTGCCAAGCAAAGAAGCCCATTTATAAGCTTTCACATCAAAACTATTCCCTTTGGCTTGATTTATGTATTATAAGCTAGAAGCAGGGACATGAGGCTGGCAGGATGAGCAAAGCCTTCTTTGTGTGAATTGTGTGATCTTGTGCCCTGCTAGAGTAGGACTAGCATTACCATTGGCTGCATGTTGACACTTGTCCTCTTCTGATCTCATGTCACCATGGGGCACTTTGAATGGATACCCTGCAAAGTGCAAATGTGAATTCTACAATGATGGTCTTTCAGTTCCTTCAGTGCAGTAATATCCATGTCATTTGCAAATATGATTGGTAATGGTACCAATGTAACAAATGTCCTAGATCAAGGCTGGTGAGTTAATATGACATTCAGCATCAATGATAGTTTTATGCTAATTGTTTTGACCTGTATACATGGCCTAGTTTCACAATAGGAATAGGTCATGTCAAAAGTTCAATATGTGAAATCAGCACAATCCCAAATAGCCTGATATATGTGCTTGCATCAGACCATGCATTAATTAATTCTATGGTCTGATATGATAGGATTAATAATGCACAATTGCACGTTTTAATCTATTGGAACTAATTGAATACATATATCGTGATACCTCGGTGATGTGAAACACATTTTGAACAGCACAAATAATAGATGTCCAAATCCCAGGTCTTTTCTCAATGTTTTGGGAACAAATGAAACTGGGAAATAATTGTGTTCACAATAGAAGGTGTTCACAACTGGAGGTCCATGTGTAGTAATTGACTGGGGTAGGCTCTTGTAAAGATTTTTGGTCAATTTCTTTTTTAATGCATGGGCTATCTCATCTGTGCTAAGAGCACAATGATAATTTGACACCTAGGTAACATATTGATATTTAATAGAGAGAAACTTTTGATTTAAAAATCTATGAGGGTATTTTCGACAATCCACATCCAGGTATTTTCTTAAGTTTGTTTTTTAACTCACACATGCAGAAATTTCCCTTTGAATAGTTACTATTGCATTTCATGATACAATACTGCATAGTATTGCATTATATGATACCTTTGATAATATATTAGGAATAAAGCATTACTTACCTATTTCATGTCTGTAATGCCTAAATCTGCCTGCCTAAGTTATTGTCAAAAGCATTAAAGATCCAGGTGACGACTTCTAGAGGAACTCATATGCATTAATGGGTTAAAAATAGTTCTTAATGCTCATGTATTGTCAAGATTAGTATCCTAGATCCAGAAGAGAACTTCTTGGGGAACTCTTAAGCCTGAATGGGTTAACCAGGTGGAATGCCATGAATGCATGTGGTAGAAAGGGTCTGGCGTGCACCCCTTGGAGGTAGCACCAGACTGATCATTGAGTCTACTTAACCCTTATGCTGCTGGTGGACAATTTTGCTAATACGAAATGATGCAAAAAAGCTGAAAAATTACTGAAACCCAAGCAAATGGGTACTCATCTGAAAGTATGCAACGAGAGCTTTCCAATGAATACCAACATGACAGGGTTTAGATGATTTTCAAAAATCTTTGCGTCCTTGTGCTTTGGACGAAAGTAGTCTCAGCATTGGAAGGGTTAAGTATCTAGGAACATACAGGATAATGCCTAGGATAAGGACATGCACTCAATATTGAATCCTGTCTCCTCAAGTGAGTTATAACCCTGAGCATAAATCTACACTTTTTCGTCTGAAAGCACCTGCAGTTTTGTTAGTCTATTAAAGCATTTCATCAGTAAGTAATATTCCATTTTTCCAAATCAAATCAAATCATTTGAGCCATTGACTGGCTTTTAAATCAATGGTTTAATTTTACCTTTGTTACATTGCACTGTTCTGTGTTCCTATACACATGGACTTGAAGAGATAGAGTTACTATCGAAGAGGCCAATTTAACTATGAGTGGGGTAGTTTTATTTGGCGATTTATAACCCTTAAATGCTGCTGGTGGCTAATTTGTCCAATACAAAACCTGAAAAATGACTGAAACTGATCTGAGAGTACTCGGTGAGAGCTCTCCAATGAATACCAACACAACAGGGTTTAGATGGTTTTCAACAATCTTTGCGTCCTTGTGATTTGGACGAAAGTTGCACAAGCATTGGAATGGTAAATCCTTACATACTTTAAGGACTCCCCTTGAAAAGTGCTAACTTGTTGTATGATACCTCTCAGGATAATTTACAAAAAAAAATCACACATTTTTTCGAAATATTTGAATGAGTTGTAGGCTGAGTTCAAATCAGCATGTCTTCTTTATATGCTTAATTAGCTTTAACCAGAAAGATATCACCAAAATAGTAATTGCTCTTTTGGCTACTACAAGCATGAATGGGTTTACATGAATTGGTTTCAGCCACCTTCCTTTTTGGTGCAAACTTTAGGCTATGATCTTAGTTGAAGGTTTCACTATTCATGATTGAGATTGATGATACTGCCCCTGTTCACTTGGGGTACTTACTGACAAGAGGAGCATATGTGAAACTGTCCTATCTGTAGCCGTCAACAAAAGGCCTGAAATACTGTCACACAGTGTGTCTTGGCTGCTTTCCTCCCCTTGGCTCAGTGCCAGCATTAGTCATCATCAGAGCACCGGCCTTGTGTGGTGTTTATGTTAACACTAATACCAGATTTGGGCTATACAATCCATGTAGTACTACATCTGTGGTGTAAATAGGAGCAAGTTAATTATTCCTTGTATAGTAACTTATAACACAATTATACTGTAAAATGAAAAAGTCGCCCATTTAGCCATTTTGTACCTTTCCTGAATATCATGGGTGGATACCACTGAAATCAACAGATTCACAGATTTTTTTTATAGACCATATATCAATCAAAATATAAATAGTACAATTTATGCTAAAAATCAGGTAATCCATCAATATGAATGTGTAGTACATGCCACACATATTTCTTTGAGATTTTGTCCAATAAAATGATGCACTTACATATGTTCTATTTTTAATTGAAACATTGACCACATTCAGTGAATGTATAATTGTGTAAATTGTCCATTCTTTTAGTCTATAAAGAATGAGGAGCAGCACTGCTTATAATTTTACATGAGTAATGGTTGGTGCAACTTGATTATGCATGGTCATTACAGGTATTTGACCCTAAGGAGATACCTGTATTATGAAGGAATGCTTTTAAAGTAGTTGAATAAAAATTGTATCTCAGAAATGATAACATCACATATCAATAGTTGATAATGTTGCTTTTTTGTCTACAAAGTTGATAATCTGTAATGAAAATTGGTGTTCAAAGTTAACTCTCTGCTTATGAATTCACCTTTCTACTAGGCTGCCATGTTCTCTGCCCACCTGATTGCAGTAGGCACCTTAGGGTTAAAAAGAGGGACGTATTGCTTGCTCTATTTGTACTACAAGTACCGCCTAAGTGTGTGTGATAAGAGAGTGAAGAAAGGAGGGTAAAAAGTTATGATTATTATCATGCATATGATTAAGTTTATCTTTAAAAAGTTGGGTGGGTGTGCGCTTTCGTGTGCCTGTAATCACGTGCGGCCCCTGGAGCAGCCAGATTTATCCGTGTTGATATTAAGTGCGTAGAGAGCAGTTAGTCACCTACAATGTCAGACTGTTGCTGCTCGGGACCTGTTGAGAGCCTTGTGGTTTCGGCCTTGGGCTAGTTTTCCTGAACCCTGAGCCACTCAAGAACCTTGCAGTAAACAACTTGTCCACCATCTGCGGTTTCTCTCACAAAAGTTTGGTTAACCGCAAGTGTCCTGCAAGGAATTACCTCTATTTAAAGAAGATAAAATTACGCTGTGCCGAATAGGAGCATCAGATATGAACCTTAGGTGGTAGTTTTCCTGAGGCCTGACATGAAATCTTGCAAGAAAATGCTAAGTTTGGAAAATATTTAACACTCTTCAAATATTTTGTAAAATCACATTTAAAGTAATTATCAAAAGTATTATAGATCCAGATTGCAATTTCTTGAGGAATGTTTTAGCAAGAGTGATTTACGTGGCCAGTAAAGTTACAAAGATTTTCAATAAATGATGTTTTTCTCTTCTTTTTTTAAAAGAAAATGCTACAAGATAGGCAAACTACACTTTTTTGTTCTTGGCCTTATTTTCTAGCATAATTGTATCTAAAATTAATAGTTTCTAGTTTTATGACACTTGGATACTTATGTATACATCTTGTTTGGCTTCATATTTAAACAATTTGTTACATTGATAAGTTATCGAGGTTATTGTGTTTCAGTTATTTATTACTTTGTCGCTACATTTGATTGATTATATTAAAGTGCTTTCATTAGTAGGCATGAAAAATTATGTGTATATCCATTCAATATAAAATGCCATTTTCGCTGTTATTGCCAAATAATGCTAGTACTCACCCATTCATACCACACAACGTATCTGGCACAAAGTCAAAATATCCTAAAACAATGTTAATAAAGGGAAATACTTTGAATAGTTGTTTCCTTGTTTGGTATCATATTGATAATGGAGATTTGCTCGAAGTTATCCTGTCATCTTTGTGTTTAGAGTGAGACTGGACTAGGAGAAATTATGGTTAAATCCTTTCAACTGATGGTACTACAACTCTGTGTATATGTCATGTAATATTATGCTTATTTGAAGCCCTTATCACTTGTACTATCCAATAAAAGCAACTCACTGGGTCCGTGCTACTTCGCAGACATGGGAGGTTTTGCTCCAGGCCTCAACATTTAATAGCTTTTCTGTTTGAACAGCAGTTCAAGGTCAATTCCGTGATGAAAGTGAGCAACAGCCGCATCTAGATAAACCTATAATCGACCTGTTTGGAGTTTATTATTTGAACCCTCAATGGCCCGGCAGAATTTATGATAATATATCATACACAGCTGACACTCTACTTGTCTGCAGTTGCATGGTTGCCAGGATTTCAGCTTGTCTTGTTTTGTCTTGTTATTTGGCCCAGAAGTGATGATGATTTGTATTTTTGAAAGCATTTGAACCAGACAATCTTGAAAGGGAGTTACCACTAACCTAGAAATTTATTGGTTGCAAATGGCAAGAATATAAATAAATGGAATGGATGACATGAATTATAAATTGTTGTTTTTTCTTGTACCTTTGAGCAGTATAAATAATTGAAGACCATAGGAATGGCAAGTTATTTGTTGTGTTGGCAATGTGACAGTTCTACTTCCAGTGAGCAAAACAACCAAGCCTAGGGATAGACATGCCTATGTTTTCTCTATAATTTTCATCCCTCGATGGGAGGGACCTTGAACCTTTTCAGGACCTTGGTGCTAAATATAAGTGATAAGATATTAATGTGTTAAACTAAACCAATAATTTCCCTTCAAAGATACTAGTATTTCGTAATCATACTTTTTTCATATTTAATTATATCACTATCAAAGCTTCAAGTTTGAAGGATTTAACTTCTCATTCAACCATGCTTCAATTGTATGTGAAAGGCTTTTTCCTGTTTTCTTACCTTTGATCAGCTGCCCTGTATATACCCTATTTTTTTTATAGAAAACTGTCTAAATTGACTATCGTCTTTAAGCGGAGAAGTCATGAACTTTTATTATTGTTGGTTGTGGATGACATGGAATGATGTAGCTTGGAGCGCTCTGACCCAGCCGTGTACAGCAAATCTTGCTGACTCGGCTCTCTAAATATAGCCGCCTGTGTTCCAAGGCTCATGTGCTGGATGAAATATGTCAATAACAGAAGTCAAATAAACAAGTCAGCCTTGAATCTTGTGGTTAGCCGGCTCCACAAGAGCCTCTTCAGTATTGCCGGTGAACCCTGTATAATACAGGGCCCAATGCTAGGTCACATTGCCTGAGCACACACTCAATCAGAGCTGATAGATAAGTAGGTAGTGAGCAGCCCCTGAGGGGAGGGGACGTGACACTTGGCTCATCCTTGATTTGAGAACAACAAGCCTGCCTCAGACCCCTACATGCTCAACACCGAGAGGATTTTCTCCCTCTTGGCATGTTTGAGGAAGCATAAATTAGTGAAGGTGTTTTATTTGTATAGAGAAGGGTAGATAGACTATGGTACAGGGCGGAAATGGGATTCCTCAGAACAGGGTTAATTTCTTAGCCAAAATAAGCTAAAATATTATGCTAGAAAATATTGTTTGAATGAGGTGGGTTGAGTTATGAAGGAGCACTGGGTATTATCAGGGAGGTAATAAGAAAAATCTTTTTTAGAAGTGAGAGGCTGTGTTGTGGGTTATTTGTACACTAAGAAAATCAACCGGTCATTGAAGCTGTTGCACAAAGTAGATAATTTGACCACATATAATTATCTGAGATGTATGCACATTACTAAATTAAGAATATTTTGAAAATGTTTGTCGAGTTCTCTTTATAAGTGTTTGCTCCAAACCTTCATTTCGGTTGCGTTACCTTTGTTTGATTGTTTTCAAGTCCAAAATACCACCAGTCAATCACAAGTACATGCTTTCTTTTCTGGGAACATTAAAATATCAAACGCCACCTTGTTAAGTTTGTCGTAGGATTGATAATCTGATACATAACTATTTGGATTCATTTCAAATAGCCACATACCTGTCCATATTGACAAGGACTCTGCTGATATCTGTAAGATAATAGAAGGGTGTTGTTGAACATTTGGAGAATGCTAGGCTAGGAGTTTTCCGTTCTTAACAATTTTTACATTCAATTGAGAAATGCCTGAAGTGGGGATACCACCAACATACGATGTGTGCAGTTTCATGAGAAATGTCTTGTTTAGACAAGAGCATTCTGTGCCTATGCACCACGCCTTTGGAATGAGCTCCCTGACAACATCAAGGCTGCTGATAGTGTGCAAAACTTCAAGAAACAGCTGAAAACATTGCTATTTCGAAAGGAGTTTAATTGACTATATGGACCATGACAACTGTCCAATGACTCTAAAGCGCTTTTGAACATTATAGGTGGAAAGGGCACTATATCAAATATCAATTATTATTAATTATTATTAGACAAGCGACACTGTGTTATGCTCCATACTGAGAAGGTGCAGAAGTCAGTGGGTGGTAAAGGTGTCCTGTGGAACTCTTAATTCCTAATACTTGAAAAACACATAGCAGAAAATCAAGAAGTTTTGTCTGAAATCTCTTAAAACATCATTTTCTGTTTATATGTGACCCAAGAGCTCTTGCAGGAAAAACCCTGAATTATTTTTTTTGCTCAGGACCCTCACTTACATTCTTTCTAATAGTTAAGGAATCTTTAATCGATCCTGACATTCATTTTAAAAGAATCCTGGGACTTAACATAGATAAGAAGGCTTTAATATGTTATTAAATCACTTTAAACTCTTTCACATATGAAATGAAAACATGATCTGACCACTTGGAAATATCTTAATCACAAAAAAATATTTTGAGAAATATTGGACCGAAAGTTGTTTTTCTTGATGGGTTTAACAATCCCCCTTCAAATATTTTTTACTATTCAATATGAAGTTATGTTTGAAGGTGTAAGACCAAGTGGGCAGTCCATATGCAAATATCTCAAGTTGCACTTCAATGTGAATGCTAGGATATCAAATTACTTAACACGCCAGGAAGGATCCTTGAATTATAATTAGGGGGTGTTTATGAAAGCAGTTTACTTATACCTAAAATCAGAGAGACTATCAGAGTTGAAAGTAAGATGGGTTTTTCTAAGAATCCTTTTTGAGAATGCCCTCAAGATATAGCTCCTAATCTAAGCTATGATCAAGAAAGGGAGAAATAACTAAAATTTTAAAATGGGGCCAATATCATACAACAGCAGCAGGTATTAGGAATGAGTGTAGGGATGCACTACCCATGGCAAAATGAGCTAGGATAGTTCTAGGATAAGCCAGGATTATGCTAGTTCCATTTGGCCAGGGTCGTATGGAACATGATGACAAGAAAACAACAAGTCACGTGTTAGAGAACCAATTATCTGACTTTATTCAGCCAGTCTGGGAACCATTATAAAGCCACTAAGTCTGCAAAAGACTTTTTCTGTATGAAAATAGAGAGAAAATATCAGACGGTACAAAAATCAATTACTTTTCATACATTCATTTCCCACAATAAGCCATCAAATATTGGAAATCAAAGCTCTTGGTAATGTTTACACATGTATTCAACTTCAACCAACATAATGAATGGGAGGGCCCCTTACTTTACACAAATCCAGAGACTGACTGACTTGTATCAGGTCTTGATTTAACAATAGTGCTTAAAGTCAGCTCTGGAAATAATATAGTTCTGGTGCACATACTTTTTGAAATGAAGTGCTAACTTAGAAGCAACCTACAGACAATTTTACATTACCAAGCATGAAAAGGTGGAATCCTATAACAAGGAGTTCCAAAATTTACCTAAAATGTCAAACATGTTCGATTAATAGTTAACCATGTCCCGATGCTATTAAGCATAAATGAAGCAGCGACATCTGGTGGTGATGTTACGCATCACTAGCTGACCACTGACATTGAACCAACTAGGATATGTACAGGTTCTATTCACTCGTCATTTCATAACAAACACGATCCTCTCTCTTTCTCTTTATCCACCTTTAAATGGCAAATAAAACAAGGTAGTTCCAAATGTGTCAAAAAGCTATATATTATTACTGAAAGTTGTGGAAGGATAACCAAGCACACAATAAGCTTAGAAAACCCCAAACTTGCGTTAGAGGAACTGTAAAATGTAGTGACCCAATAAGATGCATTGTTTTATAAGCAGAACACCTAAAATACAGCTTGTGTGGTGTGTTTCCAAGATGGTCCACTGCAAGTCCCTTACTAGAGTGTGTGTAGGTTACCATAGAAATTTATCTGACACATTTATTTTCTAGGCATTCTCAAAGTACAGATATAGAGAAAGAGAGTGAATATGCAGATTACAGTTACCATAAATTACACACTTGCAACCCTTCCCTTTCCTTAATCTGGCTCTCAAGACTTCACACCATAATTTCCCTTAGCCATGGAAAAATAATATCTAGAGATGTTGAAACACATGATAGACCACATATCTGGCAGTAATAATAGCATTAGCAATAGAAACCACCTTGCAGTGGTGGTGGTAAACTCGGACAAGACTTGGCATTGTTTCCATTTCTGACCAGCCACTAAGACTCTACCTCCAAAAGCTCAGCTGTAAACCATTCATGCTTATAGCACCCCAAAGAAGCATACTAAGATGGTGATATCCTTATTACAAAAGCATTTCTGGAACATGTATTTGAAGGAGAAATATGAATCAGTAGCAAACAGACCACTCTCCTTTAAATATATGGCATATTCAATGCTTCATTTCTAAGTTGTGGTCATAGGATAGGTATCTAGACAACACATTTCAAAGGGGATTTCCAGGCATGAGTGGGTTAAAGCAAGCCTTGGCTTAGAGATCTCATAGATGCTATGAACCCACTTCACATTCCCAGGTATTAATGGTAACCTTGGAAGGCTTTAACATACTGAACAGTCGAGAATCAGGAGTCGGCACATCCAGTGATCCTCTCCTAACAATTTACTGCAATGCTAATAACTAATAGGAGGAAATCAATAGACAAGTCAAATCTTAAATATTTCCTATACATAATATCAGTTAGGTGTAATAAACCTTAAGCTGTATAGTTTGTCTGAACTACTTCTTAATCTAGAAAATTTTCAGCCAAGTATTCCTAGTTATGAGTTCAGGTAATAAATACTCAAATGCTGTTCCCATATAAGTAGTAAATACTGATTCTATATTTAAACATGAATAAATTAGCTATGGGTTTCGATGCAACAAAATATCTATTTTACTTGTTTTCTTTATTTCATATACAAACGATACTCTTATGTAGCAGTATGCAGCATTTTGTGGCATGAGTTATACTCAAAGCAAGCCTTACTTCAGATACACCCAATCTGGTAGAAGGTCGGAAATTATTTGTAATTTAGCCCTGGATATAGGGATGTCAATTATACCAAATATGCATAGCCAGCATTAAAAGACCGTATCCTTCCAACCAGTGCATTTTGCATAATGAACATGCACCAAGAACAATTTCAAACAACAACGTCCAAGTTGAATAAAAATCCCTGGGTTAATTTTGAGCCTTCAAGTTACACAGACTGATGACATGGAGCATTAACCATTCCCTGTCAAGAGCTCTTGTGGTACTGCCAAATACAAAATTAGAGTGGGAATGAAAATTTTCCTATGCATAATTAGTATGCATCCAGGTTGTTCTTTGCTTCAGAGAATGACACATGTATTATAGCTACCCCAATAAAATTTCCTCACAAAGACAACTTCTGCTAGATTTGATAAGTCAGAATATCTGTGCATCTAGGGTAGGGAATGGTTAAGCTACCTAACAGGTCCCTCATCAGCCAGCTACCCTGCGACAACAGACAGCCTTAAGAAACGGCTATTGTCAGAAACTTGCCTCTTCTGGAAGACAATCAGAGAGATGGAGTAATGTAGCTTGCGGCAAAAATGAATCGCTGAAATACCTTGCTTTTATGGTTGGAGTAACATACATTCTAACAGCGTGTGTTTCTTCAGACACAATTCTTCTCTATCTTCAAGTAAACATTCATAAAAAGCTCCCACAGACGTGACATCTTTACACTACTGACTGACAACTGACTGATAGACTTTCAGTTTATGGGTCAGGTATGTGGTATCTATGGCAATTCCTTGCTTCACTGAGAATGGTTTCGGTAACAAACAGACCAAAAGATGACTTACACAGGAAGCCTGCCAAAATATGTACACTCCAAAATTACTGACATTGACCAGATTAAGCTTTATCATTTTTCTTTCCTAACTGCACAGAAAGTCAGAAACTCCTCACCGCTGAATGTATATGATAGCAATAATGTACACTTCTAAGATCCCAGCTTTTAACACAGATCAACTGATGTAGCCACAGCCCACTGCTGGGCAGGTAGGAGAATATGGTTTACCTAACATGAGTCAGGTACCCTTCTACCAGGGTCCACAAAGTGCTTTATCTGCATACTTAAATAGGTACATACATAAATACAGTAGTGTTATCAATGAAATCGTATGTGGTCCAAGTCTACACCATGGCAGTGACAAAATATCACTAGTAGATGTACATACATAGACACATCTGAGATTAACCAGCATGACTGGTTTAAAGTGACCACAAACAGCATGTATGGAGACGATATCATTTCAATGTAATGTACAAATTAAGCTCTAGAACAGGGATTATATTTGAGGCTGAAAAGATAGGAAATAATTTGTTTGTGAATGTAATACAAGTAGAGAAGATATAATCCCTGTCAAATCAGTGAGTTACCCAATGTTCCAGGTGAGCGTTATATCTGATTTCTTCAAAAAAGTTTTGACGACAATTATGCGTGTTAGGCACAGGAGGTGTTGTGACAAAACCAAAACATGGAACTGTCACCATGCTCTTGTGGAATATTGGTGTAGACTTGAACTCTCCACCTCCTCTCATGAACTCTACATTACAGTTCATCCTCTCTCAAAATATGGTATGTACAATTCTAGTCCATGTGACATAAGTGGTTGTATATCTAGACTGAAAACAGACTAAGCACTATAAATAAACATTTGGACACATCCTCAGATTTCTGCACCTAGTGGTTTAGTATTCAAGAAAAAGTGACATGGTATTTTTGACATTCTTTCGTTCTCGTATCTAGAAAGTAAGAAACACAGGTTTTCCATCACAGGGTTCTGTACAAAATAGTTGTAACTACTTCTCACCAGGTGGCAGGCTGAGGATGGCCCAACAGTACTGTAATAACTAGAGACTTCTAGGTGTCTGTACAATGCTGCCTATGCGAATCTGATCTGGCCCAACAAAATGCATCCATCTTTTCTTCACACGTCCACAATGAAACAATCCTGTCACCAATGGGCCTGTGATGCATACTTTACAATTAAACCACAACACTCACAACCCCTCCCTCTATCCATCACCTTTCCAACTATAGCTCTGCACAGCATTACCATGTCTAGTCACAATTAAAATACCCCAATTGACATCACCGGGTGCAACATGTGTTGTATTTCCCTGACTCTTCAATGAAGGAGATATACAAGTTTAACCCTTTCCTACTGGGAGAGCCACGGCAGTCTGACTAATAGGCAATCAATGACATTCAACATTATGTGGAACATTCGAACAATCACTCATTAATCATTATTAATAAAAAGACCAAAACTTAACATTGAATATTTTTCAAAATGAATAATTCCAAATTAATTGCAATTATGTCAAACCACCATAGCTCTCAGAGTAAGGTTGGGTTAGCATCCAATTTGACTGAAAGTGACAAGGCAGTGATTTTATGAGATGGTTGTACAGCTATATCCCCTCAACATGGTCAATCATTTTAGGCCTGATAAAGGACTTATACTTGAATTCATCCAAAAGCAATATTGCAGTCAGATATATTAAAAGAGATCTTGCCGAGTATGATAGGACTGTAATTAAGCAATCATTGGCTAAAAACATAATGAATATGAGTATATACCAGAAATGGCACTAATAGTTCAAAGTGGCCAAATTGAAAACCCTATAAGGAGTTAAGGACTTCGCGAAAATGTAGAAAAATTTTTTTTTTCACCAAAGCACTGAGAGACCTCAAGATTGCCTGTAGTAAGTACTCAAATAGTCTAAAATTGCTTGCTATAAATTAACCATAGGGGAGTAGCTATTATCTCAACAAAGTGCCAATTATGTATGTAGTGGAACTGATTTTCGTAGTCCCAGGCACAGTTTCTGGCTCAAATGCAGCACAATCAGTCATTTCATACAAAACCTTGTCACATATGTCAAACTGGCTGTCTCGGAATGTGCGCAATGGACGCCTCGCTTCTCTCACCTAACTGCATGAGTGTTCATCATGTGTTTTTGTCTCCTAAGAGATGCAGTGAACCTTATATTCCATATCCCACAAAACATAAATACTGTAATTCAAAAGGGAGCGAGAAATGAGAGTAGGTCAGGCGGAATGAATGGCTAGTGAACAACAAAGTGCAGTTTTAAGCACGCCAAACATTCTATGAGACTGGTGCTAAGGAAAAGGATGGGTTCCTCATAGCGACTTTGCTTTTGCAATAAATTTCAGGCTATTTCCTAAGTGTATAGACATTTATTTAGCCTTGCTGTCTGTTTACAAGAAAATTAAGTTAACATCTTGGGGATGCCCTCCCAAGTTCTTGGACAACTTGTGGTCCAAGGGATGGCCAAGATCATTGAATTTCCCAGTAATATATTACCGGTACTCTATTAGGTGTAAGCACCATTTGAGAGCTGCTAAACTCTGGGTTTCCCCCAAATTATTCTTCGCTGATGTATCAATAACAAAACACGTTATCCTACCCAAGATAAACAAATGAAAAATGACAAAGAAATGAGATGGTTAGAACAGAACACATGATAAAATAAAACTCCAATTACCAACTCTAGATAAATTGGTTGAAAACATAACTTTTAAACACTTAAATTACTAAACCAACCCAGATATTTCATTAACTTAAATACAGATTTTCATTACCAGTGCCAGACAAAAATCCAGTAGCATGTTGTGCTTCTTGGCAAACTTGGTGCAGTCCTCACTTCTGTTGGAAAGTTTGAATTCCAGCCAGCCCTCTGGCATTGTCCACAGCTCATCATAGTTCAGTGTCATGCGTATCTGTGCGCATTATTCCCATCAATAGGTGGGCCGTATGCATACTTCCATTACACAAAATCACTGTATCTTATTGCACAAATCTATACACAACTGCTGCTCTAGCAAAATTGTAAATCTCTTGACAATATACACAAACAGTTCACAGGGTTTAAAGAATAGAGCCTCGGAGTAATCTTTAGTGAGTTGAAAACGAGTCCTTTCTTGAGAACTTATCTCTACCATGTACAGTGCTTCTCTCTGCTAACTATATGGAACCCTTTCTTGAGATCTTCTTTAACTAACTGTACAGGAGATAAACTTTCTTGAAACAAGTGCATTCCATATCATATGTTAAACATACATATGAAATGTCAGTCCTCATCAGTTCCTCTAGTCACTAGATACATATCTTAAGCCTTGTCACACTCTTTCATAGTAGTCGTCACACAATGTTCCATAAGTACATTCATTCGTGCTCATCATGCTGCTAGGCCAATACATTTGTTGGTTTTAAAGAGGCATCCACCGGATTGTAGACAAAATACGAAATTAAGCTAGATATAAATGGACTCTTTAATAATATTTGCATATAGGCTGCTTCAGGTAGTAGATTTCTGTGAGGGGTTTGACGAAGTGGTAGTCATCCATCCTACAGAAGGGGCATTGTAGACTGTGGCTATATTCGCTGTAGAACTGGAAGCCACAGCCCTCCAACACATTGCGATGGCATGATTTACAGGTGAGGCGCCTCTGACAACATGGCATCGCAGCGAAGATGTCATAGGAGTACATAGTTCCAAGCAGAAGGGTGCTTCCATCCCAACGCCTCTTGCAGTTGTAGCACCTGATATCAGTACCCCCTTCCAAGCAATGCATGCAGATGGCATTCATGTACTGCTGCTTCCCATCGAAAGTGACTTTGATGGGGCTATTGTAGCGCATGGGAGACAAGAAGAAGGTGCCATCAATCAAAGGATACTTATCATACACTGTCAGCGCCTTGTTGCAGAGAACGCAGGGTATCTCAGTCGCCTTGTACGTGCTCAGGTTGGACAGGATGAAGCACCTGGTGTCATCGTTGCCATGGGGACCCTCATCTTCCATCTTGATGTGGTAGGGGTTCTGCTTGTGACGGGGTAGGTGATTGAAGGCTGACAGGTCGGTGCGGCGCCGAAAGATGTTGCCAGCAGCGGCCTGCGCCGGGTCGGCGAAAAAGTCGAACTTGGATTTCTTGGGTATGGCTGCCACGACGACCGGGGTGCCAGGGGTGCTGGGAGGGCTCCCCCCGGAACTCGCAGAGTTGGGAGGGCTGGAGCCGGCGCTGCCAATGCTGGAAGTGCGTACTCGGAGTTGTGGTCTCACGTGGGTCTGGGGGCCCTTGTGCATCACCGGCATGGGTTTATCATTTTTCTTCTTATTCGAGCGTTTCTTCTTCCCCGGCTGCTCCATTGCCGGCTTTGCCTTGGGGAAGTAATCCAGATCTTTGCGGAGGTGTCCGCGTCCACATTTACAGTCACATGCTTTAAAAGCCAAGTCATACCCCTTTTTGGTCCACAGGTTTTGTAGGCGCTGCTTCTCACTCCAGCTCCGAGCTCTGCCGCAGGATCTCAGGTAGGCCAAAACGGACTGCTCCCACTCCTGAAAACATGCCTTGTGCATCCACACCCCAATGGTACACTGCTCGTTATTGCACGCAACTTTCACTGCATCTTCCGGATCTGAAGGGTTGATAGGTCCGTCAGGGCAGCCGCTGGGAACGCAGCAACTGACCAAGTTGGGATCGCGGTTTTCGTCTCCCTCGTGCTGCCGGCCGGCATGATGATGATGTTGTTGATGTTGACGGTCCTGCTGGTGGTAGTGCTCCGCAGCTTCAACTACCTTGTTTACACGGTTGTTGCGATTCAGCGGCATTTTCTCTAGCGCCAGGAATGTTCAACGAACTAAACTCTTCCTCTCTACACTCTCGACAAAGTTGTCTTAGTTGTATAAATCGCCACTTTGATAGCTAGTCCGCGCTTAAGCCAGTTCAACTGTCTAGCCGGTTGGGCATGTTGTTTTCATTCTGCGGTTGTAAGCTGGCGGAGGCGTGTCTAGGCCCTGGGAATCAAATTAACCCGCAACCAGAAACGGCGCGCGATTGGCTGCTATTTGTAAACACAAGGTGGGCACGTGTTGTTGCTCGCTCATGATTGGCTAGGAAAGAAGGTTAACACATATCCATCTGTCAAAGTTCCTATTGATAAATCTTAGACCGGCTTGAGCTATGATTGGTCAATAAGTTGGTCAATGTTCGCCAAGACTTAATCGGGTCACAGGCTTTATTGATGTTTTGCACATATTGGCAAGAAATAACGCATGTGGCGAGGGGTAAATATCTTATGTGAAAACGTGGCTGGTTGCACGTTGTTGAAATAGTCATATTTAAGTACCCTTTAGTTTATAAACAAATATGCTCCTATTATAGTAATAATTTGCATAGCCTCAAGGCTGCGACATTGTTTCCATCAGAGACATCAAAGGAAGTTGTTTGAACCACCAAAAAGATGTGGGTCATGACCCATTTCCGTAATAAACAAATTCTTCCCGCGACCTATCTCGATAGTAGGTTAGAAGTTTAATGGGTATTGGATACAGACCCTACATTCAGATAATGCAAGGCGGATCACATACAGCGGACAACATTCCACAACCAGCATCACAAATATATACTTTCAAATTATATATATTTTTTTCAATTTCAAATCGGTCTAGAGAAAATGATTTCGACATACAGGCTCAGTTAAGATGAATGATACCAGTGTTGTTGGTTCACATTTGATACGGTGGTTCACGTTTTAGGGGTCGTTGTAATAACATTGATGGAATTTCATAAACACAAAGTTTGCATACTCAAAACCTTTTTATGGAACGAGTGACACCAATACATAATTGATCCAAATTGATCCAAATTGAGTATATATATATATATATATATATATATATATATATATATATATATATATATATATATATATATATATATATATATATATATATATATTCATATACATAAATATATATATTTATATATATATATATATATATATATATATATATATGTATATATATATATATATATATATATATATATATATATATGTATATATATATATGTATGTATATATATATATATATATATATATATATATATATATATATATATATATATATATATATATATATATAATATAGATAGATGTCCAATAACAATCGATTGAAAGTAGAAATAAAATACGCGTTGGTTCAATGGAAAAGATATGGAATAGAAGTTTTTATGAACATGCAAAGTTGGCAAGCAGCTATTTATACGCGACTACGAAGGCAATTTTGTAAATATGATTTACACGGACAGGATGACCATCATGTTAATTATGCTACAACTATAATGAGACTGATTCTTGTACAACACGAAATCACTTCCATATCAATTCGCCATGAAATGATATTTTCTGTGATCTGTTATTGCCAATGGCGATGTGGCATCACATGCACTGCAGCGCGTGCTGATCAAAGGATGCGCCGCCATGAGTCCAGATATCTGATTGAAATGTTATTGCATTATTGACGAGTCCTAATTGTTAGGTATCTCATCACGCCGACGCACATAACATCAGCGAGAAATGAACATCGTAAGGTATCATAAATGGTACCATGGTTCCAGCCCAGAAACATTATGTATTTGTTTTTTTTACTCCTATGTTGACAGTCACAAGATGTGAATGGGTAAATGAATTGATCGCTGTTTCGTCATCCTTAAATGAATCCTTGTTAAACAAAAAAATGCCTTTCGTACACATTTGCTTTATTTGCATACCCTGCTAATATGACCGATACCATATCCGTCAATGAAATGAAATGGGCCATTGTACTGCAAACTTTATTTACTAAATACTATTAGTTATCAACTGTTTTGGAGTGTGATACAACTTATATCTCGCAATCAGAGGGCTGTATCACCCGAGGCGCAGCCGAGGGTGATACAGCCCTCTGATTGCGAGATATAAGTTGTATCATACTCCAAAACAGTTGATAACGAATTTATCTCATGATTGCCTCCTCGACCTCTGCATAGGTAATAAAAATGAACATGCATACATACATACAAATACTGGGAGGTTAATACAGGATTCTGAGAGGTTAATACAACTTCATATCATATGGCAATTGACCAATCAAAAGCCTAGAATTTTGCCAATCATGAGATAAAAGTTGTTATCTCTCCCCGATAGACTGTACACACTATGTAAGTGTATACAGCACCATTCACAAAAAATAATGGAAGCGGTATAGTTTGGCAAATAAATCATTTTAACTTTTTCTCTAAACTATTACTTAAAGAAGTAAAACCTTTCTAGTAACGGTCAATTAAAGGTGTGCATTCGGATGCAACTGACGACAACGGCGATTTGTGAATGTATTCAGTCTCTTGTTGGCAGGTTAGTTGCTCCATCTATCAGCGGCGCACGTCACTAAATGATATATGTTTGTAGCGGAATTTAGCCACGTACAGGATCACCACTCGTAAATGAAGATGGGAAATATATATATATATATATATATATATATATATATATATATATATATATATATATATATATATATATATATATATATATATATATATATATAATATATATATATATTATATATATATATATATATATATATATATATATATATATATATATATATATATATATATATATATATATATATATATACATATACATATATATATATATATATATATATATATATATATATATATATATATATATATATATATATATATATAATATTGTCATTTGATATTGCGCCCTTTCCATATAAACATGATCAAAGGCGCATTACATTCATTGTCAAAGGATAGATGTTGATATCCACATAGTTATTTGATAAATACATCTTTGAACAAATGTATTTTCAGTTGTCGTTTGAAGATTGCCACACTCCCAGCTGAATATAAATATTATATATATATATATATATATATATATATATATATATATATATATATATATATAATATATATATATATATATATATATATATATATATATATATATATATATATATATATATATATATATATATATATATATATATATATATATATATGTATATTTGGCAATACCGGTTTTTAGATCGTGGGCATCGTTGTCCACCAACCATGTTTTACGTTTCGCGCGCTTTCTTCACTGAAGATACGACCATTAAATAATAACAACAACAACAACAACAACAACAACAACAACGACGACAATAACAATAATAATAATGATAATAATAATGATAATGAAATAATAATAATAAAATGATAATAATAATAATAATAATAATAATAATAATAATATTGATGATAATGATAATAAATGTGATTTAGATTCTTGTTGGTGGGAGAAGGATATGCCTCACCATTTCAGCCACCACTTTTGAAGCGGAAACTCTAGAATTGTGCGTCTTTGCTCTGGCATATATTTTGACAACTCCTTCACCGTCCCATTTTACTCATAAAAGATCACGAAAAAACCTTCCTAATGTGAACACGTCTCATTGTAAATACTTGCCCAAGTATAGAGGGACTCTCAACTTGGAGGTTTCACAACATTGCATGAAGATGGACAGAAGGCTAGGTCCATGAGAATTCAATTCCCAAAACATGTAGTTGTGTGTAGAATAGCACGTATATTGTTTGAAGAATGATATTGTTTGTAAATTGTCAGGTGGTAAAATATATCTACATGCCAGTACAGCTGTCCCACCGCTCAAACGAAATATTTATGGGATAACCTATCCAGCTGAAGGTTTTTGTTTGTTATTGATTTAGATGTTTCGCCTAGACCGTCTGACTCCACCTGTGGCATATCACTGTTCGTTATGTGAACTACGTGCGAGGAAGCAGCAATATATGTGCTACAGTACCTGAGGATTGACAAGTTAGTCTCAAATTAGTATGAATGTCACGGATAACATAGGGCTTTGGTAAAAAAGTCGTTCATGACTTGACGCCAGTTCCCTAAAAAGGGTCAGCAAGTTTATATAATTTTTACATTGCGAAATAAATTGCTACTACTTTTTAAAGCTGATGAGTATTGTGGCTCGTAGGCTTGGTGAACTGTACCGTTAACTAAGTCAAAAACACCTTGCCGGTAATACGTGGCCAAATTACTTAAAAAGCAGGGAGGTAGTGATAAATGTGATGTGATAAGTGTAGATGTCATAAGTATATATATATATATATATATATATATATATATATATATATATATATATATATATATATATATATATATATATATATATATATATATATATATATATATATATATTTAACTGTAAAAGTACTACAGAAATGTATATTGAGTTTTCCAAACAAACACCAAAGCTTGTTACATAAATAAGATAAATCAAGACAATTTCGTTACTCTAAACGAAATAGAAGAACAAAAAGGAACTCAAAAGGATAAGACATGAGGAGAAACAGGGATACCCGAACCCTGTAGAGTGCTAGTGTGTGGACTTCTAACACGCATGGTCGGGCAGTGGAACGACTCCGAGTTATAGTCCGTAATATGTTAAGATAATGACTCACAGAAGAAATGTTTTTAGAAAGGGTATTACCCTAAGTTTAAAAATAAAACATGCACACGGATACATTTAGATAAGATTCACAGGATCACGATTTTATATGTACCATGCTGAATGTTAATGGATATCATATAATAAATTAAATATAATATTCATTTTGTGCATTTTCTTGCATGCTGTATGCTATATTTCTGATGTGCGGGCATACGTTATACAGTCATACCTGTACATGTGTGATGATGAATATGGTGTTATTTTCAATAGATACCACTATATCATAGCTCTTTCAGCTCGTCCGCTGTTTGAACCAAGATTATAGAACGGTAGTCTTATCTGGACCATAGTTCTTTTGACGTTCGTCAATATGTTCTAGGGGTAGTTAGTAACTTAGTACATGCATTAAGGTGATGGGTACCATTGCACGCCAGTTAAAAGCCCTGTCCCAAAACACACCTCAAAGCAGCATAATCCTATAACTAGGTGTATCTCCAGGTTCCTGAGTGTTATCAGGTAGAGAATATCATCGCCACCTGTCATTATTCAATCCATATTCTGTTTTATTTCAAAATTTACAACTTTTATTTCAAATGACATATTCTCATTAATTACGCAGGTGATGGTTACTGCAGGTTCAGAGTTACTTTAGGGATATCATTGACTATGCCCAATAAAAAGTATTTTTTTGATTTTTTACCCCTGAAGATTTATACAGACCATAACGTTGAAAATTTTAGTTAGAAATCTCCACACCAACTTCACTTGGTAACCTCCTGTCCTCATAGCTAGCACCTATTTATAGCATCCTGACCACAACCCATTGTCTTGAGATCGTCGACGTGTATCCTTGTGCAACTCTCTTTTGTTTCGAGTGCTCATGAGTGATCAGCGAGGTATGTCCATTACTATCAAAGGGGTTCCCATGCCTCCACACACGAGATTTTTCACTAGAATTTTCAATGTTATGGCCTCTAAAAATCTTCATTGCACTTTTCCATTTCCCCCAAAATTGTTAAGATGCGATGCCTGTCTGCTTGTAGTGAATAGATAGTGGAACCTTAGAAATCGCTACCTGCATATATGACTGCTTATTAAATCCCTGCTGTTGAAAGTTTCTATCTGAAAAAGGTAGAAATTCCCCACTAAACCAAAACAAACATGCAGGATTGTTATAGCAGGGACATTCACTCCATATATCTTCCCCTTCTAAGTATATAGATGTACATGTGATATGTTCTACCATACTACAAACATTCAACCTTGGATGAAGAAAAGAATGGATATGTAGCGAGAGACCAATTACTATATGCCCTACAGTTACTAGTACATGCTGGACTCATGCCAGGAGTACCAGATAAGGCAGCAGCGCGAGGTCACATGGGAACAAGGACCAATCAGGGCTCTCGCATCGATTACATTACAGAGAAACCTTATCTGCACCACCAGCTGGGGGTGCCCAGAGCATCAATTAGTGGCTATTAGTTGACACTGGTTGAGGCTAGCATGTTCAGGTTGACCGTCTGGTTTCGAATCCACTTGTGTTTGGTCATCTAAGATTCAACCATCCCCCTACGGTACCATGCATGGTGATGGATGGAAGTCTGTAAAGGATTCGTGGAAGTCCCAACAGAAGGATTATATTGTGGGCCCTAATAAGGTTAAGGCTAGCATACACCAAGCAATTGCTGCTAATTACAGTAATTAGTGGTAGATAAAGCATCATACCCCACCATTCTAATTATCCCAGTCCACAGGTACAGGTTCATAACTTCATATGTATGTGCGTACTATGGGTACTTGTATTATTTAGTGTGATATCAGTCCAATAGATGTCACACCAGTATAGCTATTCCAACTGGTCCACAAGTACATGTGTACTTGCTAAGTAGTTTGTAAGTATATCGGTACTTTCATTATGTAGTGTGATACCTACTCAATAGATGTCTCACCATTGCGGCTCTTCCAGCTGTGTAAGTACTTGTGCACTGCGAAAGTATATATTCTGTATGTGTGAGTGGGCTTTTTCATGACTTAGTATCAAATCCACTCAATAGATGTCATACCAATATGGCACTTCCAACTGGTCCATAGGTGTAGGTGCACCGTTGGTTAGTTTCATTATGTAGTGGGACATCTGTCCAATAGGTATCTCTTCAACTTGGTCACCTCAGTTCTTGTGTTAAACGGTAAACATGTATGAAAATGTTTTCAACCTACACGACACCTTTCAGAAGAAGTATATTCTTTTTTATTAGAATCTTTTGTTTTTTTGCATACCTAATATTCATTCTTTAAGGCAGTTATATATATAAATACATTGTAAACATAAATTAACAATTCAACATTTGCAACTAAAATGAAAACCCTCTAAATGAACCGCCCGTGGGACTGGCTATAATTGGTCGACTTTAAGGGGTTCCCTTTTTTTTAACCCTTATGATGCTGGTGTTTAATTTTGGCATTATAAAATGAAAAAAACATGAAAAATGACTGAAACCCTGGCATATGGGTACTCATATGATATTACTCATTGAGAGCTATCTAATGATTACCAACATGGCAGGATTTAAATGGTTTTCAATAATCTTTGCATCCTTGTGCTTTGGACAAAAGTAGTATTGGAAGGGTTAAAACGAATGGGAAAAACTTTGTTTGGGACTCGCAAAAGGCAGTTACTTTAGAGGAGTGGCCTTGCCTATACTGGTCATGGGAGCAGAATAGTGCCACCAGTATAAATGATGAAGAAAACTTAAAGCATGCATTTCAAAATATGGAGGATGAACAAAGCTAACAAAAATACTTCTTCAAAAGAATTTGTTTGTATTCTATAGCATTCACAAAATACACAAAGAATTTCACGGACAAGAAAGCAAGTAGAAAACCACTGGAAACTGTATCTCTACATTCTGTAGCTAATGTATAAAAAGCATGGTAACAAAAATAACTACTACTATCTATGCCTCTGCCAGTTTTTCTTTTGCGCCTTCATATGATTTTATCATTTAAACCATAATAATATTATTTGTGCTCTTGACAATACTGACTTTGATGCTCAAATACTACTACATTTACACTAGGGAACTCTGGTCTCATCACAATGTTAGTATTGTACCCAGTAACTCAGTAATGAGTCAACAACTATACACATCAGAGAGATGGAACAGGGAGATCGGAAACCAAGTCTTATATATAAACTATCCAGATGGCCAAAGATGTTTGTCCACCACAAAATCCTACCCATGTAATTAATAGTAAGCATTGAGAAAGTTTTCTTGGTGCAGAAACTTGTAATTCAAGGCCTTTATCTCACCCACTCTGGTAACAGACAAGTCTTTAGGCTTAAACATCTTCCATTCAAATTAAGGCCTCCTGAATGCAGTACAGGTGAACTTGGATATTATGGACTCAATGGGACCAGGGAAATTGGTCCGTCATATGCAAAATCTGTCGTATACATATTACGAATACTTGATATGCATCAAACTGGGACCAAGCATATCGTCTGTCATATGCAAAAATCTGTCGTACAGTGGTCCGTCATATCCAAGTTCACCTGTAGTGATAGATCAATTCTTCTGCTTTCAATTCTCTGGATAATGGACCATCTCTCCCTGCTCATGCCCTATACGCCATACATTCCTATAAGGGCATTTCTTATGTCTAACACTTCTTAATCAATTGCTTCACTGTTCATATAAAGAATTATGCCAAATGTTTTTTTCCATTGTAAATTATATCCGAGATGTATTTTTTTTTTCAATTATCCCTCGCAGATAGGATATTTGCTAACGTCAAATCATCTTGGTACCTTGGGAATGCATAAGTTTGAACATTTTTTTTATACCAGTACAAATATTTACTTAAGATATCAATACTTTCACATACTGACAGTTAATTAAGTCTGACCATTCTGATGCCCTTTTTTATCAGACTATTACAAAAAATATCATTATGAGCGATGCTGGTACTTTTATAAATACCCCTTTTACCTTCAACGCAGTCAATATAAAAAAATATACTCACAAATCTCAACCTGGAATTTGGGTCATTATCAAAATGAATTTGAACAGTTTTCAAAACTTTGTTTGTGTTCTTGTACTTTGTATTTACATTACAACTAACTAGTAAGCATTACAAATATGCATCAAATACCCATATGAATTGAAAATGAAGATATTCTTAAAATATAGTTTAAAAAGAGACATTTAATGCACATGGATTATTCAGAAGAATTTGCAAAATTTCATGGCCTTTCATATAAAGGAGAGCTTTCTAATGCCTGTGTGTCCCATTTTTTAATCACAAAATGAATTTTCACACTTTTAAAGTGTTTGGAAGACCACAACGCACAAAGATGTAGGTAAAAAATATCTAAGTTTAAGTTCTATGTAAGACTTCACAAATACTCAGTAGTAAGTTAGAGTCCATCAATGCCAAACAAATATTAGAATTAATCTAATATCACAGCATAAATCAGGGATGTACCTAATACATATCATAATATTAGATTAATTCTATTAATCCCAATATCTTAAGTTGTGCTCACATGTATTTGTGAGGCCAATCTTTTCAGTGTTGGGTCACATTTAATTATTGTTACAGATACAGCTTAACTACTATGAACACATACTCTGCAAGGTTCTCAGTTGTGTGTAAGTATGAGATGACTGAGGCGCTACCTGATTGTGAGTGTGTGTATCAAGTGTCACATTTTAAGCAACACATCACTCCTTTTCAATATAGCACTGCCAAAACAATTTATGCATATACTTCAACCTCCATTTTTGTAGCACCCTACCTACTTAAAAATGTAATTGCCAATCTTTTTGGGTTGTACCAAACTAAAGGTGGGCTCATCCCAATTTACTTCAGATACTTAGCTATTGCAATTATACATCTCTACTAAGGGAAACAAGAGAATGCACTATTTAAAAACAAGTTTCAATATTTGTTAGTGCATTTGAATCTGGAGTGTGGGGTACCCTCTAACTTCAAGTTGATATGAAAAGTAATGCCCACTTAACAATAATGAGTTCACAACATAGCCTTCCATAATGCAACCATAGTTTTTCATTTAAAAGTACGCGTCTCAAAGCAGATTACATAACTGTATCAGTTTCTTCTACAATGCAGGTCAATCAATAAATCCTGCTCTCTTAAGTCTTTGTGCTTTCATTCTCAGACAGCAACAGAGAGGATTTACATAATATTTTATACTATGTAAATCAGAAAATCCAGTTAACATAAAAACATCATTCCATAAGTGTGATCAGTGATGTTATTTCAAATGGATAGTTTGAATAAATTGGTTTCGACTTCAGAAATATTAAAAATTCCCGTTGATTTCATTGGAAATCTCTAGGTATGCAAGTATTATAGGGTAAGTTCAATTTCAATTTTCTTCTTTATAATCATGCTTGTCTGTATGCCTCAAAAGTATCACCGGTTTAAATTGATTTCAACAAAGTAAGACATGTTTCTGGTTTCTGGTCCACATACCCACGAGTAGGACATTACATGATCAACAGAGGTACAATCAATAACTACAGGTTATTTGTAAATAAACACATAAATATATGAGTATGTGAAAACAATGCACTAGTATGTAAGTCAAGGTCCTTCATTTTCCTACAACCATCTAACCATTTTGCTTAGTGAGTCACCTTGATTGATGCTCCTTTAACAAGCTGGCAAGATGTAATTCACTGTCTTCTTTTGGAGACCTGATCAATGTTTGCTTATGTTATTTTCCAAATGCATAAGCACCATTGTATAATGATAAAATGATGAAGTTGTGTGTATTAACAAACATTAACAGTATAACCTGCTATGAAAACCCATTGATGGGATAACTCATAGGTGCTTTACAGAAAGTTTGATTTTAAGTCATTTTCCGCCCTAGGTAAATTCTGGGGCCTGTCTTTATGGACAGGTGGTCATTTTAACATGTTGCCTCTCAAGCAGGTGTGAAAGCACAAACAAGAGTGTACTGTTAGTGTTTAATACCTCTTCATACCCACACATCTTCCCCTTATAAACCTCAACCCTCCCTGCTATTCCTGTTCAAGGTTGTATCCCTCTATTATTTTTACCATTTCTGGCGCCCTCCCCTATTTACAAACAGAACAGCCATGCTGTGAAATAACTGGCTGAAATACACTGCATAACAATGAAAAGATGCCCAATGTACAATATGATAGGACTAGAATAAAAAAAATGATGATTTGTTAGTGTAGTAAGTGGGGTCTTCACAGTTGCAGGTCTCCCTTCTTTAACTTATGTATATTATCTGATTTTGATTGAAAAACACCCCCCCTCTTTAAAGCAAACCCATTCTAATAAATCTTACATCCCACCTACAAATGAATGATTTTTTGACCCCTTATCATTATCTGTTGCAGTCTGTAGATTTGTCATGCGGATACAGGTGTGATCGGTTCCTATTTGGCGTGATGCAAGATGGACCTCAAGCCCAATGCTATCCTGTGTCCCACAGTAAATGAATCATTATTCAATCCTTTATCATTATCTGTTGGGGTCTTTAGGCTTATATGTATACAGGTATGGGTAGTTCCAGCTTTGATGCGATGCAAGAAGGACCTCAAGCCCAATGCTATCCTGCGTCCCACAGTAAATAAATTATTTTTCAATCCCCTATCTGTATGTGTTGGAGTCGTATGCTTGTCATGTGGATACAGGTATGACAGGTTCCTCTTTGACGTGATGTGATATGAACCTCAAGCGCAGCTGCAGTGCGGGCCGAAGGTTGCGAATGACTTTCTCCACCTCATTCTTCACACCATCACCAACAAACATGTACTTGATGTGATATCTGATGCTACCGTCAAGGAAAAACAACCAATACACTCTTGGAGGAATAAATACATTAAATACCAATTTGATTAATTTTTTGTTCCATTTTTACAAAATCCTGCCAAAAAGTCATATTTCACAAACTTAAACCATTTTTGGTTCCAAATCTAACCAGAAAACCTGTCATTTTTTATGTCTTCTTGTTAAGAGCGGTGTAGATAGTTTGCACATTTTTTTAGTAGAAAATAAACTCATCAATTTTGACTTTTATGACAAATTTGGTTAAAACTCTTTTTATTTTAAATTCCTTGATGTTTGCATTTGAGGTAGTTTCAGTACCTCTGAAGGGATAAAATGCATAAAGAAAAAGACTGATTTTGAAGAATGAGAATATTGCATATTGCAGTATTATTTTGAAAATCTGTTGAAAAAAAACAAAGTATATGACCCTGTGAATAAAAATTGGGGAGTATTAGGTAGGTGTAAAGGATACAGGAAGTCACTGATGGCATCGATGTGGTGGAGGTGGTTGCTGGCCTTGTCCACATTCTCCAAGATCTCATAAAGCTCCACAGTCAACTGAAACACACACACAAAACACAAAATAAACACTCAACATTAAAGTGAATAAATTAATGGCATAGTATCAATTGATCAAGGTCTACAATTGTTGATAATTCCGATAAGATGGCATAATTTCCATATATCAACTTCTAGTTTTGTTAATAATTCTAATGAGAAGGCATACATTATCTCTAACAAGTGATATTGTTCTCGAACATTTCACAGACATATTGCCTTGTCTCCTCCAACTCAAACTCCACTCAAGTCAGATCAAAACTGATTTCCAAAGTTCCAATTAATCTGAAGATCATTTGTGTTAGTTAGGAATTTCCAAAAGTGAAAATCTCCTATTTGTTCCTAATTCATCTCAGAAAGTCATAAAGATGCAATCAACTCCATGGCGTATGATGCATACTGTATGTGGCTTTAATTCAACTAAGAATTTCGCTTTACAGCCATGCTGGAGGGCATTTGTGCTACTTTAAATTTGCGCTTTCAAGCACTCAAACTATATATTTATTACTATATAAATATTTATTTGAAGGATGTTATATTGTTGCTACCATGGGGAGCACGAAAATAGCGAAAAATGAAATGCCTGTAAAAATACCAGTTATACATTACCTCTAGCAGGCATCGGGTCCTCTCAATGTGGAAGCGCTGCAGGAATGGGCCCACCAGGTGGCAGAGCAGGAGCAGCTGCGTCTCGCTCTTGATGATCGGCTTCAGCTTCTCCTTCATCAGTCTAAAATGGAAGAAAATAGTCTATAAGCTTATGCACATTCTGTGGGACCGTCCTGTTAATTCTTGGAGACAAAGTGGGTCCTACCCAATTTTGGATGATAAATACAAAATATGGAAACATAATAGGTCATACCAAATTTTGGATATGAAATTCAAGAAATTAACTCTACAATTTTCTTTCTCAACATTTTCGAGGTCAAAGGTCAAAAAATGCCTAGTTTTAGCTAAAAATTTAAATAAACTGGCTGAGATAACTGTCCAGGAGATACTAATAAGGTTAGTCTAAAACATTCTAACTAGGTGAAACTCCTAACGAGAATAACATTCTTACCAGATGAACTTTAAAATGGGCTTTATCTCTTGATATTGAGTAAGTTGGAAATGGAAAAATGAGATTTCATGAAGATACATTACTAACAGGTAGAACTCTCAGCAAATATTATCTGGATGATTCATAAATCATGCAAGGCCACAGTGGTATATGGAAAAGGAGCTTAACAATTTCACTTATAAAAAGACTGTCTATATATGATCTTAACCCTTCAAATGCTGAGGCTACTTTTGCCCAAAGCACAAGGATGCAAAGACTTCTGAAATCCACCTAATCCCTGTCATATTGGTACTCATTGGATAGCTCTCGCTGAGTACTTTCAGATGAGTACCAATGTGCAAGGGGTTTCAGTTTATTTATCAGGTTTTTTGCATATTTTTGTAATGGCCAAATAAGCCACCAACAGCATAAGGGTTAAATATAAAAAGACAGCATGACAGAGATAGGAACAAGATAGATAAAGAGATGTATACTTACAGTGGTATGATACTGAGCTGTCCCTATGCTTGCGTGCTGCCACACTGCATGGCACAGTGCGAGCACATAGCCACACTGAACCTCCCCAAACACAGAGTAGCTGCTGGCAAAGTTGAACACCTTAAAGGGGTTGAAGTTGGCGGCCTGCTGCAGCAATATTAGGACTACGGATGGTGTCAACACTCGACTCATTCACAACCATCCAATAGCTCTCCTATAATAAGAAAGAAGCAAGGAGTTGAAATGTGTGCGTTTATGTGTATGAGAGAGGAGAGAAAGAGAGAGAGAGAGAGACGAGAGTTGAGACAAGAGGAGAGAGGAGATGAGAGAGAGAAGAGAGAGAGAGAGAGAGAGGGAGAGAGAGAGAGAGTGAGAGAGAGAGAGAGTGAGGAGTGTTGGAGAGAGAGGAGAGAGAGAGAGAGAGAGAGAGAGAGAGAGAGAGAGAGAGAGAGAGAGAGAGAGAGAGAGAAGAGAGTGAGAGACTGAGAGAGAGTGAGTGTGGTCTGTGTGTGTCTGTGTGTGTGTGTGTGTGTGTGTGGTGTGTGTGTGTGTGTGTGTGTATGTGGTGTGTGGTATATGCAAGTGAGTGTGTGCGTCGTGTCGTGGTGTGTGTGTATGTGTGTGTATTCAGGCACATACACATAAACACTGCCCTTTCCTTTTCTACATTTGGGAAATTGTGATAGTGCTATGTTCTAGCTAACAATTAGCAATTTTGTTACAAATAATATGTCTGAAAGTGATGGGAAACATTCTTTACTATTCATGCTGTTGATCTTATCTTTCAGGACATAATAGAGGACAACTTGATATCATCATTTATGTTCAAGAGAATAGAATTGTTCGCATTATATTGTATGAATCATTGCCTATGAAGGTATTGAAGATGGGTACATACTGGAAGAGCTGTCAGAACCAGTCCAATGGCATTCATCCAGCCCATGATCTTGTCTCTTGGTAGGTTACTGGCCCTGCAAGAAGTAAACACAGAAATGAGATCAAAGGCAACATAATAAGTATATGCCTGCTTGCTATGGATAGACAATATACAGGTGAACTTGGATATGACGGACCACTGTAACGGCGGATTGTTGCATATGACGGACGATATGCTTGGTCCCAGTCCGATGCATATCAAGTATTAGTCATATGTATACGACGGATTTTGCATATGACGGACCAATTTTCCTGGTCCCATTGAGTCTGTCATATCCAAGTTCACCTGTACAATATTCTTGAAAAAAATATTCCTATAAATCATGAAATTACAAAATACTTATATAGGAAGCGTTTGAATGTTTTTGACAAATATTATTCCTTCAAATATATGCAAAAATGGTACAAGCATTTGAAATTAAAGGCTGAGGGTACTTACCCTTGTAGAACTATGTCTAGCAGCTCTCCACCCACTGTGGGACTCATGACGGGCAGAGCCATCAGCTCTATACATGTGGCATGCAGGGCATGAGCTGCGGGGTTAGGGAACTCATTGAAGCGCCAGTCACAGTTGGGAAATGGTGCAGGATTCTTGCCAGCAATTGCTACATAGCGTTAAGGATTCATGCATAAAACCTGATAATCGTGTACCCCCTGAAATCCACTAGATTTTCTCAAATCTCTTCTTGATGTGCATCAAGGACAGAGTATCACATAAGTAATTATCTTTTTATTTTTAGCTGATTCTGAAAATTGAAAGTTTCCTGAGATGTTTAAGAATAGTCTGCAACAAGCTAATTGAATAAAAACACCTTCTCTTGAACAAATCAAATCTATTTCTATATTCAAGAGTACATGCAAGAGATCACAAAGAATGAGTTTTAGAGTGTAAAACTATGCAACATAATCAATATTGCTAACTGAATTATCTAAATGACATTTTTTTGGTCAACACAATGGTCCTATGAATCTGTGCAATTGGTGGCCTTTTGAATAATTTAGTGAGTTTCCACGGCCTTTATTATACTATATAAACTTAATCAATTTTTTTTATGTAACACCAAGTGCTGGAAATGTCAAGTCACATGTAGAAAGGTTTAGTGTAAAGGTATATTGTTGCATACTTTAAATAGAATCAATGAATGAAGTGAATCTTTTATTTAATGAATATTAGAAATACCGTAATTTCGCGTGTATAAGACGCACTTTTGTACACTAAATTTTACACTCAAATAGGGGGTGCGTCTTATACACAAAGCTAGAAATCTAGGGTGTTTTACATCGAGTTACCAGGCCACTCGGAGATCGCCAATTACAATTATAATGCGGCGGCCAAGACAATTGTATTGTATTTTATTGACTTGTTTGACAAAAACAAAAATATACAAATATATACGCAAATTATATCGATGTTTGCCTCGTCATTGATGAATTGTAATTACCGAACCACTCTCCGCTGGAATTTACTGATTACAATCAATGTGACATGCCTTGGACAATGGGTAGTGAATACCGACACAGGGTGATACGCATTAATGTCACAGTGATGTCACATTTCACTCATCTCAATATGCGTTTTACTGGGTTTCTAGCGTTATTCATGAGGAGTTGATATCCTACAATAATTCCCAAAAGGGGGTGCGCACTATACACAAAGCTAAGGTCTATACATCATTTTAAAGGCCTGGACAAGGGGTGCGTCTTATATACGGGTGCGTCTTATACACGCGAAATTACGGTAGTTCTTTCTTAAGAGATGACTGCATGAGAAGCAAAGCAGCAAGAAAGGATACTGTCGACTAGTCTTGCGATGAGTTTGATGTAGTAATCTCTTTCAGGGATCCAGTTGATGTCCTCTGGTCCCTTCAGCAGGTACTGCTGGTAGTCCTCTGACAAGCACCAGTTCGCAGGACGAATCTCTTTCAGTGCACCTACGGGAAACATCAATGAAGACATGACAATGGACAGCAACATCTAGATGGATGATGTACCACTTTCAGGGAATGGATAGATTATCTTTATTTCAGGTCAGTAATATCTTTACATAGTAAACACCAGCTGTCAGGGTTTTGTCAATTTTGTTACAAAATACCCATAATAACTTTCAGAGCTAGATTTATTAATTTGTATGACTCCATGTATAAGAAATGATATTTTCAGTTTTCCGTAAAATAGTTTTAAACATTACATATGTCTAAGAAGGAAATCATATCTAGATACCTGTCATTAGTTACTTAGAATTTGGAATTATATTCTACCTTTCTTTACTAGAGCTTCATACTCCAGAAGTATTGCTTAGAGTTAGATTCAAGCAAAAAGGATGATACACATCATGGTGCAGATAAAGAAAGGCCTTACCTATGATAGCGTGCACCAATTTCCTCTTCAGCAGCGGCCGGTCTCGCAGCTTCTTCTCGTAATAGTGCAGTGTGTTGTAAAGGTAAGTCATAGGTCGATCTGAAAACGACAACAAGATATTTAACTCAAACCTTCTGAAATAACTTATAAGCTATTTGATTTGCTCCTCTATACATACATACCGGTAATTGATATAATTTCAAAGAAATTAACTTTTTTATAATATCAATACCATTCAATATATTATAACTTCTTAAAAAAGCGAACATAGCCCATTCACAGGGATAGTAATAACTAGTGATATTATAAATTCTAGATTTCTTTCAAATTTTAACTTTGTACACAGACAAGGATAGTGATAACTAGTGATAATATATATTTTAGCATTTCTTAGATCTTACCTCAGTGTACTTACCAGAAATGTGTTAACTAGTGATACTTTAACCTCTTCAACAAACAGCTAATTAAACTTACCATGGAACTTGTAGAGGCCTCCAAGATGATCGAGCAGGGTCTCCAGGGATTTGGCAACTGGTGGTAACTCCAGGTATCGGTGAATAACAATATCAAACACCTGAAATGTTAAGACAATTATTACCAAATTACCTGCAACAAAATTTAAAATAACAGGATTGCACATTGTTCTTGTAGGCTTTGATAACAATGCTCTTTTTCAATAGAAAGTCAATGGACATGTATCATGCCAGTAACTTCATATTTCAAGAATACACATAACAGTTAGACTCCCTTCCCATCTCTCATAAGATCAGCCAAAATGTCCACACCTAGGGCAATTCTGGGATCTCACAATAAATTACCAAGAGGAAACAAGTTTTAAAAATGTTGCCCAAATATTGCGTTTATATGATATAGAGAAGATGTTAATTTTCCAGAATTTCTATATAAATATTACATATATGATTGCTATGTGTACTCACTGGTATGAACCTGAGGCAGACATTGCCGAAGTAGACAGGCAGGTACTGGTGCTGCTGACTGAGGTCCTGCATGCCATCAAAGATGTACTTCTCAGGATATTTCTGAAAGATAGACAAAAATAGGTCAGTTGACAGGACAATACCAAAGATAAGTGAACACACATAATTGACAAATAGACCAAGTTTAACATGTCTTGTAAAAGATACTGTTGCATATATCTCGTATTGGATATTAAGTCATACAATGTGTATTAGAAACCGTTTCATATATCTTGTATTAGATACTGAGTATATCTTGTATGAAAACCATTTCTTATATCTTGTATTGAATATCATGTCATGTATCTTATATTTAATATCAGGTCATAAATATTGTATTCGATACCACTCCATATATTCGGTATCAGATACTTTGTGATATGCCATGTATAAGAAACCATATGCAGTGTGTTGTAAAGGTAAGTCATAGGACAATCAATATCATATGAAATGTATTAGATATCTAATAAATTAAGTTAATTACACTGTACTTTCTCTGTAGAAATTTTGGGTGTTACTTACCCTGTGGAATGACATATGTTTCTCATGCCAGCTGTTTTGAATCCAATGCTCGGGTGAGTTCTGTACAGAAATAGAGAAATCAACATAAAAATCACAAACATACAAGTGAGAATTTTTAACCTTGGAACCGAGGCTCTCATTGGATGAAGCCCTATTTTTTCCATTCAAATCTTTTGTGATATGCTTTAAGAAATTATGAGGACCTAATACCATTTTTGAGAGATGGTTCAAAAAAGGTTTATTTTTTAATAGCAGATCAAGTTATCCCAATTTACCTTTGCATGGATGATGATAAAAAGTACGCATTGCTACACAACCCAGTTAAATGAAAAAGATCTTGATCAACCTTCACTTGTTCAAAAAACATCTGATCGGAGATTGTTGCAAAATAACAATTTTTAAAATTTAATAAATAGGGAACGGAATTGGTAATTATCACGCCTAACATGCAAATATGGGGCCATTATCATTTAAGGGCCTTGTGGCAAATTTAATCTTTGATGAAATACTGACTTTTTTGAACAAAAAATGAATGACTAGGAAATTACCTAAGATTGCCCTTACCTCTTTGATAAAATCGATGACTCTTGTTCGGAATTCGGCAGGCTTGAGGAGGAGTAACTGTATGATGAAGAAACACACTTGTGCTTCACTGCCCTCCAGACTTCGTAATGACTGAAATGTACACGTACAAAAAAGGTCAGTTTCATCAAACAAACCATTCACAGCTTATGAGCAACAGTGCATTTACACCCTGGACTGTCGTATATCATGTACCTTAATTATTACATTACATGATTATTCAGAATAATACCAATTTCCAAGTGTTTGGAGGAAATACAAGTATGTGCATCAAGCTAGGTCTTATGCAAGTTTATGGAAATAGGTGTCCTCAAATGGCGTATCTAAATCTTTTTCAAGGATGACAGCAAGATAAGCACATAACAAACATATATATATATATATATATATATATATATATATATATATATATATATATATATATATATATATATATATATATATATATATATATATATACACAATTATTATCAAAATATATGGTACTTCCAAGTAATATCCTAATTACCACAGTGGTGTAAAACTTTCATATCAAATGCATTGTATTAACATTGTATTAAAATTTTCTGACCATATCTTCGGTGTTTAAGGGAACTCCTTATACTGTATTGTTGCATGGAGCAATTAATTGTACATGGAGCAATTACTTACCAGACAGAGAACCAGCCTATCAATGGAGATAATGTTGCACTTCCATATCATGTCATTCAAGGCCTCCACACACTGCAAGGAACATATTACGGTATCAAGCATTCAAAGCGCTTTTGAACATTATAGGTGGAAAGGGCGCTATATCAAATATCAAATATTATTATTACCATAATTATTATTATCATTATTATCATTATTATTATTATTATTATTATTATTATTATTATTATTATTATTATCATCATTATTATTATTATTATGGAGTGAAGATGAACTCAGGCAATAAGGAATTAGCTAGGATGAAGGTACATAAGGTGAGGCAAATTTTAAAAAGGCAAATGGCAAAAGTTGATGATCAGTGCTTTGATATATCGTTCAATAAATCAGCCAATATATGGCAATTAAATTTAAAAAGATTCATCATTAGAGAGAACTTTAAAGTGAAAGGAAATGAGGTAATGCTGCATGCCTTACATGAAAAGAAAATATTTAGTTAGTACCGTTATTTGTTTATCATTGCATACATAAACCAAAATATTGCTTTACTAAATGATATCCATATGAATATTATCAGCATATGACTATGCATGTAATAAACCAAAGGTGCGTTCAATTCATATTCCACCAAGTATCGCAATTGTGTAAAGTACATGGAGTATGTACATGGCAGTACTCTCCTTTCTGTTATGAAGAATAGTAAGAACCCATTTTTATTTTAAAATAGTAATGAGTTCAAAAGAAAACCATTTCACACCAAATCATTATTTGTACCTTGTTAACATGTTGGCCACCAGCCGAGCCAGAGAATTCAAACACCAGAAAATCTGCAAATGTCCTCAGGTGCAGTGAGAGTGCCCTGGGACCAAGCCGGTCCAGAACTCTGAAACAGACAAGATAGAGATTAGATATTTACACCCTCAGATGCAATGAGAGGGCCCTTAAACCAAGACAGTCCCGTACTATGAAACAAACATGAAAGAGGTAAGATTCTAACAGTTTCAGGTGTAAAGTAAGGGTACTGGTACCAAGACAATCCAATACTAAGAAACAAATATTTTCTTACAAACCATTTTCTAAGATATGGTTAAAGTGTAGATTGCCCTTTTTGATACAACAGGCTGTTACAATACAAGTGGTTGGTATAATAAGCGTGTCTGGTCGGGCAGAAATCTTGTGATTGCTGTTTTAGACAGGTATTGGAATCCTGGCTAAGACCCTGCCCGCGCCTATCTTTGTTGGGTATGTAGCAACCCTATTGTGATCAGTGTTAGTACTCACTTGTAGGCTGTTGAGGAGACCCGGGAGTCCTCCAGCAAACACCTCCATAATACACTGAAAATAAAATAATAATATTCAATATTGACTAGGGGATCAGTATTTTAAACAAGAATGCTTCTAGAATAAGTTATGAGAAAACAAATTGCTTTTTAAAAAAACTTCACATTCTAACATATTTCAAATTAACATCGTAATGATGTTTAGTTGAATTCTTTGCAAATTTGGGCTGATAGAGGTGGACAACCAGATGAGAGTGTGCTTAACTTCTAATACTTTATTTGCATTGTAAATTACTTTCACATAGAAGTTTTTTTTATTGCAAAACAGTCAGTTACGTTTCAAGGATAATACCAGTTTTTCTGAATGTCTTTTCTCAGATTCTTTTTTAAAACCATGATCACAATATGATGGATATGGAATTCAAAGCTGTGATCTGCTTCCTTTGCAATAGAGTGCCTGGAGTTGAAGACATCTCGTGCCTGATTTAATATAACGAATTGAGCATTGAAAGACTAAAGCTTAATGCTAGCAACAGTTAACTTATTCATGCATGGATTCCTAACAGTTTCTGTATGCTTTTAAAAATAGCTAGAACATACACACAAAGAAGAATTGCCATTTGATTGCCATCAAACATTTAAACATAACACTTATGAATATTTTCCCCTTGACAAATATCCTTTTAACTTAATAGGTGAGATCCTCTATTTTACACCTGTTGTCAATGACATCAAGAGCAAGATGAAGTGAAGCAGTAGGCAAACCGAATCATTAACATCTCTGTTATAACAGACACTAATGTCAGATAGAAGCTTTCATTACTCACCACAGGAAGAGGGGAGAAGTTCCTTGCATGGAAAAGTGAGCAATCAGGTCACTTTCTTTAGCCATACCTGAATGAAAACAGACAGGTATAAACAATCAATGAACAGGCTGTTAATATTTAAAATATATGGCAACAGAACTTGATACAGATAGAACACAATTAATGCGGTCTGGTAAAAAATGTTTAGTTTGGTATCATAACAAAAGTTCACATAAGTTCCTGGAAACATATATGATACATAATATACTCCATTTAACATTTTGTTGCAAGTTCCTGGAAACTTATATGATACATAATACATACTCCATTTAACATTTTGTTGCAAAAAGTTGCAACTGTTGCAAAAATACAATTTATCTAAAAGTATACACCTGTAGCTAAAAAATTCATTTATCTAAAAATATAAATAATTTGTTGCAGTAATGTTACAATCTAAGGTCCTCCAGCATAACCATTTTCATGATTTACCCTCCTAAGTGTCCTTAAAAATATATCTTTTAGTTTATATCATAATCTTATCTGTTCAAGGGAATGCCATAAGCAAGGATCCTAGAAAGAAGGTTTCACTGAATGATTTTGAGATGTCTTGCAGACAAGCTCGTCTGGCCACTATAGGGACTTAAGCTTACCAAAGTCTAATCTGTTCATGGGAATGCCATAAGAAATCAGCCATGAAAATTTACATTTATTTCACTGAAAGGCACGGTGTTACCGAGGATTTGGAAACAGGGGATCACAGTTGAGGATTTTTGAAAATTAGGGGGTTGAAAGCTAGTTACCCAATTTACAAGAATGATCATAGCAACCTTATATATTGATATAGCAAAACAAAGTATGCTTTTCTATGTCATTTAATGTACCTATTGTCTTCTATAAGTTAAACTTTTGAAATATTTCCTTGGAATACACAAATGCAGAAAATCTTACAAAATACAACTGGATGTCATTTTCCCAAAAATCTGGTGTTTGGGAGTCAAAATGACTCCCTGACTCCTGCCTGGGTAAGTCCCAGCTGAAAGGTATATGAGATATCTTACAGACAAGCTAGCCTGCATAACCAAAAGGATATTGATCCAAAACATCTTAAATGACCATGAAATTAAATCAAATGTTACTAAACTCTAATCAGTTCATGCAAGTGCCATAAGAAAGGATCCATGAACATTTGAAAAGATTTCATGGATCAGTTTTTCAGGTATTTTGCAGACAAGCTAGCTTGTATCATCATGAGGACTGGAAACAAAACTTTCCAGAATGACCTTGGAATGAAATCAAAGGATACCAAAATCTAACTACTTTATTTGAAAATTTGAAAAGATATCATTGAATGGATTTGAGATATTTTGCAGACAGGCTAGTCTGGATCAGCATAAGTATTTTCATCCAAAATGTCCCAGAATGACCTCAAAATCAAATAAAATTTGAAAAGATTTACCAACTGGTTTTTGAGGTACCTTGAGGACAAACTGGATGCCGGCACCAATGCAGTTGGGAACTGTGCCAAAATCAACATGTCTCCCTTGATAATGGGGAGCATGGCGTCTGGGCGCCTTTTTGGACACCCAAACCCTTAAAAAGAACCCCTCAGGACACCCAATTTTTTTAGTGTGGAATTTCTAAAAATCTCAATCTCAAGCTTATAGTTGAATATTTTCATCTCCTTATAATTCCTATGACATTGTTAATTGATATCCTGCCTTATTCTGATGAATGTATACATGTTTATGGTTGAAATATGAGTATATTGTGATCGCCCTTAAAACTTTGGACGCCCAAAGATTTTACAACTGCCAATTTTAGGCACCCAGTTTCTAAATCCTGGCTAAGACACTGATGGGGAGACATAATAATTGAAGGACATTCATTGGTTGAGATCTCCTTAACATATCTCCTCACTCATATTTTTCTGATGGTGCTTTCTCAAAAAGACATCAAAATAAACAGACTCCCTGCAAGCATGGATAGGTTAACATTGTTAAAACAATTATAAATGAATGCCCCACCACCAAAATCATTATTCTATTAGAAGAATATGTAGAGGGTTCTCCACTCACTTTTCCATTTGCGGTACTCTGTTTCGACGTTGCGTTTGAGTGTTTGCTTGTCCTCCTTGGGCACGACGTTGTGAGCGAAGAACTCCGCGAGTGCGGGCGGGAAGCAGCTGAGTGTGTGGCTGGACCAGCTGTGGGGGGTGTGCTGCATCACGTTGTTCAGGATATCCTTGCACCAGTTACTCGACAGCGTCTCCGACCCTGATCACAATGGCAGCGACACAACGCACATGGGTTAACAGTCAGACAGCATCAAACAAGTGTGCACACACAGGGAGTGCCAAACTTCTTCACAAACAAATCATATTTATAGCTATTCTTTACTGATTTTGGTTAAAAGAATCCTGTCTAAATCAAAGTTATTAGAAAGCTCTCAATAGACGTTTGATATAATTAAGATATTATTATTCATAATTTTTTTTCTGATCTTAGTTTAAAACAGACAAAAATGAACACCCCCCCTATTACATATATATATATATATTTATATATATATATATATATATATATATATATATATATATATATATATATATATATATATATATATATATATATATATATATATATATATATATCCTAAAGTTCTCCATTTTTACATTTTATACATGTTGAAAGATGCAGAAAATAAAATATAAACAAACAAAAACAGCAACTATCAAAGCATGACCAATTTAAACCAGTAGTGCAAAATGCAATCAAAGTTTGATGAAATATTCAGTTCAAGGATTTCGTCAATACTTGAAAAACAGAAGTGGCTTAGATAAAATTTTGATACCTTTCGGACAAAAGTGTCCTTTTGGATTATCTTATAAGTAAGACGTTAAAAGGAACCAAGCAAGAAACTACTTCCAGTATTTTGCTTATCCATGCTAATATATTCAAAAAAAAAATCAAATGTGTTTATACATATATATATATATATATATATATATATATATATTTGTACAACACAAAATATACACAATCTCACTTTTTTCAGACCATCTAAGCACTGCTAGTGAAAATGGAAGCAACATTCAGAAAGCCAAGACATACCAAATAAGCAAACTAATCAAGGCAATCTAAAACAAAGCTGATTGGATGAGAAAATATGATAACAACCCAGAACTATAGGTGACCACTAAAAGTATTACATATAACACATGTATTGTATTATGTAAATACCATATTCAACTTGAAAGAACACCTATTCACACCAGAGGATGTTATAACTTTGAAAATTTCATTAACTCAAGCTATTTTTTCGTAATAATTCAATCTTTTGTTTTGATTAAGTATACCTAAAAGTGACTAATTAGCTTTATGTCATAGTGCACTGTTTTAGGGCCAGAAGTTATAAAAACAAAAGAGCAAGATCGCTTACAAGTTACGCAGTGTGGTTTAAAGGATAATGCACACATTTAAAAATGTATATTTCTCAGAATATCTTCATTCAAGAATGTTTATGGATATTTAGTTTTCTTAGCTTTCTAAGTGCATGATATGATATTGTATAATATCATTGAGTACTGAGCACCTTTACCAATGAATATGATATTTTGCATTGCTATCCTCTTATAACAAGATTATAAGAAGTAAGCATAACAAACAGCGACAAAATGTACTTAAGAACTGAAAACTGCTATTTCGAGACAATATACAATGCCCTATTTTCAATGGAGGGCAAAGTAATATGGACATGTGTTTTTCAACAAGGCATATTTCACACAAACAAAGGAACATGATATGATTTATTCAATGTACTTTCTTGATTTTTGCCCAAGGATAGTTCAAGAATCACCAAAGCATAAATATAAATATACTCATAAAACTATCAATTCCAGTCAGAAACACAACAGATAACTTTCCAAACATGAAGCTGGCAGGCATGCATTGATCAGGACGTCTGGGATGAATAAGGGGGAGGGGCAGGGGATGGGGAGAGGTGTATGGAGGAAAGCATGAAGTTCCAAAGCAAGCGGATGCCCATTGAAGCAAAATGCAGGTTGACATATATATATATATATATCAAGTGATTGGTTGAATCTGATTCCACAAACATAACCTAAACCTAACATTAGTGTAGGGGTTAACATTACAATAAAGGGGCCCATGAAAGCAATTGCTTAGTCTAGATGACATAGAATCCATTAACTCCTGACCTGTTCAACTTACCTGAGGCAGCTTTTCAAATATGAGGAAATTAGGCGTTTTTATACACTTCTACTGATAAAAAATAAATAACTTCATATAACCTGTTACTATTATCTATTGCCTTGGAAGCACCTAAGCTATCTGTAACCTTAAAAGCACTCTAGCAATTATAGGCTTTCATTGCGTGCTTGCGATTTATTTCTCTCAGACATGGTATTTATCAGTGGATTTGGTCTTTAAAACTATGAATACTGATGTGAACTAGTTAGTAAACTTATATGCTAAATGCGAGAAACCAAGCCATATAAGCAATGCAATTTCTCCTTTGAAAGAAATCTATCCCTTACCATATCTCATTTGAAAGGCTCTTAAACAAGATTTAAGATGATTACTCAATGAGGAATGTTGGTGGTTGTAACATTCCAGATAGTAAAGTTAGTGATTCTCGTTTCAATAAAGTGTACCTTTTATGACCATGACAAAATCAAGAATTACTTGTGTGATGAATTACATTTGTAAGAAGTACACATTACAATGACATTCCGAGCTTGCAAACTAAGGCACATGTTTATCAAGTTTGTTTCCTGCGTAAAATGTCAACATAGAAATGGACAAATTTTGAATGAAATTTGTTACGAAAACCACTGATATTTCACACTCTCAAACTTATCAATAAATACTATAGAACAAATTTCATTTAACTGAAAACTGAAGCTTTCTGCTTGAACTATTTTCAAACTATGAAAGAGGAAATTCTTAAATTCGTTTTCTGATAGGAAACTTGGCTAATGCTCTTGCTCAGCAGCCATTCAAATGGATGTTCCTGAAGCAGGGTGGGGCAGAGGCATACAGAGAGGTGACAGCTAAACAGTAGTAGCATGCCGCAAGAGACGAGAAGACTGTGGTCCTAGCTGCCAACAGTTTACTTGCCATGTTTGGAAGATATTGTCATGTTCTCTAGCCCAGAACCTTCCAGCTTACCAGTGACATGCAGGGCTCGTGCCAGTGTCAGCACCAGCGCCCGGTTCAGCTCTTCAGACTCGCCCGATAGCAGCGCCAGCGTCTTGGGTTCGTTGATGAGCCGCGAAAGCTGTGGCTGAACTTCCGAGCTGCCAAGCCCCGTAATCAGCCTCAGTGCAGTGCTCTCAACACTGGAAATACACAGAAATAGGTCTTAAAATAACACTGTTCTCCACACTAAAATACACACAGAAATAAGCCTAGACCTTGTGCTCTCAATGCTGAAAGTATGCAGAGATAAGCCTAAGGTTAGTGCTCTCAAGCATAGTCTTAGCCAGTATAGTAGGGCGTCTGGGCATTATTTGGACACCCAAACCCTCAAAAGATCAGACTAAAGGAGACCCAAATATTTTTGTGAGTAATTCTTTTAAAATGTGATTTTAAAACATGTAATTGATTTTTTCTCACCCTAATATAAATCCGATGACATCGCGTAAGGATAGTATGCCTCATTTCAATAAGTAAATACACGTTTATATCCCTTGCACTTACCATAGATGGAGCTGTGTCTGGTTGGTCTGGGGGACCGTGGTCAGGGAGTGTAGATGGCTGAGCAGCTGGACTCTGTAGTGGGGCTGGATGTGGTGCAGTCTGTAGCTGAACATCTCCAGCAGCGTGTGCAGGATGCCCCACGCGTGGCTCTTGAACACATTCGGCAGGAGCTGACCTAAACAAACAACAGGGAATCAAAATTTCAGTTTATCTACACTCAAAACTTCCGACAACAATATAAAACCCACGCATGGCTCTTGAACACATTCGGCAGGAGCTGACCTAAACAAACAACAGGGAATCAAAACTTCAGTTTATCTACACTAAAAACTTCCGACCACAATATAAAACCCACGCATGGCTCTTGAACACATTCGGCAGGAGCTGACCTTAACAAAGAACACAGATTCAAAAACCTGTTCATCTACACTCAAAACTTCCGACCGCAAATAAAAACCCACACATGGCTCTTGAACATATTTGGCAGAAGCTGACCTAAAAGAATAACAGGGAATCAACATTTAAAACTTCAGACCACAATATAAAAGACTTAAGGTATCACTGAAAAGATCTTTAAAAGCAGATGGTCTATATAAAAAAGAATATATGTAATATGTAATATTGTTTATCTAGGGCCTGGTCTTTATAGAAAAATGGTTTTCTGAATAGGTTTGGTTGTATTGAGCTATGAAGCATCTATCTTCAACTACTACTGAAACTTATACAATTGGACAAGTATCCCAACACATATTAAAACAAAAAGCCAAATTATAATTCATATCATAAATATCATTATATTAAAGGGGTTAAAAGCTAAAGAATATGATAGTGACAGAATCAAATCCTATTAATTTACGCAAGAGGCATTTTGTTACAAGGTACTAGTCACAATACGTACTTATGAAGCCCTTGATTCCTAGAGACTCAATCTCTATGTAGACAAGCAGCCTGCTGTATGTCTCGACCAGGGCCGGAGCCAGCGCCACGTTTGACTTGGCCTGCGCCAGCCGGATCACTCGCGTCACAATACTGTGAATCAAGCTACAAAACAAAATCAGAAATAAAGGACTTTTCCTACAGGTAATATAGCACATTCACAAAGTAAAAATACCCTCACCCCCCAGAAAAGTATTGATAATAGAGATCTTTCTAGGAGTCATTAACAGAATTCCTACAGATGAAATAAAAATTATAGAAAATTGCATACCATGATCTGTACTTATTTGTTTAATGTACTGGGTGTACATAAAGAGTGGGGATGACAAATCTTTCGATTTTATAGGAAGATGGGTGCAAATAACATTAAAAATTTGAAATATGTAAATGATTTCAGGTGCTTTCTTCCCTCTCCTAAGAAGCTCTTACCGTAAATTCTCGCAAATCTCGGACACTTTTTATTAATTACGATTCCGAAATTTACTGAAAATAGCGATCAAATGTCAGACACCGTGGCTGAGATTCGTCGATATCATCAATTGAAATGAAAGCTACATGTACTATGATGTAGATGGAACTGAAAATCGATCGCTAACTTTGTACACAAGAATATAATTTTCCCCAACAAAACCCTTATTGTCCACCTACCTGATTTGTCACTCCTCTGCTATATAAAGTAACTTGCCTCCCTTGTATGTTGTTTATTTGTTTATTCTTGATGCCGCACGCTAATTACGCATTGAATTATACAAACTGGCACAGCCCATGAGATCGATGTGTTTACTTCCGGTTTCGGAGCCGGTGTGTTTTGGCAGATATAGGGACACTAGAAATGTTAGTTTATAATCTAAAATCAATCGGAAACTTCGTAAATTTAAACATGTCTTTCACTTTGGCCGATATTATCAATTGTCAATTGAATTGAAACGAAAGCTAGATGGAAAATCGATCGCTAACTTCGTGAACAAGAACACAATTTTCCCCCACAAAATCATTATTGTCCACCTACCTGACTTGTCATTCCTCTGCTATATATACTTGTTAAGTAACTTGCCTCTCTTGTATGTTGTTTACTTGTTTATTCTTGCTGCCGCACATCAATTACGCATTGAATTATATACTTGTTCAAGTTGTTGACAAGTCTTATTTCGAAATGGCGCCGCCCAAGCTGTATTCCACTCTACACGCAGAAATGCGATACCTACTTCCGGTTTCGCACCGATTGTCTTTTGACGGATATGGGCACTAGAAACGATCGTTAATAATCTAAAATCAATCGCAAACTTTGGAAATCTAAATATTTTTTTTTCTTATATCAATGAAATTTACTTGGTGGCCGACTTTTGGTGAAATGTGTCCTTGGATGAATCGGGGGTGGGCGAATTTCCCCAGTAATTATTTGGTAGATTAATTATAGTGGCCGAGTTTCCTAGGGCAGCCGAGATTTCCGAGAATTTACGGTACCTCATCTTTGCGTGAACTGTGAGGGAATCTATGAGATTCATAGGAAGAGTTTGAGTTTCTTACCTCATCTTTGCGTGAACTGTGAGGGAATCCAGGAGATTCATAGGAAGAGGCTGAGTCGGTGCCGAGGCAGCTATGTTGCCTGGCAACATGGTGGTATCTCTGTTGTTGCCATAGATACTCTCCACTAAGAGACCCATGGGTAAGGCAAAGTACTCTGCATTTGTGCTATCTGTAATACAAAGCTTGATGGTATAGTACAAACAAATCTGGAAGTAAAAAGTATGTTGTCCATTTCTAAAAAAATGTCTTAATGAGTTGAAGTAAAAAATATGTGTTGTTTCTTATCTGAAAAATGTTGATAGCTTCAGTCCAAAACAATTGTTGAAATGCTGATGTATAAGGTATGCATAGTCATCATTTAAAGATAGGGATGTGAATTTTTAGTTACATGTTGGATAAACCTTGCATTTTGAGTGTTCAATTGGACAGCTAAAAAGCCAAGCTTTTGACTCAGAAATAAGTACCATAGACATTGAGATATTAGAGAAGAACCAGTTGCATTCATATATATTGAGAATGGTTTCATAGCAGCTGTTCTTACTTACATGCATTACATATCAGTGCCAGTCTATAATCAGTCATAGGAAGATTGTGCACAGTGAGACATTCCTTAAGAAACCTGAATCAAACAAACAAAAAAAAGTCAGCTAAGCACAACAATATTGTACAGCAGCATGAGGTGTTAGAATTTAGCACACAGACGTGCATTTCTCAAACCTAATTCTAATGTCTAATAGATTAAAATAGATAAGGAGATACTACATTGCATTAAAGGGTATAAAGAGAACATTCTATCAAGATTACGAACACACAGATATGAAACAAGGAAGCAGCCTCAAGTGGTATTGGTATTTGATAAATACAGTTTTGTCTTTACTTTATTACAGAACCTATGATTAAGATATTCATTTCCTCTAGACTTACTCTACATGTTTCTTGAGTGCATGTGGGATAGTTCTCTGTAGCTGCACCACTTCAGTCTGTGCTTTCTTTGTCAGGTGGATCCAGATACAGGTGACCGCCATGGCATGGGTGGACTGGGGACGCTTCAAGTCAGGAATCGGCAACAACTCCTTCTCAGGGTACAGCAAGTCATACAACTTCAGCACTGGCAGAAAATCACCCAACTGGAAAAATGTCATACATCAATATCTCTCATCATTATAGGACGAAATTGAAATTGCCACAATAAGAGATCAAATGAAGGGGATAATACAGGTTTTCAAGGGAGGGTTTAAGCATGCAAATGTATGCTTTGTTTTCAGTTGAAGCACCTGGCACACTAAGTGAGGTTCTGCTGAAAGAGCAGTATCTAACATTTATCAATAGATTTACTTACCGTAAGCTGGCCAGATAAGGCATACACCAGCCTTGATTACACCTCTACACATATGATTGCAAAATACAATTCAATACATCTTCACACTTTTGATTGAATGATCTACATGTACATTACATAGCATTGTGATGTGTATTTAAAAGACAAATACACCATAATAAAACATAGGTTAAAATAGCTAATTAGGGTAATCTCCACTAAAACCCAAGTTCCTACCACTGCCAACCTTCATACAAGAAGTATATTGCTGTTTAAACACATTGTAACACACAAGAAATGGAGGTACTGGGAGCGGCCATTTTAAATACATATGTGTGACTTAAATACATTCCCAATAGGAGTATATTTAAAGGACAGGTTAAAGGTAGAAAATGGTGGTTAATAAAGTGTTTGGTCAACTGTTTAACTACTTACAGGGTTTTTCTGTATGCTTCCCGATATGAATTGCAGCAAAACCCACATCAGGTGATCTCTACCCTTCAGCAAATTACAGCCTTTTAACTGAAAAATAAAATGAAAGACAAAATATTTCTTAACTATCCAATCTTAATGTGCAAAATTAACATTGCATCAAAAATAAAGAAGAATGTGTAGCAAGTGATCATAATGATATGCCATTAGTCTATGTTCAATTGCATGTTGACATGATAACAATTTTCTTTATATTATGACTGCTCATGGAGACCATCAGAGACCAGTTAAATCATCCATATATGAATGCCATTCTCAGCATTAGGTTTTATATATTCAGTGAATAAAAGTTGATAATTACATATACTCAACAGATATCTAAGCAAACTAGAGTGTCCCTGACCTATGATGGGTTCTTATATGCTGAACTTGCATTACCTTTTCATAGAGAGACAGCACCATGTGAGGAAAACTAGCAAACTGGAAGAGGACGAAGAAGATGAGTTGGCTGTGAAGGTGTTGCCATAAGAGCTGTGTGGCGCCACTCTCATCCAGATCCTCCATCTCTGAGCGCTCCATGGCCACCAGGACCAGGTCCACTAGCTGCTCCTCTAGAGCCCCACAACGCTGCTTCACCTGCAAACACACGATCACAACCACTGAGACAATGCACAAAACACACCTGAAAGCAAGATCACTGCTCTATTCTCTAGACTGAAGTACTGGACTTGCCCATGTCAGAGTCTTTTCCCATCTACTACCCTACCAAATATTACAATATACAAATCAATTGAAAGATACATGGCTCTTTCTTATTATAAGGAAGGTACTACAAATGACACATTAATAACTATTGAAAAATAACCTTTGAGAGATATAATACCTGGAGTGTAACAAGTTACAAACGAGACTTACCTGTTTGTTAAGGCTGAGCATGTTGCAGACCATGTCTCGCGAGTAAGGCTGTTCTAGCACATATCTCAGGAGCCCTGACTGAGTCTCATAAAGTTCCTGCAAATTAAGGAAAAAATTCACAAATGCATACACATATCTTAATATAGTTAATGTTACATATTTGTGGTAGAAGTATCATTACAATACATCATCTCATGATACAGGGACCCACACTTAGGGTCAATCAGCCCTCTGCAGGTTAAATCACTACAGGGAAGGCTATATACTGCTAACACCAATATTCTATTTGCACTGAAGGGCAGGTAATAATAAGGATGGATTAAAAAGAATCTTTTAACCTTAATGCTGACTTCAAAAATCATTGTACAAATATCATAAGTATTGGGTTTCCCTGAGAAAGGATAACACATTAACATTAATCATAATCAGGGACTTAGCCTCGACCTGTTGAGCTTGTTTGGTGGACAGGAAGACTCCATATGACACCCTTCTCAACGTGCAAATCATAGGGAGATTTTTATGAGCTGATGTCATATGTTTTCTTTCCATTTCATTTTCTCTAGATATAGCCAGAGTGTAAAGATCAATTTCTCGATACCGATAATAGTAAGCAAGAGTAAAATATGAGAATATGTTTATGTGAAACCATGCGCTCTCACCTTGTCATATGGCAATGGGCCGCTGACAGGAAACCTCAAGGTGTTGGGGTTGAGTTTCCACACGTGCCCTGTAGAGCTGGAATGTCCTACAATGGGAAGCAGGGTGGATCGACCACACACCGTCACCATCTGTGCACAGGGCCTGAAGCTCTGGACAAAATCTGCCAAGCCTTGGGCGAGTTTCTGGAAATGTAACAAAATAATACTGCTAGTCAAACACAATTACATACATATTCAGTACAAACGATCATAAACTCATTTAAAAGGAACAGATTGACATGCATAGGGATCCATATCGTTAGGATATAAAGTATGGTCCAGTGCTAGTATAATTTATATGATGCCAATACTTTAACGGTGCCAATACCAAGTACTCTTGCCGTCCAACCCTAGCGCCTAGAAACGACTGTGAGATGGAAGTGATGCAAAATTAGATTGTGTAGTAGAAAACATCATGGAGGATGCTCGTTTACTGATGGATCTGCGGTAAAACACTCACATCTCACAGAATACTGGTGGTAAGGCATTTCAGACATATTAACGAAAGGTAAATTATCTTTAAAGGGGAACTAAAGGCTCACATACATATTGGCTTATATGAAAGTAATACACTTCAAGAATAGGATGCTGTCCTCCTTTTTCTCTTAGTGATCCCATGAGGGGAGAATTTTGTGTATTGCCAGCAGCCTCAGCCATCCCTTAGCAGCCCCTGGTAGCAGCCATGTTTTTCAACTGCTATCAGCTGTGACTCAAATGGGTGGCAGCCCACTTCATGTCCCCTAGCTCTGAGCAGTGTATCATAGACTGTAGTGCTCTACACACCAACTCTCTTCGAAAGTTGCATAACAACTTGTATGAGTATCAAACAGGTAAATGGTAAAATCATGAGCAGCAATTGGCTGTACAAAAAGACAGGGTGGTAGAGTTATTTTTCATATATTTCCTGTTGGTAAATTCTGACAAAAACAGTGGCTAGCAGTCACTGAAACTTGTAAATCCACCTGTCTCGAAGTATGCAGTTCTATGTTCAGACCACTTCCCTGATGCGTATTATGTAAGGAATCACAAACTACAGTCAGGATTACTTATAAAAGGGGACTTGGGGGACAGCAAATCATAAGGTTATTTGAAAATTCATGAACATAGCTAAACATCTGTCATATGCAAATACATTGAATACCTGTGTGACTATGAAGGAAGGGTTGAATAAAAACAATACTAGTATGTACATCACCAATCATCTAGATTTTCAGTATTTGATTTTACTTGAAGCTAGCTGTTCTACAAAAAACTGTTTTCTTTCATGTAACCTACACAAATACTAAAGGAAATGATTGATGTTCCAAGTACTGATAGCTATTTCCTGCGTTGACTAACTTCTGTGTCCTGGGATCTAGATGTGTAATGCCACAAGGTTATAATTAACCCTTTTTTTATCCTTTTCCTTTAAGGAGTTGTTAATTCCTTTTGTTGTTGCCAAAGGGACCTATATATCAAACAAAACCCAAGTTGTAAGACAACCAACATAATCCTAAAGTCTATTTTCAATTGTACAGATTAATGATGACCACGTTTAGGTACCTAGAATTGTATGCTAATAAACTTAACTGTTAGCTGGCTCTCTGTGCTTGCTTTGTAGCAGTTGATACAGAAGGGTTGAAAACAAAAACACTGAATGGCACAGCACCATCCTGTTGAGTAATCCTGACTGCATTTATGATTCCTGGTATAAAACGCATCAGCTAAGTGGTCTGAACATAAAATTACATGCTTCAGGACAGGAATTCAGTGATGCTAGCCACTGTTTTTGTCTGAATTTAACAACAGGAAATATATGAAATATAATTTTACTACCCTGTCTTTTTGTACAGCCAATTGCTGCTCATGATTTTACCATTTACCTGTTTGATACTCATACAAGTTGTTATGCAACTTTCGAAAAGAGTTGGTGTGTAGAGCACTTATACAGTCTATGATACACTGCTCAGAGCTAGGGGACATGAAGTGGGCTGCCACCCATTTGAGTCACAGCTGATAGCAGTTGAAAAACATGGCTGCTACCAGGGGCTGCTAGGGGATGGCTGAGGCTGCTGGCAATGCACAAAATTTTCCCCTCATGGGATCACTAAGAGAAAAAGGAGGACAGCATCCTATTCTTGAAGTGTATTACTTTCATATAAGCTAATATGTACGTGAGCCGTTAGTTCCCCTTTAACACTTATCTAAAATGCCATTTTTCTTATAGTTTTGAAGCGATAACCTATCGGTACCAGTATACCACATCACTAGTGGAACCCAATTCCATAAATACTACAGGTACCTATAATCCTTATACTACCTTTTAATATATGAAACAAACAGTAAAGCAAAAAAACGTATGTATCATAACAAACACTGCCAAAGACTTGGCTGATGCTCGATTAGTCTGGCCTTTAGCAAACGGCGGAAATTTAAAATGGCGGAAATTCCCACTTCAGAACTTCTTTCTAAGATAACAGAACACTTAACCATTGTCACCTGCAAATACACTAGTCAAATATGTATATAATTGAATGGTATAAGTCTGGCCGTGTTACTCGCCATATACAAGGGAGAAAAACACTCCGGTGAATTCACCGGACTGACAGCAGATTTTTACCAGTGTGGTACCGTGTCTCTAAAAGGCCAACAACAGAAACATCAATAAACAAAGAACTGATGGACTGGATAGAGACACAAACCAGGTCTAATCATCTTTATAACCCTTGCCATTTGTCCCTCAAATAAACTGTGATACATGTTTTTACTTATATGAAAAATCATTGTTGACAGGCATGACAGCTAACTTGAATCTAAATCTAACCTATGACATGACCTTGCAATACCAAAGAGATTGGCGCCAGAAATAGATTGTGAACTACTGCTTCCTTGTGTAAAATAATAAGTAAATCTACTTATTGATTAATAAGTAAAGGTTTACCCAATGAGGATTTGGTCTGTCTTCGGATGCAGTCAACTTAGTTATCTCATTCACAGCGAAGTATCCAGGCAGTAAACATGTCTTCCTATCAAGAATGTGATTCACGACCTGTAAAAGAGAAAATAAAACCACAATTATTCAAGACGATTAACCCTTCATAATTTCTTAAGGTTCTGACAAACATCAAATAGTTCCAATAAGCAGGTAAGGTTAGTAGCATTCAAACTTCACTAGCCCTGCTCAAATACTACAAGCTAGATCCAAAATTAAAGACCATATAACAGTGCAGAAAACAGTATCACAGGTCTTTCGCGCCCAACTGGGCGCGAAATTTTTTTGTCTTACCTGCCCAACTGGAAGCTTACCTGCCCAACCTTGGGAGTGAAAAATTGGAAATTTACCAGCCCAACAGATGACTTGTATGCCCATTTACTTTTCAGGTACATTTCACTTGCCCAACTACTCTATCAGATTATTGAATCATTTATGATATCACTTTAAATTTTTAAATCATCTAATAAAATATATAATCATTGTGCAAAGGCCAATTAAATGTGTTACTAACCACTAAACTCTATGAAGTTGAAATGGGAGTTGAGGAGATACTTATTATTTCACATCAAATTAACTAACTGCATGCGGTAGTTAAGGTTATTAATGGAGATGCCAGTTTATCTTTCCAGGCCAGACTCTTTATTAGATGAACATCATCTTGCTGGTTCTTCAACAATCAGAAGAAGATGGCTTAAAAGGTTGCTGGTTCCTCAACAATCTGAATCAGACAAAAGGATGGCGTAAAAGCTTGCTGGTTCTTCAACAATCAGAAGAAGATGGCTTAAAAGCTTGCTGGCTCTTCAACAATCTGAATCAGACAAAAAGATGGCGTAAAAGCTTGCTGGTTCTTCGACAATCAGTGAAAGATGTCTTCAGGTCCAAGTCCAAACAAAATTGATTGAACTGCGCCTACTTGGAACTTGAATTCTTCATCAAAAATATATGCATTCAATCAAATGAATCAATAAATAAAATCGAAGTATCAAAGAAACATTCATACTTGAAAAGGCTACATGAGAGGAGAAGGACAAGCATTTAGCCTTGTGTTTAGTGGCATATTGTGTGTAGAGGACATTGAGACATAGCTCATTATCATATACCCTGTTTCCACCGCTTGTCAGTGCAAGACCCTTACCACTTTTTGTAATAATAAATTCAAATTTCTCTCGAATGGTCCAATATTAATCCTCACTAGAAAAAGGTATTTGGGCCAAAAAGTGAAAAAAGAGTGTTTGTTCCAGAATCATCCAAAATTAGCATCTGTTTTGTACCCCTTTAATCAAATATCACGTTCATCCAGCCACTTAACCCAAATTTATTTAAATATATAATACATGAGAGTATAAGTTAGAATGAAAATGATTAAACAAAACACCTGAACTTCACAGATATGTGTAAATGAAGAGAATAAATTCATACATCACACATTAAAATCATTTTAAAATGCTATGTATAGAAAGTAAGAACAATACGTCATCCAAGAAAAACAGAATGCGATGAAAAGATAAACAAATTCATTAAAACAGAGATTGCAGAAGAGGGAGAGAAGAAAGATAGAACATCATTGAAATCATTGAAGTATTCATTTTTTTTTTACTAATATATCTTATTATTTTTTTCTTGTAAACATGAGCTTGTATTCTTAACATATAGGATTCATCAAAATTACCAAATAAATTTATTTTGGATGGCTGATGGGGCTAAATTGTGAACATAGGGCAAATTGTGATTTTTGAATGTGTTGTAGCCTTTCGTGCTGGAGGAATTTAAGAGAGAGAGAGAGAGAGAGAGAGAGAGAGACAGAGAGAGACAGAGAGAGACAGAGAATTTAAAAGAAAGAAAAATACAGGACATACATAAAGAAATACAATAATAAAAGAAATATACACAAAATCAGAGAGAGAGATAGAGAATTTGAAAGAAAGAAAAGAGCAGGGTGAACAAAGAAATACAATAAAAGAAATTATACAAAAAGGAGATGTAGGGAGAGAACTTTTAAGTATGGTGCACAAGTTAACAAAAGCAAGAAATTTACAGGATACAAATGTATGCAATACAAAATCTGGAAGGAAGAATGAAAAAAAGCTTATACAAGCCTGAAGGACAGAAAAAATCTAACCCTTTCAAGTCTGTCGCACCCCAAAATGCCTTGTGTAACTTAACCGTTAGATATATAACTGTATGCTTTAAAACTGTAACCCTTGTCACTTTTAATAAGATATGGACCTGGTGGGATAACTGGGAACTAACCTGACTATTGACGGCCCTTTTACTGATTTTACACTAGATTAATTCTGTAAAGCTAAAATAATAAAAATATAAATACAGGATGAGAAATCTGGCCAGCCATTGAGGCATATAATCGACCAAGTACAATAACAAATACAATTATATTACACAATTTGAATCAATAGTCGTCAAAAAATGCCATACAATATAGAATCTGTTCAGCCTTGAAGGCTTAATTTATAGTCGGTCAGATAAATAAAAGTTTCTCACTCCTAACCACACTATCTCAGAATAAATCTAAAATCCAGTTGGCCGAGTTTATGTAAAATGGTATAACAGGGACTAGAATGGTTTAAAAACGAAACAGCATTTAACACTTGTGACCTATCATACATCCTGGATTTCTGGTTAAACACACAACTGCAGGTCTCAATAAAAACATTTATCCAAAAATTCCCTGATGTAGATTACACGGCAGGGATAGTGGATACCCCCAAAATCCTCCTCATAAATATCCTATTTACTTGTCTTAGATTCGACCGTCAAACAGTGGACAATCAAATGAAATTAGATCTTGTCATTGTGCAAATCAACACAATAAAAGTTGATTTAAAAAAAATAATTAATGCCCACATGGCTAGAAAATATGGTTCACAAAATGTGCCCCAGGAGTGGGGATAACTGACAAAAAATGTACTAAAGGGGTTGGGACTATACAACATGCAATATATTCTTGACCCCCCCCCCCCCCCCTTCTCCCTTGGAGGAGACTGACTAGTGCATTAACCTGGTTAATACTAAACTGGCAAACTGAAAGAGCAATTAGCTACCACTACTACCAGTATATGTTATGTATAATCTACCATTAATGTTACAATTATACTACCTTCTAGTGCTGTTCATGATTTCTTAAAAACCTGATGCTTGAATGTTTATACTTGTATACCAAGTTCTCTAGGTCATCTTCAACTTGAAAGTGAAGAAATAACTTCAGTTGTCAAGCTCAGAAGCTGTACCGTGAGAGCCACAGGCATGACTAGCAACAGTATAACAATGATTGCTTGTCAGCGGCTCCTAGCGGGCGGGGAGTATGGTTACGCTCTTCAATTAGAAGAGGTTTGACTTCCGGCCTGCCCGCCGTGGATGCAGTGGCCCGGGAAGCATAACCACAGGGAGCAATACTATCTCTCCTGGCCACTTTCGGCTCCCTGTGGATATCAGACCGCTGACCGTCAAGTACAAAGGCTAAATGGACCATCTTCCACTTCCTATGTCTCTTACATGCCCAATTGGGCTGGTGAGATTTGAATATTACACGCCCACCCAAAAATTTACACGCATTTGGCGTGTGGGCGCGTATCTGTTTTCTGCACTGATATAACACTATTAATCAATGGATACATAATATACATAACACAGCTAAAAGTTTTATTGCAATAAATATTTACTATTTCATTAATGATTAATCACGCCCAACTAGTAAACCATCTGCTAAAGGCCAGGGCAGAATTCCATACTTAATTCTCTATCATGTATCACACAAATTACAAGTGGATCTCTAAACATAGATGGAGTAGCAAATATTGAATGCTTCAAAGAAGAAATGTATAATAGGCCACCTAGGGCTTAAACCAGCAGAATGCCTGGAAGTCATTTGGAGCAGTTTTATACTTAAAAAGCACTTACCAGGATGCCAAAATATGGCCCGTAATTTCTAGAATTGTCAATATAACTAAAAAATTTAGATTTCATGACTTTTTCTCAAAGCTACTGTGCATTTTCATAATCAATAAAACCATGCTTATGGTTATCAATGAATATATATTGGTCTTCCTTGATAAAAAGGTCTCCAGAAATTGACATGATAGCTAAATTTGGACACAGTTTTGAATCCTGGCTATACAATATTTGTGGTGTCATGTTTTTACTCACCTCTTGTATGACCTCCACTTGTTTGAGTGATGAGACATTCTCTGTGTCAGGAACATCCTGGCTTCTATCCAGGACCACCCGTAGCAGATCCCGACAACCCTGCCAATACAAACCACAGAGATAAGAACATACAGTATAGGATGAAAGTCAGTATTTTCCTTTGTCTGATGATGTCCATGTCTGGTCAGGGAACTCACTGTGTGTTCCTCGACTGGTGGTTAACAACTTCTCAAACTTTTCAGATGTCTTAACTAGCCCTTAAAACATTAATAAGAATCGCATACTTCTCATAAAATTCTCATAAATTTCTCATAAGATGTTAGGTTTAAGGAAATAACTTTTTTAGGTGCTCCTCTACTAACTAGAGATTTCTTTTCACATTTGGGGTGTTTATTTGATTAATGAACAGAGGGTCCAACCGTCCAAGTCTAAATGATTGATCAATGAGCAATTATCAAAAACCTAGTGAGAAACAAGTATATTTGCATTCTGACATCCCCAGAATTACCCATCATCTTTGTACGGATTTATAATATGAACCTGATATATGAAACAACTAAATACCTTATAATCCACTCCTCCAACTATTTTTCTGATTAGTTTGAAAGACCGACACCAGAGGTCTCCAGACTTCCAGCTGAGTGAGTCACTTGTTAATACAGCATCACAAATCATTCTAGAGAAAGGGATGATACAAACAAATATGTAAATATAAAACATCATGGTTCTTTTATAAGTATTTTGAGTAAAGATATCGAGATGGATGCAAGTTATGTTATTGAAGCTAAATGAAATTCTAGCAGCAGCAGAAATATCATTAATTAAACACTAAAAAGTGTCATCTGGCAGATTTTATTGTTACATTGTAGAAGCTAAACTTTTGCAATGAATGGTCCAAGAAGACTCTATACAATACACATGGATGCCAGCTATGGATATAGCTTACCATAAAAGCAACACATTTACCTAAGCAAAGTACTCAATAAGACAACAAACTTTTGAGTGCTCACAGCAGACAGCGATACAGATCAAACCAGAAAGTCTTAACATATACGTGTTAAAAATTGTAAAGTAATCTCTCCCTATAATTGGGCGACAGACAATAAAGAGTAAGAAATTAAGGTTTTTCGTGGCTGCACTAGTTTATCTGGTAATCAAATCCCTACTACTAGCCCCAGCATGGGATTGAACTCTGGACCCAATGCCTTCTAGCACTCAGGCCGGCAATCTTGCCACTGAGCCATTGAGTCTGGTGTGTTAGGTGTGCTTACTTTGATGGTACGACGCTGTTCTCCACCAGGGCCTCCAGCACGTCCAGCAGGAACTGTGCCCTGTTGCCACTGTGCTGGCTGTGCACACACTGCACATACTGCCGTAATGCTGCTGCCTGCGACTCCTGAAACACACACAACACAGAACGCTAATCAATACCTCAAAGGCATCATGGTTAAGCAATATGGAGTCGAGACATTTCACAAAGGGAAAGCAAGGAAGAATTCAATGCCTCAAAGCCTTGATGATGAAGGAAAGGAGAGATTATCTAAATGGAAAGCTGAAAAAGTACAACATTCAATGCCTCCAAGGCATCAAAATGAAGGAATGAAGAGACTTTTTAAAGATGGCTTAAAATACAACATTGTATAACGTATTCACTTTTAAATATCTGCTACAGGTGCCATCTGGAGGCTAGAAATTTCCCCATGAAGCATCAATACAAATAAAATCATGATGGAGACCTGTTGGCTGTAGGGCTGGGCTCATCAGCCATTTTTTTTCGATCCGATTAATTGACTATTTTTTTTCGATGTCGATGTTTTCCATTCGATTATGTCGCGCGCGTTAGTGCTTGGAAAAGTGTGGTGGGGGCCGGACCAGCACCATGTAATATACATAGCGTGGCCCTCGAGGTTACTAGTGAGTGCATGCTCCTTGTCACTTACCTGTGCTAGGGTTAACCAAAACCTTTGAAATGTGGCAAAGGCTTCCTTTTTCTTGTGCAGTGCTGTTGCCTCTGACTGGACAATGAGACCACAAAAGGCTTCCTCCAGTTGCTCTGATTTCTGTTAAAAAAGAAAGAGACACTAATAATTGTGATTCACTGACAATGAGTTCAACTACTTGATAACCTATAAATATCAAAACACAGGCCACAACACTATATCTAAGCATTACCAGAAAAATGGTAGTTGGGGGAGCAGATTTAGATAAACAATTACCCGCCCTAGGGAACTTAGGACTGTCATTGATATGACAAGTATCGATCGATCGAAATAATTTTTCCAATTAATCGAAAAAATTATTATGTCAATTGTTATGTCAATTAATCAAAACACATATTTTCAGCCTTTTACGCCATTTTTAGCCAACGCTTTTTTAGAATTTGGAAGAGAAACTCAAGTATTCAATCAAAAAGTGTTGAGAAAACCTTCATTGTCTTTGCATTGTGAGAATCTTAGGATCCTAGCCACAAATATAGTGTGGAACATGTGAAAATATTCTATTAGTGCAGTTCTTCAAAATTGAATCGAAATAATCGGAATCGAAAAATAAAATGTCAATGATCGAATCGAAAAAAAATGGATGTCAATGACAGTCCTAACTGGGAACTGCTTTCAAAATTGGGGAAGTTGACTCTCCTCGAACTCAAAGTCTGCAGAAGACATCAAGTACAATGAGCATGGCATGAACACTCTACAAATTTAAAGCTTAGTGCCAGTGTGTTTACATTGTTACCGGCTGAGTTCCAGCTGATAGCAATCTGGCTATTTAGGCCTAAAAAAAGAAATTGTTTGTTTCCTGTAACGGTCAGAAAGAAAATAGGGTAGGTAGGTCGTAAATTATTTTTTTTGCATAATTTTTTGGTCAAAAATGTGTTTTAAAAACTTTAGGGTAGGGATTTTTTTGAATAAAAACTTGTTAGGGTAGGGTTACAGGAAACACCGAAACAAACAACTTTTTTTAGGCCTTACAGGGAAATTCAAAAAGAACATTTATCTCACTCACTTGTCGCTCTTCACAAGAAAAAGGCAAAGAAAAAGGGGTCACTGACTTCATCAATCTATGATGATTTACTTTCACCCACCGACGCTAATGGTCGATGACTTAAGAGTCGGAGAGTAAGACCCATGATTGACAAGTGTCTATCATGCCCATCAACTCATTTGGAACATAGTCGATGGTCCTCGACCCTTGCCTGCATGCATCACCAGAAGCATAGATACTGTCCTGCATGGACTTGACATCGATTTCACCAATGGGTCAAAGGGGGTTTATTTTAATCTACAAGTTTGCAATGTAGGTACTAGTAATTAATCAATCAAAATCGAGAGCAACTAATCAAGTCAAAAAAATGCCATTATCTAACAAGTGACCATCCATCCATGACAACTTGCCACCTCTCCCTGTTCAAGTCTATGCACATGGCTTTGCAGTTGTTTTTAATCATTTTATGTGAAAAAGCTTGTTCTGGAGAGACCAAAATTAGGCAAAATGTGAACATAGAATTCAATCAATTCTGGTACTAAAGCAATTTCTTGAACAGGGGAAACTTCAACCATCTCATCTGAAACTAAGGAGGGTAATTGACAACAAATATGATTAATTCCCGGATATGGCAAACAAAACAAAAACAGTCCCCGACATTGATTGCACTTGACTTGTGGTGTGGAGCCTAATATCGCCCATATTTCGAATGGCCGTTTTCATATTAACTTACCAGTAACACTTGAACGGTTTCAACAACGCGTTCTTCGATAGTTTGTTGAGTCATGATTAATTTTTCAGGTGGACAGAATTACAGGAAAGTACGGGAATAGCGATTTAATTTAGACAGTCCACCGTAACTGGCGGCATCCATTTTCCTCTGTTTTCTCCTCTGTGAACCGGTCTAATCATGCACTTTTAGATTTTCCTAGGAGGATTTTTTCCTTCGAAACTTCGGGAGTCTCAATTTGGAAATAAGGGTCATTTTAAGATTTTGAAATATGTTACGGTACATACACCTTTTTCCTCATAGTAAAACCAACTGTGCCTGCTTTGGGAATCATTTAGCAGAAGAAGAGACCAGATATTTCAGACACTAGCAGGGGAATTTATGTCTCCGGCAGCTGTCAGCAAGTATTACATGAAAATGGCCCAGCCAGACAAATTTTGGTATGATTATAATAACTTAAAGTAAGAGCGATTATCTGTTTGTTGTTTGTTTGATTGTCTGTTGTCCGTTGTTTTTTGTCTGTTTATTTATTTGTTTATTATGTTGAGGACCCTTTTACGATGGTGCAGGTGTGAACGGAAGAAAAAAGTCTAATTTTTTCCACCAAAAAACAACAGAAAAACATGTGAAAAAATATGGAAAAACAGCAGAATTGAAAAAAATAATTGTCGAAAAAAATAATATTTTTCTGATGTTTTTCCAAAAAACACAGAAAATTAAGATAGGCATAATTCAGTTATGGTTATTAAAAATTAATTATGATTACGATATTCAAAAAATGTATTTTTTGTCCACTTTTACGTGCCATATTGGTCCCCACGGACCATTAAATTCAAATAATGAGTGCTCTAGGAAAAAGGCAGATTTTTTTTAAATAACTATTCTTAGGGTTCGGATGCGAAGAGATTTTCTGAATCGATTGATCGAAAAATATTTCGAACAATTAATCGATTCGGTTTGAGTTTTACGGCCACATTGCCGTAATTTTAAGGCAAATGATTTCACACACTATTGTGCCGCGGCATGTGCCGGCACATGCCAGGCACACGTGCGGTGAACCGCGGCACTTGATGAATCGATGCACCAAATATGGCGCAATAGATTTGTTTACTCTTGAGTGTTGACACGGAGCCGTTCCGTGTCACTTAAACGAAAGTTCCATTGTTTTTGTATGTTTTGGCCGCATAATTTCACAAAATTTATTCATGAATTAATTAAATTTCACATTTGAAATAATCGCTTATTTCAAATGCCGTTCGAACGGGTCAAGTTGGTTAACACCCTGCTGTTCACACCTGCACCATCGTACCTTTTCTTCTTCCTTTTAGACCACAACAAACAATCTATGTTCCTGTATTCCCCTCTGCTAAGAATGACAAGTCAACTTTAAATCCTGCTAAATCTAACATAAATTCGTGGTTAGATGATATATAGATAACAAAAATACTGGTGGCAATACAAAAAATGGGTATTCTGCTACATTTCTTTTCAAGCGTTTCAAAGCCAACAATTTATTATATGAAATGATCTAAATCACGAATGTCGGTCCAAGTCATGTTTCAATGCTAACAAGTAACAACTTTATTACAGGAAATTATCTAAATCACGAATGTCGATCAAAGTCTAAATTGTAGGTTTTGTCATAGTTGCATCCCTGGCGCAATCCTTAGAAAATGCTATAGTGGCTGAACAGCGGCTGAGTCACCGAAAGTCCAGGCATGCGCACTTCGGTCAAAAGTAGAGTAAAGTAGAAGTTGACTCACATCAACGCTCCCTATTTACCAATTGAAACAGGTGAGTTTTACTCTTATATTTTATCTTAAGAACCTTATTCATTATGTGGTTGACAAGAAATAATGGTGTTACCAATTCTGACTCTTCGATTGATGATTTTAGTGTACTTAATGGGCGAAAAGTCCATCGTAACGGAGGCAGGTGGTTGACCCAGTTAGACTAAATGTTGACTGAGCGCTCAAAAATGTCTGGCAGTTCCCATCCCATCTTAGCCCTGTGAGTGCGACGATGTCTTCTTCTTATGCTGTTGTTTCTAATGACATCAACGCCCTGACTTCCGCATATTGGGTTCTTGGTTGTGTATTTTACCAACCCGGCGGCGCACAGATGCGCTGTCCAAAACTTACATGCAAGGGTATCTTGGCTTCTCGGACATATTTCACTACGGGCTGGTGTTAGTTTTTTTCAAAATCAGTGGAAATTAAGTCTTGTTTGGTGAATTTAAAGTCTGAGGCGAGAGAGAACATTCGGAAAATGGTGGACATCGTAGTGATGTCATTGATCACATGATCGGAGCTAGCCAATGAGAAAAATTCATGAACATAATGAAACGATGTCCGTCAAAATTGCGGAGCTAGCAGACAGTCCGCTACGAATTTTTAACCTGGCACAATTAAGTGCCAAGCCAACAATCGAAATTATCTTTACTGCCGATTGATGCGGATCATTGGTACAGGAGCCAAGATGCAAGTAAAATCGCAGCGCCCTCACTAGAATCGAGCGCACAGACATTTCTATTTTCTTCTACTCATGTTTGTTAAGGCTAAGTTGTGAGCGTTGAATGGGCAGCTTTGAACATCCGACTATAGATGGCGCCCATAAACGCTCACGTGAGCTAATCCCATCTGAGCGAAACGGTTCCTTCGATGTTCAATGCTGACGAATGTGGTCAAATAACCTTCTTGAATTCCACATTTTCTGTTCAATCGGGTCATTTTAGAATGAGTAAAGAAAGTTATTGATGAGAGGTTTTCTTAGAATTTAATATATTCTTCGCAAGTTTCAGGAAGTGAGAGGTGGGAGGGTCAACTGTCAAACGCCCCTTGGGATCAAGATCAAGCCATGCAGCTGTGTTGGAAAACCGAAGGCCTAATTTGATGAGAAAGCAAAGCTTTAAATGCTCGCGCAGCTCAATGATATTTCTGCATTCCCCTTCAAATGCAGTCACAAAGTGTTTGTTATTGTTATCCGTGACGTCATTCTTTACTTAAACTTCGCTGAAACATAGTGGAAGCCCCTTCATATGAGCTTCATATTTGTGCAATAACCACACACAGTATGCGTAGCGATTGACCGAAAATATGGCATAAAAATTACTACGACTTCAACCTGTTGCAAAATCGTCATTTCACAACAGATTTCATCTAGAATTAAGAGACATGTAGAATTATTTGTGGCGGTTGTAGCGATTTAAACTGCATTGAAATCGATTCACGGAAAGATGAGTAAAGTCATTTTTACCGTGAACATCGAAGTTACGACTTTGGAATACGCGGAATTCCATCGTAACATGACGTCATTTCAAGACGTCAGCATTTGTCGCACGTGAGCATGTATGTTTCAGTTGTTGCATAGTTCGGCGTTTGTTGCACGATAGTCGACGACCAAAACGCCATTTTGACACAATTTAAAGGAATCAATCCAAATTTATTACTTGATTAAGAAATATTTAAAACATGAAACGATCTGGCGGCAAAATGTGCTCTTAAAGCAAAAAGTTATGCTCATTTTTCTGAGGTAATCGAGCGAGTAGGGTCGAGCGAGCGAGCCCGACGAGAGACGAACAGACAGACGTCAACACCAAAAAACCTGCCTCAGTGTGTATCCTGCCATTACACTATATATATACCGTAAATGCTCGCTACGCTGAGTCGGCCTTCGGCCGACTCACTACGCGAGCTATGAAATAATGTTGACGTATTACTATGGCAATTATAAAAAGCCTTTCAGTCTGTGGTCTTTGAATAATTCAAAACTTTGCCCAATCATATATCCCTCGTGAACAATAGGCGTACGGTCAAAATCGCCGATGGTTAGAAGGGCCTGGAAATCATGTATATTACCCATAAAAATACTAGTAGTTAGTAATGTAACATAACTGGTAGATAATACTGGTTGTTATGGGTAATATACATGATTTCCAAGGGCCCTACTTATTAGAAATAATTAGGCGTAGTGTCCGTGTATAAGAGTGTGAAAAATGATAAAAAATATATTGCTTTGTTTTTTTACATGATGCCATTTATCATTAGACAGATTTTGGACTTAAAAATAATATTTCAAGAAGAGATGTCAGCATAGCTAGGTGCTATAACTGTAAGAGGTGCTTGGCTTTGGGACATAAATACAGGGCTGGAAACTAGGGGTGCCAGGACCCCTGGGCTTCCTTGAACTCTCCTGCGGCTCCCTCAAATTTCTGCAGGGAGTCCAATGATGTACTGGTTTCTATACGCAACACCTTAAGGGAGCTGTTAAAGATGCAATTGGGCTCCCTGAAAAAAAAAACACATAATTTCGAGCCCTGAAAAACAGAACTATGTCTAGAATCACCATTCAGAATTAAACAAAAAAACATATAACTAAACAGAGAAAGTTTAACAGCAATGTCTATAACTCTTAAAATGTGGAGAATGTGAAGTGTAATAAGGGGAATATGAGGGTTTATTTCAGTTGGGCCCAATGAGTCATCGGCCGTTTATGCGATCTGCTATATGCTTTAGGCAGTCGGCGATTTTGATCGACTTTCAACAACAAAACTCCCTATAACCAATGCAGGTCAGACTTAAACTCATATCTAGCAAAGATTTGTGCATTTTGATTTTCTAAGAAATTGACTGTGACATCTTAGGGCTGATTAAGGTTGCCACCTTCATTTACCCAAATAGGGTCTTACATTATCAACTGTATATTATTTCTGTCAAAATATGACTTAGATGTCAATTTCAAAATTGTTATCCATAGTAGCCTAGTATGAAAGTAAAAAATAAGAAATCACAATGCTATGCTGTTAAGCTTATATTTTTTGCTGAACAAGTCAAGTATAAACAGTCTTATCATGATTGTCCATCAAAACAATTTTGACTGATAAGTTTGTTCCTGTATAAAAATAACATACAAACTTTTGTACTGATTTCATCATCACAGTGATCACACACTGATTATAATGTTAAGTCAGGTGGTTTAACAAATGTACAAAGATTGTTATAAGAACAGATCCTAGCAGTGTCTTAGCCAGGATTTAGAAACTGGGTGCCTAAAATTGGCAGATGTAAAGTTTTTGGGCGTCCAATTTTTTAAGGGGGATTACAATATACTCATATTTCAACCATAAACATGTATAAATTCATCAAAATGAGGCATGATATCATTAAACAATGTCATGGGAATTATAAGGAGATGAAATAATTCAATTATAAGCTAGAGATTGAGATTTTTTAGAAATTCCACACTAAAAAAAATGGGTGTCCTGAGGGGTTCTTTTTAAGGGTTTGGGTGTCCAAAAAGGCGCCCTGCTGGCTAAGACCATGGATCCCAGTAAAGCAGTCTTTGTTGTGTAATCTGTCTGGCGAAGTCAAGCCATGACAACGATGACATGACTAGCTGAATGTTTAACAAGCCCTACATGCAGGCATATAGCCAGGATTCGTCCAGCCTGTCTTGTGAACAGGCAGTTTCTTGAAAACCTTTTCAGACAGGTACAAACAATTCAGTTATAACTCTTTGGGGGGTAATCACCAAATGTTTTCTGAACAAATCATATCCTAAGTCATACTTGTAGTGTAAAGTGCACTTTTTACTCAATAGGCTATTAAAAGTTGTTATTATAAGAATTTAAAGTAGCTAAATCTGGACGACAGAGATTTTGTGATAGCTGTTTCAGACAATTTTCATCATTGGGAAAAGACATTGGAGTGGTCATGTTATGATACAACTTCAAGATCTAAACTTTTGAATAACATGGAAACTTGATTCAAAGACACTCATGCATGGTAGAACTCAACTGGCATTAAAGTCTTAACAGGGCTGTGATTTGAACACCCAATCCTGCAAAAATGACCCCTCGGGACAGCCAACTATTTTTATAATGAATTATTAAAAATGTCAATGTAAAGCATCTAATATAAATTAGTCACCACAATTAAATTCCAACGACACTTAATATTAAGAATGTTATGTCTTAAATTATTTCATTTAGTAAAATACATGTTTATGGTTATTATCTGAGTTTTCTCATGGTGTCCCTTTAAAAATAGGACGCCCCATTGCACCAAAATTTGAAAATTGCCAATTTTGGACAACCATTTTTTAAATCCTGGCTAAGATCCTGACTGGCTTCATCTCCACCATTTACTTGACTGTGGATTTTTTTATTTGTTGAGTGATTAGGTATAATGTATATGGAAAATTGGTGGTCTGAAAAAGTCTGGTCTGTACCCTTGATGGTTGCATAGTCTGACAATGTTGTATTAATGAACCTGTCAAATCCCCAAATGTGCTTTATACGGTTATACCAGTACCAATCTTAATCGCTGCACTGCTGGCTTGCATACTTGGTGCTCATGCTGTATACAGAAGTAGGTGGTCTGAAAAAGTCTGGTCTGTACCCTTGATGGTGGCGTAGTCTGACAATGTTGTAATGAACCTGTCAAATCCCCAAATGTGCTATATACCAGAACCAATCCTAATCGCCACACTGCTGGCTTGTATATTTGGTGCTAATGCTGTATATACAGATAGGGCATTTGTCATACATGGAGATAAAATGAGACCGGAAATGGAATGGTGTTTCCTAATCATCGCTATCATTTCTGGGGTATTAGCACAGCAAGATAACATACTCCATAATTTAGCTCTTCTGTTGGTTTTAACAGGGAATTACATACAGTGATCTACAGGCCTGTAGTGCAGGGTCTTAGCCAGGACTTTGAAACTGGGTACCCAAAAATGGCAAATGTTAAATTGTTGGGCTTCCTCTTTTTCAAGGGAGACACAACCATATTTACTCATTGAAATATGGCACACTATCGTTATACAATGTCACAGGAGTTATATTGAGATTTAAAAATTCCTCTGTCACCAAAATTTTGGTGTCCTGACTCCTGACAGGTCATTTTCTAGGGGTTGGGTGTCCAAAGATGCCGAGACGCCCTGCTCGCTAAGACTATCAAGTCCACTGTTTAAGCATTTAACTACATGTTATTGGTGATTTACTGTGAATATGAGTTAGGCCACCAGCCTGTTGTAAACCCTATTAGACTGTCACTAACTTTTCATGTTACTTTTCTGTTTTCAAATCATCACGATTTTAAACTCTTAAAGTTTTATCTAATGATTGCTGATCTGTTATACCAGTGAATATACCCCCACCCCTGGAAATCTGCTCAACATTTTGATTGATCCATCAAATGAACGACAGTGCAATTCTTGATTTCAACCCCTGAATTACAGTCAGTTCCATCAATGTCATGATGAGATTCACTGCCCCCAGGATGGTATCCATCCTATGTGTATTCATCCAGTGGCTGCGCCGGGATCCTCCGGTGGCTGCTTGTACACACATCCAGGCTTGGATTTCCTGCCCCTGCTGATAAACAGATAGGCACTTGATTGGAGCCAGGAGGCTCTGAGAGAAGCTTGGTCAGAGCCATGCTGGCGACTAGTCATCCATGTGCAATCTGGGCAAAGAAAATATTATTTTTCATTACATATACTACCAGATGATGTGGCCTCTCATGATGCAATATTTAGCAAACTTCATATTCATCTATTTGGTGTGATCTGTAATAGCTTAAGTAGAACAGGATAGTTATTGAAGAAGAATATTCAGAGGGACTATCCTATTGCAATAATTCTCATGATAGATTGGTATTGGTGAATATTGTCACTGACTCTGTGCACATTGTTTGTTTGTGTCACCACATGCTTCTAGGTGCTGCCATTAAACTTTTGGAATGTGCAACATGAACTTTATTGTTATCAACATTTAAGTAGGGCCATGCAAAAACAAACCATTCACTTCATTTTGAAAAGGCTCCATGATATATTTTAGGGGCGCATCTCACAAATATTCAACAATAAACATTATATTAAAACACCCTTTCTTAGCCTCCTAGTATTGTCATTCTCAAGTATATAATTGGACTTTTTCCTCTACATATAATTCCCATGACACTGTAAGGATATTATGCCTTATTTTGATAAATTTATACATGTTTATGGTTGAAATCTGAATATATTGTTGTCTCCTTTAAAAAAAAAAATACAAAAAGAAATTGCACCCAGTTTCTAAATCCTGACCAAGATCCCGCCTGACAGTACACCACTAGTTGCCAGAATGTTGTGTTTCTAGTCCTGTGTGAATGTTATTTATATATATTTGGAGTAGTTGGTTGTGCTTGCTTATGACAACAAATATTCAGCTGACCTAAGGGGAGATGATTTAATTAAATGAAACAGTTTCTTCTTATCTACTGTACTTATTTGAGAGCTTTGCACTGATATTGTTTGGCTTAAATTGGCTTATATTGCTTTTTAATTTCCAAACCCATGGTAAGGAAAACTTGAACCAGAGCCAATAGTGAGGAGATGCTTTTGTATAGAGGTTTACCTATTTAAACACATATGTCATATGCTTTGAAAAGGAAATAGGAGATACTGGTGTAAATATACATTTATACAGTATATTCACAAATGCTTTCAGTCTTTACAGACAATTTAATTGGAATATTTTGATAGATAATCTGGGCTAAATTCTGATTTGCTGGGAATGAAAGTGTTAAGGACAGGCAAGTCATGCATACATCATGACACATCCACCCAGTAGACATGCATTCCAGGAATTCCTGCTCAGGCCTCATACCAGTAAACATGAGACAATTGCTCGCTTGGCTAGGCACAGCTGAACTTTTTATCTTTAACAGGACATAGTGTGTTTCCATAAGAAAAACCACTCTCCTTTTGGCCATAATAGGTAATGAAATCCGCTTGTAGGAAGCCATTGCTATCCTCAACGTGGAGTATTATTTATTTGATGGTGACTTTCATTGCAGGTACTCAACCCGTAATCATGTGAGTACTGAGAAAAGCAGCACACTTGAACTTTTGTGAGATGGTTTAAGAGAAGTTTTTTTTTTTATAATTTATTATTCCACAAGTAAATACAAATAAACAGCAGTTGAAAGAACGTTGGTGTATAGTCTATACACATATATATGTGTATATATTACCTTGACCGTCAATAAGGTAACTCATCTCTTAATAGTGTGATATATAGGGGACCATTTCCCCAGAGTTTTCTCTCTTCCAACAGAAATTACATTGATGTATTCTTCTATTTTTAAGTAGTATTTTAATTTCTCTATAATCAGAGCCAATGATAATTTGGATTTGTTCCATTTACTCTTATAGATTTCATGCTTTACAACTAGAAATATGTAGTTAACTAGTACTGAATTCTCTGGGTTGCCTAGAAGTATGGATCGCTTCTCAAAAGATACGTTTTCGTTAATGTTGTGGTTGATCCATTCCTCTATGCCACCCCAGAGATTTTTTAAATTGTCACAATCTATTAGTAGATGAGTCACGGTTTCAACCATATCACAGTTATCACATTTTTCTGAGTCTATTAAGTTGAATAGGAACAATTTTCTGTTTGTCAGGAGCGATCTATGTAGTACCTGGTATTGAAAGAATCTAATCCTGGCATTTACATTACATGTTTTTGGTAAAATATAGATTTTTTGCCAGTTTGTTTCAGTGCCCAATGCCAATTCTTCTATCCATTTCGTTTGACCTGTACTATTATTTGGTGAACTTTTATTCATAATATCTCTGAGGCTCTTTGTACCTTTCTTATCTTTTAAGATATACATAAGGTTTAGTGGATACACTACATTATGGTATATTTTCCTAGATTCCATGTATTGTTTCCAACCGTTAGGTATACTAGTCCAAAGTGAATGGAAATGTGTAAAAGGTAATTTGACTCCACTAATGTTTTTTAGCTCATCCAGAGTAAGTCGAGTGTTACCTCTGTACAGGTCTTGGAGATATCTGATATTGGCATTGAATAGTGAAATATTAAATATTGCATTTATGTGCGGGTTCCCCCATATTGGAGTGAGTTCTGTATCGTGTGTTGATACCTTTTCCATATTTAAATGGAATGTTTTATAACTATTAATAACACTTTGCCAGAACTGATTTTTGGTCCGTTTTGAAAGTATATTATGGTAGTTTATACCAGTCTGCAAGAGTCTATCAATGTGGCATTCATATGCAAACTCACTCCAGTCTGGGGTTCCTTTTAAGAAGGTGCGTAGCCATGTTAATTTTAGAGTAATTTCAAATTGTCTTAAATTGATCATATTTAGACCACCCTTGTTAAGGCTTCTATAAAGTATTTCCTTTGATACCTCATGGCGCTTGTTTTTCCAAATGAAATTTATAAGAAGTTTTTCAATTTTGTCAAATGTTTTTGTAGAGGGTGAGGGTAAGGATAATAATATGTGGGTGATCTTTGATAGTAGTAAGCTTTTGCACACTGTTATCCTGCCTATTGGAGTAATGCTTCTACTACTCCAATTCTGTATTAATTTTAATAAACTTGGTAGCTTTTGCTCAATATTGGTTTCTGTTATATTATTCATGTCTAACACATCATAGGATATACCTAGTGACACAAAGGTAGTAACCCAGTCCAGGTTATTTTCTTTACAAAACCTGCGATCAGTCTCTCGTATGTTCCCTATTCTGATTACTTTGGTTTTTTTGACATTAATTTTTAGACCCGAAATCCTGTAAAACCACTGTAAGATGTCAAGGCAAATTTTTAAGTTCTTTTGTGTGGCCCTCATGAAGATAGAGGTGTCATCTGCATATTGACAAAGTTTGTGTTCTTTGTCCAATATTTTGATGCCTTCTAGGTCCTTATTTTTATTGAGGGCCAGAGTTAGAAATTCTGAGCAGAGGATGAAGAGGTAGGGAGAGATAGGATCTCCCTGCCTACATCCACGTTGTAATGTAAAAGAGGGGGAGAAGTGACCATTAAGTGTGATTTTTGATGTGGAGCCATTTTGAAACATATAAGAGAAGTTGAGTTGTGCTTGTTTCAAGAAAGCAATAATTATTTTTCGTTAAAGCAGGATCATTTTGGGAAGGGTTGGGTTCTTCCGGAAGATGCCTATTTCTTCCTGAACTGTGGAAGAAACCTAGTTTCTTCTGGCCTGTACTGGCAAAAAAATCTATTTTAATGGTACTTCAAAGAAGACCTAGGGAAATCAGTTGCATGTGTTAAATTATTTTTTATCATTTTTCTATCATTAGTTGGCAACTTTTGCCATGCACCTTTTCATTTCTTTATTGCTATCATTATGAGATATCCTTCTTTTGTGTTCAAGTAACTGGATCTAGATATTAAAAGAAGAGAAGTCTTATAAGCATGATCAGGTTGACCAGACATATGACGTCTTCAAGTCTCTGAGGTGACCTAGATTACCTTGAACTTGTACCAGGACAAAAGATGACCATCTAGTGAATAATTACAATTATCATTTCCTGTGTTGATTTGGGAGGTTGTATCATGATCCTTAGTGACATGATTAGCAGCTATTGTCTCTAAAATTGGCCAACTGAAAGTATCAATTAACCCTTAAAATGTTGCATGTGGCTAATTTGTCCAATACAAAATGATGCAAAAAACCTTAAAAATGACTGAAACCCTGGAACGTTAGTACTCATATGAAAGTGCTCAAGAGCTATCAAATCCAATGACAGGGTTAAGATGATTTTCATATATTTTTGTGCATTGGACAAAAGTAACCTCAGCATCTGAAGGGTTAAAGTTATCCTTACTCTGAAATGCTTCTTACAGGGCCCTGGCAGCATAGTGTTTTGCTTTGTGAAGTATCAATTTCTTTTAAGTAATCCGCCTCTTTTTGATTAGCCTAAGTAACTGAGCTCACTTCCTTGGTACACAGACCTTAAGATTCCATCCCACATACTGTAAAACTGGTAATGTTTGCGTGTAGTAAATATTGCGGTTTTTTCATTTTCTCTTTTATGCGTGTTTTAATTAATGCGAATCTCCACCAATAAACAGAAGGGAAACAGAAGGGACAGATTTATGCGTGTTTTAATTATTGCGTCCTCATGCATTCGCATTAAAACGCAATAATTAAAATCACGCAATCATTACCAGTTTTACAGTATATATGAATCTAAAATGGTTCTAACAACATTCACAGGCACCAGACTCTTGTTGCTTTGTAAATGGCAACCACTTAAATAACATATTTTGCACAGTTTAGTGAAATTGTCTTTAGTAGTGTAGACAGGCTTTGACTTTCCCAGGGTCATATGCCCCTAGATTTTGCTATGGGCCCCTAGATTTTTCTGACTAGAGGTCCAAAATACTACTTAAAGTAACCAGAAATCCTGTTTTTGACCACTAATTTTTACCAGAAGACCTTTTCGGGCCCCTAGCCGGAAATCTAAGTGTCAGACCCTGAGTAGACTTTTTTTTAAAAGTAGAAACAGAGGCATGTATTTAGAGCAAGGTGTGTATTTTGAAAGTGGTTATTTGTGTAATTGTTTTATATACAGAACTAGAAATTAAAATGTCTAATGGAACAACATATTGAAATTGAATTAACATACACCACATGTTCCACATCCTCACTAAATTGAATATCCCACACATACACCACCTTAATGCTATAATATAGTATTATGATTTATAGGATATGTACTACAAGCTATCCCAGAAATTCTAGTAAATAGTCCTTACCTATCAGTTATCTGACAGCAACTCAAAACTCACCAGGACCGAAGTTTGATTACTGTATATAAAACAGTAAATTATGTTCATCGTAAATATTTTCATATTTACCAAGGTCATAAGTTCCTGTCTAGGAGTCTCATATCATAAGCGTCATCTGATAGTGACTGATACTTACCGGAATACACATACTTCCTTCCAATGTGTAGCGCTCAATAGCCACCTAGATAACCAGGAAGTCTAGTGGGGTCAGTTGGACCAAAATCAGGGGGCTCTTCCAGTAATTCAGATTCTTTAAACTGGCCTCAATGATAACTCAAAATGTTACTGGCCATGTAGAACCAATAACACAGAGGATTTACTGGCCCTACAAATTTTTTACTGGCCCTGCAAAATTTTCTTTAACATAAAATGAAAAAAAATACATAACACTGACAGTATTTATTTATATTTTATCCTAATTTATTACAAAAACATTTGGAACATCCTTGAGGGGAAACGTGTTAACAGGAATGTCCCCAAATGTTTACTGGCCCTGTAGGACCAGTTGAGGTCTTTTTTACTGGCCTTGAAGCCGTTTCGGGGGATTTTAACTGGCCTGGGGCTAATAGACCACTGTTAGCTTCGAGCCCTGCTTAAACTGGGAAATAAAAACAAACCAACATCAATCCTCTCTCTTAATTTCCATTCAAGTTAATGATGAATTCTGTGTCTGATTTAACCTGATGTTAGTGCTGCTTTATCACCTATATTGTCTCCTAATTTGGTCCATCCTCACCCGGCTCACCCTCTGAATCAGGTAGTTCAGCTGGGCAAGTTCTTGTAGCATGGTCAACTTGCCCAGAGTGGGCCTGTAACCGTTGGAACTATTGGGCTATGTCAAGCCTTGATTTGTGTAATGAGTCATTTCTTTTAGAATAAGATTCAACTATTTTTCTCATGCTATGTCTAGCCAAACTGTTTCTGATATTAGATATTGTTTTTTATTTGCAGATTAACCACATAATCCTGCCAAGATGTCGAGCCGTAAGACCAAGGGAAAGACCACCAAGAAGAGGGCGCAGCGTGCCACCTCTAATGTATTCGCTATGTTCGACCAGTCACAAATTCAGGAATTCAAAGAAGCTTTCAACATGATTGACCAGAACCGTGATGGATTCATAGACAAAGAGGATCTTCATGATATGCTTGCATCTTTAGGTAGGTTAGGCAAACATCAACCCTGGTCATGCTGAACTCAGAAATATCTGGGCAGCAATAAGTAACCTGCTGTGCATAGCCAGGAAATATTCTACAAGGGTTAAGTGTAGGACTTATTTCAAGGATTACTGTTCATCTGGAATAACTCCTAATATATCACTAATTTCTGCCTTATCATGTGTTGTAATGCCAAGATGACAATTTCAAATGAAATCCAAATATGAGTAGGGTAATTTAGTTAAAGGAGTCCTGTCTTTTCTAAGTCCTTATGAAACCTATTAGATATTTTGAAATGAGGTTTATGCCCAAATTTCTAAGTGAACTTAAACATGTGCACTTGAGAAATCTTCGCTGCTGCACTTGCTGAATCTTAGCTACATGCATTACGTCATGCACACTTCTCAGTCCAGCACTTGTTGATGTAGCATCAGCTGACCCACCCGTCTCCTCCTGTCATCGTCAGGGCTTATCTAATGGCAGCCCGCTGACCTCGGGTTACACATGGAAGCTCTGGCATGCAGCTAGCAGTGGCAGAGGAAACAGGAACTCGTCCACGAAGACCTATGTGTCATGGCAGGGCTCAAAACCAACAGTGCTCTTAGCAAGGCATATCAGGGTTGCGCTCTGTCTGTAAGGAGGGCTGGGAGTTTGTTGTATTTCCAGTTAAGACAATATTACATTTTGATAATAGTCATTCTCCTTCTCCATCGTTTTCTGTATCCTCTGCCGTCTGGTGGTCTTCAGCATGAGCAAAATTTCTTTCTATTTCACTCATGCTGAAACTTAATGTTAAGGTAGTTTAGTTTTCTTTGTTGCTAAAAAGAACTCCTTTAGAATACCCCAACTTGACTGCAGCAATTTTCCTTATCTCCTTGTTGATTTGACTTTCCACAATGGTGGTTTATTGGAAGCAGGTAATTGAGGTAGGTACATGTATTTGGTTTTCTGTTGTAAATTCTCTACTGGTGTACGAGGGCTGAGTGGCTTCCTGCAGGGAGGGCTTTATATGTAGGACAAGAATGTCTGAATGGCTGGGTAGTCTGGCTCATGGTATGGATGTACAGTCACTGATTAGAAACATGATACATGTGTATATATACAGCAAATGATATAAACCTGTATCAGCACACTATAACACATCTAACAGGATGCATTCATTGTTTGTTGTGCATTACTAATCACATTCATAAACTGGAAAGTAGACCAAAGGGGATTCAATTTTTATGAGCAAATAGTGTGACTGCATTGTCTTGTTTGGGATTCTGGTTTAAGAGCCCAGTTCATAAGTGATATGAAAGTAGATCTGAAACATAAGTTCTGATAGTTCTTCATGGCTCATAAAACCAGGTGAATGTATAGCAGGTTCATATTTCGAATGTATGGAGGGTTAAAATTTCTAATTATATTCATCAGTCATCGCTTCCTTTACCAGGGGGAGGACTGCACTTTGCGTACTTTGATCAGGATGTTATGACAATGCTCAGCATTGTGTACATCACTCTCTGAAGGTGGTTGTGGTTCCATGCCTTGACTATCATCATTGCTTTCAGGTTATCTGATTAGAGATTAGAGCTGGTAGCATATAGGGGCCTGTTATTAAAGTATTCAGTAAGATTGAGTTTATGGTTGCCAGTCAGTCTGAAAACATAGATAAATACACTGGAATTACATAGCAACTGCAGCCATACGTGGGTGTTAACAACACTGCAATGCTATCTAGTACTACACACACTGAATTTGTAATTGTCTTGATAAAAGCCTTTCTCTCTAGTTTTTGGCCAAATTGCACTGCTTGACCCTGAATAAATACTGTGGTAGGAATCAGTAGCAAACTTGCAGAGAAATTGAAAGCCAAAGTGAGTTTCGTATTACTACAACCAAAGTTGATTTTATTTGTTATCAATTTTCAATTTCTTCAGAACAATGAATCCACAGGGCTGGACAATAGTGATAGCCCTGCTAGCTCTGACAAGTCGAATAGGGCATGCCAGACTAGCAATATGTCACTCCTTATAGCCCCACAAAATTTGCAGAAATGAAGAAAAAGTGAATTTTAACCACAACCAAATCAAGAGTTAGACAGAAATAAAATAACTTTACCAAATAATCATGTGTATTTTGATGACTGCCTCACACTGCACTTAAGGGGTCATTTTACATTTGGTGATTTATCATACTCAATAGATATTAAGGGATAGGAGAGATTTGAGAAGGGTTGGTAGATTCTAGGCTCTACTAACTTTACCAGGAATGGATATTATTATTATTAGGCTTCTTAGGTAGTGGTGTTCAACCCTGATCAATGATTAGTCATCCTAATAAATCAACCTTAGCAAAGCGCTGAAGGTTATTTTGAACCCTGTTATTCTGCTGCTAGGTGTAGGAATTTTTGGTATTTCCTGTTTAATGAAACCCGCTAATACTAGATCCTAGCATTGAGTGATTTTATCTACCCAGCGTCTAACAGTAACACCCCTCTGATTGCTTCATGGGACCACCCTTGGAAATTTTGGTTTGCTACATTCGGGCCTGTAGACCCTAAAAATGCACAATTATTTTGATAATTAATTCCTACCAAAACCATCTTTTGCAAGTTAATAACAAATAGATGTTAATGGAAACCCAACCAATAACTCTTCTCTAACTATTTTGCGGTTTCACCATGTGTCATTGATAATTGATCCAGACTACTTTTTAGGGGGATATTTCAGCATGGATGGGTCAATGGTTTGCTCTGATTTATTCCTGTAGAGTCAGTTCAAGTTTAAAGTGCCAGTATAAACAACTTCCTTCTCTTTAACAAAATAGTATGGCTTCCAAGGCTCCACTTTTTCTGAGCCTGAGTAACTCGTCATATTAGTCATCACTTTTCTTACTCTGATCTTAAAGCCCATAATGAAGTTTGGGAACTGAGATCATTTCTACATATATTTCCCCATACATATCTATTCATGGAAGGTTTCAGAATAATTGGATAACTATATAGAAAAAGGGTTTTTAGTGCAACATTATTGGGACAGAGGGGTGATGAGTGAAAATAAAGTGAATTTGTTCTATTGAAAAGGGTCTCATTAATATTATGAGAGATAGTTTTCTCTTTAAATAGCAAATGTTCATGTTCAATCAATTTGATATAATACCAAGAGGAATAGCAATGGATATGACCAGTAGAAGAAGACCATTTGCCACACCAGTTGTCCTTTACTACAGTTCCTAAATGAAATACAATAGTAAAAATATAGCTTACAATTTCAAAATTGTTTTTGGTAAAGGACTAATGTGAGACATAGTGAAGCGAGCATAGGCTTTTAGGTCTTTATTGGGAAGATGGCGTTATGAGAATGTGTAGTTCTACATTTTTCCAGTGTTTTTATCTGCAGCCTGACCCCTTAGAATATAATGATCTAGTTTAATCAATCCTTATATGTTAGATTCTATACATCAGAATGGGTCGATTAGGATATTATTTTGCTAAATTATATCTAAGAGTTCATTGTTCACTACATATGGAGCTATTTCATAAGCCCAGCAGTTTTCAAAGTTTCAACTTAGTTGAATACATATGCAAGTACATACAGGACTGAGACAGTGTCAAGTATCAGCACTCATTGAAGCCTGACTGAGCATTCAATGGTGCCCTGGGGCTTCACTGATATCATCAATCTGCTGAAACTAGGACACTGGTACAGCAACTCACAGCACACACATGCACACACTACCCTACCCACCAGCCTGACTGCTTCAGTGGGGGGCACACAAGCAGGGCTGTGTGACAGGAAAGCTAAACATTCTAACTGCGTCTTTGCACTCACTAGCAGAAAGTTTTTTTTAAAGATGGGCAAATTTGGAATTGTGATTAGAAAGCAACATTTGTAGTTTTTGTCATAGATTGTGTGAAATCAAGTTCACAAATGAAGCAAAATACTTCAGTAGAAAAAAGGACAAGAAATAGAAGTTCAATTACTTTTAAACTTGTACCTCTCTCTTTCTCTTTCTATGTTATATTTATATGATTGAAAAAGTAAACAAGTAAATGAAATAAACACATACTTGTTGACTCCCACATTCAAAACCAAAACAGACTGAATAGATGAATGAATGAATAGATATTTTATACATTTTTGCTTCCTGTCATTTCTCATAATAAGTGTATGGTAACACATTGATAGTATGCTCAGCTTGTAAGACCCGACATTACAATACATATCTCAACAATATAATGTATAAATCTGTTTACTAGTAAGGTCAAATTTTATAAGTTTGTAGTTATTATTTATCAGTATAATAGAAGCTTGAGTTGGACCAATCTTGCCTGGAAAACTATGATTATGTAACAGGCATTATTGAAATCAGCGGCAGGTTCTTGGCCAGTATATGGAAACAGGGGGTCAAAACTGAAGATGTATGGGGTCCAAAATCAATACCCAATTTACAAGAAGAACCATACCAGTTTCTATATTTACATCATTTAATGTGCCCATTATTTTGCATGAGTGAGACTTTTGAAATATTTTCTTGGACTCAACAAATACAGAAAATCTTACAAAATACAAATGGGTGTCATTATACCAAAAATCTGGTGTTTGGGATTCAAAATGACTCCCTGACTCCTGGCTGGATAAGTCCGTGCTCAGCAGTTTGGTGTCTGGGCATCATAATGGCAACACACACATATTTGCAAAACAAGCAGAACAGCCACATATCTGGATGAGGCATTCCCCAATATGATAAGGATATGTAGGTGTTCTGATTGTACATTTTGTGCACTCATTTTGAATTCCTGTTAAAGGCCCTGATAACCATATTGACAATTTTTAAAGCAGGCCTCAACGCTAACTCAAAATGATACTGGCCCTGTAGGACCAGTAACACCTAGCATGGTCCTGCAAAATGTTTACTGGCCTTACATTTTTTCTTTAACATAAGAAGAAGGAACATTGCATAATAATCACCACAACACTTATATTTATAAATTTTATCTTCATTTATTTCAAAAACAATTGGGGACATTCTCAGGGGGAAACTTTTTAACAAAAATGTCTCCAAATATTTACTGGCCCTGTAGGACCAGTTGAGGTCTTTTTTTACTGGCCCGAAGCTGTTTTTGGGAATTTTTACTGGCCTCGGGCCATAGCTTCACCCTTAGCGTCGAGCCCTGTAAAGGTTCACTTCAACTGTGTATGCACTATGCAGTGTTTAGTTAATAACTCATCCTTTTGTCTTCATGTTGTTTTGCAGGTAAGGACCCCACAGATGCCTACCTGGAGGGCATGATGAAGGAGGCTCCTGGACCCATCAACTTCACCATGTTCCTGACCATGTTTGGCGAGAAGCTGAACGGCACGGACCCTGAAGATGTCATCAAGAACGCCTTTGCATGCTTCGACGAGGGCAGCTCAGGCAGCATTCACGAGGACCGACTCAGGGAGCTGCTGACCAGCATGGGGGACAGGTTCACAGACGAGGAGGTAAGGAATTGGGTGTTTTGCTAATCGTCAATTTTTCTGCCATATTGTGGCTAAGTTGTGACTAGCCGGTTGTAAGTGGTGGAGAAAACTGGAGTACCCAGCAAAAAACACTGCTTAACCCAAAGTCATTGGCAACTTTCTCACATGCTCTGGACGGGTTTGATCCCAGGCAGTGGTGAGAGTCAGCTTACAGTTAGTGGCAGTGTCTTAGACCACACATCCACTTGGATTGGGAATGAGGAGGTAAGAAGGCCCAGTGCCAGCCTCACCAAATGTACCTGATACCTAGTAAATCCTGGCATTATTAGAGAAATTTCAGTATATATATATCCCTATAATTGTCATTATTGGTGACCTTACTATCTGCCAATACTTTGGAATATTGAAAAATCATATCACAAATCTATATTTTATGGTCAAGGTGGGGGTCACCTTATTTAAGCTGTGAAATTCATTTCAGGAATGTTGTCCCATGTTCCAATATTTTACATGCCTACGTGCATGTTTTCTTTAGTAATTAGGTTTTCCTTTAATATGGAAGTTTGCAGTCTTAATGATGACATCTGAGTAACCTCAAACAGGATGTATGTAGATTTCTTGCCTGCAGGGGTCCTCCATTTTGGATATAATTTATAACCGAGTGAGCCTGAGTCAGTAGGGCTTCAGCTATCCAAGAACGTGCACTTTGCAAAAGGATGAGCAGAATTACTTAACCAGTTGATAAATTCGAAATTCTTGAGTAAATTGTGTAAACTGGTTCTTTCCTTAGGCTCTTTAGTAATTAGGTTTTCCTTTAATATGGAAGTTTGCAGTCTTAATGATGACATCTGAGTAACCTCAAACAGGATGTATGTAGATTTCTTGCCTGCAGGGGTCCTCCATTTTGGATATAATTTATAACCGAGTGAGCCTGAGTCAGTAGGGCTTCAGCTATCCAAGAACGTGCACTTTGCAAAAGGATGAGCAGAATTACTTAACCAGTTGATAAATTCGAAATTCTTGAGTAAATTGTGTAAACTGGTTCTTTCCTTAGGCTCTTTAGTAATTAGGTTTTCCTTTAATATGGAAGTTTGCAGTCTTAATGATGACATCTGAGTAACCTCAAACAGGATGTATGTAGATTTCTTGCCTGCAGGGGTCCTCCATTTTGGATATAATTTATAACCGAGTGAGCCTGAGTCAGTAGGGCTTCAGCTATCCAAGAACGTGCACTTTGCAAAAGGATGAGCAGAATTACTTAACCAGTTGATAAATTCGAAATTCTTGAGTAAATTGTGTAAACTGGTTCTTTCCTTAGGCTCTTTCCTTAGTTCCACTGATCTACCCCGTGCTGATTTCAGTCCAGGTTTAGTTCTGAATGAATCCTCAAGGGGCATCCACTTGAGCTGAGTTTAATAACAAAAAGTTTCTAATTACAACCCCTGAAGTCTGTGCTACCATCTATAGTTAGAGAGAGACATCAAACGTACTTCACACTCAGTATATATACATGGCATTATACCTTACTGAGCCTGGTTCACAGGTTAGACCATACTGGGGCAACAGGAGGTTACATGTGTCCTGAAGTGGCATCATGTATAGCTTGTCAGTTGACCATCCAGCCTGGTGGACATACAACAGTGCACTACTGTTTATGGTTAAACCAAATTGGAACTTGGTCAATTACCTCTTCCAAAAAATCAGACTTTCTGGTGGAAAGTGCTTCATTATCTATGGCAAATTATGAATTAGATCATTCTTTCAACTTCTCGAAGTAACTAATGTGAAGGATTCTGAAGCACTAAAAACTGCATCACTGGCTGTAATTTAGTTCTCCTGTCTCTCAATAGATGGCATGTCAATCTCATGGTATCACATCTCATGTGCGTCAGATGTTCATGACAACTGAATCACATACAAAATTTACACACAACGCAATCTATTTACATTGATCTTCAGAATTGCATCCCTCAAATGAGATTGGCTGTAAGAAATATATTGATTTTCATATATAAATGATAACATAATTTATACTTAGAAGACCTAGATCCAATGAAACAACGAAATCAGCAATCAATATGAGAGACAATTGCTAACAGCTACTTGTGGAAAAAGACACATTGAATAATTCTTTCTATTTTTTTCCAGGTTGATGAAATGTACAGAGAAGCTCCAATCAAGGGCGGCAATTTTGATTACTTGGAGTTCACCCGTATTCTCAAACACGGCAAGAAGGACCGAGATGAGGATTAGATCATTTAACCTGCCCATGTTAAAAAGAATGTGAACTTAAAGCCCTAGTTTTAAATTGGGGATGCATTTTGGCTTTAAGTACACCACACACTCAATTCTTCCATGGAAAACAAGAATTTGGGGAAAGACTATAAGTGAATCTTTCGGTTGTGATATAGAGCTAGCACACAAACCTACACCAACTCTAAAGGTTCACCTAAACCCAAATTGTTTAGACGTATAGTGAATAATCAGTATGATGGGGCCAAGTAAACCATGGTACCATATCCAGTCTTGACAATATGGAGACTTTCTTTTAGGTATCCACAAAAGTGCAATTTCTAATGTGGGTTGAGTTGCTTATGTTTTTGTCTATGTAGTATAAATATATCATCTATGTAGCTTTTCTATATTGAATGCAGATTAGTTAACTTTATTTTATGAATTAGAGGAATCTGGGGATATATTTATTAGTATGCATGTATGTTTAAAAAATCTTATATTGAAAAACTATCAAGGGACCACTCCAGTGCAAAAGCCACATTAGTGGTGTTTCATCCATTCCATGCTACTATTGATTTTGTGCCTTAAGAAAAATCTGATATCATTGTTTTACTGAATTTTCTTTAAGTAATCTTAAGTGATGATATGAAAAATAAATTCATTAATGTTGTGGTAATGATAAGGCGGTCAATGCAAAACATTCCAGTTTACTTTGAGATTATGTTCAAAAAATACAAAACCTGTTTAACCTTTTGATAAAAAAATGTGGCATGTTATTGTTTCTTGATATTTTCAAAAGAATCCCATGAGAACATCATTTTTTGATAAAGCTAACTCAATTTTATACTAGATATGTATCTGAATAATATGACTTATGCAAAAGCATTGGTGAATCACTGTATGATATTTCCTGCCATCCGAATCCAATCAAAATTGTATAGTAACTTTAAATATTTACCCTCCTTCAGGGTTTGCAGTAGTTATCTGTCGCTGTCCACATCTATTATGTAGAAATATATCACTTTTCCTTTATTGTGATACTATGAGAATTTGCTTAAAGTGCAGCTTTGTCAAATTTTGAACAAAAACGTTTTTGAGAGGAGACAGATGCATTCACATTATGAAATAAATCGATAATCCAATCTCTGGAATAGAGCTGCTTTTTTCCTACTTTAAATGATTTTAGGCCTGACATCTTACTTATAGCTGATGGTACTTGACTATGTTCTTATATAATTCTATGCATTGCCAATTGAGCCGCTCATTTAATCTGTTCTTGATAAATGTTCAGTTCACAAACATTTTTGTTTGTAATTAACTTGTGACAACATTGTGGCTTTGCCATGACCAATATTAAACCAACTGATGTGCTGGATCTAGATAATCTTTTTGGACAAAGCATTCCAAGCTCATATTTTAACTTTGTATTTTATTGAGGATCTTCGAGTTGGGATCAATAGATTCTTCATTGGAGTTTCCCTGGTGAATCCTAGTGTTGACCAGCGCATGTCTTGTGTTGTGATCTTCCATATTTTGTAATGAAAATCAAATACTGTCGAGGCACTGGCTGCTGAAAGACTTACAGAAATACAAAACTTCATTTGACACATACATTTCATCATACATTCCACAATGCATCTCTTCTAAGATTGATGTTACCTTCGACTGAATGAGAGCAGTTTTTCACCACATCCATATGATGTGATTGTAAAATGAAGGGGGCCAACAGTCTTGCATACAACATCACTTGTCGGGTTGCATTGTAACAAAATTTTCAATAAAGTCCTGCATTCATTCATGTTTTATGTGTACATTGAATGTGAAACGGAAACAATACATACACGTTTTGTACCTTGATAAACAATAAATCAATCTTTGGAATAGAAATCTGTGTTGTCTTAGCTCATTTGATACAGGCGCTGTTATTTCATCAGTTGATTTGTTTTGAACATTAGAATTGTATCCTGGAAAAATACTCTAGTTATGGAGAAGCTCAGAGGGCCCTTGATGTCTCACAAAACTGCTGATTTAATTTTAAAGAAGCATAAGAATGGAAGTTCAGTTCATTTTGATAACAAGTTCCTCCAGGTATTTGGTCATTTTATTTACTGACAAGAATGATAATATAAATGAGTTGCACACTTGGTTACCTCTAAGATGCTCCCTGAATTTGATTGCTATATTCCAGGGGTCCAGTTACACACTAGCCTGAGGCTACAGAAAATTGTTTCGGGCTATAAGAATATTTGCCTTTGTAGCCCGGCTGGCTATAAGAAAAGATTGACATTTTTAGGTCATGCTCAGAGGAATAACAATACTATAAGCAGTGTGTGTGTGTGTGTATATATAGATATAGATATATATATATATATATATGTGTTTTTTATTAAAGGGACTATAAAATTTTCTATCGGGCTATGAAGTTTTGGGAACCTATAGCCCGATGGTCTTCCTCAGTTTCTTGCTGTAGCCTGACCCCTGTATTCCTATAGTACCCTTGCCCAAGAGCTCTCAAATCAAAGGAAAATTGTAAACATGTTTGCATCCTTGCATTGATCCATAAAAATACTGAAAAGAATTGGAGACATGTATTTGAATTCCTCATCCAAAATTAGGTAGAACCCACTAAGGCTCCAAGAATTGACATGACGGAACCTACATCAGCTTATAGATTAATTGGTTCTAGGTTTCTATCTCGTTGCAATATGACCTAAGCTGTGGAAAGTGACTTAAAAACCAATTCCTTCCTTTGCATGTTGGCCTTCACCTGGAAGGTTAAATAAATACCATTATCAAAGGCTCAGGCTGTAAAGGGGGGCCGAGGAGAGACCCTTGGTACACACACTAATTTGCAAGAATGAAGAACAGAGTGGCATAGTTCCTGTGAAATGGTCAATCAGGGATTTCCTTAAATCAGCATATCAGGAGCTTACCTGGGTATCATTAGATATTCTTGTTGTGAAAATGGTATACAGCAAGATGTCAGAAAAGCCAGGAGTATCGCACAAGGTCATAAGGCTGAGTGTGGCTGGCTAAACGTGTTCATCGGCCGTATTTCATTTCGACAAGGATTACATATTATCATCAGCTACCCCGACCCCCCCCCCCCCCCCCCCCACACACACACATTAATTTTGAATTACAATGAGAACAAGTTCAAAATTCAAGGTTCTTGCAATTGAGATCAGAGAAAACAAGTTGTCAGACACTGGTCGCCTCAGGCAGGTTTCTCACTAGAGCTAGCAAGTGACATACCTAAAGCCATCTTAATTGCTTCCTTCCATCTTTACTCCTTAATATACATCATGTTGGCTTATTAGGATAAATATACTGGGGTGCTAGAAATGAATGTTGTGAAAAGCATTGTTAGGATCCTAATACAAGATTAATATTGCACTCCTAAAATTGCTGTTTGTTAAAAGATACATGTATGTTAGGGACCCAATTCAATTCAGTACAACCAGAGATTTTGCATTAAAAGTAGAATCTCCCTGGTACAACCAGATATATATGGATTAAATAGGTATTGAAGTCCCTGGTACAACAAAGAAATTGACCATCAGCTGCTATATATAGATTTTTTAGAATCAGAGTGGAGCTGATGATAATTCTTCGGATCAGGAGACAACTAAATATCGGCTTGATATCAGGAGAGAGTTGACAGGTATGCATTGGTCCCGAGCAAAAGATGGGCTCCTTGTGACACACCTACCCTAGCACCAAGATTGGTAGCCTAGATACAAGGCTCTATTATGATTTTACTTTATTATATATAAAAGCCTGCACCTATACTATACCTATACTAGATAGGGACTTGTGGCCTACTGTTGGCCATTTAGTTCGCACAATTTCCACACGATGGAGATTAGTGTTAATAGTTTACAACTGACCGCCTAGTATACCGCAATGCCATCTATCCACAAAGGAAGACATTAAAATATGGCCTGGGAGGCAGGCTACAAGATTGGCTGCCAGCGACACACCTACCGATGACGTACCATGACCTAAATACGAAATTAGGTCAACACCTGCTTCTGTTTGGCCTCCCAGAAGCTGCAGCACTGTCATTGTCAAAACATATCTGATCCATCACAGGTGACCGTTTAATGTAGGCGAAGCACATACCATTGATAACGTTGGTAAGTTAGATGGATTAATTCAGAGGTGATAACACTAGCATATGCCAACAATGCTGTGACGAAGACTTTCAAGACCGTGCTTGAGTGGCATGACACATGAGTGCCTGGCCTGGTTTTAGCTGCTGTATAATTTTTATTATAATTGGATTGAGTGATTTTGATAGAAAGTGGTGGTATTGCATGCAACAATACACTGTTATAGTGACTGTAATTATTTAACAGAGTTTAGGTTGGCGATATATTAGAATATGAATCACTACAGAGTGCTCCTGTTTTCTTGATAGAAGTAATTTAACTTTCAATTTGTCCATGCATATGGCAAATGATGTGGTTTCTATTTGATTGTTTTTTCAAACATGAAACTAAAACATGATCTAATTTGCATAGTCCTGGGCACTACTGAATCTCTTCATCCTAGCCCCACATTGAAGCCGTATGTAGAGAGTTTGGAAAAGTGGCGACCTCATGAACCCTTTTTAACATCTCTCTGTCTCCATTAGATCAGTTGAAGGTGATGATGTCAAAACAACTGTTCCAAAGTGGTTCTCTTTTAGGAGTCAGATAACTTTTTTGTGCTTTTACTAAATAGCGTCGGCATGACCAGGATTACAAGTAGTGTGTTGCATGTTTAGTAGTTAGTTTAAACTTTAAGTCTTAAGTTCTCAGGAACTGGACATGATCATGACCTTATTAGGTCACCTTGTGCCTTAGGCTGTTGTTGACATACATTTTTTTTTACTTGATTCGATTATTGACATTTCAATAATTTTGATTCCATTTTGGTGAACAACACGAAGCATGAAATATGTATCATTTTCACATACATCACACTACATTTTTGTTGCTATGAACCTAAGATTCCTTAGATACAAAGAAATTTTAAGTTTTCTTATTTTCTAAGTAAAAAGAAAAATCTTATCAGTGCTAGCTGAAATGGCAAACAAATGATCAGATGCCAAAGTTAGAAAGACTAGTGATTCTTTTATAGATTAATTGATAACCAAGGACATCATGTCTTTTCTGATTATAAATTGGAAAAATTATTTCATTGGTGAAAATAACTTTCAAGAATGATATTACAATTTTTTCATGGAGAGGGGTTGGTATGGTTCTGATCGACATTCTTTTTCAAATATTTTCCCAATAATGCATTCGCATAAATGTTTTCATGAAAATTGTCAGTAGGCATCTTTTGGACACCCAAACCCTAAAAAAGCACCCTCAGAATAGGTCACCCAAAACGATTTTGCGAGGAATTTCCTGAAATGTCAATCTTAAGCATGTAATTGAATTTTTTAGTTTATCTTCGAATTAAGAATTTGGGGCAAATTTGTTCATTGCAAAATGTCTTCAATTCATCTAATATTTTGTGATTTTACAAATTTAGTTGTGTTTCAAAGTTACATCCAATGAGTTGATAGATAAGCATATCAATTAAGTACTTGTGAAAATAATATTTTATAAGGACTGGGAAATGTGTCATGGCCCCAAATTGAATTATTCTTGCAAACTAATCAGCCCCATCCCAAAACATACCTTGCAGCAGCATAATCATATAACAAGCCTACAAGGTGTATCTCCAGGTTCCTTAGTGTTATCAGGTAGAGAATATCATAGCCAACCATCCTTTGTCAACCTATATTCTGTAGCATTTCAATATTTACAACTTTTCACACAAATGACATAATCTCATTACCTACGCAGGTGATGGTCACTGCAGGTTCAGAGTTACCTCAGGCATATCATCAACTAGGCCCAAAAAGAAGTAAATTTCAGATTCCTTACTGCTAAATTTTAGTGAGAAATGAAACTTGGGAAATCCAATATTTTTCCAACAGTACAGAGAAAGCTATAGCAAGAAAACTCTTAAATGATACAAGAATAGTACATACAGAAAAGTCACATTCAAGTTCATTTTATCACACCTTTTGCAGGGCAGGTCAGAATTGTGTTGGGCACTCCCCGGCAGGTCGAAAGTAAAGTTTACCTGCCCTTCTTTGCAAGTGCCTTCAAAAGTTAATGTTGATCCCTGTATATATATTCTCTTGTTTTCAGCACAGGAAAGATGACTCACAATGAAGACCGAACACACTGGTTTAAAGAGGGACTCATTGGTCTAGGAGGTAAGGGGGACCTGCCATTTTTTTTCTTCAAAATGATTTGTTTGTATTTTAATCAAATCAAATCTAATTCTACTTGTGTATACCTACACTTAATGAAGGTAGGGACCTCCAACGAAACCCTTTTCTCTGAAATGTTTCAATAATATGAATAGCTTTCAAATATTACATTTCAAATCTTTAACTCATTGCTAAGTAATCTGTATTACTTGCAGTTGGTGTTTTATATGGCACAACGAGTGTATGTGTTGGCCACCCTCTGGACACCATTAAGACCAAGATGCAGGCCCAGAGTGGCTACGAGACAGGTGGGATGTGGAAAGCATTTGTGAGGACAGTACGCACACAGGGAGTCATAGGTCTCTACAGGTAAGGCTGTCTAATACACAAGGCCAACGAATAATAGCTAATGCATTTAGTCACTGAAGATGAAAATATGCGTCAGGTTATTTATTATAGAATAACCTGAAAAATAATTTAAATCGATAAATCAATAAATCATCTTTTGTTAGTAATCACACATTTTCTTTCATTGTCGTTTATGTTTGAATAGGTCTTGATTTCCCTTAAACACAGAGTTTATTGTCTTATTGTTGACTCAATAGCTCTCATTTATCATATTCTTGATCTTACCTCCATTTCACAGTCTGCAAATGTATCCAATCTCCTTCCACCTTAAATAAAAACAAGATGAATATCACTTCATTGTTTACGCATGCTTTTGTGTCTGACCTGACTGTTCAGGTAATATTGAATATTGTCCTCCTGTTTATTTGCAACACTGATTGGGTAGCAGTGTTTGCAATATAGTTTCCAATTTTGTCTACTTCTGTAGAGTTAATATTCATATAAGTGCAATGCTGATTTTTTATTAAAAAATATAAACGAGGTGATATTGATTAAGTTTTCCCATGTCTAGTGTGCTTTAATATATCTTAAAATGTATAATAATAGTTCTTTGTATTATTGTAGGGGCTGCATTCCTCCTCTCTGGGGATCGGGAATATTTAGATCTACACAATTTGCAGTCTTTGAAGCTTGGTAAGTATTGAATTTTAGTCTTTTCTATGGATTGATAGCTGAGAATTTAGCATAAAACAATGTACTGTCAGGGATGTCCAGTCCAAGACTTTGCTTTATATAAGTCTTTGGCACACTTACTGAAGTGGATGAGAATATTTTCCTCTGTGATTTTGTGTGAAAAGAGTAGTTTGATAGATATTACTTCTTGTCCATTACATATTTGTATAGTTAAACAATTACCAAGCATTATTCTCTTGATTTATGAAAAAGCTGTATTAGGTTAAAGCTTGTGTAATGGTAATGTCAGTTCTTTGAAGAACTAAGATATGATTTTTTGGAATGAATTGACCTCTGCATTATGCTTTATATATGTATACAGATAATTTTTATTAAGCCCTATAATTTGATGGTTGGAATATCTACAAATTCATTTTAGCCATTCAGGTATGCAGTTTGAAGGACAGTTTCAGATAGGGGTGTTTTTTGGCTCATTGTCAAACATTCATTGATGTATTCAGGGATTGACCTTCACATTTTCAGGCAGGAGCAGATTTGGCTCCTAAGATTTAAAATTATGGTGTAAATAAATCCTTGTGCATGCAGTGCTTGGGTAAGGATAAAAAGTGCTCTGAGAAGGAATTTGGGTCAATATTAGGTTAAATAAGGGTAAATGAATATTTGAAAAAAAGACATCCTCAAAGTGCCTCAATTGGTAATTGATATGTCCCTTTCTCAAGCTTGGTTCCTACAGTTAAACATCTTGATGCAAAATCACATGCTCCAAGGGCAAATGTCCCTAAAGCGAATATTAAGGTCAATCCCTGGTATCACAAACATCTGAAGCGTGAACATCAACAATTATGTAGGGCATGTATCCTTTGAGCAAAGAAAGAACAAGTGTTGCCCAGTGTTAGGATATCATAGAGACATTTGTGTTACCATACATTCAGTTAAACTGGGATTGTAAATGAAATATGATTAATACATTAACAAATACATGATCTTGGTCTCTCTGATCATTATTCAGAAAAGGATTTAACCAGTATGATATTTAGGTGCACCCCATTTGACTTGTTGAATGGCTGGGTTAGCAGCAATTATAGAACTGACTAGTTAGTTGGGGTATCCTTTGGCTAGATGACCCTTTCTGTTCATTAGCCAGTGTCTGGCATCTCTGCTGACATGGGCCAAGGAATAATGAGCCTACTCTGCCTGTGTTCTGACTCGGTCGGAAAATCCAGCTTGTACAATTAGCAAAAAGAAACAAGCAAGCCTTGTGCAGTCATCATTTCCATTTTTGATTACCCAAGTATGAACAAATGTTGCATTGAGGATATTCAGAATGATGTGTTTTTTTATAGATTATCAATGATTTATTTTAGGATTTGCAGCATTGTCAGCCCCATCCACAATATTAGGAAGCATTTCTGATTTCCTCAATATACAGTCTTAAAAGATACAGCTTTTTGAAATAAATTTATTACACGATTATTTATAGACATCACTCTCTCCCTCAAACGCCATCTTACCCAGTTTATGTCAGAATAAAGGATATTAGCAGAACAAGTTCGTTTGGCCTATATCCTGTGGACAGATCATGTTATTGTCTGTTTCAATCTCTCCTTCAGCTACACCTACATGGACGTCCCATTCGGAAAGTATGAACTCCCAGGCACAGGAGGATTACAACTGTAAGCATGAGATACCCCCTTTCTTTCCCATACTGTATATCTAAGTCAGAATACCACTTTAATCGCATGTGAGTAATTCATGTTATTCATCATTTTTTTGATTATTTTTCTGGTCAGAAATGTGTGTTGTATGCATGTTTTACGTTGATTGGGAGTTGGGAGGTTGTAAAAAACTTTGGGGTAGGGATTATTTTGAATAAAAAACTTGTTAGGGTAGGGTTACAGTAAACAAAAAACTTTTTTAGGCCTATATATGTATATATATTGTATATATATGCATATGTATATATATATATATATATATATATATATATATATATATATATATATATATATATATATATATATATATATATTTATTGATGATGCAATGTCAGTGCTTGTGTCTAATCTATTAATATTTGTAGTGTATATCAAGGAAGTACCTACTAGTGAGTGCTAGTGGAGCTGAAATTCATGGTCAATTTTTTCCTTGTACTACTAAGAATAAAAATTGTAAATGAATGACCAAGAAAAATAATTAAATTCTGTCAATGCAAATGCCCATACATGCATATTTATTTGAATTTCTTTATCAGTGCCATCACAAAAATAGACTAAACTGACAGTTTTTCCTATCATACAGATGTTTTATGACAAGCAGAGGTGTATATAGCAAGAGGCTGCCTGCCTCAGATCTTGTGTGTGTATCACAAGGTAACCGCACGGTTAAGGTTGAATATAATTGAATGTGAGACTTGTCAAAAATTTAGAAAAGGATGACCAATAACAGGCTTGATACTCATCTCCTAAAAAAATTTCCCTCTTGTAGGAGAGTAATACTAGGCGGTATGATTGCATCAACATCTCGGGCCATTATAGAATCTCCACTTGAATATGCTAAGGTAAATTTTTAATGGGTATAATTTTTGTCATCTCCTATGATTATGAAAATGCAATATTGAATAAAACTTCAATTTTAATTGCAATCATCAGTAGTTAAATACTACGTGTAATAAGGGAGTATGAAGGAAAGCTTTATGTATTGATTGTATAAACTAATAAAACTAGTAACAATAAAAACGAGAGCTAAAACTCAGTAGATCCTTTTAACTCTCGGCTGTATAACTGTATAAGTAATAAATTTACCATAGAAATTAAGTTGTCAATTCTGAAAGTTATATGGTTATTTATATATGTTCTGTAAATTGATATTAAGTTTTTGATATTATAAAAAGTCTTTTTGTAAACAAGCAAGTGTGAAATTAGAAAGTTAGTGAATGTGTAATCTTTATTTGCCCCATTTTTTAAGGTTCGAAGACAAACACAACAAAGCTGGACTATACGAGGCCTTTATACAGTAAGTATTTTCATCACTGTCATTATTAATGGGTTTAGCATTAAATATTAACAGAACGAAACTGGTCAAAATTTGGGGCAGGTATGGAAAGGAGATTGCCATGGGAAGGGCAATTTGGTTTTGACTGGTCAAGTCCATTTACAGCCTTGGGTATTTTTTTTTATTTCATTTGATATGAAGAGTAACATTCTCACACATTAAAACGAACAGGAACTCAAGAGTGTCATTAACAACATGGGCCTTAAGTTCAATACCCTGAAGTAGGGAGGAATTGTTACTGCACTAATGCTTTAAAGAATAAGGTATTAAGAAACAAATACTCCACTGCTCTGCAAAGGCATTGTTTGCCATATGCTACGTGATTAGAACGAACGACTGAAGTGAACCTCTTATTCTATTTTCTTTTGGGTTTGGATTTACATGGTGCAACAGCTATACATATCTATTTGTGCTATATGATAAGAATGTATGATTGAAGTGAACCTCTTATTTTATTTTTTCAGTGTTTTGGTGTAGCATGATGCCATGTGTACATAACTACATATGACATGTGTACACATCTATGTACATGTTTGGAATTTATGATTAAAATGAACCTCTTATGCTATTTTTACAGGGTTTTGGTGTTACATGGTGCCGCACAATGGGTTTGATGACAACATATTTCATGCTCGTGGATTCAGGTCGGCGGCATTTCCCTGAGCACTTCAGCCGGCCTCTGATTGGTCCATTCCTTACCTCTGGCATAGCTGCCACTCTGGCCTGGTGGTTAGTATGGCCACTTGAGTACATGAAATCGCAGGTACAAGGAAACTACGGTGGAAAGTAAGTGTTGGTATTGCAAAATTCATGATAAGTGTTACTTGAGGAAAGTATTGAATGGAACTCCAATATTACAAGAGTAATTTGGGTATACAGCAAGAATTAGATGAGTGTTTGAAGGACAGTTGTAATTTTCTTCTGAAAGTTTTCTTCTTTTATTGCTATATGATTCATAAAATGCTTTTATTAGAAAGATAACAACAAAATAGTCGTACCTTTTTGAGTGAATTTTCTAATCACCTGTACAGTTTGATGTGTTGAATCATGCAAAATTATCAACTCCTTTTTACACTTCCTTGCACAGAGGACCCTTATCATCTGTCAAATATACACGTTTAACTAAAGGTAAAACTGACAAAGGGTTTCATACCTGTGGACATCATCCTAAACAATTAGAGCCAAATTATTTCAGATAGTCAAAGCTGTGACAGATATGGGTCAGCTGGTGTATATGGTTTGTGTGTTTATATGGGTCAGCTGGTGCAGTTGGTGTGTAGTACCGTAAATTCTCGGAAATCTCGGCCGCCCTAGGAAACTCGGCCACTATAATTAATCTACCAAATAATTATTGGGGAAATTCGCCCACCCCCGATTCATCCAAGGACACATTTCACCAAAAGTCGGCCACCAAGTAAATTTCATTGATATAAGAAAAAAACATTAAGATTTCCAAAGTTTTGCGATTGATTTTAGATTATTAACGATCGTTTCTATAGTGCCTATATCCGCCAAAAGACGACCGGTGCGAAACCAGAAGTAGGTATCGCATTTCTGCGTGTAGAGTGGAATACAGCTTGGGCGGCGCCATTTCGAAATAAGACTTGTCAACAACTTGAACAAGTATATAATTCAATGCTTAATTGACGTGCGGCAGCAAGAATAAACAAGTAAACAACATACAAGAGAGGCAAGTTACTTTACAAGTATATATAGCAGAGGAATGACAAGTCAGGTAGGTGATTTTGTGGGGGAAAATTGTGTTCTTGTTCATGAAGTTAGCGATCGAAGTTCAATCTAGCTTTCGTTTCAATTCAATTGACAATTGATAATATCGGCCAAAGTGAAAGCGTGTTTTAATTGATCAAGTTTCCGATTGATTTTAGATTATAAACTAACATTTCTAGTGTCCCTATATCTGCCAAAACTCCGAAACCGGAAGTAAACACATCGATCTCATGGGCTGCGCCAGTTTGTATAATTCAATGCGTAATTAGCGTGCGGCAGCAAGAATAAACAAATAAACAACATACAAGGGAGGCAAGTTACTCTATTATTATATATAGCAGAGGAATGACAAGTCAGGTAGGTGGACAATAAGGGTTTTGTGGGGGAAAATTATATTCTTGTGTTGGAAGTTAGCAATCGATTTTCAGTTCCATCTACATCATAGTACATGTAGCTTTCGTTTCAATTGATAATATCGACGAATCTCGGCCACGGTGTCTGACATTTGATAGCTATTTTCAGTAAATTTCGGCGGCCATCATCAGCCAACGAAAATCGTAATTAATAAAAAGTGTCCGAGATTTGCGAGAATTTACGGTAGTACATAGATTAGAGTTCAGTCAAACCCACTCTAAAAGTCACCATTTAAGAGAGACCACCTGCCTACAAAGACTGGTCAAACATATATTCATTAAGAAATGTTTATATTTCACCTGTTAATGACCACCTGACTTCAAAGACTGCTAATTACCCTGGTCCAGTCATTGCTATTTCTAAGCGGGCTGGATTATGTATGTGGTGGTAGTGAGAATGATTTTATAAGATAAAAAGGAGATTTGAAATTATATGCAAGTTAACTTTTCCTTTTCAGACCCGTACCTGTGATTCAGCGTATGCGCACAATTATCAGGGAGCGAGGTGGATATCTAGCATTATACAGAGGAATAGGGCCAGGGACAATCCGCAGCTTCTTAGCAAATGGGACCAGCATGATTGTGATGACACAAGCACAGAAAAAGGTCTCAGAGTGGGGGCTTCGAGACTGAGACACAGGAATATATAGGCAGAAAAATCCACTAAAACGTGTACATATGCAAGGCACATACTAATTTTTGCGGGATGGGTTAGATATATCCAGCACAATTTAAAAACTGTCATAAAAAATTGTAGGAGGAAAATAGAGAAGTTGCCTGATCTTTTAAAATGTTGTGATATTAAGTAATCATTCCCAAGTTGTTTTTATTGGGAACTACCAGGTGCTTTTCAGGTGCTTCCGTTACAAGACTCACTTAAGTTACCACTAACATCATTTGTGCCTATTTCATCAATGCAGTTATATTTTTATTGATGGAAACATCTTTCAGAAGCAGAATTATATTGTTAGTATATATCTACTGTTATATTATTGCAAAATTGATATTTGCTATAGTATTTTTAGTTCAGCACCTCTCTTAAACATGGAAATGTTCTATTTGTTAATGGTTTTTATGGCTCCATCCATTTTTGTGTTACTTCTACAAATAACAGGTAGATAGCTGATTATCCTTACAAGACACACAGTAATATTGCTTGCTTTCCGCTATAGATTATACAATTCTTTTTTACATTTAGAAAGAATTTCTCTTTATTTTATTAGGTTACATGTAATTACTTGCTTGGTGTATTACAGAGAACTGTAATCATTTTATTTTTGACTTGATAGGAAAGATAGGAAAATATACCTGGGACCATTATATTATTGCATAAGTGGTATTTGCCATAGTATTATGAGTTCAGAACTTCTCTCATACATTTGAAATGTGCTAGTTCTTTTTGTTAATGTTTTATGGTTCCATCCATTTATTGTTACTTCTACAAATAACAGGTAGATAGTTAATTATCCTTACAAGACGCACAATAATATTGCTTGCTTTCTGCTATATATTATACATTTTTTTTCACATTTTGATAGAATTTCTCTTTATTTTACTAGGTTACATGTAATAAGGTGCTTGGTGTAATACAGAGACCTTTAATCATTTTATTTTGACTTGTAAACTACCGATAGGAAAATACCTGGTACTTGCTACATTATATATTCCAATGAGTAAACCTATATGTCAACTCATTACTCATAGGGAAGCATGAAATCCTAGCACAACTCTAGTCTAGGATCCAGTATTGGTAGTTTGTAAACACATATACAGGCCATTTGTTCCAGCACGTTACCAGGTTATGCATTTATGATAATATGTTTTAAGTGACCTTGAATTTCTACTAAGAATAATTAATTGTTTATATAGGTCTAAGGTGGTGAACATCTTGTTTATCATCTTCAATCTAGAATTAACCTGGATCTGAACTGTTTGATTAATGAAACCTATACATGGAAAACAGGAATCTCACTGTATCTTTTTTGTTTTCATATGTTTGGTATGTTAGCAACTATTGAAGGCTATCATGATATACAGCTGAAATTTAGGATAGAAACATGTCTTATTGCCAATTCCCATGCTTGTGAAAAAGGCAACTGCAAAATTAAATATGATTTAATGAAATGTATTCAAATATTTGCCAGTTACCCATGAACAATGTTTCAAGGTCAGAATCCTGCTGGTGTAAATTCCCAGACTTTTAGTTGGTTAATTCTTTTTTCCAGGGAACTTTTTCCTGATATGGAACAAAAGGTGAACTCATAGTGGCTTGTTTCCAATTCACTGTTTTTCCTGTTGGTATATGTGTTCCTTTTACCTCATATAGAATTCTTTCAGAATCTGTGGCTGTTATCTGATATTTATATCAGATAACTCACACAAAGTGCAGGTATTATTTTCAATGTGTTATTATAATAAGAGGTTTTCATGTCTGAATATATGAATAACCTTGTAATGACAATTTTAGTCAATGTACTTTTATTTAACCCATTCATGCTTATTCTTAATAAATGTACTGTATGCTTATGGTATTTTAACAATACTCTGTACTTTGTTTCCCAGGGACCTAATTATATTTAATTAAGCACAGTCATTATGAGATAATGTCAATAAATAGCAAACTGGCTTCATGTAGAGACATCCAGGTAACAGTTAGTTCAATTTGATATCATTAAGCAGTAACTGTATCACACCTAAACAAAATGGTATTTTTTCCCCTATTCAATTTTGTTTTTTGGTATTGTAAAGAGTTGCGGTTCTGATCCCTAACTATAGACTTAAATAGGTTAATGGGGCCTTTGTAACATTGAATGTGAAAAGTTCCCATTAACAAATATTATAATGCTTTTTAGGGAACAAGCGTACACACAAAATGGTACACACTATGGTGCTTAATTAAACTTGTATTTCTGACAAGTTAAAATGAATTGTTAGATACTGTATATTTTTATGTATAAATTTATTCTATTAAAACCCATTTGGTCAGTCACTAATGCTTTAGTGAATCTCAGTTGTGTACTGATTGTGATAAATAAAATATTCTGACTAAATATTTAGACATTCAAAAGAGTTTGATTTCACAAAAAAAATGGAATTTTTATTTAGTGTGTTTGATAAAGGGGGATTGCGAGAACTTTCTCCAGCATTATCTCTGAATCCCATGAAATGTTTCGGTCAAAGTATTGGAGAAAAGTGATATATGTCAAAGTGGTATCAACATCTGACATATAATTGTATTATTGTAAGTTCTGTGTCAAGATAAATCCAAAAAGGATATATAAGGTATGAGATAATAATAAATGAAATGAAATTTGAGTTAGCATATCAAAGATATTGCTTCTCATTAATAGTTGTGAGGTTATCATAGAGTTTTAGGTGATTTTATTTTCCACAACTTTTCAATTTGCTTTATGGCAGTTAGCATAAGAGAGAATGCTTGGTCAGCGGAGAGGTAACCACTTACTTACAGAACTATCAGCTGGACAAAATGTGTGGGTAAACAGAGCTTTGTTAATAGGATATTTTCCAAAATAGGGGGTTACCAGGTCTTTTGACTAACTGAATACTCACGCAAATTATGGTAAGTAGTTATTATTATGGTTAGTGGATCCAGTATTTTTGGAAAGTTGGTTTCTGTAAGATCTTGACAATTTCAGTATGTAAACTGCCAGAGTTGTCGTTGAACTGTATATTGTCATGTTATGATTTGAGGTATTAAGGGACAAACAGATACATGAAGTGCCAGATTTTACATGACCTTGCAGTATTTTCAGCTAGACCCACATGCTTGTAAGAAATCATGAAGAGTATTTTCATTAACTAGGTGTTGTGAATTGGTACATCATCTACATGTAATGCCAGCAGACCACAGGTACTGTAAACCTTGTTAATATTGCAGCAGGCTAATTTATGTATAATTTGCGCATCCCTGAAGTCTGCTTTTATTAAACTGCACACCATTATTTGGACAACCGATCCCTATTGCAGTATCGTACAACATGCTGACGTGATATTGGCACTTGATACGAATACACAAATGTTAAACTACGCATCAAAGGAAGCTGCCTGCACCATGCATTATTTTGATATATGCATAAGATTAACACGGTATACAGTATATTATTCAAGGTATTAGACTCCAAGTACAGTTAAACCTGCTCAAGAGATTCCATTCATAAAAGAATCAGTCCCACAAAAGCTCTCAAGTACCATACATTGTATTACACCTGTAAGTTGAGACAACCACTCATCTATAATAGTTTTAAATTGTCCCGCCAGGGGTCTCTCTTGGCAGGCTTAACTGTATACTGGAACAATGTTTATCAACATTCCTTAGCAATATGGTAATGGGTCGTGGATAATAAATAAAAAAGATTGAATATATTTTTGTGTCCTTTTTTTCTTTTTCAAGAAAAAAATAATAGAATTGCAATATCAAATCAACTGTGTATCTTATGATTTCTTAGTTTATAATGTGTGCTGTGGCCAAAAGCAGCCTGACAATTTGGGCAAAATTTTTCTGTGGAAAGCTTGCGTAGTCACCAGTTTTACAGAGGTTGATAAGTAATTATGATTATAACATACACACCTGCAAACTATTATAATTTGCATTTAGGTCAACCCATTTTCACAGAATGTTCCTTATAGCCAGGATTTGGTAAACTGCACTTGCATACCAGTTTTACCGTCCAACTCATGAGAACTTAATAAAAATTCCATCTTTCAAACCAGAACTAAAGATACCATTCAAGCCCTTCTCAAACACTGTTGATTTACACAAAAATGACAATACTGGCATTTGTACATTTAATTTATGACCTTTTATTTGGACTACATATGTTTCAAGTACAAATGTCAAAACAATACTAATTAAATAACATATGGTGGATTAGAATGATTTTATCACCCTTCGAAATATAAATCATGATGAAATTAAACATCTTCACTCCAGTTAGTTAGTCAAGGATAGTGCTACCAACTCACTGTGAAACATTTCAATGAATAACAAAAAACTGTTGACCAAGCAAATATGGAATGATGATAATGAATATACATGTATACTTGTGTATATATATATATATATATATATATATATATATATATATATATATATATATATATATATATATATATATATATATATATATATGTGTGTGTGTGTGTGTGTGTGAATATATAGTTTCTAGATAGTCAAGCGCATAAAACACGTTTCTGAATCACCTTTTCTATTTTCAAAACCAAATCATCTTGTTGTAAATAAATATCTGTATGAAGTCTTGAATATGTTCCACATCATGGGCTCATCACAAATTCTTCCTCTTAAATGTCTTTTCTTAATTTCTGAAACAAAACAGAGACAACTATCTTATCTCACAAACAATGAAATTTAACTATGAAAGTCTTTCATTACCATATATATATATATATATATATATATATATATATATATATATATATATATATAATATATATATACATATATATATATATATATATATATATATATATATATATATATATATGCAGACACACTAATATAAAATCAATAAACTTGAAAATTATTATTTTTGAAGCATGTTCTTTCAAGTCTTATCCAGCCAATATATACCAGAATATATCTATCATAACCAGGAAATATGTAAAATGTATGCCTGTTAAATCAGTTTCAATCACAACGCCTTATATTTTGACACATAAAGGTGTATAATAGATCCTTAATGTATTGCTCACAGTTGTATTTTAAATGCAAATAGGAAATCATGTCTTATTACATGTGGGACTAATTGATCAAGAAACATTTAGGGCATTGCAAGTACTATTTTTTGTATTTCTATTTTGTTTTATGGTCTCAATGGGAGCACAATACCATAACTATTTGAGTTACTTACCTGAATAAACCTATTATCCATTTGAAGTTCAACATCAGAAAGATTTTTACTTAAACTATAGAAAATAAAAAAGTAAGTTTTTAGCACATATGAACAAATGTAACTTCTTCATTCAACACATACAATACATTCTTCATGGATATCTAGCTGACATTGCCAATGGTGTACTATTTTATTTATCACTTTTCCATCATGAATTTCTGTTTAGTAGTATTGTTTTCGACTCAAAATATCAGTACATTCTCATATTTTTAAGTAACTTATAGTGTATACAAACAAGCATTAATTGTGGGAGATTCCAGTTATCAAATGGTAATACCATGCGACTATCGGTTAATGACAGTGACACTTGTGTTTGCAAGATGTGTCTTTAATTTAGATGCACCCAAGGAGAAGTTAAAAGGCACATCTAACAAGGCATGGGTACATGTTTGCACTCACCTTTCCACTTCATGATAAACTGTCTCCATACCATTTTCAATTTCATGCAATTCCTAAAAAAAGAAAGTGAGTCAAAAACAATATATCTAGGAAGTGACAAGCATCTGCAGATATGCAAAGAGGGGTACATGATTTTCAGCTTTAATCAGTGTGAAGTGATATTTTTCATAGATGTTGAACAATACAATGCATGTACATCATCATAGCAAGTCAAAACAGAATTAATGCATGTTTGATTCCTTATTAATTCATAATAATACTTTTACATTCTACTTGTAAGTTACTTTAAATGATACAGATATTACCATAGACATAGCTTATATTTGTAGGTTGAATCAATTTTATTTTGAGTCTAAGCAGAAGTAGATGTGAATGATCCTGGTTGTTAGAATGCTGAACTGGCAGGCTTAATTGTTCAGTTATAGATCTACAAATTGTATAAGAGCAGGGTTTTACCTCCTTTAATAGTATGCTGATGTTTCCAATTTTTCCTATTGCTGATTCAATTGCCTCTTTTTCGGCACTGCCTGAATTTTCTTCCTGGAAAGTCAATAAAAGAGACTCAGTGTTATGGGGGTGAGACTCTCCATGATAAACCCATTCATGCAACGAGTATGTTCCTGTTTGCATTATTTAACCCTTATGCTGATGGTGGCTAATTTGGCCAATACACAATGATGCAAAAATCCTGAAAAATGACTGTAACCCTGGCACATGAGTACTCATCTGTGAGTACTCAGCAAGAGCTATCTAATGAATACCAACATGACAGGGTTTAGGTTTTCAAAAATCTTTGCGTCTTAGTGCTTTGGACAAAGGTAGCCTCATGAGCATTGGAAGGGTTAAGTAGTGCAAGGAAAAAAATCTCCTGCAAAGAAATATCCTTAGAACTAAACACTCTGTTTGAGCTCGAGTAAATAGTAGTCATTGAAGTAGGGTTGTGGACTGCATTTGCTACTGGCCCTACTGGTGAAGCCAATTGAATATAGTCAGACTCTATTAATGGCAATCTTTACAGAATCAGAATTTATTTAAGTATATGTTACTAAGACCAGGGACATACATACTTATCCAACGTCCCTGTTAACGAAGACTTACATTTGATGCCTCTCCATAATGTTCATCTATAGTCTCTTGTACTCTTTTGAGATTGCGAGTATGGGCTTTGCTAAATAGGTGATATAAACACTGTACATCAGGGTGGTTCCTGTAAATATAAGATACCAAGTTAAGAAACTACAGAACTTAAAGTGCAGTACTTGCATTGCAATTCTACACTTCTTATACAAATATGTAGCACTTGCGACAACCCACATTACTTTAGCAGGGATGTCTGAATATCACACTCATAGAGTTAAGTCTCTATGAATTTGTGATTTAGTCAACAGCTAGCAACCAAACTTGAATGGATTTTAGTGCTAAGACCACATGAAATTGAATATAAACAGCCTATAGTCTATGGTCATGAGTCCCTTAAAGAGCTCCAGACCTGAATCAATCAGTTGTTAGTGAGGCCACACAAAACTGATATATATGTACACAAGTAATAGGCCCTCTAAAGCTTTTAAAGAAGAGCCTTTTTAAGTCTCCCCCCTGTCTCATCATCAATGCCCATTGGTTCAAAGACATGGCCTCTCCTTAATTGTTTCTGATACTTAAGTTTTAAAATTACTCTTTCACAATGTATGCATTTGAGCCACATCAGATTATCAGATTATTGTCCATTTACTTTTATAATTGTTCATATTGAAAAACTTTGAGAGAATGTGCAGAAAACATTCCACTTGTGAATATATATGGAGAGAATGATGCTTGGACTGATTCTCCACAACTGGCACAAACACAGGCACAGCTTTTTTCCCCAAGCACTCCCCTGGGACCTTTAATAGTCCCTTTTAAGTGGTACTGAATTAAATGTTAACCAGATAGTTCAAACATTAATGACCTGCTACTCTCAGGAAATAGAGACTGGAAAGTTGTAAAATCTGGAGGAAAATCAGCTATTTCCTCTGACAAGAGAAAGTTTTGAACAAGTTTTGCCGCCATAGTTTGTTTATGTGATTGTGGTGCCTTGTCTCAATATATTTGAACTATTCCAGCTGTTAAGGGGGACTCCTACTAGAAACGGTGTCGAGTGTTTAAGGTAAAGACTGAAGATGCGTACCTCTATTCCCTATTTATACGACTGTTCCAAAAAGAACAGGGTTAGGGGAAAATAAACACGGATGTTTTTTTTAGCCAAAGCATCGTTTCAATTTTCAAATTTATGACCCCCGTGCAATAAAAGTATGTATGTATACCTTGAAAGTGACGCCCACAACCCGATGTTTTTGATTTAACTTGAGGAATTCTACCCATATTTTTCAATCATCTTACAAAGCGCAATTCATTTTTTCAATATATTCGGCACCCATTTCCTCCTTTGTTTATATTCATTTATTAAAATCTGCACTCCATATGTTTATCATAGTCAACCACCTCCGTTCTTTGTTTTATATTACATTTATCATAAAAACGCCATATTACATTTCAAGGTATAATAGGCACTGCAACCTTAATGATTTATCCGTATCTTAAATTATTTTGTTTAATTATCCAACTTTATAAAACATTTGGTGCCAAGCTCAATTGAGCAGTGGCTAGATTAAGGTTAACCAACTAAACCATTTATTTCTTCTTCTTTATCAACAGTCACCCAATGGTATGAAGTGAACTTTGAAGAATTTCATATTTATTTCATATCATCATATATGCTATCTTTGTCGTCTGCATAAACAAGAACTCTCATTTTAAAGCTCTTCACCATCTAAGGTGGCAACACGTCACCTTTGGAACAATAACATTTGATTCCTTTGACATTACCTGATTACTTATTTTAATGCAGTTGACGACACCAAGATCGCTTTAAGGTTGTTTATATGGAATCACATCAGTGCGATATTCATGGTAATGTATTAGGAATTTGTATTGGGTTTGTGTGATAATGATGACTTTTTATTGTTTTGTCTTTTAATGACAGTTTTACCTTAGAAGACCAAACACAAATGGAATGGAAACCAGCCGGTCAACCTGAACATGCTAGCCTCAACCAGTGTCAACTAATAGTCGCTAATAGGTGCTCTGGGCACCCCCAGCAGGTGGTGGAGATAAGGTTTCTCTGTAATGTAATCGATGCAAGAGCCCTGATTGGTCCTTGTTCCCACGTGACCTCGCCCTGCTGCCTTATCTGGTAGTTCTGGCATGAGGCCAGCATGTAACTATAGGGCATATAGTAATTGGTCTCTCGTTACATATCCATTCTTTTCTTAATCCAAGGTTTTACTTATTGGTTGCCATGGCAATAGCCCGGGGTGTGGCTCTAAGCCCTTCAGAGCACATAGTTAGCAACAACCTACTGCCTTGAAAAATAGTATCAACATTTTTCATGCTATCTGGGGGACTGAGAGTGGGCAAATCTCACCCATGGCCGTGGTTATGAAGCACAGCAGGGGATCAACTGCTAAATCCTGCTTGCGGCCAAATGGTATGCTCATTTTCCTCAACCCTCTATTAATGAACCGGGTCGCGGCACTAATTAGACTTCAGGCGTTGAACAACATTTGCAGCCAGCCACTGGGCCTGATGTGATTGTATGGTTATATTTAGTCCAATGCATTAGCCGCCTTGCTGTTTTTTTCACTGTTGGTCCTATCTTCAGCTTAAATCTGGACAGAAACGTCTAGCCCCCAAAACGTTTATTTTAAATGAACTAGGTTATATTGAAAGTCATGTTTTCTCCCAAATAATCTGGCGGCATATTTGTTTATCACAACTAATTGTGTTAGATTAAGACTGCCAGTAGGAAATGACCTTTATTACAAGAGATCATTGATTACAAGCTCATTGCATAGCATAGCTTGGATAAATACTTCTAAGAGTTCTCCCACACGCTGGCACTCTGCGGATCCACCTTATGCGCCGTTAATTCGAGCACCTGCAAGAAAGGAAGAGAAGGCAGAGCACCCAAATCAACCCAAGGTCAAGGTCTTGCGGGTATTTTAAAATGGCGGCAACAGCATCTGAAAGCACTTTCGTTCAACAGAAAAATAAAATGAACAAGGAGCAGCTTTTCCAACCTAAGAGTGCTAAAAAGTATAAGCAGGTATGTTTCAATGTGGTTGGTAAAGAAGAACATGTTATTCTGAAGATAGAAAGGTGATATTGAAGTTGTCCTTTCAGAAAAGAATGGTAGGGGCATGGAGATTTGAGTAAGTCTTAAGATTCAAGAATCAATTTGAAGTTCCATTCGTGCCTTATGTTAATGTGGTTTTTAGTTATTTATGGTATTCTCCTGCAATCTCATTTCTTTCTTTCTTCTTTGCCCATCTCTCATTTTTCTCCTCTTCAACCTTATCCTCCTCCTTCTTCTTCTTCTTCTTCTTCTTCTTTTTCTTCTTCTTCTTCTTCTTCTTCTTCTTCTTTACCCTTTCCATCCTTCTTCCTGACTGCCCTGCAGCCATAGTTCCTTAATTTACAATTTTGGTATGTGTACTTATCTTACCTGAATTGTTTTAGATAACAATTCTGGTAAGTACTAGAATTGTCAGTAGTCAACAATTCTTGTATGTTCCAGAATTGTAAAATTCTGTGAACAGTTCTATAGTCTGTCTGACTCAAGCTTGGCAGACCGCTTTTTCCATTTTTCTGTAACAAAATGTTCGAGTTTGCGTTCCAAACTTGGCAAACCTCTTTGGAGCACTACCGGGTGTGTCTATAAGCATATCTTTTGTCTCAACTCATATTAGGTTCCATTGTATAATTTGACCATTGCCAACAATACAATCTTGCATGTTTGTAATTGTATTGTTTAATTTATGCCAACGTGTGAGGAGGCAAGCTATCGCACGTGCAGGAAATCGGCAGTTAAGACAAGTGCATCTAGTGATTGACACAAGGCGAAGTAATAATGTCAATCACACTGATAAGAACCGCCCCATGCCTGCCTCAGCTAATTAGGTTATGCTTCCGGGGATCTCGCTAAAATCGCACAAGAAAAACATGTTAACAAAAAAGAAAAATGGCGGCTTGTTAGGGAGCGATGAGCCATGCTCACTGCTCTCGAGAGGCCAGAGATATCATTATCTTTATTTTCTTTTAATGTACTTAGTTCCGAGAAAGCCATTCGCCCAAGCGGGCGAATGTCTTTCTCAATACATTCGCCCTGACCTCTAATTGTCGGTGTGGGCGACGGGGTGACCGATAACCTTGAACACTGCCACAGTCTTGCAGACTTTGTCATCATTTGTTTGCCAATTGGTTTCAGAGACAATTAAAATTTTCTCATGATTTTTTGAGTGAAAACTTGAGTTTCCATTTAAAATAAGTGTTGTCTACACTTATTTTGAATAGAAATTTTCACTCGAAAAATGATGAGAAAACTTCAATCATCTTTTTTCAGGAATATGAACGCTATTATTCGAACCAAAAGAAATGTCAGTAATCGATATTGATAGTTATTCTTATAAAAACGGAGCATAGCATCTGAAACATTTTTGTGCATTAATATGTCTTTTTTTAAAAGCCTGTATTTCATTCCTACTATCATTTACATTTGCTTTTTTAGGTTAAATTAAACTTTCAAAGAAAGTCTCTACAGACATTACAACCATCTGCGTCTGAGAATGAGTTGGTCAGCAGTACTGGCGTCATCAAGAGTTTAAAAGAGGTAGGCGAATAATCTATAATGACATGTACAGATAAATGTACATTGCATTGATTGCAACCAAAAGAGTAATATATATTATCATAGCAAAATTGCAAACATTTGAAATTATCTTACAGCCTCCCTTTTCCCCACATTTTATTAAGATTTAGAATTCTTGTACAATTTGTATATTTTATTTAAGAACAAAGTTTGCAACTTGAATTGAACATGTAAACAAAAAATGAATTAAAAAGGGGCATTAGTATAAACATTATATTCCACACATATATATATATATATATATTTACAAAAAAGAGGTTTCATGACTTGTGTCTCTGTAAATTTTAAATAGATGAAGGTCTGCATGTGAAAATTATGTATGTATCAAATTATTTGATCTTTTAAACTGAACTTTAACCCATTTGATATGTAAATTTTAATTTTCTAGTAAATGCTTATATACTTAAGCGTAGATGTTTTGATCAATAGTCAATACCGTGTAATATTATATTTCCTAAATTTAATCAATTTACTATAAATACTTTAAAACAATTGCAATGTAATTTTTAAATTATTGATGAAATTGTATTTCAGACAAATAAGAATGGTAAACGGAAAAGAGAAGAAAAGTCAGGATTGTCTTACAAGATGGCTAAGAAAGAAATGAAAGTGATAAGCCAAAGCAAAAAGCCAGTAACTGTCTATCAGGACCCTGAGGAGCCTGCACCAAAAGAATCTATAGCAAAACCCCAGGCTGACGAAAAAGACAAAAATGAGGCATCAGAAAGAATAGAAATAAAAAATGAAGATAAAAATAAGGGAGAAGTAGACCAGGAGGCCCTGGATATGATGTCATCTGGTAAGTCAAACAAAAGGTTGTGATGCTTTGATATTCAAAAGTAGCATTTTATTTAAATGAAAGATAATAGTTGGAAAGTAAATGTAAATGTCATTGGATAAGCTATCTTGTTTTTGTCTCAGCAAATGTTTTGAGCAGTTGATTTTTGCTTCCTTTAAGAAGTAAGAATATTATGGATGTTATAAAACTGGTCATTCTGAGTATAGCTGTATGTCTGTGTGATACAGAGGCAATATTAGTAAAAGATCTAAAACCATGCAAGATAGTGTCTTCCCAACATGTAAACCAATACCCAACTTCCCTCAAGAGCGGTTATTTTGCCAACATGCAAACGTTCTTTTGGTAGCTAGGAAAAGGTTGGATTTTTTGATCAATTTCGATTTGATATTTCTTGTATGGATGATTTATTTTGGTTTATTTATTTTTGCCTCAGAGGAAGCTCCCGAAAGTTACTGGAAGGTGATAGCAGAGAGAAGGAGAGAAGCCCTGGCCGAGGCATTGCAGGAGAATGAACAGGTAAAATATTGTTATTTCCATCATGCTGAAGGGATTTCCTCCTGGCAGAGGCCACAATTTTACCTTTTGTGAGTAATTAATAAATTGGAGAAAATTACCCCATGATTCGATATGTACACAGGTTTCATTTTCATTCATTTTTATTATTTATGATTGTTTACAACAACAGTCATTACTTTGGATCTTTTTCCATTGAAATATTTACTATGACCTTGTAAAGATGAAAAATTATCAACCCAAGATGGGCATCTTTAAAGACCTAACCTCAATCTCAAATATTGAGAACACTAAGTTGATTGTTTTTTTTATGAAAAAAGGATTGCCATCCATTTTTTAGAGATAACAAAAAAGGAGAATTTTTTGTATATGGGCCGTTCTACAGTATTAGGTACCCCAGGATGGAATAACTAAAGTTTATAATATTCAAAAAATAATCATGAATTATAAAACATAACCATCTAAGGTGTCAGGAAAACTGATTTTTTTCACTCATGGGTTGTGAAAAGTGACTTTTATTGGCATGTTTATTTCGAAAATGCATACATTTGAGACAGGACATGACATTTGATATTTTCATATAATTTCTAATTTTGATTACTTTTGTATGAATGATAGAATGTAACACCAAATATAAGTTGTTAGAAATATGGAAAACCTTGTTTGCTTATTTTCAAAAATTGATCAGCTTATTAAAATTTTGTTTCAAAATTGAAATGTCATGTCCCGGCTCATTTGATATGCAAAAGTTTATTTTTTTTCAACATTTTTTCATAGAAATTATTGTCATTTCATATCTTCTTATTAAACACTACAAGCAATATCTCAATGAAATATCAATGCAATATCTGTTAGCAATAAAGAGAAAAATTAATTTGAAATTTGATCAAGGACAAGACACACTGAGCCAGGATGTGACATATGGGTACTGATGACGACAACTGAGAAGAGAGTCGTAAAGCTTGATTTGCATATATGATTGTTTCGAGCACATTCCCTTTGTTTCTTAATACAGTGATTGAATCTTATTCCCTCAAACTTAATTGAAGTGCTTCCTTTTATTCAAGGTAACTATCTACCTCTTGGCATATAAGGCCAGGTATTTAATTTGAAAATCAGTCCTGCACAAAGGTGCTGGAAAGTAAACATGCCCATTTCCAGAAAAGAACGCCATGAACGCTTCAAAACATGAACTATCAGCCATCCCAATACCTGGCAGTTTCATATTGACAAAGTTTTCAACTAGAGTATTTCTTGGACAAGTGAAGTCCACAGAGGGTATTCAGGGGAATGACTTTGAAGTAACATTCCTACGTGCAAAAGATGATGAGCACAAAATTTTCAGTTTCCCAACTAAGGAGGACTGTTCCTGGGTTGAAAGGAAAGAAATCCTGTCTGTTGTTGATGGTTGGGTGATGGACAAGCGCCAAAGGTATCTATTCAGTGCAAGTCTACCAGTAACTGAATAGTTTGTTTGGTGAATATAAGGATAAAAATGCTGAAATAAGCATCATTAATTAACATGTTGAGAATGGTTGAGGCTTATGAACTTGTCATAGGGGAAATTATTAGGAAATGGTGTTTATTGGAAATGATCATAAAAAGTTGTCAAAAACCCACTTAAAAATATCTAATTACTTTCAGTTTAGGAGTATTGTCCACACCTAGTGTAAAATATTGACATGGGATGTCCTCACAATAGTGTTAATAGCTTGATTACTCATTACTTAGTTTAAGGGTATGGACCACACCTAGTGTGAAGAGGTGACACTTGATTGCAATGATGTTGATAGATTAGTACAAATTACAAGAACTAATGGGCCCATCCTTGATCTAGGAGTTGCCATTTCTAATTAGAATTATCCTTGCGTCATTAGCAAGTCTGATCACTATTGTACTTGTGTTGTAATTGCAATGTACCTTGCATAAGATGATGTTATGTAAGGTAGAGTAGATAGGTAGTTAAGTAAAGAACAGTTAAGAAGTAGGGTTTAGAAGTTAAGGGCTAGGTGGTTAGGAAAGGATACCCTATGCTGTAAGCCAGCTAGGAGAATTATTACAATTTGTATTGCCTATTGTGGAGTTATTCCCAACTTGATATGTTCTGATGAATAAAAATGTGATTATTTTTAGAATGAACTGTGACCTAGTCTTTTTCCTTTAATCCCAACACAATTTTGATGCTGCAAGGTCTTAAAAAGTATATATATATACATCAGTTATAAATGGTAAAATGAGTATCATATCAATGTAGAACCAATAGTCATGTCCTGACCCGTCGCATCCTGGCTTAGAGTTTGAAAAAATAATGGTCCAAAATCATTCAAGCCATAAAAGAATACAAATTAAAGCATACATATTTATAAAGTAAACACTTTGATATATTAAATGAAACAAGTTTATCAAAATTTGAGCAGCAAACAGAACAGAGTTTTGAAAGTGAAAACAAAAATGAAAAATCTCAAAATTTTCAGGTCATGTCCTGGCTTCAAATAAAATCCCATTTTTCACTATTTAAAATATTTCTTGTGAAGATCCTTTTTCATTTTTATGCTTTAGTACCCTATTCAACAGTATGCTATCCATTAATTGGGATGTTAGCATTATCATGATTTTTCAAATTTAAGTTTAAAGTTTCAAAATGTCATGTCCAGGCTAAATCGAATACTGTAGAATGGCCCATATGTAGATGAAAAAGATAGCATGAACAATGGTATGGGGGGATTTCCAGAGAAGGGTGAATATCCCCTCTCCCTGTAGGGGGGGGGGGGGGGGGGGTATGCATATTTTGTGGTACATCAGCTTGTAAATAGCATATCAATATCCTTTGCATGCATTCATGCCTTGTTTTTCATTCAGAGTATCTTATGAGGAGTATATTAAGATATATAAACTGATATGAAATTATTTTGTTCTTTCCAGCTACATAAAAAGGTGGAAACGCTCCAGGAAGAAAATCATAAGCTCTCTGAATTAGCTAGTGAGGCAGAATACTTAGCCGGTGTTTTAAAGGTAGGTTTACCACTATGAACTCATTGGGGGCATACCCTTTTCTCACGCTTAATTGATAATAGAAAAATGTACATCACAACCCCCAAGAATTTTGCTATGCTGTTTTAGATATGTCCTCAAGCAAATGATTTGCTTAATTCACTTTTAAGTAAATTGTAAGACACGAGGAGAAGGCTCACATTTTCTTTATTTTTAAATTTCTGTCAAGAACCATTTCTGTCAAGTTCTGTCAAGTTCAAGAACCATAGATAAATAAACGGTCAATAATCGGGGAAGCTTCAAATATAATGAGCATGCCTCAGCACATGCTTTGCATTTCTAGATCACGTTGCTAAGCATCGAACGTGGTGCATTGTTCCATATATGGCAATCTTTACCAAATATGGTAATAAAATCATTCCAAATGCCCGTTGGGAATCAAATTTCTTCAATGGGTATTTCAGCCCTATATTGGTAGAAATAACAGGGCACGACGCTAAGGGTGAACCTATGGCCCCAGGCCAGTAAAAAATCCCAGAAAGAGCTTCGGGCCAGTAAAAAAAGACCTCAACTGGTCCTACAGGCCCAGTAAACCTTTGGAGACATTCTTGTTAAAAAGTTTCCCCCCAAGAATGTCCCCAAATGTTTTTGATATAAATGTAGATAAAATATGTAAAGATAAATGTTGTGGTGAATTTCATGCAATGTTCTTTCTTGTTATGTTAAAGAAAAAATGTAGGACCAGTAAAAATTCTGCAGGACCAGCAGATGCTAGGCGTTACTGGTCCTACAGGGCCAGTATCATTTTGAGGTAGCGTTGAGGCCTGAATAACACTGACAATTTAACCTTGTTCAACAGGTACCAAAATTATCAGGTAGTCCAGTAGGGAAAGTTGGACCCAAGATCAAGTTGCCCTGTTATTGTGTGAATAACTTGCCTCATAGCTTGGTTCGTAGGCAGTTTGGACTATTTGGCATTGGGCTGTATCAAACCCTTCCTAATTGTTGCCTACTTGGTCATTGAGTTAAGAAAAAAAGTATGTCAGGTCTGGTGTTCATGTTATTTAGATGTGTGTTAAAAATACAAAGATTGATCAAGCAACATGGGGAAGAAAATTTTAAGAATATATTTTGGTTTTTGATTTCCTCTACTTATTGGTAATTGATTTGCTGTTGTAGGAACTTACTGAAGATACACCAGACACAGAAAACACAGAGGATAGCTCACCTTCTTCAGATGATGTTGAGTCAAGCTAGGGAAAGGTTTTGGTAAGTCATCACACTGTCAATATTCATATTTCTATGTTTTTGTGTAACTCTTACTCTGGTTTGATTACTGCATCCATGTCACAGGACTCAAAATTATTAACTCAACAGTTTTTGGTTTTCTATTTCAAACTTTGGATAATTTAAAAGCAGTTCACAGTCAGATGAATTTTTTTTTAAAGTTAAATATTTGAAAACTGAGTTAAGAGAAGACAACAATACTTATACCGTTGTATAGGTTACCTCTCATAGTTCATAAATAATGATAAATTTTTCAATAAGAGGGTATTTTGATATGGTGTGGCACTGCTTAGATAACACATCTGCATGTTCTTTTGGGGGCAAAATGTCAAACTCTCTCTTTGCTTGAAAACTAGACTACCCACTTCATGTGTTTGGTAAGGTTTAAGATCCTACCTCCACAGGGGATCTGTAGCCATAGTGATGTAAATACATGCAATTAAAAGATCAGTGATCAGAGAATTCAACCTCTTTCAAACAAAAAAGTGTGTGTCACACTGACTTTGGGTTGAGGTGATTCGAAAATAAGTATCCTCATGAGATTATGCAGGCGTCATCCTTCCAACCGGCAAGTCCATACAAAGTCACTTGGTTTAGAAGGGTTTGGAATTGGTCAAAATATTCCAAGTCGATCACTGGTCCATCTGAACGACCGATGACCGATTAATAATCGAAGTTGTGTACATGGTTTTTCTATGCCGCCATTACTATTTACCTTAGTCATAAGGTACCTTTTACCACCCCGTAATCCTGGTCGCCTGTCAGTCACACACATGCATTTGCAATCAATGTATCTGGCTAGCCACCACACACGTTTTTAAATCAATTGATAAATGATTGGCAGCAGGAAGCTCTCCTCAAATGCCAATCACACACATGCAATTAATTGCCACCCGGCGTAATGTATCTGGCTTGCCTGCAAATGCGTGATTGACAGCCAACCATGTTCTGCTCCCGTGAGGCCTCGAAGTCCCACGAGAGCTAAATAGTAATGGCGGCATGTTTACTTCGAACGCTGAGAGAGTTTGATCTAGTTTCATCCTCCTCTCTTGAGCGGTCCTGCAGTGTTTCCTGTTTGGTGGGGCAATAAACGGGTAAATAAACTTTTGTTTCTCAGTTTTTCTGGCCGGATGGACTACCGGAAGTCCACCTATTTTTTGAAAGTAATTTTTATAGTTTGGTTATTTTGTTCAAACATGTAAAATTGTGTTCGATCATCATAATTGGAGGCACAAACGAATGCTGTTCAGCATGTCAGAACAATCGGAAGAACGCTAGTCACTAGTGACCACTTATTTGTAAGACAATATATACATCAGCTGATCTACATGCTCAGCAGCCAAAGTTTTGCTTGCAGAGCACAACCACTCTAGATTTCCACCTTTAAGTGCTTCTACAGGACATTTTGTCTCTCATCCAGTAGATGGCAGCACAAAACCTATCACTACAGACCTTAAGATTCTAAGAATAGTTAGAATACTAAGGGTAAACTGAGTCAGTCCTAAAGGTAGTACATTCCTTAGGTGAATCAATGAAAGACCCAAACCCTCAACAACTACCCCTAAGGACACCCAAAATCATTTGTAGGAATTTCTTAAAATGTCAATTTCAGGCATATAGTTGATTTTTTACACCTCAATATAATTCTTATGGCACTGTATATGGACATTATAGTGCTTTATTCAATTTAGTAAATGCAAGTTTATGATTGTAATCTGAGTATACTGTGGTCTCCTTTGAAAAATAGGATGCCCAGGAATTTTACAATTGCCAATTTTGAGCACCCAGTTTCTAAATCCTGGCTAAGACCCTGAATTGTGTTGAATTTTGGATATAATATATCGCATCAAATTAACGATACATTAGTGATATCTGCAGTGTATTGCCATTACCGGTAATTGGATATGAGAGGAAATATGATATAGAATCACTGAAACTTTGGTTTCCAAACCAAGTTTGTTTTGAAACCAAGAATTGTTTAGGGTATACCAAAACCAATTGTTATTTCCTTGTGACTACAGCGATACACAATATACTGAAATGGTATTGTCATAGTCAAAGCCAGCAGGGTGTCTGGGCTTTATTTGGACACCCAAACTCTCAAATATCACCCCCAAGGACTTCCATTTTTTTCAAGCATATAATTCAAGTTTTTCCACCTCAATGTACTTGACACTTTAAATATCATGCCTTATTACAATAAGGAGATAAATGATTTTAGTAGGAATCTGAGTGTATTGTGGTTCCCCTTGAAAGTAGGACACCCCAACAATTTATAGTTGCACATTTGGGCAGATATGGGAGATTATGAGGAACGTCAACATCTGAGGCACCCTCTAGTAACCCTAACCCCATAAGTTTATATCAACCTGGGGTACAGAATATATGAGACAATATAAAATAATTCCAACAGTATTTACATCTTTTTAATTCAAAACATCTACATTAGCTTAACCCATTCATGCCTGTAGCAGCCAAAACAGCCTAAGTATTTTGGTGATATCTCTAACAAATTTAGCAATATTTAGAAAATATTTTAAGGAGAGTTGTTCATTAAAATTCTCTCTACAACCCTCCTTCAAGTAGTCTGCGAATTAATGCTTCATATCGAAGTTATTTTAAGTGTGACTGGTCCAGACAACACTCATCAAGTAGATCATTAGACATGAATCGGTTAACCTAGTGTACACTCCTTCGCATTTGATGGGTTGATTGAATTGTTGCTCAAAAATTTAAGAAATGTCCATTTTATTTACTGGAACCCTCTTATCCAGGTATATCTATTCTCATTTCCATCTGCCTCAAAAATATCTACATCATTTGTACACATCACACCTATGTTGATTTCTGCTCAGTCTCTCATGTTGCACCACTTCTCTGATTTCTGCTCAGTCTCTTATGTTGCACCACTTCTCCGTTAAGATAGTTTTATGGTTGTCTTTCACTGCTGAGAAGCCAATCATTTTCCAGCCTTTGGAGAGTAGGAATTCTCCCAGCTCTGGTCTTGTGACGTCCTCGTAGAATCGAGCGGCCACGTAGCCGTTTCCGTAATCCAGCAGCTTGGCGTGGCTGTTGTAGTAGTTGGAGTGTCTTCCCTCGTAGTTGCCTGGCTCCTTGACGTATTGCTCCAGCAGCTGGAGGTGGTTGTGGTGTCTGATCGGGAGGCGACGAATCACATCAATATGGCCGCAGATCGTCACCTCCTGGTGGCAGCCAATGATATCTAGCACTTTAGATTGGCTCGATTCTGGACTGTAAGCCATGATATCTGGTATCAACTGTTATCTATTCAACTCTGCAAAAATAAGAAGTATAGTTTTAAGGAGGGAGAATTGGTCCATATTCAGAGACTCATTGACAGACAGTTGGTCCTCAAAAGCTTTGGACTGCAGGATGGATATGATGTTTACTTTCATTTGTGATTGTACAATCTTGACTGAATATATACTCTTTTTATGACAAAAATGATTTGATTTTAATATCTATCTGTATATCAGTTCAGTATATAATAGCCCTCACAGTTTTACCCTTCTACTCTGTATCTTTTTGGTATTGACATATTCATAATTCCAAAGAGATGTTAGTATGTGTGATATAAATGATTTGGGTATATATTAACAAATGACACCCTGCTTGCTAAAGCCCTGGTACTTATTATGTTTTGCCTGGCCTTGTGTGGGGTTTGCACCTTGCTAGTTAGAATAAGGTAAAAACACTTCAGGTGAGGTCACATCCTTTCTCGGCATTCAATAATCAATTCCATGATTTCCACCTGTATGTTTATGGTTCAAAGCACCTGCTATGACATGTTGTGACCTAGCCTTATGTATATTGATATACATACCTTCAGGCAAGAAGTGTTATTATCATATTTACACTAAATGTTAAAGCAAAATGAGCTCAATAGGGAGTTTTGCTCAATTGTCACATTATATATTAACTACCAAGAACTAGATCTTTCTACAAAAGGAACTGACTTTATAATAGATAAATGGTTGCCATCACTATGGATCAGAGATTTTGGTAGCTTTGAAAACCAAAGTCCTTAAAAGTTTTGGTAAGGAATTTATTAGTGAATATACAAACTTTTAAGCAATTAATTCCAAAATATTGCACTTCATCTGAATAAAGGAGTAGATTATGCCATGGTGTTTTGCTTAATACCTCAGGTTCAAGTGCAGAGAGGTCAAATTTTACAATTAATCTTCAGAGGGTTAGTAGTGGAACGGGAACTCTCTGCACTTAACCATGATGGGTACGATAACACTAAATAAGGAATATCCAATAGTATCAGAATTGCAGGTGGCCTAAGAGAGATAAATTCATGATATTTTTGGTCTAAGTGTCAAAACTCGCCCTTTTTATTAGTGAAAAAATGACATAATAAAGTTAGGTTTGTAGCTCATTTTAAACACTTTTTGATTGTTTTCTTTTACTGATAGAGCTATAAAAGGTAATGAATCTGACATGAATCATGTACTAGTCCTTGTATAAAGCAGTTTTCTGGTACATGTAGTTAAAAAAAAGATACTACTAAGTATGGTTAGTATTTGAAAGAAGGAAATACCCAATTGTCTGTGTGATGTATTTGTACCCCAAGTAATCATATTATTCAGAATTGTATTGCAACTCATTTTTTTTTTAAAGAAAATATGATAAAACTTCATAAAGCAACAGCTTTACAATAATATAATGCCCCTATTTCAGCGATTTTGAACTCTTTTTAACTGCTGTGCTATCTTTGAGTCATTACCACCTGGCACCTGCCGTCGTACCTCACATGATCGCAAGCAGATTCCTATGGCCATGCAGGCCAAGAGGAAAAAGTCCTCCTTACCACTAGAATTACTCTGAAAGTAGAGAATAAGGCAAAATATTTGATTAGCAGTATATGGTAAAGTATGCTGCATACCTGTATCCTGCCTGTGTCCTGTAGTTAATGAGGACAGCAGTGCTCCAGTATTGGATCACGGTACAGTCATCTTGCCTGAGGAGGTGCATAGGCTGGCATTGTGATAGCTTCAGGACTCTAGCTACAGGCTACTCAGCCAGCCAGTCAGTCAGTGCTCGAAGCTCCCCCTCTTCACTGGTTTCTGGATATAGTTTGGCAACTAGATCAATGTATACTAAAAGCAATGTACTGTACTACTTTGTAACCCTGGGGCCCTCGGACTACTTGTAAACATGCCAGAGGGCCTCAGGGAAGATCCTTACCATTGGACTGAGTTACCCTCTTTAAAATAAATAAAGATTATTATAGGAGTAGATCATGGAGGAGCAGTGTTTGTTGTGTAACCCTCCTTGGGTGGCATCAAACCATGGGTCATAGGAGAGTGGATTGGCAAGTACTTGGATGGCTCTCTGATTGAATTACCATGAACTGGTCAGATTTTGGTGACTTTTGATTTATTTTCAAGGTCATTTTAAAATATTTTTCATCTTAGGAGTTAGGAGTATAGATTTTTTCATGAAATTTTATGAACTTTCCTGATTTAAGGGATGCTTTTTATGCCAAACCACAAACTGGTCTGATTTTATGACCTTTGGTGACCTTATAAATTTTTAAATTTGTAATAATTATTGAACACAGTCAAGACTCATCTAGAACAAAACCCTGACTTTGACAGAGAACTTTATAGGATGATTGATAGGATATTTCAGGATCTTAGCCAGTATTTAGGAACTGGGTGCCCAAAATCCACAAATCCTAAAATTTTCGGGCATCTTAATTTTTATTCTGTACCAGAATATACATAGATTGCAACCTTTGACATGTACTGTAATTTCGCGTGTATAAGACGCACCCGTATATAAGACGCACCCCTTGTCCAGGCCTTTAAAATGATGTATAGACCTTAGCTTTGTGTATAGTGCGCACCCCATTTTCAGAATTATTGTAGGAAATCAACTCCTCATGAATAACACTAGAAAGCCAGTAAAACGCATATTGAGATGAGTGAAATGTGACATCAATGCGTATCACTCTGTGTCGGTACTCACTGCCCATTGTCCTAGGCATGTCATATGGATTGAAATCAGTAAATTCTAGCGGAGGGTGGTTCGGTAATTACAATTTATCAATGACGAGGCAAACATTGATGGGCATTGTCTTGGCCGCCACATTATAATTGTAATTGGCGATCTCTGAGTGGCCTGGTAACTCCATGTAAAACACCCTAGATTTCTAGCTTTGTGTATAAGACGCACCCCCGATTTGAGTGTAAAATTTAGTGTAAAAAGGTGCGTCTTATACACGCGAAATTACGGTATTTCCTTATTGAAATGAGGCATACTATCCCTTTACAATGTCATGGCATCTATATTGAGGCGCAATAAATTCAATTATATGTTTGAAAATAACATTTTTCCAAACTACTCTCTCCAAAATTTGATGTTCTGAAGGGTGATTTTTGGGGGTTTTGGTGTCCAAATGACACCCAGATGCCCTGCTGGCTAGAAATATGCGAAATATAGTATCTAAGGAAAACACCTTAAATACACACCTATATTGATTCCGCAGGCTAATACAGTTAAGTTCGGCAAAGGTCAAACAATTGGAATTTTAGTGGAGCACAAAGATTTAACTGACATCAGTGATTTAATTTCAATTCATTTCTTACATTATCATGTTTGTTGTTTACAGGTGGTGGGATGATTAGTGATCAGTGATTTTTCCAGCCACAACATACCTACCGAGGACTTCCCATCACACTTCTGACTATACAAGTCAAACTAGAGCTGCTGAATCAGGGCGCCTCACCTATAAGGGCAGGAACAATCACTGTGCAGGCCTGACACGTTACAGTGGTAGACATAGCATGTTTTGCATGAGGACACTGTTTTAGAGCTGTGGGGCAACCTTTGCCACAAACAAAATGTAAATTGAAGCTCAATTACCTTGGCAAGTAGCTAGCCAGAAAAGTACAGCCAGTACTAGCAGATTCCTTCTACAGCAATTGTGAATGTACCTAGTTATTTATGTTTTATATTTTGGCTCATCCTTATTTCTTGGTTTATAAAAACTTCTTAACTTATCTTGAATTTACTGTGTACATCTTAAGCTTGATATTCTTCATAGTATTAAAGCTGCCAGTCCATCTGCCAGGCTAGGCAGATCCTGGCCAAGTTTCTACCTGCACTTACTAAAGTATGAAAAACAGTAATGTTATTCTTTGAGAGCTGTCAAAATGAAGTTAGTATGGTCATTTTAAGTTTCACAATTATGGTAGTTGATGGGCATTGTAGGTGGCATGCCCTCTCCACCACCAATTATTTCTATGATCTCAGGTTGTTGGTTTGATTTTATTCCCTGGGTGCTCCAAATAACTAGTGCACCTAGCTTTGGGGCCTTAGCTATATAACTTCCAAAATATGCTTATAGAATCAGGCTTTTTTGGTTCCTACAGATGTCAATATGATCTCATACTTTAAGAGCTCATTAGTGTGCATATTGAAATAAACCTGGAGCAGGCGGTGTATCAAATCTAACCAAGGCAAGATAAATGTGATGGTAGGTCTTGTAGTACGTAGAAAAATGTTTTTATTGTGCAATATCTCATGTACTTTTTATCCTGATTGTTTGTAAAAATGAAATGTAGTGTATTTATGTGTACTATTGTGTTCTGTATATAAGTGATGTCAATGAGTCTTCACTTAGTATTGGACAATTAAGTAAATGGTCTCCAGCTATCCAGTACATGGGCCTTGGTAGCTCCTCTTATTTTCTGATCACCACTTTCCCTACAATTAAGTGTATCTATTAAAAAGGTCTCCAGCTATCCAGTCCATGGGCCTTGGTAGCTCCTATCTTCTAGCCCTTCTCTAATCGCCACTATCCCTACCTCACAAAACCTGATATGTAGCTCATCAATGAATTGCTGGTAGTGACAGTTTTAAGTTTACAGGGTTTTACTAACCCATCAGACCTTTTCTTATAACTAACTAGCCTGTGGTTATCACTTATCAGACCAGCTTTAAAGTTTACAAATTCCTCTAGAAATTGTTGTCTGGATTCATAATTCTTTGGAATTTATAACTTTGTTACAATATATTTGAAGGAGAATTGTTACTATTGTTCTAACTAGCGTTTCTCTTTCATATATTTCCCCAACTGTGCATTCACTTGAATTGTTTAGTCAAAATTGTCAAGCTGCTTTTTGGCCACTGTGAGCATTAAAGGGTTAATAATGTTGGACAATTGTAAGTATTGCTGTTGTGGGTCATATTCAAGCTTTGTACTCTTATTTAGTCAACAAATAGCTTTTCATGACCGTCAGTTGCAGGTACATCTTTAGCTTTGCATACTTTTCATCCAAAATGTGGCGTCAATTTTACTTTCTTAATCTATGCACGGTGATTTAAAATGCTTTCTATCAATAAGATAGAAAGGAAGCATAAAGTAGGGAATCATTTTAAGGAGAGTTGTTGTTTAGGGTTTGACTATCATTTCTACAATTATTTCAGTAATTCCATTTCAGCTTTTCTTTTATTTTTACCACTTTCTCTAAGATATTCACACATTGAATACCTTCATTTCTTAGATATTCATCTATTTCATATATTTAATACCACATCATTCATGAGTTAACCATTTCCTAGCTTTAATATTTGTACAATACTAACAATAATATATTTTTAAGAAGAGAAAATTCATGTCTCATTCTTAGCAAGGGTATTTACCAAAAAAATAAGGCTTTACAATGTGTTTCGTAAAACTTTGAAGAATTAAAAACTATGAACAAGCTCCATCGATTAAAAACTTGTTGGTGTCGAAAACCGTGGAGTGTTATCCTCAATGTTTGCTATTTGTGAAATCTAGACCTTTTGAATTACTACTCCTTACTTTAACTAGTACTTGTTCTCAATTAAATGTTAAATCACTTGTGGATTGCTGTTGGATCTCAGACTGAAGGAAATAATAGCTATTCAAAAACTTCTAATGCATAAGAAGCCTTTAGAACTAGGGTATTAAACCTGATTATTATATTTTATTCAGATTTATTGTAAATCCTTCATTATTCTGATACTTGTTGATAACTGCTCGTTTGAAACTGAGATTTGCCTTAAAGCCTTGCTTAGATCAGATATTGGTGTTCAATCGATAATTTACTTCTGCTTGTATTTCCTTTATTCTATTGAGTGGTTGGGATGCATTAGTTGATCTAGACGGACTTCTCCATTATAAGCTCCTAGTGTGTTGTCCACTTAATAAAAGGGCAGAAGTGTTTAATGAAGGGGCAGTGGCATTCAAGACAATTTTAATTTTGGAGGTAGGTTCAGATAACCTACTCCACTAGGCAGATGAAAGAATAAACAGGAAGTGTTGCTAGTTGTATCATATTAATGCAAGCAGGGCAATTGCTGCAAGGTGTCGCGATGGCCTATCTTGGTAGACTCCAGCTAGAACTGACAACACTGGGATATTGTAACAATCTGTTTTTAAATAAATCATTTTAGGCTGAAGGCTCAGTGCTTGAAAGTCCTAACAAACTACTGTGTTTTGCTATTGTACTTTTCCTAGATTACATGAGGGGGAAGGCATTATTAAAGGAGTCATCAGCTTTAAATCAAATCAGAACTTTTATAGAGACCTCAATATTTCCTGAATCAGTGTAAAGGGACCAAGATACTTCTTAATATCAAAACCTCGAAATTGCATTTTGATAAGTTCTGATGACTTCAATTCAAACATTTCACACTCAATCTTTATACTATTCCTTAACAATTTATGCTACGAAAAAGAAGTCTAAATTTACTGTATGAGTAGCATTTTATTAGTCAATATTTGATACAAATATGACAAGTCTGAATTACAGCAGAAAGAAATCTATAACAAAATACAATAAAGCAGTATACTATCAAGTAAAAAAAAAAGTAAAGACATTCAGATGTTACGAAAAGCACACACCACCAACCGTTCAGCCCAGTAACAAAATGTTAATAGCAAATATCCATGCTTAGGTTGCTACTGCAACATTTCGTTGATAAATATACAGGAACAAATTCAATAATCTAATTGTATATATCTTTGCTAAAATTTGGTTTCCCAAATAGGTACATGTGGATCAGGTGGGAATGATACATACAGACTAACAAGTAATATGTGGACAAGAAAAGTCTGCTCAAGTTATGTGTAGACGAACTCCAACTTATGTATATAATTGGGGAATGGTATGGCAAAACTGATATAAGCAAGTTTGCCTGTATTCAAAATCAAAAATAATTTTCACCTATCATCATTTTCCATCCAATCCTGCAACAATATTATAAATGGTGAAAATAAATATTAAAACTTATAAAATTGCAATTAATGTACATTTCTAATGACAAGTAATCATTTCTCTGTCTTCATAAGACAGACTAATGTGTAGGCACTTCAGGCTCAATACTATTACAATACTGATCTCCTACATCAAACATTACCTGTTGCAAAATCATTATTCCTTGAATAAAAGACCACTGCAAAAATATTAGTTCAGTTGGTATGGAGTTTGTATTTCAACATCGAGAGAATGACAACCACAAGACCAGTGCATCCCACTACTCCAGATGGTGCCTTATCCCCTTGGCTTTACAGCATCTTAACAATGATGTAATCAAATTATAGGAAACATGAGAGATGGTACAAGTTAAGAGATATATTTGCACAGACAGTAGACTAGCTAGTCATTTGGTTGCCAGTGATGCGATCTTCTCCCATTGGTCCAGAAATTTTATTGAATAAATACATCTCATATTAAATGACAACAGGCCTTTGGCTACTAGGGTGTCATTTGCACACAAAAATTCAAAAAATCCTCACACAGTCACACCTCATAAGCTATGGCACTCAAGTGTTTTGATCTTTGAATTATACTTATTTCAATTCCAAGTAAATAATTAACATAATTCATATCAATGTGAATGCTCTGACATCACTTCAAGTTACCATGCATTTTCTTTACAAGTAGATGCATTTTATGATGCATTGTAATCAGAATCTGGCTTTCTACCTGGAAAATATGACACCCAAAACCCTATGATTGTCTATCTTTAAAAGTCAGATCCATGATGGGTTATGTATATATGCAGGAAAGATGGCATCCCCCCACTTGCCTTCAGCTTGTGGTGAGACATTACCCTATGCCGGGTAACCTAACCATTCATGAGAGACCATCATAGGAGAGGACGCAGGATTTATTTTCTAGGTCCCCAGTAGACATGAGCATAGTTTGCTCGTAAGGTTCTCTCCAGTTCCTCAGCATGTGCCTTGTCTCTGGTTTCTACTGTACACTTGACTTGGACAGAAAAGATGTCAGACTTTAACCAGGCACGCTCATGGAACATGTCCTTAATACTGAAAATAGAACAGAAAAGAAATATAACATGTATGTACAAATCAAGAATTTACAAGTATTTTCAAGTTATCCATTCATACTCAGATTTCACCTTGAGCAAGTACCAGCTAAATTTTACAACACTTATGTGAATTACAAGATAAATGTCTTTGCCCACAAATAAAAACTGGTAATAGGAATTAATAAGAACTAAATTATTTAAATGCACCCCTGTAATATTTCTAATATATCTATTATAGTGTATCAATATTAGTAGCCATTTACTCAGCTGAAGTCAACTTACCTAACTCCCAGATCTGAGATGACCTTAGACAGTTCTGTAATTCCTCCAGGCCTATCGCTGACTGTGACATAGAATGTACATAATCTTCCATCTGCAGCCAGACCTCTCTCTAGGCAGCGGCCCAGCACTGTTGTATCTATGTTACCACCACACAGCGGGATAACCACCCTGGAATAAGAAAACACCTCAGCATTATCATTACAGCCACATAGCACTGTGTGATGAAAATATCTTGAATGTAAGCATCAGGAAAGCTGATAAGATAATAAGATAATTTATCAAGCATTCTTCATTGGAAATACTTTTTGACACCCTGATTCATATTCTTGATGAAGCGTTAGAGTCAGACCTTTTCAAAGCCCCCCTGACCCCTGGTTATGGTCCTAGCCATCAGGTATCTTTAGGACTCTAAATCCTTGAAAGCACACACACACACACACACCAAGAGTTTCCAAATATGTCACATTTCTGTTTAGTTTCACTTCAACATGATGTTAGGACACTATTTGATAAGGCGATACATGTTTACATAGATACATCTTTTGGATTTCATATGGATATCTTGCTTTCTCAAAAAATAAAATACCTAAAATGTTACAATTGCCCATTTTGAACATTAAGTTTCACATTTATAGGCGAGACCCTTAGCCCCTAGAGGAGCAAATCTATAACCTTTATTCCTTGACCTGCTAACACAGCAGACAGTGCGGATATGCCTGAATCTCAAGCTTCTGTCGCGACCTTCTTTATCTCCATCAGTCTCAGAATAGTGAATCCATTATCTTACCTCTTTCCCTTCAGTTCTGGCAGGAGTCCGGCTAACACAGCAGCCAGTGCTGACGCGCCTGCCCCTTCCACCACTGCCTTCTCCATCTCAATCAGTCTTAGAATGGCCAAGCCATTATCTTACCTCTTTCCCTTCAGTTCTGGCAGGAGTCCGGCTAACACAGCAGCCAGTGCTGATGCGCCTGCCCCTTCCACCACTGCCTTCTCCATCTCAATCAGTCTCAGAATAGCCAAGCCATTATCTTACCTCTTTCCCTTCAGTTCTGGCAGGAGTCCGGCTAACACAGCAGCCAGTGCTGACGCGCCTGCCCCTTCCACCACTGCCTTCTCCATCTCAATCAGTCTCAGAATAGCCAAGCCATTATCTTACCTCTTTCCCTTCAGTTCTGGCAGGAGTCCGGCTAACACAGCAGCCAGTGCTGACGCGCCTGCCCCTTCCACCACTGCCTTCTCCATCTCAATCAGTCTCAGAATGGCCAAGCCATTATCTTACCTCTTTCCCTTCAGTTCTGGCAGGAGTCCGGCTAACACAGCAGCCAGTGCTGATGCGCCTGCCCCTTCCACCACTGCCTTCTCCATCTCAATCAGTCTCAGAATGGCCAAGCCATTATCTTACCTCTTTCCCTTCAGTTCTGGCAGGAGTCCGGCTAACACAGCAGCCAGTGCTGATGCGCCTGCCCCTTCCACCACAGCCTTCTCCATCTCAATCAGTCTTAGAATGGCCAAGCCATTATCTTACCTCTTTCCCTTCAGTTCTGGCAGGAGTCCGGCTAACACAGCAGCCAGTGCTGATGCGCCTGCCCCTTCCACCACTGCCTTCTCCATCTCAATCAGTCTTAGAATGGCCAAGCCATTATCTTACCTCTTTCCCTTCAGTTCTGGCAGGAGTCCGGCTAACACAGCAGCCAGTGCTGATGCGCCTGCCCCTTCCACCACAGCCTTCTCCATCTCAATCAGTCTTAGAATGGCCAAGCCATTATCTTACCTCTTTCCCTTCAGTTCTGGCAGGAGTCCGGCTAACACAGCAGCCAGTGCTGATGCGCCTGCCCCTTCCACCACAGCCTTCTCCATCTCAATCAGTCTCAGAATAGTGAGGCCATTATCTTACCTCTTTCCCTTCAGTTCTGGCAGGAGTCCGGCTAACACAGCAGCCAGTGCTGATGCGCCTGCCCCTTCCACCACAGCCTTCTCCATCTCAATCAGTCTTAGAATGGCCAAGCCATTATCTTACCTCTTTCCCTTCAGTTCTGGCAGGAGTCCGGCTAACACAGCAGCCAGTGCTGATGCGCCTGCCCCTTCCACCACAGCCTTCTCCATCTCAATCAGTCTTAGAATGGCCAAGCCATTATCTTACCTCTTTCCCTTCAGTTCTGGCAGGAGTCCGGCTAACACAGCAGCCAGTGCTGATGCGCCTGCCCCTTCCACCACTGCCTTCTCCATCTCAATCAGTCTTAGAATGGCCAAGCCATTATCTTACCTCTTTCCCTTCAGTTCTGGCAGGAGTCCGGCTAACACAGCAGCCAGTGCTGATGCGCCTGCCCCTTCCACCACAGCCTTCTCCATCTCAATCAGTCTTAGAATGGCCAAGCCATTATCTTACCTCTTTCCCTTCAGTTCTGGCAGGAGTCCGGCTAACACAGCAGCCAGTGCTGATGCGCCTGCCCCTTCCACCACAGCCTTCTCCATCTCAATCAGTCTCAGAATAGTGAGGCCATTATCTTACCTCTTTCCCTTCAGTTCTGGCAGGAGTCCGGCTAACACAGCAGCCAGTGCTGATGCGCCTGCCCCTTCCACCACAGCCTTCTCCATCTCAATCAGTCTCAGAATAGTGAAGCCATTATCTTACCTCTTTCCCTTCAGTTCTGGCAGGAGTCCGGCTAACACAGCAGCCAGTGCTGACGCGCCTGCCCCTTCCACCACTGCCTTCTCCATCTCAATCAGTCTCAGAATAGCCAAGCCATTATCTTACCTCTTTCCCTTCAGTTCTGGCAGGAGTCCGGCTAACACAGCAGCCAGTGCTGATGCGCCTGCCCCTTCCACCACCGCCTTCTCCATCTCAATCAGTCTTAGAATGGCCAAGCCATTATCTTACCTCTTTCCCTTCAGTTCTGGCAGGAGTCCGGCTAACACAGCAGCCAGTGCTGACGCGCCTGCCCCTTCCACCACTGCCTTCTCCATCTCAATCAGTCTTAGAATGGCCAAGCCATTATCTTACCTCTTTCCCTTCAGTTCTGGCAGGAGTCCGGCTAACACAGCAGCCAGTGCTGACGCGCCTGCCCCTTCCACCACTGCCTTCTCCATCTCAATCAGTCTTAGAATGGCCAAGCCATTATCTTACCTCTTTCCCTTCAGTTCTGGCAGGAGTCCGGCTAACACAGCAGCCAGTGCTGATGCGCCTGCCCCTTCCACCACTGCCTTCTCCATCTCAATCAGTCTTAGAATGGCCAAGCCATTATCTTACCTCTTTCCCTTCAGTTCTGGCAGGAGTCCGGCTAACACAGCAGCCAGTGCTGATGCGCCTGCCCCTTCCACCACTGCCTTCTCCATCTCAATCAGTCTTAGAATGGCCAAGCCATTATCTTACCTCTTTCCCTTCAGTTCTGGCAGGAGTCCGGCTAACACAGCAGCCAGTGCTGATGCGCCTGCCCCTTCCACCACTGCCTTCTCCATCTCAATCAGTCTCAGAATGGCCAAGCCATTATCTTACCTCTTTCCCTTCAGTTCTGGCAGGAGTCCGGCTAACACAGCAGCCAGTGCTGACGCGCCTGCCCCTTCCACCACAGCCTTCTCCATCTCAATCAGTCTTAGAATGGCCAAGCCATTATCTTACCTCTTTCCCTTCAGTTCTGGCAGGAGTCCGGCTAACACAGCAGCCAGTGCTGACGCGCCTGCCCCTTCCACCACTGCCTTCTCCATCTCAATCAGTCTCAGAATAGCCAAGCCATTATCTTACCTCTTTCCCTTCAGTTCTGGCAGGAGTCCGGCTAACACAGCAGCCAGTGCTGATGCGCCTGCCCCTTCCACCACTGCCTTCTCCATCTCAATCAGTCTTAGAATGGCCAAGCCATTATCTTACCTCTTTCCCTTCAGTTCTGGCAGGAGTCCGGCTAACACAGCAGCCAGTGCTGACGCGCCTGCCCCTTCCACCACAGCCTTCTCCATCTCAATCAGTCTTAGAATGGCCAAGCCATTATCTTACCTCTTTCCCTTCAGTTCTGGCAGGAGTCCGGCTAACACAGCAGCCAGTGCTGATGCGCCTGCCCCTTCCACCACTGCCTTCTCCATCTCAATCAGTCTTAGAATGGCCAAGCCATTATCTTACCTCTTTCCCTTCAGTTCTGGCAGGAGTCCGGCTAACACAGCAGCCAGTGCTGACGCGCCTGCCCCTTCCACCACAGCCTTCTCCATCTCAATCAGTCTTAGAATGGCCAAGCCATTATCTTACCTCTTTCCCTTCAGTTCTGGCAGGAGTCCGGCTAACACAGCAGCCAGTGCTGATGCGCCTGCCCCTTCCACCACTGCCTTCTCCATCTCAATCAGTCTTAGAATGGCCAAGCCATTATCTTACCTCTTTCCCTTCAGTTCTGGCAGGAGTCCGGCTAACACAGCAGCCAGTGCTGATGCGCCTGCCCCTTCCACCACAGCCTTCTCCATCTCAATCAGTCTCAGAGTAGCCAAGCCATTATCTTACCTCTTTCCCTTCAGTTCTGGCAGGAGTCCGGCTAACACAGCAGCCAGTGCTGATGCGCCTGCCCCTTCCACCACTGCCTTCTCCATCTCAATCAGTCTTAGAATGGCCAAGCCATTATCTTACCTCTTTCCCTTCAGTTCTGGCAGGAGTCCGGCTAACACAGCAGCCAGTGCTGATGCGCCTGCCCCTTCCACCACTGCCTTCTCCATCTCAATCAGTCTCAGAATAGCCAAGCCATTATCATACCTCTTTCCCTTCAGTTCTGGCAGGAGTCCGGCTAACACAGCAGCCAGTGCTGATGCGCCTGCCCCTTCCACCACTGCCTTCTCCATCTCAATCAGTCTTAGAATGGCCAAGCCATTATCTTACCTCTTTCCCTTCAGTTCTGGCAGGAGTCCGGCTAACACAGCAGCCAGTGCTGATGCGCCTGCCCCTTCCACCACTGCCTTCTCCATCTCAATCAGTCTCAGAATAGCCAAGTCATTATCATACCTCTTTCCCTTCAGTTCTGGCAGGAGTCCGGCTAACACAGCAGCCAGTGCTGACGCGCCTGCCCCTTCCACCACTGCCTTCTCCATCTCAATCAGTCTTAGAATGGCCAAGCCATTATCTTACCTCTTTCCCTTCAGTTCTGGCAGGAGTCCGGCTAACACAGCAGCCAGTGCTGATGCGCCTGCCCCTTCCACCACTGCCTTCTCCATCTCAATCAGTCTTAGAATGGCCAAGCCATTATCTTACCTCTTTCCCTTCAGTTCTGGCAGGAGTCCGGCTAACACAGCAGCCAGTGCTGATGCGCCTGCCCCTTCCACCACAGCCTTCTCCATCTCAATCAGTCTTAGAATGGCCAAGCCATTATCTTACCTCTTTCCCTTCAGTTCTGGCAGGAGTCCGGCTAACACAGCAGCCAGTGCTGATGCACCTGCCCCTTCCACCACAGCCTTCTCCATCTCAATCAGTCTTAGAATGGCCAAGCCATTATCTTACCTCTTTCCCTTCAGTTCTGGCAGGAGTCCGGCTAACACAGCAGCCAGTGCTGATGCTCCTGCCCCTTCCACCACAGCCTTCTCCATCTCAATCAGTCTCAGAATGGCCAAGCCATTATCTTACCTCTTTCCCTTCAGTTCTGGCAGGAGTCCGGCTAACACAGCAGCCAGTGCTGATGCGCCTGCCCCTTCCACCACAGCCTTCTCCATCTCAATCAGTCTCAGAATAGTGAGGCCATTATCTTACCTCTTTCCCTTCAGTTCTGGCAGGAGTCCGGCTAACACAGCAGCCAGTGCTGACGCGCCTGCCCCTTCCACCACTGCCTTCTCCATCTCAATCAGTCTCAGAATGGCCAGAGCAATGTACTCCTCACTGCAATATCACAAGGAAAACATATACAGTCAGGTATGCTAAGAAGAAAGAATATTGGCAGGAAATCCTAAAACAGCTTTTGGAGTATCGAGTGAAATCATAATTGTTCATCTGGGAGATTTGGGGTAGGATTTTCATACTCAGTTGATATTCTGTGCAGGTATAAAAAGTACATTCTTAAGTTAAAGTACATTATACTTAAAATCACTAATGTATCAATAAGGAAGAAACATTTCTGATGTTGCCCACTGACAACCCAACCCTACCTCAAGCACTAATCCTATATCAAGGCAGTATTCATATACATGTATCTTACATCATTCTACTATCCCCCCAAAATACAACTTTCTGTATTGGTAAAATATCTGCTTTTCAATAATAATGCTTATTATTTCCTACGTTTTTCTAACCACTTCTAACGTCACAACAATTCAATGATTTTATGAAATATTATCAAAGTGCAGGCAAGCATGAAAAGACAAGCTTATGTTTTCCATACAATGATGCTTTTCTGTATGCCTTCCAAACTAGACTGGCTTTTGGCAAAGCATTTTGGTCATCCAAAAAGAATGTTTTTTTCGATTCAAGTACCTGGCTATTCAATTTCAATCTCTATTCAATTATTTAGTGATGGGAATTAATTCCTTACCTCACAACAACCATTTTGTCTATAAGAGGGGCGGCAGTAGCGAAGGCGTTCACTCCAACCAGGGGCACGGCCAGACCATCTGCTAGTGTAGACGATGACTTGGTATAGATAGGTTTACCAGCTTCCAGGGACGTAGTGAAGCCCGGGCAACGTTCAGATTCAACTCCCTACAAGTCAGAAACGTTGTACAATTAAAGAATATTTTCATGTAAAGGTGACCAGGTTGGTAAAAACATTCCTTGTCTTGCCCATAAAAACTAAGTGCTAAGGTGTGAGCCAGGATTTTATGAATGCCAGTCTAAAACAGCAATCACATAATTTCTGCCCATCCAGATATAGTACCTCAGTCAGTTAAAATTCTTACACCAACTATATGTAATAGCAAATTGTGTCAAAAAGGGCGATTTACACTTCAGCCAGGCCTTAGAAGATGGTTTGTTAACCCTTATACTGCTGGTGGCTAACTTGACCAATTCAAAATGATGCAAAACAACCTGAATAATGATTGAAACCCTGGCATATGGGTACTCATCTGAGAGAACTCAGCGAGAGCTATCCAATGAATACCAACATGATAGGGTTTAGATGGTCTTCAAAAATCATTGCGTCCTTGTGCTTTAGAAGATATTAGCCTCAGCATTGGCAGGCCGAGGGTTAAGAATTTTTTAGGTTTCAGTAATAACCCCAAAAGGTCATAATTGAAAATTTGTCATAGAATCTCTTTGTCTGTCATTAAAGGAGTTTTTCAGGAGACTGCCTGTCCAAAAGATAGGCTGAACTGGTCCTGGCTAAATCCCTGGACTGTGAGTTAATAGAGGTGAAGTATGTTTATAATGAGAGTTCTGATAAAAATTGGGTCACATCAGGTCGGTTTTTAAGATAATTATCCTTACAATGAAGGTAGTAGAATGATCAATGATTTGACAGCACCGCTTATTTTTATCAGTGTGGCACATCCTGCATGCCATAAATAGTAATATCCTGTTCCTTGAGTTCAGTATCATCTAGACCGTCATTAATCAACCCAGTACCTGACTTTTGAGACACCAGTTTTTCAGAACCCAATCAAACAGTTGTCTACTGCCCTAGAAAAGTTATCAATTCATAGAATCAGTAAACATATTCAGTTAACAAATTGGGAAATAAAGGCTTATTGGATATCAAGACTTTTTGTAGAATATATCAAGTGCAAATATGTGAATTAGTGAGGCAACATTAAAAGGCAGTACCTGTGTTGTTGTGTATTGACCCATTCATTCTTCTTGACCCCAAGGTCATTTGCAATAATAACACAAAAACTAAATAGACATTCATGCAAGTTTGAAAATTCACCTTATTGTGACATAACTGAGGAACTTGAATGGATAAACTCTGAAAATTCAGCCACATACTTTTTTTCTCACAAGATCTGGCAAATGTGAACTCAGTCAAAATGGTTTAAATACTTGAAGAGCTTGCCTCTCCAGGTGAAAATAGCTTTATGAAATTGATGGAAAAGAACCATGTGAAGGGATATGGAATGGGAGAGAAGGCAACTTACTATGATTATAACATTTGGATATAAACTTTTCACAGCAAGGGCTGCTCCAGCAATGAGACCACCTCCCCCTACTGGCACCAGAATGGCATCTATATCCGAGACCTGCTCGCATATTTCCAGTCCCATTGTCCCTTGGCCAGCTATAATATGTGGATGATCATACCTAAAAATAATGTCAAAACAAAAATTGGTAAAAATAACATTTGTAGTTACTGTGATGAATGTTTCACTCATTTCAAAAGAACCTTAAAGGTTTCATGTTGGCCATTACGGTAATGCCTCTGAAAACACTGCAGGTTTAGGTGAATGTTTCTATTGTACTAAACTTTATTCATCCATCCTAAAAAATCTAATCATAGCTTCTTTAATAAATTTCCAAAGAGAGCTGGTCAGCAACTAGACTCATATTTTAATGGAACTACAAAGATCACAAGCATATTGATAAGGATATGATATGTGTAATTATCATTCTAGCCTTCTTTGCTATTTTCAAATTCGTAATGTAGCCTAAAATATCATATCCAAGGAATGAAACTTTGACTTACCCGTTGACATACAATAAACCCTTTTCTTTGCCTAATCTCATGGCGTAGGTCCGTGACTACAAAAATAGGAGAAATAAGACTTCATAAACAGGTAAACTCATGAAAAAATGAACAATGATCATACTGTCAAAGAGTTTTTATCATACTTCTAGATTAATGAATAGCACGATAATTCAATTATTTACAAACTGAAATATCCCTTATTCAGTGGTTTGTTTATGGATAAGTGATTCGTAATTTTTGGTTTGTCTTGAAATTGAAATATTTAATGGAATAGGAGATTTACAAATATTAATTCTAATTTGATAGCACATTTTCAAACATCAATTTTCATTCAATAGAACATTTCCATATATTAATTTATACTTTATTCAAGGACCTTATGTGAGCTAATACTCAACTCAGAATTTTCCTTACTGCAACAAAACCTCTCCAACTGAGATAACTTTACCAGTGTAATATAGAATGAAAAATAGCCCTCTTACCTCGTTAATATCAGCTCCATGGACAATGACAGTGGCACCATAATTTTTACAATTCTCAACTTTCATTAGGGGGGCGATAATGGGCATGATGACTGTGACAGGAATACCCAGATCTTTCCCGTGGTAGGCTAGGGCCAGGGCATGGTTCCCTGCACTAGCCGCCACCACACCAACACTCGCCTGAGCCTGAAATAGGAAAAAAGACAACTTGTCATTTCAAGAAAACTTACTCCATAGGCTGGGAACAAATAGTGCAAGAAGTTAGAAATAGATCTTGGTCTACCCTGCTGAGTAGGTATAGTCGTAGGTAGCTGTACTTTTGATGATTATCAGGTTAAAATTGGCAATTGTGTCATAATAAATAGCAAGAATATGCTACTAATCAGACAAAACATTTTGGGGGGGGGGGGGGGTACTGATTTGAAGGGGCATCCTCTTGTAACAACTTTTTTCTTGAGACTGAAAATCCGCAAACACACACAAAAAAGTTCAAAAAGTCATCATTTCTTCAAAATTAAAGAAATGTAGATGCTCGATTGCTCACCTACTTTTCACCTACAGAACTATCAAAAAATACCACACAGAACCCTTTTTCAGGAATATCCCACACTTACCTTTGGTAGAGACATGAGTGTGTATCTTGCACCTCTTTCTTTGAAACTGGGAGAAATAGAGAAAAAAACAAGCCCATTAGAGGTCTGGTTGTATTTGAAAACATGTTCAAACTGAAATTTTTTTCAAGAAGCTAAAAGAGTAATCTTTTTGTTAGAGCTGCACTCACGGAGGGAGATCCACTCATGAGCTCACCACCCGTTTGACTTGTGAGCTCATGAGCTCACGGATTTTCTGATTTTCCAAAAAGATATTTATTTTCCAGCCCAGCTATTAAAAAATAAATATTTCATTGGCGGAGATTTATTAACATTGCCAAGTTTATTTAATTTCAAAACGTGCTGACGAGGTACAAAGGTCAGTTTAATACTCAACACCGCTTGAATGTATACATTGGGGATTGTAAAGAAGACATGACAGCGATAAGCAGTTATGTATGTTGATAATGTGTGTTATGTGCCCTGTGTTACGTTTGTGTCCCCAACATCGACGAGCTCACGATTTGAACATTTCAGCTCGAGATCGGCGAGTTTGCTCCAGTGCTCGAGCCACTCGAGTTTGTGAGTGGTGAGTGCAGCTCTACTTTTTGTTTTGTGACATTTCACTAGTTCATCCTGGCAGTAGAGACTGAAATTCATTCATAACCACAATGCTACTGGTTATTATTATCATTATCATAATTATTATTATTATTATTATTATCATCATCATCATCATTCTTACTCTTTGCTATAAATGCTTCATCAAGAGTCTGAATTCTAATTCACTGCTAATGAAAACTAAATTGTTATCATACTTAAAAAGATATAAAGCATTTGAGGAATTTGCATAAAAACAAAAACACTAGTCTGAAGGAATACTTTTCATATCTCTCTTTTAGAATATTTTTTTCCTTCAAAACAATTACCTCTGTAGAATAAAGCACTCACCTTCCAGTTGTGTGTAAAAATTCTTTCTTGAAATAAATATCCATTCCACATATTGATGAGATATGAGATTTCTGAAATTGAAAATAAAGAGATAAATAACAGAACAGCATCAATTGTATGTTTAAGCAAGAAATGAAACCTACAAAAGTTTGCAGTGAATTACTAGTCAGAAATGCAACAGAAAGGAGTGATGCAGATGCAATCTCATCTAAAAGTATTTTCCTGAATCCTAATACTGTAAGCCCCTTAACCATATATCTTAGGTTTAGGGATGGGGACCGCGAACCGGAAACCGGTTCAAACCGGCCTGAGCATTGCGGTTAACCAGTCAAAAACCGGACCTCCCTCTAAACGGTTCGGTTTTCTATGCATGCACAGGGTTCCTGGAGGCATAATAAAACTGTCAGCACCTACCTCCTCGCTGGCCTCACAATGTCTGCCAAGCGCGACGATCAAACAGCCATTTCAAAATCTCTCAAGTCTGGTACCCTGCCCACTTTCACTATGTTCAGAAGCCTTCTGAGCGTAGAGAACGGCCCAGGGAGCTAGTATATAGAAACTTTCAAGAACTTTCCAGTTCAGGCAAGTTCAGCCACCGTTCCATTGCGTAGTTTCGTATCCAAGAAATGTCATTAATAAACCGTTTAGGAAACCGTGATAAAACCGAACCGTAGAAGCAAAACCGAGAACCGAACCGAACCGTAGAATTCTCAACGATCCCCATCCCTACTTAGGTTTGGGTTCCAAGTTTTCAGATCTGAAGACCAACACACAAGACATAAGACATACTTTAATGAAAAAGTGTTAGGAATTTAAAGAGTTTGGCCAGTGATTAGTTGACCTTTCCAAAAAGCCCATCACCACGGACAAGGCACTAAGTGCACTGGTTTAATGGTCCAACTCACCAATTCATGCCCGGAAGACCTCAAAATGACCTGAATATTTTGGTAATATCTCTCTGACAAAAACATTTCATGAAAAATTATGTAAGTATAAATGATAGTCATAACCCAAGGATAGCATATTTCCTTCAAAGTTTTGCTCTGTTTAATTTTTATAACAATTTCATTCAGATTTTTTGTTGATATTTAAATGACAAAAAAGCTTTCAAGATTGCATGACTTTGGAACAAAGTCAAAATTGAAACCCTTCCCTTCAAATTACGCTTAGCTATAAATATGCCACATTTCAAGCAAATCTGAAAAAATTGATACCCAAAATGCATGTTTGAAGGAATATGTTTTGGTGAAATTTGATACAGAGAAAAGAGCCAAAAACCTATTCTGTCAATGAGGAAAGCCTATATGGGATCTGGGAGCTTCTGTTATAGCTGGGTCTCTGCTCAGTGATGGCCTAGACATTGACAGTTAACTAATATGATCATGAGGAAGGTTTTTTTACAAGCTTTAGCATACTCCATCTTAAAAATCTCAAAATGACCCTATATTCACAAATTAACCCCATAACCCTAATGGCACTTCAAATAATGCAGGAACATTAATGTTGTCCAAGGTATTTTGAAGTGGATTAGGAATGAAAGGGTCAAGAAACATATTTAAGAGGTGCAGTGAGTACAATCTTTCACCTTTGAGGTTAAAGTGTCTCTGAAGGCAGGTTAAAACCAGATCCAGAAAAAACTGGAATATACTAGTACAGACTTCCAAAGTCTGACTTCCAGGAAGTATTTACTACAATGTGACTCACTATCTTGAACATTGTTACATAGTTTCATCTTCCAATTATCTAGCAATGTCTTTTATCAACAGAGATATATATTTTTGTCAGGCAGCCAAAATATCCCACTAAGTCATAATGATAGCTCATGAATCATCAGACTATATATATAGCCAAGCGCACTGGCATACTGATTGACACAAACATCCTACTTATCTGACGTCAGCAAATTCTTTAACCACACCTTTGAAAACAAAGCAATTAACTCCTGATCATTCAGTCCAGTTATAGAGGTGACCTAGAAACCAAGATTCCTATTTACCCAAATTATATTTCTAGTCTGGCTGCCTTTCAAATGTAACTGTACCGTAGCCAAGTACATCAAGATCAATGACATTCTCCTGCTTGAAAAGAACTTGGGGTAAAATCTGACTACTACATAAACACAGTTCTTTTTTGAAGTGGGAACTTTGTTCAACTGACTGTATTCTGCCAATAAGGGCTGTGTTTGTAGTAATGCAGCTACAACTTTTCTTCTTCCACTACTTCTACCAGCGTTACTCTTTCTACTTCTACTATCTTACTGCTATTGATACCATTACTACTACTTAATTTTTTTCTGCTACTGCAAGTACACAGTTACAACAAGCTCTTTTATACTATTTATACAATGCTGTATTATAGATGGTGGCATTGATATATAGGGTAGCCAGGGTTGGCAGTTTCTTCCGAGGGGCGGTTTCTTCCATGGAAAAATACGGTTTCTTCCGTCCTGGAAGAAATAGGTTTCTTCCGGAAGAAACCCAACCCTGAGGGTAGCTTATATGGTTAATTTCTTGTATTTGGTTTTTCCTCTACCCTACTTTTATCAGACTAGTTAGCCTATATGAAGTGTGTATTGTCTGAAAGGATTTTTGATTAGGAACAGATTAAGCATCACAAATGTACCCTCCCATGTGTAAAATTTTGGGAGTAAAAAAACTGATTTCATCCTCAAGTATAGACCAAGGACCATGAAATTTCATAAACGTAGATAAAATATCTTTACAGAGGGAAGTTTTTTGCATTTTTCTAATTTTTGACTCCATTAAAATTTTATTTCTTTTGAAATTTTAGGTTAAAGTGAGAAAAAGTGTACCTTTCAAATAACTTGGTAACAAAGTCGAAATTGAAAAAAAAATGAGATACTCTTAGCAATTCATATACAAAATTTAAAGCTAATTCATGAGCATTTGATACCTATTTAAAATGCTTTTTAAAGCGCCCATGTTGTGGTGAAAATAGTCAAAACAGGCCCTCTTGCAGTACTTAAGGCTGTGATATGATGACAACTAGAAGGGGTGAAAGACCTCTCGTCACAGTCACTTAATGATAAAGCTTTCAAGGAAAAGACAATAACCACAACCCTTAATATGTATTTGACTAGATACCGTGCAAGGTGTCCTTTGAATGCCTCCTCTAGTCCTGTATGCAGCTGCGCTGACCTCTTGGAACTGGACCTGGATGGGATTGAGGGGGTCACAGTAAGGGTCACGCAACTCTTCTTCAGCTTCTTCCATAGCAACCACTCCTGCCTCACTGGACATACTGTAAAAAAGGGAAATATATGTACACAGATGTGGACATTTTTTGTATAGATAGAAATATCAGCCCATTGTATATTGCGAAGGGTGAATGCAGCATGTCAAACTACTTAACTTCATGCTTAAGAGTCCCAAAGATGAGTTCCATCAGTTAGTTATGGTACTTCTTAGAATCCAATAAGAAATGAAATATTTACACCTTAACTATTTAGAAGAGGGTTGTAGGTTGAGATTTAATCTATTTCCTTCAAAAACGTTTCAAAATATTTCTTATCTGGATATCCCCTATATTGTTAGGCCTCTTTGAGATGGTGCAGGTTTAATCAATGGGTTAAAACCCCAGGCCTTATCTAACAGTATATATACTTCAGGTATAAGTAGATAAAATTCTTAGAAGTGCCAAACGTATTAACAGGTTAAAAACATTCACATCTAATATAATATAGTTTAAAAGAAAATAAGGCTGCACGAGGTGCAAAAGATAGATATAAATCATAAGAGAAATAAAAAAAGGAACACAGAGCCAGCATGTCAATTTCAATCTGTATTTTCAGGTGTACATATCATTTTTTGAAATTGAATATGACTGTAGAGTTTATAAACCATCTGTATTACTTAAAGCAATGGCCATTGCAAAGTATGCAGGTGAGATCACTGAAATATAAATGAGTAAATGACAAAACACTGTACCTGTTATATCTGGTATATTAGGCTGCTACTTGCAGTGCTGATATTTCTACCTTGAGCAGCTCGAGTGACTGGACGCTTTTAGAGGCAGGTTGCTGATTCCAACTTATAGCGAAGAACTTGCAAACGGTGCTCGACCGGCGAAAACTGGCTCAATTATTTCATGTACCATAAGACAAACCAACCATAGCGATCCCCTCAAATGACTTGAATAAGCGGCAATCACAAGTTGATATACTCCTCACACAGACATCCACGTGCAGGAAGTAAACAAGTTTCATCCTTCAACAACCTTGAAATCTATTTCAGCCAATGGCGTTACGTCTCGCCGGAGGTGTGTCACACGACACAGTTCAAAATAGCATCCCCCCCCCCTCCCCTTTCGGCTGTCAAAATGAATGATTTGACCACAGTGTTCTCGAAAGTTTGTTTAAAACACCACATCTGAGCTCTGTTATATAAAGCCTCTGAGTGATCTAATACAATTACTTGAGAAACATGTCACCTAGTGACCTACCTCGGAAGATCTCCTGACCCCCCAGCACTGGCAGCAGAAGGGAAGTGTCAAAAAATAACTTTCGAAAGTTTCGCCTGTTCCGATTCTCTTAAGTTATCAACTTGAAAATTTGTAACTCTACTTACCCAGTCAGAAGCTCTTCTTGGTTTTGTTTCGAGTGTATGATAACTTCTTCACGTGTATTAAAGTTCTCTATCTTGGGTCTGGTTGGAACCGGATTGACCAAGCTGTCAGTCTGAGATGTTCCCCTCGTATATTCACTGGACAACGGCGCTCCTAATAGAGGGAGCTGCTCGTGGAAATAGTTCAGTAAATGACCGCCAGGTTATTTTAAGGACTGGACCCGAGGGACGTTCAGTTCCAAAGGTCAACTTCCTACTGAGCTTTTAGGAATCTCGTTTTTATTGTCTCATACGTTCTGACATTACATAAATTAGCACAAATAAGATTTCTTTTCCAAACTTTGTATGTAGGTTATTTGGCCGAAATCATAACCGTCCCTGGGATTAGGGGTGATTCACATTTTAAAGTTGCTTATAGAATTTATTTGCCCAGCTATCATTTAATATTTCAACCCATACCCAAGTACATATTTACGATGGACAGGTGTGAAAGAGTCAATACATGTTTTTTTCACAGGCCGTCTTTTGGGGAGGGTAAATAAAATTATATTTTTCTCGACTACTCCGGAGGATGGATAAATAAAACTTTTTTTGCACGTCCACTCCTAAGGGAGGGTAAATATTTAAAATTAATCTTTTCCCGTCAATTCCAGAGGGAGGACTCAGGGTAAATAACATCTTATTCTGACGCGACCACTCATGAGGGAGGGTGAATACAACTTTTTTCTTGATCACCTCACAAGGAGGGTAAATTCAACTTTATTTTCTATAGCAAGCCGAAGTGCCCTAAAGTAAGCATTTAGGGAATTCCATAAATAATTTATGGAATTCCATGAATGTGAGCATTTATGGAATTCCATAAATGCCTTATGGAATTCCATCGAAACCATTTATTTATGAAATTCCATACATATCCATAAATCATTTATGGTTCTCAATAATTGCACGGCATTTATGAATTTCCATAAATGATTTATGGAATTCCATAGGTGATTCATGGAATTCCGTAAATGATTTATGGAATTCCATAAATGATTTATGGAATTCCATAAATGCTTACTTTAGGGCACTCCGGCTTGCCATATTTTTCAAGCGATCACTCCAGAGGGAGCGTAAACTAGAACTTTTTTTACCATCCTTCTACCGAGGGACGGTGAATAAAACTTTATTTATCCTCCTTATGCAGAAGGAAGGGAAATACACGCACGCGGTCGTTGTTGCGACTCTCGCAATGAAAGTACCCACTGCCAGGAAAATGAGCCAGGCAACCAATCATTGGTTGACATTTATTTACCTTCCTTCTGTGGAGGGAGAATAAGTAACGTTTTATCAACCCTGGTTGTTAAAAATAAAGTTGTATTTACCTACCCCCCCCCCCCCCCCCCCCCACACACACACACTCCCCCTGCAGTGGTCGGGAATAAATAAAGATTGATTTACCCTCCGGAAAAATAAAGTTGTATTTACCCTCCCAAAAAGACGGTCGTGTAAAAAGTTTTTTTTATCTGCTCTTGCACACCTGCTGGGGCCTGTTTCTCGTACAGTAAAGTACGAATCGTTCCTGATTTACGATTTCCTAAATTTAGGACCCGGGGGGGGGGGGGGGGGGGGGGGCACTCAGGTACAGAGGGGGGCCGCACCCGCGTTACGTATTTCGCGGAAGAAGGGGTCTTTTTTTAAGACCTCCGCATGTCCGCGATTTTGTAAAAGAAGGGTACTTTTTTGTACCCAGGTACGAAGTATGGGGGTCAAAATCCCCTTAGTGGAAAAAGTCAGCGTTTTTATTAAAATAAGGGTGCTTTTTTGGCCAAAAATCAGTGCTTTAGGGGGATATTTTTTAATTTTGATAACGCCCCCCCCCCTAAATACCCTAGTGCCCCCCCCCCCCCCCCCGAAATTTAGGAACGTCTTTACGAAGATCAGTTATTGCGTTTCTCGAAGCTCTTCGTGAATGAATTCGAAATCTTTTAATTGATGACGTCATTTACGGGAAAATATTGTTGTGTCGTCCTTTTGTTGCGAATATATAGTCCTATTGTTGCGTATATAGTCTTATTGTTGCGTATGCCACTCACTACGGGAGTGGTATCAGTGACATGAACGTCAGGGATGGGGCATTCATCCCGCCGTAGCGTACTTTTGAAGGATACATCAATTACCTTTCCGCCCTGCGTACAAAGGCAACAAAATATTCCATAATAAAACATGGACAAACTACCATATGTGTGCGTGAAAAGGGTAGATAAATTACGTTTTTATGCAATATTGTTCGCCGTTCAAATTAACTGCTTAAATGGTTAACGGTTTTTAATTATCGGGGAAAAGCGAGGTAGTATAATTATTACTTTTTCTGAGAGGGGCCATATTAGACAACACATATTCAACAATAAACTCAAATCTAACATTAGCGCCCCCCCCCCCCCCCCCCCCCTTCCTTCCTTTTTCTGGAATAGCCTAAGCAGAATTAGGGGTGTCCGAATGATTTAGTGGCGGAGCACAGTCAATCTATGCATGTATGTATGAATATTGTATCCTGGTTGCACTTCTATATTAGCCCTTAGAGCAACAGTTAAGACCATGACAAATCAATAGACATTATTTCTAAATTAAGTTTACTAGGGTTTTAAATACAATTTGTATCAAGAAAAATTCAAGTGAAATACCAAGCGCACATTGGTCATGTGTTTGCGAAAAATTCCCGGGTTAGATAGTGCTTTTTGGCTTGTCTGCGATGGACCAAGTGTAAACAAGCATTTATTTTCATAACCGTTTTTTTTTTTTGGGGGGGGGGGGGGGGGGGGGGGGTGGGGGCGGGGGGAGGGAGGGGTAAATTAAAAAAAAACTTCTATTTTCACGACCGTTTTGAGGGGAGGGATTTTTTTTTATTCACGACTGTTGTTTTGGGAGAGAAAATAAAAAACTTTTTTCACGACTTTAGGGGTGGAGAAAAAAATAGAAATACTTTTCATATTCACGACCATTTTGGGGGGAGTTCTTTTTTTTAAACTTTATTTTCTCGACCTTTTGGGAGAGAGAAAATAGAAATATAGATAGATATACGTGTACAGACAGACAGACAGACAGATAGATAAGTAGATAGGTAGATAGATAGATAGATAGATAGATAGATACTTACATACATACATACATACATATGTACATACATGCATACATGCAGATAGACAGGTAGATAGATGTTAGATATTGATAGATATACATACGAATAAATACATGTTTCCGTTATTGATATGGTCGTTTTACTTTATGTATAAATGATATTCCATGATATACGCACACATGATCTATATTGCGCATTTCGCAAATTAATAGGCTACCTTTGCTACGAAAACGAGCCAAGCAACCAGTCATTTTTATGGCCGTTTTTTTGAGGAGAAAAGTTAGAACTATATTTCTCCTCATCACTCTATCTTTTTCTTTTCTCCTCCCCCCCCCCCAAAAATATTTTTTTTGTATTTTCTCTCCCCCAAAATGGTCGTGAATATAAGAAGTTCTTGAATTTTCTCCCCCCCCCCTCCCCCGTCGTTAAAATAAAAAAAGTTTTTATTTGCTCATTCACACTTGATGATGCATCGTACTTGTCGCATGTATTGATATTTATAAATGATTTATTGATATAGCGTATAAACATTTTGAAATCAAAAGTATCCATACATTATTTATGATTGATTATATCTTTTCTATTGATTCGTAAATAATTATGAGATCTAATAAATATTCAGAAACCATTTATTTCATTATATTTAAACAATTATCAAATAAATGATTTAATATTTATGTACGTGTATGTATTAATCAAACATATATTAACATACACAGGTTATTTATAAATATTGATAAATTATATGTAAATATTTATAAATCACGGGCCTGCCCTGATGGTCGTGTGGCCAAGTGCCCGTGTAGGTGCGTGAGATTACCCCACGTTGCCATGCAACAAGGGTCCAAAGACGACATTCGTAAATTTACGATGACCTCTGAGGTTATCATACATTTTACGCGACTTTCGTAAATATTTTATACGAACGTCGCAGCTTCGAGAAACAGAAAAATCGTGAAGTACGATTTTCAACAATGAAAATCGTACTTTACGGTACGAGAAACAGGCGGTCCATCGAAACATTGCCTAAATTGGCTTTTGTATCCCCGCTGCAGGTTGTACGATATGAAGGGTAAACAAATAGTGACAATGAGGCAGGGGCACCACATTCATTTCCTAAAAAGTGAAAATTTCAACTCCTTAATTGCAAAGCTTGACATAAAGTTAAAGTCGGTAAAAAGAAGATATCACCCCCCACCCCCTACACACACATGTGGAATACTCTTAACTATACCTTTGCCAAGTTTTGGCTAAACCTGTTAGCAAAATGTATGCAAGCCTATGTGAGGGTCTTTGATGAGGTAGGAAGGGTATCACAGCTTTTCAACTTTTTACTCGGTTAAAATTTCTATAGCAATTTCATTGAGATCTTTTGTTGAAAATGAAAAATGAAAAAAATTGCATTTTCAGCTATCAGATTCCATAACTTTTGATTAAAGTCAAAATTGGAAAAAAAAAACTGCGATTCTCTTCCCTACGAAATACCCTTTCCTACAACTATGCTAAACTCGAGCAAAATACATATTTGAAGCGACCAATGTTTTGGTAAAATTCGATATTGAGAGATAGGTCAAACACATTTTTTACTTGTGTGCAAGCTAGCCTATGCCTATGGTCTGCAGGTCTCTCACTCAGTGATTGCTTAAACATTCACAAATGATCTGGTTATGAGGAAAGGGATATAGGCGTTAACATATGTAAAAAATTCAAAATGACATTATACTGACAAATTAACCGCACAAAACACCGTAATAAACTGTTTAAGTGCTAAGTAACTGGCAGTTCTAAACATTACCATCAACAGCAACAAGCAAGAAAATGGTCCGACATACCAGCATACGCAACACTTGTGCAACTCTTAACCCCGGCCTTAGATGACACTTTTAATTCAAGCCCCGGCTAAGTTTATCGTTCGTGTTTTTAAGATGCTGTAGTAAGAGTGTTGACGTCATTAGTCCCTCACAATAGTGATGGAGAATTAGTAGTTGATATTGAAATGTATTTGAATAATGTATTATATGTAACACTACAGCTCCTATAAAGGAGGATCTTATCATCAAAGAAGAAGAAGAAGAAGAAGAAGAAGTAGGGGAAACATCTTTTTAAGTGTGCGGCATAAAGATCAGTGTCTAAAATCAACTGGGTGTATCCAAATGCATTTTCTAATGAGTAATGTGCGGGAATGTGATAGTCTACCCTTGCTAAGTCTGTCTCACCTTGAGATGAAGGTGGCCACTGGCTACGAATTGATGAGTTATGAAAACCAGAGTGCAACATGCAACTAGTAAATGTGCGAGTTTAGGGAAAAGCACAGGTTTTTGAAAATTGGGTACCTAAATATCGGCTATCGTGACGTAGGTATTGATTACGATGGTGAAGGTGTGAACGACAGAAATAAAAAAAAATCTATCGTTTTCCAGAAAAACGGCGGATTTTTTTCTGGCGTTCATACCTGCATCGTCGTAAATGGTGAATTGCCGCGAACGTTGCCAATTTGATAAATAACCTACAACAGACATATCATCAATTCCAACCTTAACCACCTAGTGCTGTTACTCAAGCATTTGTAAATAGTTGTAGAATAGCAGTTTCCATGTTTTTATCATGATCATAGTCTATTTAGCTAAGCACATTCGATGCTTACGATGGGGCAAGTGCGAAAGAGAAAATAAAAACTTTTTTACTTATACTTGGGGGAGGGGAAATCTTTTCTAACCGCCAAGGGAGTGTGAATAAAGCTTTTTTACCCGCCCCCTTCATAGAGGGAGGGTAAATAAAACGTTTTTTTCCTGCCCACAGTCGCAACGACCACGTGCGTGTCCTTCACGTCGACTGCCTGGCCGTGGTACCTATGGCAAGCCTTCTTGTAGAAAAGCACTATTTGTCTTTAAAGCCAATTCATTAGTCTTTAAAGAATGAATGAATGAATTGTCTTTAATGACAAATAGCCAGGTGATGTCTTTAAATAAAATACCACTTATTTCTCTTTAACGACAAATGAATTGTCTTTAAATACAATCTTAGATTAATAAAAGCAAGTGTATATTAATGCAAGATACAATTCACTTGTCCTTCAAAAGCAATTCATTTGTCTTAAGAAGCGCCGTTAATTGTTTAACCGATGGTTGGGTGTGCAGAGCAACTTCTCCACCTAGTACAACCGCAGCCGTCCACCTTCTGTCACAGTTTATCATGAGGATAATAAATGAGATGAACTTTTCCTGAAAGGTGTGATGATAATGATAACATGTAATAACTGATGTGAGTTGTATATGTTACCGTTAAACCATCAATTAAAAGAACTACATAAAACGCTATTTTGGTGCCATTTATTAGATTTAAACTCCGTTCAACACTGAGTCAATGGACTATTATACACTTTCCATGACGTAATAAAAGGTTGACATGAGTACTACCCTTTTTTACTCATTGAGCCCAGTTGTTCTGAAGAAGTTGAGAATACCATGAAATATATATACATGTATCACTTTAGGAAAGAGGAGCAAGTGCACCAAGAAAAAAATGTAACTTTCATTCAAATATTTCTCACAAAAATCTTTATTCATGATTTTCAAATGGGTGTGTTCCATGAAAGACAGACAGTCAACAGGAGATACAACACATGTTAATGATAAATAATTTATCTTAAATTTTTCAGTTGTATTTTCTCATATTTTACTAGCACAAAGAGAGATACAAAATAAATAGAAAGCAGTTGTCTGAATTCCATTTCCAGTTGTCTAATTCAGTTAACATGTGGAAGACCATGAAGCCAGAGAATAAAAATAAGCCAGAATATAAACAGAAAATGAGCATTATCTTCATATTACTGCACAATATAGAATATTTTGAATATACTTACAGTAGACTTAAATGTAATTTCATCTTTTACTTTTAAAATGTTTGCCATTCTCTAAATGCATCTGCAGCGCACTTAAAGTACCAACCAGATTTTTACAATGAATCTTCAATGGCATATCATACGTCTTATACTTTCATATCGGTTTGATTTTACTCAGATTTCCTCTAACATTCATGTACATAATGCCATTGCATTATGTGATGATTTAATCCAAATCTAATAATTAAGGTTTAAATTCCAAGCAAACACCAAATAGACAATGTGAAAATACTTTTAGTGAATACTATTCTTGCATATGTTTGAAATGCAGTGCCCATTTTTGACATTATCAGGTTTTTGTACCAACTATCTCTAAGAACATAAACGGGCTAAAGCCCCAATATTTTTGAGTGAGTCTGTGAAGGCAAACTTGAAAACCAGTATTCTTTTTTTTTTTACAGTATGTCAACTTTCCAATATCCAAGTAGGGTAGACTTCTAAAGGCCCAGATAAATCATGACACATTCAGATCCTTATTAATCTTCCCTTATATAATGATTGAGATGTATTTCTCATTCAAACATACACCCCAATCCTAATCATCACAAACATATAAAAAAGCAATCTAACAAAGAATATAAAAAGTTTTATTCTGTATGTTTACTCTATACTTAAACACAGCAATGAGTCAAACCGATTTATTGTTTCAAAGTATAACAAAGAAGGAATATATCACAAAACACACACAATTACCTCTTAGTTCAATGGTCTGTTGAGAGGACACACGATGAGGTTTTCCTTTAATATGTAGGAAAAATGGTTTAGACCTTAGGAAGACTAATACAATGAAAGTGGTGGGGCAAATAAGCCATTGTGTAAAATAGGACTTAAAACAAAGTATGTGTGTGGGGGTTGGGGGCTGTGATACTCTTTCTTATTACCAACGTTTATAGACCATATACCATCAATAAGAAGGAACAGCCCAATTCTACATGCACTATGGGATTCTCTCTCTGAGAGGACCATGCTGCCACAATGGTGAAACGGTTGTTTTTATTGTCAATGTAGTTTGCATGTCAATAAATAAATGCACATATTACAAAAGCCCCACATATATGCATATATCTATATTATGAAATATACAGCCTGAACATACATACTACCATTTAATCTGGTAAATATTTACAAACTCAATACCTCTATAATGTCATTACAGGTGAACTTGGATATGACAGACCACTGTACGACAGATTTTTGCATATGACAGACAATATGCTTGGTCCCAGTATTTGTCATATGTATATGACAGATTTTGCATATGACGGACCAATTTTCCTGGTCCCATTGAGTCCATCATATCCAAGTTCACCTGTATTATGCATTTATGGAATGTGTACATGTATTACAAAATACCCAAGGGAACTGATATTCATTATAGAAAAATCTCAACATTTCTGGCAGTAACCATCTTCATTTATGTGAGTGATGTTCATGATTAATAGCACAGCATACTTGCTTTAACCTATTCCAAGACTATACAATGGTTTCAACAAGATGAACACTGGACCTAGAGATATGATGTTTCTAATTAAAGCCTTGAAACTAACATCATACTTGCACCTAATTCAGTCTATCCAAGAAAATTAGAAATAGAAAAAAATAGTAATTTACCGTATATTCTCTCATAAAGCATTATAAAAAGAACGAATGGTTCTCTTCTTGCACATTTTGTCTAATGCATCAAAACCATTCCTATCGCATTGTTATAGGAAGAGTGTTGGAACTTTCAAAAATGATACAAAAACATGTTTTTCTCCAATAAAGAAAAGAATTTCTGAAAGTAGATACTAATGGCCATTTGGAAAACAAAAGTTTTAAGATACAAACCAATGTAGCTACATGTATCCTAAGGAAAAGGTGCAAGTGTCATGATTCTTTGCAGCAAATTGTTATTTATCAAACCACCCAAGAATCTTGGAATGAAAAGGTTGTATTTTGCTGCAGTGTCAAGTGGTGTGCACTGGTGACACGGTTCACTTAAATTGAGTGAAAATTAATGGCAGAAACAATAAAAATTATCTGCAATATCAAATGTGAAAACATCTATTTATATACAAGCGTGAAATATAAAAATTACAATAAAATATATGGAAAAAGATAACAATTTAATATGCATCAGACACATTTTTTCTTTGAAATGATTAGTTTCAATTCCCAGTAATTCCTCCCCACATGCTAGACCATAGTCTTCCATTTATTCAAGCCATATTTTAATTGTCTCTTTCAAGCTGGGCTGTGAAAAAATAGGTGTCGTTTAGACCAGTGACAAAAAGCTTACATGAAGTTACCAAAGGTTCAAAAAAACTTTTTTGAATAAAGTATTCAAAATGATTTTCTTCTAAACAATTTATGTACTTATAACTAATACTCTTAAATCTCTAAAATTCAACAAGGGAAGGTCACTCCCATGTGTAAACTACTACCAAAACACATAAACAGTGCCCCCATTATTTTTATCCATATAAATTAATAGCTGTAGGTGTGAAAAAATAATTGGATGTTGAACTCTTTTCCAATGAAAACTAAGCACTTTAGTACAATATGTGAATAGTAATGAATAAGAATATGAAATGAGTACAAAAAGTAAGTGTTTATGAAAACAATACTATAAATCAAACAGTAAAAATTCATGCACATACCAGACTAGCTGATTAGTCGAGTAAGTTCTTATATAGTTCCACTTACTAAGATGAAATACATCATTACAAGTATCATATCATATTTTGGATCCAAGTTATCACACACAGTTTGTGTTTATGTTAGTTGAGTTGTGTCCATTTTTGACTGGGAGTTCCTAGGTTTCGAGCAAGCTTGTGATTTTTGGGTACGGTTCTGTTTCAGGATGTTGAGGTTCTTGCTCCCTTGCACTGATCCCAGCTATCCTAAAACCTGTATAGACCTGAAGTTATCCTTAGGCCTTGTATAAGTCATAAGCACAAAAACTAAAAACAGGACATGCAAAAAAAAAAATCCAAAAAAAAAGTGATAAATTAATAAATATTTAAAAGAAGAAAAAAAAAATCCCCAAAAAATAAAAAAGTGATAAATAGATAAATATTTAAAAGAAGAAAAAATTATCATGTACTTCTTGTTGTTTTGTTTCTGTCATTTAGTCATATCTTGGAAGATATGCCAATAATCAACTAGAATAAAGGTCCATAAACTGTCCAGGCCTCCATCATTCACTGTTTCTCTCATGCTATATTTGCAGTGTACTCGACCAGGCAGAGAGGGAGAGCCTGGGCTGGGTCAAACACAACATACTCCATAAACTGGGAATCATTATCACCAGAACCCAAGGTTTTGCACATGCGACCAGGTGTCTGAAAAAAAAGATGGAATTAATTAAGACATTGAAATATATGATGCCCCCTCCCGTAGTTATCAACTTTGTTTTATGGTGAATATTTAGATTTAGGAATTATAATCATTTATCAATAAAGAATTGGGGTAATTTGACCATTTATTACATCAATGTTATAACAATGTTTATGACATTTTTGAAAGAAAATAATTCATTTTCCAATCAGTGCTTGATTCCAAGTTTATTTTCAAAAGAAGCCAATAACATTTAAGGGTATTCTAAGCATGGATGGGTTAGGTATTGATCTCAACACATTTGCAAATCAGCTCAGTTCATAGAATAATTTATGTTCTAAGAAACGCAGGACTGACACATAGGATTGTTAATGAAAACAAAACAAAAAATGATTAAATACAAAAATGAAAGGTTTCTATCCTTTTCTGGGAAACAATGCTCAAAAACCGTCGCACATCATTTATATGATCTGTGAAATCCATAGAGGTATAAATGGGTTGCCTGATTAGTTCTGATACTGAGGATTGATATATTCATGCAATATATTCATACATACACAATGTCCATTTTTTATTTGGAATTTTGTTCGTTTCAAATGGTTGGGAAAACAGGAATTGGCCACTTTCTTAAATACTCTGAGCAATGTTCATACCTGGACAGTTGTGAGAGGCAAAGAGCAGACAGCAGCAATGCCTTAGACCACTTTGCTATCAAGACATGCCCACTATTTCATGTTGTAAAGTACTTATTGGGCTCAAAACTTTCGAAATAACTGGGGAATAAAAAAGATTCACAAAGTATTTGAAAGAAAGATTGTTGGTTGGATTCAGATTTTACTTTTGGTAAGTAAGAAAGATACCTATAAGTAAGGCCATTATGGGACTTTGCAGGCATGAATGGGTTAAAAGTGAACTTTTAAAGTTGCACTTACTAGTAAAGAATCATATCCATCAGATGGTGCTAGTTTTGTTTTGTCCTGTTCCTTCATTTCTTCTGGATTACCTATACCAACTTCGGTTAGGAGTAATTTACCAGGCTGCAAAAACACAGAGAATACCAAAAATAAGTGCAGGAAAATACATAAAATGAGCATGTACCGGTAGATCATATTCTTGATGCATACAATTACTTTGTTTCCTTATTGATGTTCAAAACTTCTAAACTTTATAAAATAATTTCTAGTTATTGCTATATCAACTCAAAGGAAGCATATACCTTTCATTCATAAAAATCAGATGTAGGATTTATCTGGTGGAAAATCGTACATTTGGAGATTAACTTTGATCAATTACCCAGCCAATCCTCGATTAGTGAGTATCAATAAATACTTACTCCAGAAAACAAAGCAGCCTTGGAAGGAAACTTGGCAAAGTACAGCCCTGTACCATATTCTCCATCGCAAAAATCTGAATAGAAAAAGGATTTATAGAGTTAATCATCTAATAGGAATAATAAGCTAAGCAATGACAGCTTTCATATATTTCTTGTTTACCCCATTCCCATATTCAATAGTGATAACTTGAATAATTGCAATAATAACACTAAACATCCACACTATAGCAGTGATTCATTGGCATTTTTATAATGATCCTATGATACTGCTTATCAATTTATTTATCAATGCTTACACCAGTTTCTCTTATGAGTGTTGTCGGGCCGCTATAAATCTTAAAACTAAGAAACAAGCCATAAATTGGCAAAATATTAGAAGAATTGTAGACCATGTATTTTGGTACCTAAGTATACTGATCCTGGATTTGGTTTAATTTAGACCCTGTTCAATTTTCAAGTGTTTTTATATAAACTGCAGTAATGCATCTTCTTAAGTACAATAGAGTTTAAAATGAACCTTAAGACTTCATTAACGGCTTTTTTCTCCTTGCAGTCTTACCTTCTTTAGAGAATCCCTTTTTAAGTATCTGCGTAAAGCGCTCTGGTTTGTCTGCAGCACCACAGAAGTAGAGTCGGGCGACCATCCCCGGGTCATTCATACAGTCAAGCCTGCGGTGGTGGGCATCCTTCGTCGAGTTCATCAGAGTGGCCTATAAATATTAGCATGAAGATATAACCTGGGAGTGGAACTAAGTCTGACATGTTCAGATATTCAAGATATAGAACCAGAGAGGTGAAAAATCTTTGACATCAATGGAAATATCCAGATAGTAAAGAGAAAAAATGGAACCAAGTCTGAAATTAAATACTCTCCCAGTAAGTCTATTTTACCAAAGTCTCCTCATTCTTGTTAATGAAATCTTATTTGTTTATTCTACATTTTCAGAATAAGCTTACCTGAGAGGAAATAAATAATATATATAAATAAGATGTTTTTTATAATTAGTTTCTTTCTCTTTTAAAACAGGAGAATAGTGGCATCTTTCATCAGGTTAACCATCAGGTCTGCCATTTTTTTGCATAACTTTCCAAAACCTGGTAGTGTAACACCTATGTTAAAACCTAATTTTGAAAGTCAATTTCTATTATTTTACCCCTGCATGAGGATAAGATGAATCAAAGGGATGCTGTACTGTCTATCACCTTCATATTGCACATTTACCTTGGATATTGATGAGACCTCATACACCTTGTCATCAGACGTGTCTTTCTCCATCATTCTCTTGAACTCCTGCGTGATGTGAAAGAAATCTGCCATGTCCTTTCCGTGATCATAGGGTTCAGACATGTCATTAGAGAACAGGCATCTGGTGTTGTCTGAAAGGAAAAACAAATGCTGCCTTATGATATCAATAAAAATAGGTGCACATCCAGTGCTTATACTCTGTATTATTCATAGAATTTATTCATCAGAAAATCATCATTGATATGTTGATGTTTCACTATGCCTATCACTCATTTAAGAATGAAGGGGCCGCTTAGTCTAATTGTAATTGATCTTTGATTGAGAACCGGGGTATCAGTAAAAGGCCTTCAGAAAGGGAAAAATGATTGTGCGAAGGTAATCATGGTACATGAATATAATCAAACACATTATTCTACTTGACTGGGTTTAGCATCTTTGGATACAAACATCCTTGCTCTATCAAAACTAGTAGTGAAGAGTCAGTTTGGATAAGACAAAATCTGAATAACGTGAAATACAAAGCTTAGAATGTATTGATGCATTTGATTTGGCAAAAAGTATGGATAACACTAGTTGCTATATTTGATAAGCCTAAGATACAAAGAATCTGTATGCTGTTATTTTCTATTCCTCAGTACTGTATAACTTGTATTTTTATAGGCAATTAATTTTCACTATTATCGCGCTCCCCACGATAGCGCCAAAAAATATCCTTCAAATAAATATCCTGCTTTGTATTTTTTGTTTTTTTGAGTGCTTGAATGTGCAAATTTAAAGTAGCACAAATACCCTCCAGCAAGAATATAAAGCGAAATTTCAAGCACTCCAAATTAAAGCCGTATACAGTATGTGTCTCCAGGAGATATCCTGGACACTGGCTGTTTGTGTAGCTGTTGGTTCTATTCACTCACCAATCATAGTGCGTATAGAGGCACGCCGCCGTGCCAGCGAGACTCTCTTGTCAACCTCCTCTGAGAGCAAAGCCAGCTCTGTGCTCAGCAGCTCATCATCATCTGCAGTGACCAACACAGTGCACACACATCATCATCAGCAGCATCACCGCAATCACACACACTCAGGCAAGAATTCATCAAACAGATAGGAACAGGTCCACAAAGCTGTCATCAGAGGTAATAGGATAGTCCCATGCAAAATCAGTGAAAGTGAGAGGTGCTGAAAACCTAACAGGTAGTCTTGTTGGAGGTTGCCTTGGATGTTCATATTTCCTCAATTGATAGTTGGAGTTCAGAGAAAATATATACTCGTTTATTTTTTTTATATTTTTGAAACTATGAAAATGCCAGTTAATACTAATGCCATGTTTCAGCTGAGAAAGCTTCTTGAAACTGGCTTCATGGACCTTATATGAGGTGTGGTGCAGTAGAGAAAATTGCAGGTCTAGGTTGAGATGGGTTTGTGGGTTGAGATTAAAACATGAAGTAACTTTGAGCAGAGCTTTAGTCAAAGGGAGTAGTATTAGAAACAAACTTAAAGAGAACCCTTTGGGCCAATTTCATTAAGGTGAGATAAACCCACCCAACTTAGACTAGGTGTCAACTCTGATACCTGGTTCGGCTGTTACCTAGTCTAGAAGATAAACCAGCCTAACTTTAGTCCAATTTCATCAAATGAGTTGGTACCAGGTAACAACCAAACCTAGTCTCAACTATCTAGGCCTTGGTTTTTGCTCTATTTTGGGCATTGGCAAGGGCTTGTGGTCAGTATAACAAAGGCTATGAGTAGAGGACCCCCTGTTGAGAGAATAGAAACCTTCACCCCCTCAACAAAGCCTATTGCATCTCTAGTGGATGACCAGTATAGGGTATTATTTCTTTGGAATGAAAAATACATGTATTAAGTATTGTATGCAATTATGATGTAAAATGCTAATTAAAAGTATGGAATACAAAATAAAGTCAATAAATGCAATATTTACCATTGTCAATTTTAATTGATTTGATATTTATTCTGACTCATGTGTCAGGTGCTTCAAATGCTGCACTCTGCAATTCAAGACATGTATCAGCACCACTCAAATTATCTATGAATATAAAAATGTAAGTGTAGAAGCAAGATATCTTTAAAATGCAAATGCCAGTGGTATATTTTACTACTAAGACAAGTTTCTTAGTTTGCTCCCAAACTGTGATATTTTCTTTCTTTTTATTTGAGAGATTTTTCAAAGAGTATCTGACATTTTTGTTGACAAATTGGGAAACGTGACAAAAGCCATCTGTACAAATTTATTAGCATTAAGGTGTGTTAGATTTGTCTGCATCACATAATATATGCACATTTACAAGCATGATTTTTTTTCTGAAAAAAAATATGTTTTAGTTATGATTGTACCAGAATAATTATGAAATGGCTATGTATATGCTAACTCCAGTTATATACTCAAAAATAGCCTTTATATCAGCCATATAAATATTTAGACCAGGCCCTACTAGGATATAAACCACCCCTCCCCTGGTCTAAAGTTAGTCCCATATTTATGACCTGGTTCAACTTTAGACCAGGTACTAAGTGCTTAATGAAATTGGCCTAACTTTGAGACCTGGTCTATCATCAAGTTGTGACCTGGTTTAACTTTAAACCAGGTATCAAGTGGCTTTATGAAATTGGCCCATTATATCCTAACTAGAACTGAAAGCTTTCAGTCAAATATTAGCAAAATATTACTTTGTTTAAAGATATTGCACTTATGTCAGTGCCCATTCATGCATGTTATAACCTAAAAAGGCCTGACTCTTTTGGTAATATTTTTTTTGTTTAGAGCAATAAACTCAATTGGAGGTTCAATTAGGTATGTCACATAGCTATGACCAGAGAAATACATCCCCTTGATCCGCAACCCCATAGGCACAGCATGCTAGTGCCTAGGGTATGTGCGCCTTGGGTAACGCGGTGTAGCCTGGGAAAGAATTGGTCACGTGATTCAGAAAGAGGCTGGCAGGATGTCTGGCAGGATGTTGGCTGGCAGGCAGCCAATCATGGGGTACACAGGTTATCTATAAAAATATAGTGGGAGGCAGCGAAACTTGATGATGCATGCAGAGTGCCCACTCCCTGTCTACTACTCCCAGCTATGACTTACTGGTTTATCTCCAAGATCTACAACCAAGTACTGTATTTTGGCTAATTGTCTCCATTACAATGTGGCATCTAAAATTATTATGCAAACTTAATTATCATTTGGACTCACAAAGATTAAACTGTATTGGTTCAAGAGCAAACTGAGGGCATGATCATAAATGTTCCAGCCCTGCATACGCTAGTAAGTTTGAATATTAATGTTGCATTTCACTTTCAGCTAAAGCCTCTAAAAAGGAATTTCCTCTATGCTAAGTTTCGATAAAGTTTCCCTAATGAAAGCATTTTCTGGAGGACATTTGAAAAAATTGTATTCAGAACTGCGCCATGATCCAATAACTCTTCTTCTCAAATTCTTTGTTAATTAATGTTCCATTATGGAGTTACTGTGAAGTGTATCATGGCATCCAGGTGGCTTTCCAAAGGGACTGTGAGTGCATGCAACAGGCTAAGTCACTGTCTGGTGAAACTCACCTGATGACCTAGGGTCGTCCTCTGAGCTGGTCTGTAGGGTAGCTGTGGCTGTGGTCAGTCGGTACTCTAGAAAATCCTTCTCTATAACAAGCAAACACAGGAACTTGATGATATCAAAATAACAATGTTCTCTATTTGACTAACTTCAAAAGGGAATTTGTGAGCTATTGGATCAACTTATTTCATTTTTTAAAAATCCAAGACATTTTCCTTTAAAATAAGCCCAGGGGGTTAGGTGCAGGGAGATAATGATATCATTTGTTCTCTATTTAAAAATACTAATTGAGGATAAGAGTATTTAACTGTGTATCAAGTATGAAACATGCTCCATTCTTAATAGACACATGAAATATATTATGTACCCTTATACTATGACTATACTGATATCATTGAAACTGTTGAAAGTTGAAATCTATTTGAGTCAAACTATCAATATACTTGTTATTAAAGTAACTTGTGACCTTACCAACTATGAATTTTTCATTGCTGATCTTTTCTAGTTCAGATTCTTGCTTTTTGATGATTTCTCTTTGTGACAAAGCCTGTGGTAAAAAGTCAATAAATATATCATAAGATTATAGGTAAACCTATAGCATAACTGTGGTGATTTCTTATTGTAGAAACCAAGATAAGTTTGGCTATACCCATCACAATTCTGATCTGCCGATCAAGTGAGAGTTTTCAAACTTTGCCTATTAGAAGCCAGATTACCAAACCATTCTAGCCTGCATTTAGCCGATCAGAAGTCAGTGAAATTCCACTTCCAGTACTCACTCCATGTCACCTGGCATCATTTAGTTTAGCTTAAGTGACCCATCATAGAAGACCATAATCTTCATACAAGATCTTAACAAACATGTTCTCATTTTTTTTCATTTGTATACATAGCTTTCACACATATATGTTAAATAAATAATCAAGATTTACCATGCACATTTATACCAGAGTTTACTTCTCAACCAATTATTTATATTAAAAGGATTTGCAGTTTATTTACTAGATAAAGAACAGACAGTTTTTGGGAAAATCTTAAGAATGTCAATGATAAATGCAAGTCTAGAGTCAATATGGAGTCTGAAATCTTGTTAAAATGATAATTTGTCCATAACTCTTAAAAATAAAGACTTCTGAAATATTTGGAATGGAGTAGTTGGTTGATTCTGATCAATATTCCTCCTTCAAATAATTTATGAAATATATCAGAAAGATAAATACCATCTAAATAGCAAGGCCCATTCAGCATTATAGGAATGAATGGGTTTACAAGAAAAAACAAGCAAACAAGAGGAACTCACCAAGGCTCGAAGGTGAACAATTTCATGTCTCAGACGGGAAATAATGGTGAACTGTGACTGGTATGCATCTAAACTCTTCTCTCTCCTGAGAAAGATAAAATCAAATAAGATGTTTTCTAAAGATATAATGATAGAATATATTTAAGAACATTAATTTGCAAACCAAAAAACTTCTTGATCATTGTGTAATGTCACATAGCCTTGAAAAAGATGACTTCTCTACACTGGTGATCTTACAATATAAAGCTGACCAGTAAAGGTGTGTTTATATGTATATATATGTGACGTCAAATATCCTATATTAGATGAAAATATGACACCTTCATAGATGATAATTGATGGGGTTGTGATTTTAAAACTGAATTTTACACCTGTTCAATATCACATGAATAAATTTTGATTTCATTAGGCTATATGCAAAAACCTTCGGTTCTGCTTTCAATAATTTTCCTCACCATTTCTTTATCTCTTGATCCATTGTCATAATATCCATCAGAGGGTCGCTGTCAACATAACCGCTCTGTCCTGAAATCATGGCAGAATATAAGTAGTAAGAGCATCACTGGAAATACATAGGCATGTGCAAGCTAAAAGTAAGTTGCTGCACAAACATGTGGTGGTCTGTTTTATGTTCAAATACATGCAAGTCTATTTCAGTAAATTTGTATTTGTAGTTGTATATTTATTTACTGTAGAGGTGAACTACAAAGACAAAGAAAACAAGGTTTTATATATAACATACAGTAAGAAACATGGAAAATTATAGGAATGATTGAGAGTGAGTGGATCTAAATGGCCAAGTGTACATATGCAGTGCAGATAATGCAACTATTATTATCATTATTATTATCATTACTATTATTATTATTGATATTATCATTATCATCATTATAAATATTATTATCATTATTATCATTGTCATTATTGTTATTATTGCTATCATTTTTACTACTACTATTATTATCATCATCATCCGCATCCTCATCATTACTATTATCACAAGAATTATCACCATCATCATTATAATCGACCCTCAAAATGTAATATGTTTGGGGAATGAGGAATATTCAGATGCAGGGACCACTAAGTGACACCGGTAATTCATTCTGTTATACAATGCCAATTGTGGTTTGGTATTCAGTAGTGGATATGGGTATTATGTGTGTGAGAGACTTACTTGAGAAAGGTGGAAGATAGGTCATCATAGTACACTGTGTGAATTGCTCTGCCAGTTCACTGTGTAAATACAGAAATGAATAATAAGGGTGGGTGTATTAAGTTATTGAACAAACAGTAATGATAATACTGCATGGTATTTAACTTAATGCATGCTAAGTCTATGGTGATAAACATTTAGGCAAAGGCCTTATCCCTCTTGATTCAACAATGTGGCCATTCAATGGGGTTCCTTTTTCATAAAAGTATGATAGCAAGCAAACAAAATGTAATTTTCCCCAATTCACATTTAAAAGTCACTATTCTGAAAAGAGGCATATAAAGAAGTCCTAAAATAGTCAGTTATCTGTGTAAAGCATCACTACTTTACAACTTTTGCATAAAAGAGAAAAAACGCATCTGAGTACAAAGGCACTATTATTTAGGTACTATTATCTCCCCCTATATAACACACTTCACCTGCTTGTTGTCAGAAAAAGCTGTTCCCAATATAATGAATAATTATTTGTTTTTTCTGAACATTGTATTTATAATGTCAATACCCACCTCCACTTGCTATTGAGCACCACATCATCTGTGAACCCAAACTTTCCGAAGAAGTCAATTGCTGAATTATCTGCATGCACCACAACTGCATCAAACTGGGCCACAATGACAGGATCCTTCACTTGCTGCAATAGACAGTCAGTAAATATGATCAGAAAAATATGGTCAGCGAACATCGTCAACATCTGGTCTTCCTTATATCAAAAACTATCAACATAAAAGTAAATTTTAAGGCTGTTGAAGTCATAATCATTCCTGAGGAATATAAGGAGTTTAAATTGATAAAATCCCTTCACTTGGTTCCACATTATTTAAGCAAGGATGCAATCTTTATATTTTGATGCTTTTCACAGACATCTTGACGTACTGTATAACTGGTAATTTTCACAGGCATATAATTTTTCTCTATTTTCGCGCTTCCCATGATAGCGCCAAAATAACATTCTTCAAATAAAAATCCTGCTTAGTATTTTCTATGGTTTGAGTGCTTGAATGCACAGATTTAAAGATGCACATATACCCTCCAGCAGGACTGTAAAGCAAAATTATTATCCACCCTCAGTCATCCATGTGTATCCCACACAGCGATACAGCTACCTTCCGGTGGATAGCAAGCCAGACTGCATTTTCTAACAGGGTGTAACTAATAATCTCACACCTTTTAAATTCTACATGACATAGAAAGCAAACACTCAGTTAATGCAGCTTACCTGCACCAGGTATCTGCCAATGCCCCAGCCTCTGTACCTCCTCCGCACTGCCACAACGGTCAGGTGAATCACCTTGTCCATTTTACTGACAAAAGAATGCATATATGATTAATGAACATTGATAAATGAATATTAGATATAAGGTATGCATTAATTTAATTTATTCATGAGATTCATATTAAAAGTGATATGAAATTTGAAAACAACATTAGAAATACAAATCCCAGCCCCACTACATTGGTCAGTTTGATAGGTGCTTTACTTTCTGTATGTGGCAATTTCATACTTAGCTGGCTATAAGTTAAATCTGAAATCACCCTGCAAAATGTTAAATGTCAATCCTAAAATGTGTGTCATAAATTATCTGCAAGAATCGTTGATTGAAATTTCATACTGTTGGACATTAACAGTAATGGTGCATACCAATATTTCTTTTCGAAGGTGACACATCCCACGATTCTGTCCTCGATGCCGACATGCTTGGCCTCTAGCGTCCCGTGGTGTTTCTTGCGCTCCTGCTTTCTGCGAGCCGCTGATTTCAGGAAGGTGTGGATCCCCTCGGAGAAATCATCCTCCTCACTGCCACTACAAAACAAAATGGAACAGATGTGTATGCCAACTCTTTGTGAAAGGTTTTGTGGAAAAGCATGCGATTCTCAGACTGGATATATTTAGAAACATTGTCAAAATCATTAAAAAATTGTCATGACTGGTTTTAAGATACTATGACATTCATTTAGGAAGTTATCAAGTAAAGTGCAAACAGACCTAAGCATTTAACTTTTGATAGATTAACATTGGTGTGTGATTGGATAAAAAAAAGTAGGTAGAAACCAAAATCAGAAAGTATTTATGCAATGAAAATATAATTACCCCAGGGACTAAAGGTCTGACTCGATCTACTCGCTTACTATATTAAGCATTTTAACTTGATTACTAATGTGTAATTCGTTCTTTGGATTTGGCTTGATGTGCCTTGGAAGACATCAGAATTTGTAAAAAGGTCAATACTAGAAGTGTTATTTGTAAGATTATCACCTATATTCAGTACTCTGAGTATATATTGCTATATTCCAAGCATGAAGTTCATATTCTTGCAGGTACTAAAGACAGTGAGCTCTAAGAACAACTAAAACCACAAGGAATAACTTAATGAAATACAAAGCATGACTAAAATATGCCTGAAAAATGCTTATAATGCAGAACAGTGGCCCAAATCTAAAGGTAGGTAACTCAAAAAGATAAGGAAAGACAGGACAAATCAAGGCAGTGGAAACATTGAGCTGGCGATGAAAAATGTAAAATAAAGGTTAGACTAGAGCTGGACGCAGAATTGATAATTATACATGAGTTTATAGAGATCTAAAGACCTAAAGCATCTGGTTATCAATTACCTATCGCTATCCCCATCTGAGCCGGAGTCACTGTAAAGTGTGGCAAACTTGCTGGGGGCCTCATCTTCTGCCTGGAAGACATCTGGATCCGGGATTTCGATATCTTCATCTTCGGAGTCCCTCTCGCTTGCACTCCCTGCCATGTCTCCGGCCGCATTTGAGCTGGACGGTTGGGCATCTGTTCCGTTTGCACAGCTCTCCTTCTGGGAAGTGTTCGCAACCTTTTTCTGTGCTGTTCCATTTGTACTATTTTTTTCTCGCTTGGATTTTTTCTTATCCTCAATATCCTTGACAACATCTGAAGAAAGGGGGAGAGAACTTATTATGGTAAAGAGTGAAACCTGCCACAGGGACATATAAATAAAATGCCAGTGCAGGAGCATCTATATTGACATAAATTTCTGTGAGAGACTTTTTCTTAGCAGACAAGGTAATTCAATTACTTCATCATACCCTTTTTCTGCTTAAAATCACCTTGGGTCAGACAATACCTGTAGAATATGATATATTTAAAATGATTACAAAGCACCTACCCCAAAAAGCAAAAGCAAAGTCTGCCTTTTCTGAGAGGTGGTTCACTTAAATGGTTCACCACCTGATATAACTATATACACATCTCATACAACATACAACTTTAATACAAATTAATTTATCACGCAAGGCACTTATTTGTTTATCACTATTTGATACTGATATGAACATTGTGTATAAGAATGAATTGGCTGACATGTATTTGTGTGGGGAAATGGGGACCATGAAAAGTATGCCTATAAGAAACTACATTTCCAACATATCTTTCGAGCAAGTCTAATTCAAGGCATTTAACAATCCTCTGTGAGGGAACTATCTAGGATCTGTTTTAATAAAAAGCTCTAAAATGTCTGAGCTTCATCGAAGTAAACCACACATAGGCGGTGAGTAAGATTTTCAAGCCTAAGAGTGCATGACCAGTCCATACAGAGGTTAATATATAACTAATCCCTCAGTTCCATATACCTAAGTTCTGTTTGTAAAACGCATTAGGGGATGCTTATACCCAAGATTGAATTGTTGCGGGTCAAGTCCCTAAGTATCATATCACCCAATATACAACATGTATTCAGTAGAAGAGTGCCCAGCTTACACAGGTGATCAACTCACATGGGTTGCCATTAATGCACTAAAACTGACGGCTCCACTACTCTTGTCTTGAACATTATAAACCCCTTGAGGAGTCTTAGTGGCTATAAGCAAGGCTCAACACAAAGCCCTTTCCTTTACTGAGTTAAAATACCTTAAAAGCAGGTAAAAGGTGCTTATATATAATGTGTTACTTGGCCACTAGTGCGGATAGAATAAATGACACACCATAAGTGCATTTGAGGTAGAAAATACCCTTCTACCTCTAGATATCACGTATTGATTGGCTCTAAACCTTTCATGGGATAGTACTGGTATAATGATGTGTAGACGTAGAAATAGGAGATTGAGTCAGTTATGAACAAAGAGAACATTATGTTGTTACCTGAAAGTTTTTTTTAGGATAGTGACAATTTGTATTATTTATTCCATTTATACCTGTAGCACCAACAAATGCTGTAACTACTTATATCTTTGTGACCAGACAATTTTTCAGAAAATATTTGAATTAGAAATTTTGAGCGCAACCCAAACTGTAACTCAAATTCAAATAGTTTGGTAATTTCTGAGTACTTCTAAACTTACTTGCAAAAGTGTTATAGGTCCAAATGATACTTGAAAAGCAGATCTTTAAGCATAAATGGTGTACTATAGAACTAGATCTAATACATTAATGGATATATATCAATGTTTTGGTTTTCTGGAACCCATTTAAAGTTTTCTCATCAAATAGCTGATAAAAAACTATCAAGGAAATCATTATTCATTTATATGTATATGCAATACAGTCATCAAAAATGTCTTGCGCAACTTAAATACAGACTGACTGTCATGACAATCTTGCATGCGAAGGATTGACATTATTTGCATGAGTAGGTTTCTTTCAGGGACATCAATTATGAGATCCATGGTAAAGTGTGCAATGTATAAATCATGAGGGCGATGTGACATCTGGGCTCCAGAAATGTCAACATACAGCACTGCAAATACACAACCAAATAGCACCAGCATACAATACAGCAATTAGGATAAAATATGCATAGTTTCATGCCCGTAAGATTATCTGCAAAGGAAACACAATATGCAGAAGTCATGCCACTCCCCTACCCTACTATCATATTCCATCGTTATAGCTTAACCCATTCATACCAACAGCACCTAGGAACACAATTGTCTAAAATCATGGGGAACATGAAATTATTTCTCAATGATAAAAATATTTGAAAAATGACTAGTGCTGGTAACAAAATGCAAAACATTCAATCAATCCTATTCAGTCAACCCAAGGTGCTGCCTTGATAGCATGGAGATCTAAGGTTTTCCTTCCTGAATGCTGACAGCCTCTTATTACTACTAAAGGTTAATCTGGCTGAATGCATGTGAGAAAGTTATCAGTGACTTGGGTTTGTCAGTGGTGTTTCCCAGGTACTCCACTGACAGTCTTTTACCACTACTAAAGGTCAAGGGTTCAAATCTGGCTGAATACATGTGAGAAAGTTGCCAGTGACTTGATTTTGTCAGTGGTGTTTATCAGTTACTCCACTGGCAGTCTTTCACCACTACTAAAGGTTCAAGGGATCAAATCTGGCTGAATGCATGTGAGAAAGTTGACAGTGACGTGAGTTTGTCAGTGGTGTTTTCCTGGCACTCCACTGACAGTCTTTTACCACTACTAAAGGTCAAGGGTTCAAACCTGGCTGAATACACGTGAGAAAGTTGCCAGTGACTTGATTTTGTCAGTGGTGTTTATCAGTTACTCCACTGGCAGTCTTTCACCACTACTAAAGGTTCAAGGGATCAAATCTGGCTGAATGCATGTGAGAAAGTTGACAGTGACTTGAGTTTGTCAGTGGTGTTTCCCAGGTACTCCACTGACAGTCTTTTACCACTACTAAAGGTCAAGGGTTCAAATCTGGCTGAATACATGTGAGAAAGTTGCCAGTGATCTGAGTTTGTCAATGGTGTTTCTCTGGAACTCCACTGACAGTCTCTTACCACTTCTAAAGGTCAAGAGTTCAAATCTGGCTGAATACATATGAGAAAGTTGCCAGTGACTTGAATTTGTCAGTGGTGTTTCTCTGGAACTCCACTGACAGTCTTTTACCACTACTAAAGGTCAAAAGTTCAAATCCGGCTGAATTCATGTGAGAAAGTTGCCAGTGATCTGAGTTTGTCAGCGGTGTTTCTCTGGAACTCGACTGACAGTCTTTTACCACTTCTAAAGGTCAAGAGTTCAAATCTGGCTGAATACATATGAGAAAGTTGACAGTGACTTGAGTTTGTCAGCGGTGTTTCTCTGGAACTCCACTGACAGTCTTTTACCACTACTAAAGGTCAAAAGTTCAAATCCGGCTGAATACATGAGAGAAAGTTGCCAGTGACTTGAGTTTGTCAGCGGTGTTTCTCTAGAACTCCACTGAGTCTTTTACCACTACTATTAAAAGGTCAAGGGTTCAAATCTGGCTGAATACATGTGAGAAAGTTTCCAGTGACCTAAGTTTGTCAATGGTGTTTCTCTGGAACTCCACTGACAGTCTCTTACCACTTCTAAAGGTCAAGAGTTCAAATCATGCTGAATACATGTGAGAAAGTTACCAGTGACTTGAGTTTGTCAGTGGTGTTTCCCAGGAACTCCACTGACAGTCTTTTACCACTACTAAAGGTCAAGGGTTCAAATCTGGCTGAATACATATGAGAAAGTTGCCAGTGACTTGAGTAAGTTGCTCATGTTTCCAGGTACTCCAGTTTCCTTAGCAAAATTAAAAAAAAAAGAAAACATAATTTTCTCAGAGGGAGAAACATAACAAGCACTATACACTCATTCAGCGATGCATAGTGGTACTTATTTAGGTATTAGATTAACCCTTTCATGCCTAGAGTAGCATTGCGAGAATTCACTAATTATTTGTGGTGAGTTGTTGGTGATGTATGTGTTAACAATGAAAGTTAGAAAAACATAAGCTTTTATAATGGTGATTTTCCCAATAGAGTATGTTTTTTCCTGGGCACTACAAATGCAACAAATTGGTAAGCCCAATCAACTCTTCTTCTCTCCTTAAAGTAAATACTAGTAATCAAAAAGAAAATAGGCATCAACCAAATATTTTGCAAACCTGTGCTTTATTTTCAAAAGAATCATAGCATCTAGATGTCACTTTTGATGTGAACCTCTGAGAATGAATCAGCTGACCAATAATGCTTAAGTGTGACCCATGATAAGTATTGCATAGTATACATACCAAACATAAACCTAACTCAGAATTAAGCAGGACTTTTGTGAAATATATGAAGGACAGTTATTGGTTTTGATCTGATCAACATTTTCCTTCATATAATTTCCTATAAGTTCTCTGATCAAAAAGATACCATCAAAATAGTTAGGATGCTTGTGTTAGCTCCAGGCATGAATGGGTTAATGTTCTGGTTTGTCCTGTCACCAAGCCCTAGTTGAGAGGATCACAAACACACGCCAGGAGACAGCCACCTCAACTCAACCTCATCAAACTTTAATGATACATGTTGCTCTACCGCCTGACACAGTCTGCCTGCACAGACTGAGACATTTAATAAAGCAGTAACCAGTAATTGGAAATCTTTCTAAATGGCTTATTTGGCCAACATTGGCAGAGGGAAGTTACGTAAACTGTAAATTTTAAATCAAATATCCTAGTGGGTTATATCTATAAACAAAATTCAAAGGAAAATGTTCATGACATATGTGTATGTATATATATATATATATATATATATATATATATATATATATATATATATATATATATATATATATATATATATATATATATATATATATATATATATATATATATATATATATATATATATGTTGTTGGTACGCTTATTTGGGTATCTGTGCGGTTAATTAGAGCAATTCAGTACTTCAACTTCATGCAAAACAGGATTAATTTTGATGATTATTTCATTTATTTCTGATATCTGTTTTAGTCAATTTGAATAAGTCGTGCTCACTGACTAATGAACTTATAAATGTTATTGTAACTAATAAGACAGTCAGATGAATTTAACTACAATAACATGGGTAGATAGCAAGGATGGAGATTTTGGCTAAATACCCTAGAAATGTACATCACCAGTTAAAAGTAAAGTACGGCACAGATCATGCAGCATCACTTACTGATAACTTATAACTGGTAGAGAAAGTAGCTCTGAACAAAATTTGGCCTGTAAATAAAGTGTCTCTTAAAAGGCAAAAAAAACATAAGTTAGTTATTGTTGAAGATCAAAGTCTTTGCTAGTCTATTCCCAATTACCACACACTCTTTCAAAACTAGATCCTATTCATCTGTGTTGAAAGTAATGAATATTACCTTTAGAATCCTTGATGAGAATGATATTCCTGGCCCACTTTTCACACACTGTGGAGTAGAGGACATCTGGTGTCATCTCACTCAGGGACACAGAATACAGCCCAACTACAGCATGCAGCAGATCTCTATTGGAAACCTAAAGAGAATGAAAGAAACATTTAAATAAACAATGCAAAGATTTTTTTCGAAAAAGTAGGGTTCAACAAACTTCATGAGGACAACTTCTGATCAAAACCTTTTGAGCAGTCATACAATTTCTAGATATTAGAGTTACATTGTAATCATAACAAATAATGAAATGAAATGAAAATGATTACCATCTATTAGTATTATGTTAAAACACATTTTCAGGAGAAGTCTGTGGTTCCCTGCTGTATATTCTCCGGTCATTTTAGTTTTGGTCGAGATGAAGCACCAGCCCTAACATTTCCCAACAAAAGTTTGACTCAAGAATAATTATCAACAACTTAATGCATAAATAAAAATATTATATGACTACCTACTTGCAAATGGGTTTTTATATTGTGGCAAAGGCAAGGTAATAACTATTGATACATAGGTAGGTTAGCACTAAGTGTGTGGTCTCAGGGATATCTGGGTGCTCTGATCTTTTTTGCCATTAAAAGAATTGCCAAACGTAAAATAAGTTTTGACCTAGATGAATTAAAAATGGATATGTAGTAAGAGACCAATTACTACATGCACTATAATGAAGGTCTGGCTATACCAGGGGTTTCAAATCTGGCCTAAGTGTGACATCACTAGGAGACAAAGACCAATGATGGCTCTCGAATCATTTACATTACAGAGAAACTTAAGCGCCAAAATGTGCAGAACACAACTTTTGGGCTATTCGCAGCAGTCAGCTTGTTCAGGTTGACCGGCTGGTGTCATATCCACTTGTTTTATTTATCTAAGCTAGCACTGAAGAATAATTTTAATTTCCATTAAATGTACATATATCCTCTGATTGCAATTTTACTGCTAGCAGCCTCCCCGCAGGGCTTGTTTATATTGAATAAAAAATAATACAATGAAAATATTCATGATAGGTGTGATCTCAACAATGCCTTTCCAGCTATCTTCAGGAACCTCCCTTTTTGTGTGGACCACATGTTTTCACTCAATGGCCATAGTCGGCAAGCAATTAAATGCACCAAAATCTTTTTTAAAAATATATATATTTTCACTCAATTATATGGGCATCTACATAAGTGCTAGTCTGTTTTTATTATAAAAAGTATATAAATGACTTCGGGTCAAGGCAAGAATGATTTCCATGACTTGCCTGAATGGCAAAGTGAAAACAGAAGCCTCTCTAAATCTAAAAGATAAATCACATCTGTACCTCAACATTTTTTACTATCATAGAAGGTGATTACAAGAAACATACAGTGTTCCTAAAATATGGGTAAGTTTAATTTTTAACCTGGCTAGTAAAAAAGGTATCATCTTGCTCAATATGGCAAGTCCATATGTCAACCCTTGATGAGCATACCCCAACTTTTCCACAGCCCATAGCCTTGGTGTCAATGCCTGTGAAAGGCATGGGCTATGGAGCAAATGTTATCATGTTCCTCCTTTCCATGTCAATACCAGTCAAACTACTGATCACTTTTCAGGAACACCTCTGCTACAACAGGTAGGGAATGGCACCTTTAATTTTTTTGTAATGCGATACAACTTTGATATTTCCCTAATGATACTTCTTAACAATATTTTCATCGATACTGCCTGCCCAATATCGGTCATTAGATAGTGATATAGGGTTGTGTGGGTAAATGGATGATTACCTTCACCCCATGTGCAGAAAATGTTCTCAAAGGGCACCTGCATTGTGCACTAAATCGAACAAATATGATATTCTAAAAATGGATGCTGAACACTTTTTCCTCACATTCAACAAAATACCAAAAGGAAATGTTATAAAACTTAGATGGAAATTAAGAAATGATGTACCCAATGCATTTTTGCGGAAAGGGGGTCCATTTGAAAACACCATATGCATGCTTTTCATTTTTTTTTACCACAGACATTTCCCAAACCCACTGAGAGGGTACTTCTGTAATAATCAATCTATCCTCAAACAGTAAGGAATTTGATCTCAAAAAGACCTTTAAAAAGTATCAAAGGTCACCAAAACCCAATTAATTTCTGTAAGTGCCATAAGAAAGAATTCTTGAGTGTTTGAAAAGATTTCATCGATCAGGTTTTGAGATATCGTGCAGACATGCCTAAAAACACAAAATAACAGGTTTTAGCTTTTCACTTATGTATTTAAGTAGAATAGTAGATAAGAAGATTTCTAAATCTATATAAATAATAGGCCAACCAAAAATAGCATGTTAAATCTTGATGAAGATACATTTTCCATTGTCAAACAGTTAGTCTGATATTCTCTGACCCTCCTTAAGCTTAATGACAAGTATTTTAGAATATTTCATCCAAAGCCAACAGGCATAAGAAGCAAAGAAGATATGAGTTCCATTAAACTGAACAATCAATTAGGGGTTGCTATATGTGTCACACAATAAATAGTATAAGAATCAGAAAAATCTGAATAATGTAAATGGCAAGAATGTCATTTACAGTTGTCTTGCAAGTCATTTGAATCAGGGACCTGTGCATTGCTGATTTGCTGGTCAATTATCCTACCAACTACGCCTAAAAAAAGCCCCAGTCTTTGAGAGGGCTTTTGTATGCTATATATAACACTCACTTCTGGGTAATTTCTTGCTATGTATGTATAATTGAGTTGAGTGTTATGACGCATGTGTAAAATTCAGTCCAAAACTATACAATAGTATAAGTACAATGTATATAGATAACTTTGCTCATGTCGTCATTGTGACATAATGACAACTTTCTAAAGCTTAGGATATGATATCCTGATAGAATCACTTAAACCCTGTTATCACTCCCTAAATATATCTGTGCCTAATTAAATTGTATTAGATTTGTAAGAAACGCAAACAGGATTTTCCATTATATTGATACAATATTATATTTTGACTATGCCAGGTAGAGAAGGCCCAGGCCAGGATCCTGCACTAAGCCTGTTGCTATGGTAATGGAACATTCAACTATAGAAATTAAACAAAGGTACATAAATGGATATCATTTTTCTAAAATTAGGCTGTGTTTGTAGTTAAAACCATAAAATTTCCATATTATATTTCCACAAAAGACCAAGATAACAATATTTTTTTTTAAAAATCCAAAAAAAAAAGCTCCAATAATGCTCTGCCATGATTCCAAGCAGACGACGCCTAGATGGCTGCCAAGTGCTCACTGGTGCTTCATCAAATCATAACTTATTGAAGAATATCGCTTAACTTTATACATTATGGCATGCTTCCTCCAGAATGTTCTTTGGTTGGTTTCAGCCTTGCACAGCCATTCAGGCCTCAGCTATAAATCAACACAAGGCCATCTGCCCAATCTTAATCCCTTCATTAAAAACTTCAGATAATGGAGAAACCTGAAACACAATGCTGATAGGTATTGCATTTGAAATAACATTCCAGGCTGATAGGTATTGCATTTGAAATAATATTCCAGGTAATCCATCTTTATACACACATTTAAAGGACCTTAGGGTGGAGTTAAAACATAAAGCAATAGTAGTCAAAATAATCCTCTGATAACTCAGATGATACCTCAGGGGCGTACAGCTGGCTGTTTGTTAAAGGGGCTTATGTATGGTGGTCAGAACAGGTTTGGTCACAAAGCCTATTCTCAAGAGATTAATCAACTGTGCCTGCACCAGTAATGTTAGCTAAGGGCCTGTTTGAGACCAATGGATGAAAACCACCCTTCTCAGATGTAAACCCTAGACTGAAAACTTGCCTCACTTATATGGGATCCTAATCCTTAGATATTTTAAATCTTGTTTGTGGATGAGTATTGCAGTGGTCTAAACTCACTGTCAGTCCTCATACAAACCCTGGTAATGATGTCATAGGACCAAAAAAGTTACTCCTATTACTGGTCCACTGAACTGATAAAACTTTACTCAAGTGAAATGAACTGCGGGTGGCTACACTAATGTGACCTCCAATTATCTAGGGGTGACACTCCAAATGCCTATGGCCTTCTGCAGGTTGTTCCCTGTAACCATGGAGGCTAGGGCTGTTAGTCGTAGCGGTAGCAGCCGAAGCAACAGGAAGTGTGGCCACAGGTTGTCATCTGCTTGAAAACATCTGGCCGGGGCTCGGTACATTTTTAGTGACAACTGGTGATGACCTCGAACTATGTACAGAGACTAACTAGTTTTACTCATTTTTATTAACAAACATCCAGTTAGCATGCATCTATAAGAATTGAACTAACATTTAAATGATTTTATTTTGAATATGAAATATGAGTTTAAACAAAATTGGTTTTATTTGCGTTCTAATTTATATGCAACTGCAGGACCGGTAAAAAGATCAAAGGACCAGTAAACTACAAATATTACTGGTCCTATTGTCCAGTATTCGAAAAATCAAGTCTTAACCTCTGGTATTAGAGTAAGTTTATTTCAGATTGATGAGTTCTTTTCCAGGTAACGGGTCATTATGGCCACCTACCAGAATGGCCACATACCAATATGGCCAATTTCTTGTTCTTTATGGCCACCTCTCCTTTTCCATACACATATAGTAAGAGATCAGTCAGAGAATATATTGGCAGGGTTTAAATCTTGAAGTAATCTCACAGAGGTTAATAAGGAAAGTCAAAAAAGCAGACAAAACTTTATAACAAGCAAAGTTGGTAGCTGCGAAGCAGCTAATGACTTAACTTGTACAATGGTAATGCGTGAGATACCTCATTCTTGTCAGTAAATATGATGGCCGAAAACTATCAACCAAATCATTGTACATCCGGGTTCTGTTGTTAAAAAGGAAGTGATTAAATGGCCAAAAACTGAGCTTTGCTGTGCTCATTCCCAGGGCTAGTTCTCTGTCCCACAAAACTGGATATGTTTTAACCACTCACGGGAGTGGACAAATTTAGGAGAAATATATGTGTTTTACCAACAATGGTAATATATGCGTGTTGTGACGTGCACAATTTGTTTTCCTTTGAAACTGACGCTAGATTGTGTATGTGATGCACCTCTGTTGAAAACAAAAACAGTGGGGCGCGTGCATCATTTGAAGCATCATCTACATAGCTCCCAATACATGTATGCTGGCACCATGAGTAGAATATTGCAGCTATGTTCAGAGCTTCGCTCGTCGTCGAAGCCATGCGTCATCATATTAAATGACATAGTTGAATTCTAGTGTGACAACATGAGCTGACAATGTTGATATGATCAAATGACAGCATGAACTGACAAAGTTGATGTAATCATTGACAGCCTGAACTTTGTTGCTAAGCATATCTGTCAACAAAATACAAAGGGAGATTTCTATGCAAAAACGAAGTATCACCAATTATTTTTTCGTTGAGGTAGAATTTGAATCAAATTCAAACTTTAACAAAAATATTTGTGTAAAAACAAACTTACCCCGGGAATGACGCTTATTGAACTTCGAGAACTTTGCAGCAACCTTCTGAAATCCACTATCACTGGAGTCACCGTGATTTCCGAGCCCTTTTTATCACGGAAGCAACGTTTACCCGATATCTGCGCCCCACAGAGGACGTCATCTATAAGCATGTTATCCAGCATTTCTCTTGTGCGTGGAATCTCACTCATTTTGTTGTCTTTGGGTGTGAATTGAACAGGCGATAGGTGCACTGTCACCTGGTTAGACGCCATGATGTCAACAAAACAGTTTCGCACCTGCATCTAACTGTCTTCCCATTGGCTATCCTGTTTTGCAGATTTCCTCGCTATAGTTTGGTGAAAATATATATAACTATATTAAATTGAAAGCTTTATATAAGAAAAGAGGAATTTAGGCAGCATGCTTTGTCTAACTACTTGATTAATCTTTCTTTATGAGAAAAGTTTTTACTAGACTAGCGCCAGCCTATAACCACGTCACGGATCAGAATTGTGCGCACGCCGTAGCTCAGAGGACTGGCACTAGTCTAAGATTTTACACGAACATTTTGAAAGACATAACGGGTTCATGTTTTGAATATCTGATTCAAACTCCGCCTTTTTAAAATCGAAACCATGGCGGAAGAAAAGAAACGACGACTTGACGATGACAGCAACGAAAACGACGAAGATGATGAGTGGATTGGTCCGATGCCGACTGAAGCATCAAAACCAAAGAAAAAGAAAGGTATAGGCTGTTCTTACCACAAAAATTCTGGTGCCCGTGTGTTTATGGCTCAGTTAACAGCGGAGGTTTAATTTGAAGTTGTGCATCTCACCAAACTGCACACCACGGCAATGGCAGGTCAATAGAATAGTGAACAGAATTGTAATTTCCAGGATTGCCATTCTGGCACTCTCCTAAGGGTGCGTTTCAAATAGCCGGGATGGCGAGCAGGACGGCAGCGGTTTCTCCATCAGAAAGCTGCCACTGTCCCACTCCATCCTCTGGGAATGTCCCAACTGCCGACGGGAAACTGCCGCAATTTAATCGGTCATGTTGTACTTTGCGACCTCAATTCTGGTACGTACCAGAATTGTGCAATTCTGGTACGTACCAGAATTGTTTATCACATGTAGCAATTCTAAAACGTACCAAAATTGGGCAATTCCGGTACGTACCAGAATTGTCCGACTATACAATTCTGGTACACGTTTTCTTCCAGAATTGTTACTACAATTCTGGGACGTACCAGAATTGTCCGTGAATTATTTTCCTATTGCTTGCTGAATGACGCCGTAAGTTAAGTACTTTGCCGCTAATATTCATTTCTTCCGGAACTGCTCGATATATTACGGCAAAGGAAGTGACCAACGGCACCATTTTGCCGGAAGGTAAAAAATTCTCATGCAATTCTGGTACGTCCCAGTATTGCCTGAATCAACAATTCTGGTACACTTAGAATCGTTCTGATAATTCTGGTACATTCTAGAATTGTTTGCAGGGAACAATTCTGGTACATACTAGAATTGCAAAATTATTTCAACAATTCTGGTACGTACCAGAATTGAGGTCGCAAAGTACAACATGACCACTAGAGGAGAGTTATTTGGGTGACCAGTGGCGGTTAACTGAGAAAACCTGCTGCCGTCCCGCTGACTACAAAGCAAAGCTTTTAATGCTTGTGCAGCTTGATAATAATTCTGTATTCCCCTTCAAATGCAGTCTCAAAGTAAAGACTTTGTTATCTGTGACATCATTCTTTGCTTGTACTTTGCGGAAACATATTGGAAACACATTGATATGAGCTTTATATTTGTGCAAAAAAACACAGAGTATGAGTAGCGATTGACCGATGGCATAAAAATTACAAGGTTAACCTGTAGCAAAATCGTCATTTCACACCTGATTTAAAGTAGAATTAATAAACAAGTAGAATGAGTTGAGTCGGTTCTAACGATCTGAATCGCATTAGAATTGAGCCACGGAAAGGCGAGTGATATCCTGCAGTCATGAAGTTACAACTTTGTAATCCGATGCCGTCATGATGACAGGATGCCATCTCATTATGACATCATTCTTTGCCATAATGATATTCTGCCGATAGAGGTTGCGGAAGCAAACTGTGCAGATAGCTGCGCACAATACAAATTCCGTCCAAATATACTTCTGGGATGGCGACAGTTTTCTAAGCATCAGTGTGTGTTAGAGATGCTTCTAGTCATAAACACTGTTTGCGGTGGTGCTTCATACCGCTCGCTGTGCTAGCTATTGAATTTTACAAACCATTAACATTTGATTGTCTGCCTCCTTAGGTCACAATATATAGCCTCAATCAAAATAAGGCAATTATTTATTTTTTGTTTATTTCAGTGCTAGAATTCGAACAGATTTACTTGGACAATATGCCTAACTCAGAAGCATATGAAAAAAGTTATATGCATAGAGATGTGGTGACCCATTTAGTAGTTGCTCAAAGGTAAGTGCTGGACATAATTCATTACAATTTACACCTCTATATCTTATTGAAGTGTGAGGGACCTCTTTTCTATAACTTTAAATGAGTAATACAAAAACCAAAATCAGTTTTGTCATACATGATAGATGATTCTCATCCCTAAGGAATTGAGAGAGATGGCCGTCACCAATTAGCTTACTTAGTTGGTGATTTACAATTACATACAGCCCAAAGTGTGTCAACCCAAACTGTGCCCTGCACCATAATGCCACTATTGATACTTGCACAGAACGGATTTAATCCACTACTTTGTGATGATGACAATGTTGACCTGAGTGAATATGCTTTGTTTATTGTGCATTTTGGGCTTGGACAACTGCCATGTAGGATAGCTCCCACAATCCACAGTGACTATGTACAGTCTTAAGCCATAGAGCAGATAGTGTTTATTACAGTAATATTCACTGGATATTTAGTTAGAGTAGAATCACGTCATACTGTACTAACTGTGTATGTCTTAACCCATTCATACCTGTACCACCAATAACCTCACAATTAATTTGTGGATATCTATTAAAACAAAATCAAATTCCTGAAAATATCTCAAAAAAACAAAAAAATTGTTGATCATTAACTAACTTCAAATATATTTTTGCCATTTATTATTTATAGCAAAGTTGTTTTCAAAAGTTCCTAAGGTCTAGATGATGTCTAGTCAAAGAGATCTCCAGGCATGAATGGGTTTATAAAGCATGTCATACAACATCTCTCATCCTTTTTCATTCAATGTTTTACTTGACTGCAGGACAGGCTTCATTCTCACAGCAAGTTGCGATGGGCATGTTAAGTTTTGGAAAAAATGTGAAGAAGGCGGCATTGAATTTGTCAAGCATTTCAGGAGCCATTTAGGTAGGTTTGATAAATAGGCATGCATCTTTGTTCATATAGTTTTCATCTTTATCGGTTGGGACAAGATCCCTGATGGTAACGGTTGACAGTGATCATTAATATGTTGTGAAGTATATAGTATTTGAGGACTTTTCTGAATGAATTGTTGTACCAGTTTCTTGAGAAAAGTAGTTTCTATAATCAGTTTTACTATATATCTAAGCAGTGTCTTAGCCAGGATTTAGAAACTGGGTGCCTAAAATTGGCAGTTGTAAAATATTTGGGCGTCCAATTTTTTAAGGGGGATCATAATATACTCATGTTTAAACCATAAACATGTATAAATTCATCAAAATAAGGCATGATATCATTAATCAATGGCATGCCGGCATGGAAATTATAAGGAGATGAAAAAAATTAATTATAAGCTTGAGATTGAGATTTTTTAGAAATTCCACACAAAAAAATTGGGTGTCCTGAGGGGTTCTTTTTAGGGTTTGGGTGTCCAAAAGGCACCCAGACGCCTTGCTGGCTAAGACCATGTATCTAAGGGAATTGGTTGGGATGTCAATATCAGGTGTTCCATTTACATTGTTTAAGGCTAGCATCGTGCAAATTAATGTTTGTCCTCAGTACCAATGTATATAATGTCAAAGATGTTTTTAAAGCTTTATTGCATATTATTTGCCATTATATGCTAATGACAAGCATGCTTATCTTATGTAGGTAATATTCAGGATATGGCGCTAAGTCGGAATGAAGAACTCTGCTGTACAATATCAGATGATCAATCTTACAAACTCTTTGATGTCGTCAATTTTGGTAGGTATTAAAGTTTTAATCATTACTTGAGTACATATTTTGTTTCCATGTTTGAGCTAAGAATTTGGATTTCTCCTTCAACAAGGCATTTGTTCCTAATTACTGATTAGTATTCAATATCAACTTTATATGGGTTAATTTCACATTTTTCTTCAGTCAGATGAATTTATAGGATTTTGCTTTTGAAATATTATATTACATCTACCTTTCACCAGGTTTTCCTTTGCATTTATTCTCTTTTTTTACAGATATGATTCACATGATGAAGTTGGGCTATGTACCTATTTGTTCTGAGTGGGTCTTCTCTCCTGGAGATGCCATAGCAGCTGTGGCCATGTAGGTACCTACTATTTGGATAAGTGATAATATGTAGAAAGTTAAGGCCCGTTCCCACTAAGGTTTTTTAGTGTAGCGACGGAACAGCGAGCGTTGCGAATTATGAGTCGCTGCGGTCTTTGCGCGGTCGGTAATAGATCGGTGTGGTCCGTTATGCCCTCGTTGCAGTCGGTACGCATCCGGAGCGGTTCGCTGTGGGCGAGCATCTGTTGCGATTTTTTTGAACATGTTCAAAAAAATCGCTGTAGAAAAAGTAGGGCACTGGATCGCTAATGGTCCGCGGTGCAGTCGCTGTAAAGTGGTTGTGGTCGTTGTGAGGTCGCTGTGCTATCGATGAGGTCGCTGTGCAATCTTAATCATCGTTATGCTATCGTCTCACTCGTTACGTACTCGTAATCTATCGTTACCCTAACGACCTATGGAAAGTTCAGTTAAGCCCCGTTCCCACATCTGCGATCTAGTGTAGCGACCGCAGCGAATTATAAATCGCTGCGGTCGCTGTGCAGTCGCTACACTAAAAAACCTTAGTGGGAACGGGCTCAACGATCTGGTCGCTACAAACATTAATTGGGTCAATCTACACCGACCACGCAGCGATTTATAATTCGCAACGCTCGCTGTTCGGTCGCTACACTAAAAAACCCTAGTGGGAACGGGCCTTTACACATCAATACATTTATAGCAATATTGCTTCTCAGGTGTGGATTCATAACTTCAGATGTTCCAAGGAATATCTTTGTTATATTATCGATGCATTGATATGTTAGAAACCAAGGTAATCAGACATAGCAATAAATGGCGCAAAATGCTACCTTTTTGCTGTCCAGTGACTATTCTTCAAGATGGTGTCCTATTTGGCAGAGCATTAATTGTCAGTGACATCAATTGTTTGTTTACATCACAGATTGAATAGCATGAGAAAAAAGTATGTAGTTCAAGGAATTGGAACAATTAACAAAAGAAATTTAATGTTACTGGTCATCCAATAAATGATCAGAAGCTTAAAAAGAAATAAAGCAATTTTTAATATAGTAACCTTTGACTGGGATATAATAAGCCTGAAATTGGAGGCGCCATTTGATATTAGATTTTTTCTTGCTGAATTTTCCAATGAACTGACATTAGATTTAATAGAAAACAAGCAAAATATGCCTATTGTTTAAGTTGCAACTGGCTTCTTGGTGTTCATTATGCTAAATTTACTTATACAGATCTGAAAAAGACAGCGCTAAAATACACATATACAATGGAAGAGAGGGTGAAACGCCGCTTCATACATTAGAAAAGCTGCATTTTAAACCTGTTTCACTTATCAGAGTAAGTATGAATTTCTTTTAAATTGTGTTGGTTTGAACCCAAAAGTATTTAGCAAATGGTATTGTATTGCTGTTGATGTCCTTCTGTCTATTTAATTGATTTTGTCAATGATTTCTAATGTTCAATTATAGGTAATTTGAAAGTCACAATCTTCACTCAAAAGTTAATTATCTAATGCAGTAATTTCCATTTTCTTTCGTAGAAAGTATGCTCAAGACCTGAGTTTTTATTAAATCCGAGCCATCTTTAGCATACAATAATCAGAAAATTTTCAAAGAAATCTAATAACAGGGTTATCCCAGTGTATTTTTTATACTAGTACGTGGATCATTTCATATTCTGGTATTCATTGTTCACCTAGAGTTGTCATAGCACCACCCTACAGTTGCTGCGAATGGAAATGGTCACTCCTGTAAAGCATCGGGATCACCTTCCACGCCTGTAGAGACATTTAGCAAGCTGGAATACATCTTTGAGCAAGCAGAAATATAATGCATTTAGGATAAAATTACAAGACTGGGTATGCTTGCATGCCACCTTCATGGTTTTCATGACATGATTTCTGATTTCTCTCCGCAGTACAACCCAGTATATGATGTAGCTGTATCAGCCGATGGTGCGGGAATGTTGGAATACTGGACAGGTCCCAAGCAGGATTACAAATTCCCCAAGAATATTAAGTGGGAGTACAAGACTGACACAGATCTCTATGAGTTTGCTAAAGTAAATCACATTTCCAGTAATTCTTCTACATGTACTTAAACCTCAATTAAGCTAATTTTAGAGGGGACTACCTTATTAAGATACACTGCCCTGAATCGGATAAATATTTATTTAAGTCATTTTTTGTTAAATTTACTACCTTCTTTTGAACTAGGGCTTATTGATTTATTTATTTTAGAATTTAAGTCACTTCATATGTGATAAATAAATTCAACTTATATTCTGCTTAACACATTCATGCCTTTAGGAGCCAAAACTGCCTGACTGTCTTGGTGGTACCAATTTCATGAAATAATACTTGCATAATATTTAAAAGAGAGTTTTTCATTAAAACTGTACCTACAACTGTCCTGCAAATAGTTTGCAAATTAATTTTCTATTCTGAAGTTTTGTTTTCAAAGTATGGCAGGTCAAGATGACACTCATCACGTAGATCTTCGTGCATAAATGGGTTCATGTTGATTGACTTTTGACTTTGTGTGCAACAATAAATGATCCGCGGATGTCTGAATTTATACTTACGAAATGTTCCAAGTATTTTGCTTGATCGACTAGTTTACACTTTCCTTTAAGTTTGTTTTAGTGTGCCCCTTGCTCTTTTTTCTACATGCCTTGCTCTGTCTATTACTTCAGGCTCGCACAGTCCCTGTGTCCATAGCATTCTCACCAAATGGCCAACTCATTGCAACACTTGCAAAAGACAGAAAGGTAAGACAATGGTTACTGTTCAGCCTAGGTAAATAGCCTCTGAATGGGGAGGGATGAGATGAATAAAGTTGGTCAATTGAATTTTTATTTTATTGCATATTTAAACACAAAATAGGTCAAATATAAGGATTGGCTATTTTTCAGTCCTTTTAAAAGGTTAATGGATTCAGAGCTAAAGAAAATAGTGATGATAAACTGTCATTTACAAAACTTAGACTAACTAACTGAAAGTTGAATACAGCTAGAAACATAACGTTGTGTGGGCTATTACTCACATAAACACAAGATCTCTTAGGTGTGTTGCAGTTTCCCATTTTTTCCATAGGTCAAATTTTGTACCAACTGATATCTTAAAAAGAAATATCATTGCTATTTCTCTATTATCAGACTAAATGCAATACCGAAGAACACTTAGTGTATTCTTTTCATTCTGCATGCATCTTTCAGGTGAGAGTGTTCAAGTTTCTGACTGGAAAACTGACGAAAGTCTTAGACGAATCTCTTCAGCATTTCACAGAGCTACAACAGGTAATTATTGACAGACTAGGTAATCCTACAGTATATTGCTTAATATATAGTTATGGACAGACTAATTAATACCATATTATATTACTCAACAGGTAGATAAATATAGACCAAGTAATATTATATTATATGGTTTAACAGGTAGATGTGGACAGACTTAAGTAATGAGATAGTATATTGATCAAAGAGAATCTCTGAATCTTATCTAGTAAAGGAATCAGTATAGCTTGGTTCTCTACCTGGGACAAATCACCACATTATATATCTCTCTGCTGGCAAAAGGTAAGTGAAGCATCTTTCCCACAAAATTGTTTTATTCACCATGATATAACATTTTTTGTTGGTTTGTGAGCCATACTGGCATGCATATTTAGACCGATGACTGCATCACTAAGCCTGGGCTCTCTGCTTATTTGTGATAGTTATTGAGACACTTGATTTGTTCGATACAGATGAAGCAGCAACTTCCCAACATGGAGTTTGGGAGGCGGATGGCAGCAGAGAGGGACTTGGAAAAATCAGATACTTTCTCACGTTGCAATGTTGGTAAGTGGCATTCAATATATATATATATTAGAGCTGCACTCACAGAAGGAGTTCAACTCATGAGCTCACCACCACTTTCACTCGTGAGCTCGTGGATGCGCGGTTTTTGCAATAATTATTCATTATTCAGCCCACCAATTAAGTAAGAAATACTTACTGATGGAGAATTGCTAACATTTACATGGTTATTTAATTTTAAAATGTGCTTGCATAGAAGAATACATAAATATATTTACATATTGCTTTCTATAGAGCGGTACAAAGGTCAGTATAACGCTCAACACTGCATGTATATATTGGAGATTGTAAACAAAACATGACAGCGATAAGCAGTAATAAGAACTTTTGTGTTAGGTGTTCTGTATTACGTTTGTGTTCCAAATATAGACGAGTTCGCGAGTTGACGACTTCAGCTCGAGCTCGGCTCGCCTGCCCTAGTGTTTGAGCCACTCGAGTTCGTGAGTGGTGAGTGCAGCTCTAATATATATATATATATATATATATATATATATGAAGATTTACACTTAATTTGTATGTACTTTTTCCAGCTTCTGCATTTTGTGACTTAAAATGTTTTTCAACCCAAAGTTCAGAAAATATGTTTGTTTTTTTGTAAGAGAAAAGATTTATGAATTTTATCTCAGTTTCAAGAGCTAACATTTTGTTACAGGTTTCATTATGACCATTTCTCGCTATTCTTTTTTAGGTATGTCACCTACTTTTGTTTATTCTTATTAAGTTTATAAGGACAATAAAACACTTTTTTAAAGGCTACAATGTATTTCATACACTTCAAATAAAAGGTTTGTGCATAAGATGTACATTTATCTCAATCTTTGTTTCAGTATTTGATGAGAGTGGAAACTTTATTTTGTATGGAACAATGTTAGGAGTAAAAGGTAAGTGAAACATCATTCAATTTGTCAATGTTATCTGGTCAAATAACTACATTTTATGTGTAGCATTGTTGTTACTTTTAGTAACTTTACTTACTCATGTTAGTTGAAATGCATACTGCTGTTTCACCTATCACCTTGTGACTTAAGTGTTATAAACACTTTTCATGTATGAAAAAATTAAAAAACACCAGGTTACCAGGTATGTTTATTTTCAATAGGAAGAGAACCATACTGAAATAAAGATTCATTTGTTTTATGCTTTTATACGCCCTAACCCATTTTATTGCCTCTCAGACTTGATTGCTACTTGTTGACTGCTATAAATCTTTACATCAGCTGTTCATTTCCTAGTCGTGCAATCAAGACTCCACATGTTAGAAATAAGTACTGACTTGAGGGGGTTTTGGTGATGACCCAGGAGGCAGTGATACGTCAAGATTCATTCTAATACAAGTAGTTACTCCAGTACTCAAGTTTGCTAATATTTTTCCATAAAACAATAAACATGATCTTATATACGTTTGTTTCCAGTTGTCAACTTGGTGACTAATAAATGCCTGAGAATACTTGGCAAGCCCGAGAACATTCGGGTGACTCATCTTACCCTCTACCAGGGGAACCTCAAGAAGGTCAATGCGGCCATAACAGTAGAGATGCATACTTCAGACAACCCTGGACTCCAGCACACAGAAAGTGACCCAACCTTATTTTGTACAGCCTTCAAGAAAAATCGCTTCTTTATGTTCACAAGGAGAGAGCCGGATGACACTAAGAGGTAGTCCATATGTTTAAGAATGATTAGTGATATATGCTTTTTCTTTTTAGAGATATGATCAGAACTGACCGAAACATATCATTCATTACTCCCAATTCAACCCTTACATTATTTCATTGCCTGCTCCTTCTTCTTGCTACCTTTTTCCACAATTAACAAACATTATCTTACAAAAATGCATTTTTCATTGGGGTGCTAAAGAGTAAAGTTTTGAATGAAAGTACAGTAAGATTTTTTCTTTGAATTCTTTCTTTTTGTTGCACTTAGAACTTACCAAAGCTTCAACTTTATCTAAGTGTGATATTAAAGATTTACTTAAGATAAACTAATTGAATGTCCTTCCCTGCTTTGGTGTAATTGAACTGTGTTATTGATTTGTCGTGTAACATTTACTACACACCTCTGCGTCAACCATTGTTTTGCATATTGTTTGAGTGTATGTGAGGTTGTTTGGAACCACACTATTGCTATTCATAGAAAGTTGGGTCGTTTACCATCTTTCTATTGTGCTTGCTGTTTTCTGGTTTCTGAACATATCATATATCTTCCATTGAAGTGATGAAGCCGAGCGTGATGTCTTCAATGAGAAACCCTCCAAAGAGGAACTGGTGGCTGTTACTCAGGTAAACTTATTTATTCTATTGTTCTTTCTACATCATCATTTATTTTTCTTGCTAGGTCTGTGAAGGGTTTAAGCCAGGAATAGGACATTTCAGTGAGGTCAGCTGGATGTCAAAATAGTGGGTTTGAATTTTAGTTGTCAGAGGACCATAGTCTTCTAGTCATGTAGTATAACTTATGAACCCAGTCACATGCTTATAGCCTGAAAGTGCTTCAGTCTTATTGTACTATTAGAGAGTTCATTAACCAATTCATACCTGTAGCAGGGACTTAGCCAGGACCCGTCCAGCCTCTCTTTTGGACAGGCAGTTTCCTGAAAACATCCTTTTTGCCAGGCAAAAATTTATTAAGAATTTACAATTTAAACATTCTTTTGGGTAATAACCACAAATTTTCCAAACAAACCATCTTCTAGGACATGGCTGAAAAGACCTGGCCACTTTGGTGATATCCTTTGGACTGTAGTATCTTATGTTCAAATGTAACTTCTTACAAATAAACACCCATCTCCCCCTTTAATTATTTGTGGTTTTATGCTTTTTCATAAGTTATTATCAAACCTATCATAGGTTTAGATGTCAGTTTTTGATGGTAAATCTAGGCAGGGGTGTCTTATGTTGAATTCTAAGTTGGTTATCCAGGCTGATAGATCATCTACTTATCTTTCAGGACTCGTCATATGCACAACTGTATGGAACAGCCACTATGCACACTACCATGGGAGATATCCACCTCAAACTCTTCCCTAACGAGTAAGTACATGTACTTAAACCCTTATGCTGCTGGTGGCTAATTTGGCACTTACAAAATGATGCAAAAAACTTTAAAAAATGACTGAAGCCCTGGTACATGGGTACTCATCTGAGAGTACTCATTAAGAGCTATCTAATGAAAACCAACATGACAAAGTTTAGATGGTTTTCAAGAATCTTTGCATCCTTGCACTTTGGTAGGAAAGTAGCCTCAGCCGTGGAAGGGTTGAGGTAGCTCACATCAATGTTGAACAATGCATCAGTGACACAAAGATATTCAATAACTGTAACTTTACTTTAGATTGTATTCTTTCATATTACTGTATGTGTCCCAAAAAAATCAAATTATATTTCTTACCTTTTCTTACTAGTTTTAGAAAAGTTTCAAAAATATTGTAAGTATCGCTCTGATAATAGTGAGCCTAAAATATATAGTCTATAATGTTTTCTTTTAATTATAGGTGCCCGCGAACAGTTGAGAATTTCTGCAAGCACACGAAGAATGGCTATTACAATGGACACATCTTCCATCGAGTTATCAAGGGCTTCATGATTCAGACTGGAGATCCCCAAGGTAAGGGTTTTGACTACATTTATTCCTCAGTAGAAATTCTAGGACATCCTAGGACCTGTGATCAGCCAGACATGATTTTCATTTTATTGTTTATTATGGCAGGCACACAACTGTGGTGTACATAGCTTTAGAGCAGGAATATGAGAATGTGAGAAGAAAATGTGTCAGTTTCAACCAAATGAATTTCATTCAGTGTGAATGCGTGGACATTACTTGAATATTGTATGCATTTTCAGGATTCAGAAATGTTTATGATCAGCTGAGAATATCTTTTCATCTTTCTACAAAATTATTGCACTAACAGTACTTTATTTACGATGTTGGACATCCAGATGCAAAATTGCTATTACCCAGCTAATGACTGTTTAGTCTTTGACCTTATTCCATAATCTGCTTACTTCTCTGTTTAGATGATTTTATATGTTTGTTACCAGTACTCCATTCTCCCTTCCTACTTATACTGGCTGGCCTCCATCTTATGGCCGCTGTGGAGACATTTTTGCAGACTGATATTTAGTTTGGATTATGGTTGATTGTGATAAAGATTACCAAGATCATTAGACAGAGATCTAGTGTACTTAATGAGATTCGCTTTGTAGAAAGAGGCTTCAGATCACCTCATGTTTAAGTACTTTTTATCAGAAATATAATTGAGATTCATGCTGGTGGGTAACTTATTAAGGTGGATGATAGTAATGATGCATTTCATTTCCTGCAAATACCCTGTATTCAAATCTGCTCTTATGATGATGAGGATGATGTGATTTAATTTCTGTAAATTCTAGGATTTCAGAGCTTTGCTATCAATTAGAAGATCAGTTATTTATAAATTACTGGATTCATATATAAGATATCAAAGCTGACTTTCAAATCCTGCAAATTCCTTGTATTAAGATCTATGCTTTTAATGATAAATTTAGGTTCCTGCAAAACCTCTCCATTCAGAACTACCCTAATGATGATAATGCATTTACTATCTGTAATTCGTATTCATATCTAAGCAGCCTTCCCTAAACCTGCATTCAGATCTATGAATTATCCCTAAACTTGCATTCATATTTATGGCACCATACCTTAATCTGTTTGCAGATTTATGAATTCATATTTATGGCACCTTACATAAACCTGTTGCAAATCTGTGAATTCATAATAATGGCACCTTACCTAAACCTGCAGATATTCCACCCCTACCTACGCCTGCATTCAGATCCAGGCCCCTGCCCCTAGACCTTTATAACTATCTTATCATTACCGCTGCAGGTAATGGCACTGGAGGAGAGTCTATCTGGGGAGGAGAGTTTGAGGATGAGTTCCACCCTAGTTTGCGCCATGATCGTCCGTATACCCTCAGTATGGCAAACGCTGGACCAAACACCAATGGATCACAATACTTCATCACCCTTGCACCTACAGTAAGTACATATCATATGCAATTTACAGATAATGTATGCTTTCTGTTAACCCTTAGTATGAGTGGATCACAATACTTAATCACTTTTTCACCAAAAAGAATTTATCATGAGTAAGTTTGGGATAATGTATGATTTTCTATTAAACCTTAGTATGAAAGGGTCAAGATACTTAATGGTAGGCCTAAATATGGCAGAGAAAGTAACGAAAATCGGAATTCCAAATTCTGGTAATATATGATTATCCATATACTCTCAGTATGGCAAATACAAAACCGAATACAAAATGGTCACAGTAGTTCATCGCTATTGTGCTCAAAGGAAGTATTATGCTATAGGATAGTCTTGAGTAATGTATGATGGTCTATATAACCTCGGTATGCTCCCCAGCCTTTGAGTTGGTTCAGGCTGGCTTAGAAATAACTATATAGGGCTTAGTGTTCATTGATTGAGTGGAAAAAGACTATAAAAACCAAGTGAATGATGTCAATAATTACAAGAAATAGTATATCAAGCAACACACTTACTTTCATGGCCTAGCTGATAGTATTTTTTGAAGAAGGCTAATTGATGCTGTTATACTTGAACTGTATAGGAGTATAATTTGCAATAGTAGTAAATTGTAAATTCATTTTTATTTCACGTTTGAAGAATTGTCCCCATTTTCTTATGGTCATAGTCTTATGAATTTTATGCTATATTTCAGCCTTGGTTGGACAAAAAGCACACAGTGTTTGGCCGGGTGATCAAAGGCATGGAGGTGGTACAGAATATTGGTGTAGTTAAAACTAACCCCAAAACTGACAAACCTTATGATGATATCAGAATCATCAACATAACTGTGAAATAACTTATAGATAGGCATGAACAAAAGGTTATGGATAATAGACAATACCGGCCAATTTTGGGTGTGAGAATATCAAATACTTTCAAGAATAATTTTTGCTGGTTTTCACAAAGGTATGCAAATTGCTAATATCTAAGAAAATACTAGTTATCAACAAGTTACAATCACATCCATTGTACCACTACAGGTGAACTTGGATATGACAGACCCCTGTAAGACGGATTTTTGCATATGACGCACGATATGCTTGGTCCCAGTCCGATGCATATCAAGTATATGACGGACCAATTTTCCTGGTCCCATTGAGTCTGTCATATCCAAGTTCACCTGTATATAGAAAACTGTGTTGAATGTGTCCCAAAAGACCACAAATGTTTCTTTTGATCAAGAACATTAAGAGCAGAGATTAGAAATGAAATTCTTATTTTGAACATTTAAAGGAAAAATCTAATTTATGTCACTTTACAACATAAAAATTAATTTTAGGTAGGCAACAATACAAGGAAAGTGGTGAAACAAGTCAAAATACTAATGAATAATAAAAGAAAGTATGTGCTGTTTAAGTAAAGTTAGTCCAAATAATCATAAATATACACTTATTTCACATGTGTCATTATACGTGTCATCAATATATATGTCATACCATTTGTATCATATTGCTCATAAATAAAGACATCTTTTTAAATGAATTGTAGTTTTGAATTGCATTCATGATTCCCTTTGACGAAGCAAAATGCCATTGTGCCCGGTGTTCTTCTAGCACATGCAATATACTCACCTATGTATCTAAACATTATCAATTTATCATAGATTGTATCCAATTCTTTGACAAGAACACCATAACCACTTTTAAGGATAGAATTTTACAACAAAATACATAACAACTATTATTTTGTTTGAACATGTTTATTGTCTTTTGAGTAATTTGTGTCCATGGTAGTTAGAAATTTTTACCAATTTATATGGTGGTTAATGGCAGACAACGAATTAATTCTGTAGTTACCATTTAGGTTTCCTGACAACGTTCATGACACTGATTCACATTAGCCCCATTTTACCTTGTTCATACCTGGTCACTGAGGATCTTACTACTTTGATAAATATCTTAAAACAGTATTTTCCCATCAGGAGTCTTCAGTACAAAATACAGCAAAAGTATTCTGGTATCAATTTGATGATTTGCGGTACATATACTACTAGATAAATTTAACTTTTTCCTTCCATAAAAATCAGTTTTATCTGAAAAATGGCTGAAACCCTGGCACATAAGTATATATCTTAGAGTGCTCAGCAAGAGCTATCCAATAAATACCAACATAACAGGGTTTAGATAGTTATCAAAAATCTTTGCGTCCTAGCGCTTTGCACTAAAGTAGCCTCAGCATCAGAAGGCTATACAGGGGCTACTATATATCTTATCAGTTTGTCAGGTTATCAGTTAAATGTATATGTATGCACGCACACACACAAACATGTATATATCTATATATATATCTATATATCTATCTATATATATATATATATATATATATATGTACAGTCAAACCTCTATTAAGCGACCGCTCAAGGGAAATGTCAAAAGTGGTCTTTTAAGGAGGTGGTCTCTTAAGAAGGGATTGAGGGTCTGAGCGAGGTTATGAAAAAACAAGGAATTTCCAACAATGACCTCGAATTATTGAGGTTGTTATGTTTAGCTGTGTTTGTTGAAATTTCCTCCTTAATACTTTAAGAATAAAACAATTCAGAAAAATAAAGGTTGAACAATATCATTAATTGAGGACCCTCAGAAATGATATACTTTCAATTTTTTACCGATTATTTCATTATTCTATTGTGCCCTTTCCAATATACAAGGCGTCTAGGCATTCAAGTGGCCGTTCAACGAAGGACCATTTACTCTTAGGGATAAGATTTTATGGTCGTTGGTCGCGTCAAGCAAGTGGTCGCTTAATTAAGGTAAAATATAGAGGGAATAGCCTTGGGGGGATTTGAAACGGTCGTTCAAGGCAAGTGGTCGTTTAAGAGAAGTGGTCGTTGAGGCAAGTTTGACTGTATATGTATATGCATACACACATATAGACATATTCATGTATGTGTGTTTGCATGAGATTGTATATTTTCATGCAAAAATCTGTATATTTTAAGAATGTGTTTTTCAGAAAAATAGCAAGTGAAAATAGTTTGATATTTGTAATTGAAATAATTCAATTGTAAAATATATAAACCACTATATGCATTCCATAAATCCCAAACACTTAGACTACCACTATAAAAGCTCTGGAGTATAAACAATAAATATCAAGGCACATTTTGATGTGAAAACACTTCATTCACACCCAAATCTCAAAAATTCATTTAATAAAAATAAAAACAAAAATAGCATTTGTAAAGTAATATACCTCTTAAGAGTATCGAAGAATAATATCAAACAACACAGCCTGTTGTTTCCTGTAATCCTAGTTTCAATTTAAAAGCTGCTTCCCTCATTCAAACAGCTTTGAGAGCTCAAAATTAATAAACGCTTCCTGTACCACGTTTGTCTTTAAGATGTCTCTTGCAGCGTTATTGCACAAACAGACCTGCAATATACCTTTGACTTAACCATGCCATACCCATAATAGACATAATGTCCTAAATAAATTATCTTAATCTTAATAATAAATACTCTTGGTAAATTCCACCAGAAAGTGTCTGTATGAATATTTGTATTAGTGCAAATATTTAATTGCATTACAGATACGCGCTAGCTGCCTTGTGATGTTAGTTGATTTGAGATTCTTGCAAGCCAGTCTTTCCACATCTTAAGCTTGATAAATGTTAACCTCTTTAGCCCTACAAAGCTTTTTGAAGTAGGAGAAAAATTGCAGTCACACACAGCTTAAATAATCTCATATAAAGTAATCTCACTTTCAAAACTCAATGGCATAAAACTAACTTAGATAGTAATCTATTTCATAAACACATAGACCTATGAACCCTACAAGCATGCTTAAACTGGACCTTCCAGTCTGCTATACACAGTTCAGTCTTTGACTGCTGTTTGACTATCACTTTAAACTACAAGGTAAAATGCAACATTTATGAGTATTTACAAGTGTGAAAGTCAAGCTTTTCTTTCACAGAGACAATATCAATGGCTTCCTGGTGAGATTCACAGTGGCACAGTGGTTGAGAGCAAAATACAGATGCAGATTTTGGACCCAGAGTTCCATTCCCCAGCACATAAAAAATACTGAGATTCAAATTTGGCCAACTGGAAATATATAGAATAATTTTTCAATATCTTTCTTATCCTAATGATAAAGTTTAAGTTAAACAAAGATCTTGGCCCAAGGTACCCCCTAAACCTGTACCTATACTTCAACACGTTTATGCTTACAGTTTTCCCGCTAATTGCCACGTGAAGAGCATTTATGTCTAGGGAAATAACTTCATATTTGAACATGAATTTGTAAAGTATGTGGAGTTGAGTTCTTTAATTCTAATTAGCATTTATCCTTCAAGATCTGCTTTGGTGACCAAGATATCACCAAATAGTATGGCCACTGCATGCAAGAATGGGTTGAATGCAGGGAATAAGCCAGGACGCATCCATCCTGTCTTTTGACTGGGCAGTTTCCTCCAAAACTCCTTTTTAGACAGGCAAAACTTTATACAAAGAAATCTTTGATATTTCCTTTTTTCGACATATTACCATACCTTTTCAACACAAACCATCTTTTTAGACATGACTAAGGTGTAAATTGCATGAAAGGTTTTTAAGCAGCTGAGCAGCTTAATCTGGATGGGCAGAAATTTAGATCCTGACTAAGACCCTGGTTGAATGTAGTCCTTGTAGATATTGGGCTCCACTTCAGGTACTAAATAGATTCATAGCTCATCATGAGGAGGCATCTCTCCTTGCCCCTCCTCCTCCTCTTCCTCATCATCCAAGGAGTTCAAGATGGCCTGTACTTGTTCCAAAGAACTGGTGACCACTTTCCAACCCTGAAGGCAAAAGAAAAAAAAGTGAAAATCATGAAAGGTTGGCAGCTATACACATGAACACATATATCTTTTAGTCAGAAACATCTCTAGGTCACTACAGTTAGAGGACAAAACCAACGCTAGAGTCCCTAAAAGTGTCCATCCATCTAGTATAGCAACAATTCAATAGTTATACATTTGTTATGAATATCTATCTTATTTAAACCTCACTACAATGTCAGTTAAACCATAATATCAAATTTCTGTCAGAAATAATTCCATCTGATAAAGCAGTTGTTTGTTACTTTTAAGTGATTAAAAATTGTTAATGATAATTTGCTGATAAGAATACATTCATAAACATGCATACATACATTTATCTATACATACTGACATACATACCATACATACAGATAGATAATTAATATGTATTATTGTGTAATATGTATTTCCTCTTACCTCTTCAGAAACTGCCATAATTTCGTCCTTCACCACACCACCATCATGATTTCCATCTAAGACTCTAAATGCCTGTTAACAGAACAGAATGATGAAGATGTTACATTTTCATAGTTATAAAGCATGAATGAACCATACCATGGATCCCTTAAAGCAAACTATTTCTTTGTTTTCCATGAACGACAAGATGAAAAAGTTGAAATAACCACAAGCCTTTTCTCAGCGCAGTCTTTTCTTATAGTAATATACACATACTTAATAAATATCTAAAATCATATATTGGTCTTCTAATTTGTATTCAGAATTTTGATTATCTATACTTACTGAACATTTTGAGGCTAAATCATAACTAGCCAGTCATAAGTGGTGAAAGATGCCAGAATACCTCGTGAAAATCATGGTAACTTTCTCACATGCTCTGGCCAGGATTCAAACAAGTAAATATTACATTAAACACCAAGAAATCTCAACTACTGCATTGTCTAACCAGCATGGGACAAAGAGCTGTAATCAAAATGCAAAAATTTATCTGTACACAGTTTATACTGTTACACTTAACCACACGTGACAGTATGTTCAAAAACATTTTCTACACTACAAGATAGTGCACTTGGACATTACAAGGAAGTTAAAAGGTAAAGTATGGTAGCAGAGGTGAGAAATCAAATAAAGGTTGTTTTACCTTCCTGAAGGCAAACTGGTAGCCAGTCCCAGCTTCTTTATTCAGCTGATCTATGTCTGCTTTCTGCAAGAAAGGGATAACTTGATATAGCCTATAAGCAAGTCATAGTGTAGAAAGGGATCACATAACATTTGTAACCTTGTGATGGAGTAAATATTTTATAATAGGTGGCGTGCTGCCAGTTCCCAAAATAGCAAACACTAAATATGGTACTATTCTTGTATTTGACATGGTATATTACAGTTGAAACACAGGCTCCCATGATCAGGCTGTTAAATTCCAGGGTTATTATCTGGTAGGGTAATCAAAAATTGAAATCCACTCCCCCAAACTGACCCACTTCCCTAACTCAAAAGATCCACTTTCCCACAAACTAATGCTTATGAATTGGCTATGTAAAGCTGTAGGCAAGATCAAGGCCAATGAACCACAGGAACATCAGGGACAGCAATTGTACTTGATAGACTAGTAGTCCAGTAGCCAGATCAAGAAAAGTGCTCTATTTTAGAAGTTAGGTTAACCCGAGAGCTAGAAAATTTCCGTTGGTATCATGTTTTAGGCCCACACTTGGGGCATACCGCCAGGGTGGATGTAGACTTCAGAAGTGGTGCACATCTTTTTTACGGGGTCATGTCTTAGACACCCCACTATATGTAAAAAGGCCCCAAAATGGTCAAAATAATAGGTATAGGGGTAGGAAAGCCACCCTAAAACAGCCATAACTCAGCTTAAACCAATCATAGGGATCAGTGTTTGGTATTAAAATGTTGGTATGAAAGAGAAGTATCTTTTGAAATATTAAATACATAACCAACTCTATCCCATGATGTAATAAAGGTCATTCAAGGTCAAAATGGCTGCCAAATCAAGAATCTGGGATTTTCCGATATTTTATAGTTTCCGTTTATAAACTTCTCAGTTTTTTTGACGGTATGTATTTCTTTTTTGTAGCCACTTTTTCTGAAGGAATGTCTTTTAATGGAATTGTTGAACATTTTAGAAAGTTCATTGACTAGAGTTTTAAGTCCAATTTTGAGCTGTAAGGTACAAAGTAGGGTACCAAGCCCACCTGGAGACCCCAAAAAGTGCCTAAAATGGTAAAAATTTGAAAATCAAAATGACTTTATCTTAAATTTTATAAGTAGGAAGGGAGCAGATGATGTACCAAAACATCAGGTTTAATTTTCTCCTCAATCTGGAAGATTATGGAAAAATAATATTGAAATTAAGGGGTTGTTGAAGGTCAAATAAAGGTCGAAATGCCATTTTTCCTCTAAAAATTTCAAATTCTGATCAAGAAATTTTGATGAAGTAGTTGTGTTTTGTCATTATTTAATTTCCAAACCAAGTTACCACAATGATTGATGGATAAATAATCTCAAATATGGTCCAACAAATCATTTTTTACCATTTACCGGTGAAAATGAAGTAGTTTTAAGTCAATAAGGAGGTGTGGAAGGTGGCATTTGGCTATTCCATGCTTATAATAAGTGTTTACGAACGGGTTGTGAGAAGGTGCTAGTATGGGACCACTGTTTAGGTCATAAAAGTTGTGAGCACCAAACAATATAGGCATTGTTTGGTATCAATTTTTTTGTTGTAAGACAGTCTTTCTATTCCATGCAACCAACCAAGGGTAGGGTCTATTGTTGTGATACTAGAGGTCATTCAAGGTCAAACTAACCCCAATTTCATAATTTGAGGCATTTTGTCTTTGAATTTTCCATTAAACAGCTTATCATATTCTCCTAGAATACATATTTTATCCTGGAAATATTTTTAGGTGAGAAATAATTTTTAAAAAGGATTCTGAGACATTTTTAGGTCACTTCAAGAGAAAGTCTGGACCAATTTGGAATATTTCAGGGCCAAAATTACAAATGTCTGGTTACGGGTGCACTCACATATTTAAGCGAAGCAGCAGAAAGTTGACATAACAGATCAAGTCATATCTTATGGTATGTCAGTTTTCATTTTCAGTAGGGAGAATAAGCCTTTTAACTTGCAGCATTACTTGCCTATTGTGCTTGTCATGTAAGATTATAAAGGCAGTGTAATATATCTCTGAGATTTAAGGAAAAAATGAAGGTCAAATAAAGGTCAAAACATCATTTTTTCTCTAAAAAATTCAAATTTTGATGAAGAAATTTTGATGGAGTAGTTTGTGTTTTGTTATTACATAATATCCTAACCACATTACTACAATAATTGACAGACATGATACCTTAAATATGTTTTAGCAAAACATTTCTACCCTTTACCTGTGAAAATGAAGTAGTTTAAAGTCAATATGGAGGTGTGGAAGGTGGCATTTGGTTATTCCATGCATATAATAAGAGTTTACGAACGGGTTGTGAGAAGGTGCTAGTATGGGACCACTCTTTAGGTTATAAAAGTTGTGAGCACCAAACATTATAGGCATTGTTTGGTACCTAAATGTTTGTTGTAAGACAATCTTTCCATTCCATGCAACCAGCCTAGGGTAGGGTCTATTGTTGTGATACTAGAGGTCATTCAAGGTCAAACTAACCCCAATTTCATGATTTAAGGCATTTTGTCTTTGGATTTTCCACTTAGCAGCTTATCAAATTCTCATAGAATACATATTTTATCCTGGAAATATTTTTAGGTGAGAAATATTTCTTAAAAAGGATTCTGAGACATTTTCAGGTCATTTCAAGAGAAAGTTTGAACCAATCTGGAATATTTAGGGGCCAAAATGACAAAATGCCTGATTACGGGTGCACTCAAATATTTAAGTGAAGCAGCAGAAAGTTGACATAACTGATAGAGACTCATATCTTATGGCATGTCAGCTTTCATTTTTAATGGGGAGAATAAGTCTTTCAACTTGCCTATTGTGTTTTTTATGTAAGATTATAAAGGCAGTGTAAAATATCTTTGAGATTTAAGGACAAAATGAAGGTCAAATAAAGGTCAAAACGTCATTTTTTCTCTAAAAAGTTCAAATTTTGATGATGAAATTTTGATGAGATACTTCTGTTTTGTCATTTCATAATTTGGTGAGCCTGTCACCACAATAATTGACAGACAAGATACCTTAAATATGTTTAACAAAAAAGATTTACCCTTTACCTGTGAAAATGTGCTAGTAACATATGGGACTGCTGTTTAGGTCATAAAAGTTGTGAGCACCAAACATTATAGGCATTGTTTGCTATCAAAATGCTTGTTGTAAGACAATCTTTCCATTTCATGCAACCAGGCTAGTGTAGGGCATTTTGCAATGATATAAGAGGTCATTCAAGGTCAAACTACCCCCAATTTCATGACTTAAGGCATTTTGTCTTTGAATTGCCTGTGTAGTATCTCATCAAATTCTCCTAGAATACATATCTAATGATATCTTTTCCTGCAAATATTATTTTTAGGTGAGAAATATCTTTTAAAAGAGAAACTCATGCCTTTTAAGGTTATTTCAAGACAAAGTCTGTGCTAATCGTGAATATCTAGGCATCAAAATGACAAAATGCCTGATTTTAGGTGCACCCAAATATCAATTTAGCAGCAGAAAGTTGACACAACAGCCTTATCATATGGTACGTCAGCTTTCATTTTCAATTGGGCATATACGCCTTTTAACTTGCCAATTTGTGCTTGCCACGTAAGGTTAAAGATAGCGTTAAATATTATTGAGATTTAAGGAAAAATGGAATGTCAAACCAAGGTCAAAAGGTCACATAGAGCATTTTCGAATTTGAATATTCACGATTAGAACCGACTTTGTCTTGAAATAACCTTAAAAGGCATGAGTTTCTCTTTTAAAAGACATTTCTCACCTAAAAATAATATTTGCAGGAAAAAATATCATCAAATATGTATTCTAGGAGAACTTGATGAGATACTACACAGGCAATTCAAAGATAAAATGCCTTAAGTCATGAAATTAGGGGTAGTTTGACCTTGAATGACCTCTCATATCACAGCAAAATGCCCTACACTAGCCTGGTTGCATGAAATGGAAAGATTGTCGTACAACAAGCATTTTAATAGCAAACGATGCCTATAATGTTTGGTGCTCACAACTTTTATGACCTAAACAGTGGTCCCATATGTTACTAGCACTTGCTAACAACTCGATTAGGCATGAATTGTCCAATAGCACATTCCACATCTGCATATTACCTTGAAACTAGTACTTCATTTTCACGGGTAAAGGGTAAACTTTTTTTGTTAAAACATATTTAAGGTAACTTTTCTGTCAATTAAAGTGGTGACATGCTTAAGAAATTATGTATTGACAAAAAAGAAGAACCTTATCAAAATTTCATCATCAAAATTTGAACTTTTTAGAGAAAAAGTGACGTTTTGACCTTTATTTGACCTTCATTTTGTCCTTAAATCTCAAAGATATTTTACACTGCCTTTATAATCTTACATAAAAAATACAATAGGCAAGGTAAAAGACTTATTCTCCCCATTAAAAATGAAAGCTGACATGCCATAAGATATGAGTCTCTATCTGTTATGTCAACTTTCTGCTGCTTCACTTAAATATTTGAGTGCACCCGTAATCAGGCATTTTGTTATTTTGGCCCCTAAATATTCCAGATTGGTTCAAACTTTCTCTTGAAATGACCTGACAATGTCTCAGAATCCTTTTTGAAAACTATTTCTCACCTAAAAATATTTCCAGGATAAAATATGTATTCTAGAAAAATTTGATAAGCTGCTAAGTGGAAAATCCAAAGACAAAATGCCTTAAATCATGAAATTGGGGTTAGTTTGACCTTGAATGACCTCTAGTATCACAACAATAGACCCTACCCTAGGCTGGTTGCATGGAATGGAAAGATTGTCTTACAACAAACATTTAGGTACCAAACAATGCCTATAATGTTTGGTGCTCACAACTTTTATGACCTAAACAGTGGTCCCATACTAGCACCTTCTCACAACCCGTTCGTAAACACTTATTATAAGCATGGAAAAGCCAAATGCCACCTTCCACACCTCCATATTGACTTTCAACTACTTTATTTTTACAGGTAAAGGGTGGAAATGTTTTCCTAAAACATATTTAAGGTATCTTGTCTGTCAATTATTGTGGTAATGTGGTTAGAATATTATGTAATAACAAAACACAAACTACTCCATCAAAATTTCTTCATCAAAATTTGAATTTTTTAGAGAAAAAATGATGTTTTGACCTTTATTTGACCTTCATTTTTTCCTTAAATCTCAGAGATATTTTACACTGCCTTTATAATCTTACATGACAAGCACAATAGGCAAGTAATGCTGCAAGTTAAAAGGCTTATTCTCCCTACTGAAAATGAAAACTGACATACCATAAGATATGACTCGATCTGTTATGTCAACTTTCTGCTGCTTCACTTAAATATGTGAGTGCGCCCGTAACCAAACATTTGTTATTTTGGCCCTGAAATATTCCAAATTGGTCCAGACTTTCTCTTGAAATGACCTAAAAATGTCTCAGAATCCTTTTTAAAATTCATATCTCAGCTAAAAATATTTCCAGGATAAAAAATGTATTCTAGGAGAATATGATAAGCTGCTTAATGGAAAATTCAAAGACAAAATGCCTCAAATTATGAAATTGGGGTTAGTTTGACCTTGAATGACCTCTAGTATCACAACAATAGACCCTACCCTTGGTTGGTTGCATGGAATGGAAAGACTGTCTTACAACAAAAAGATTGATACCAAACAATGCCTATATTGTTTGGTGCTCACAACTTTTATGACCTAAACAGTGGTCCCATACTAGCACCTTCTCACAACCCGTTCGTAAACACTTATTATAAGCATGGAATAGCCAAATGCCACCTTCCACACCTCCCTATTGACTTAAAACTATTTCATTTTCACCTGTGAATGGTAAAAAATGATTTGTTGGACCATATTTGAGATTATTTATCCATCAATCATTGTGGTAACTTGGTTTGGAAATTAAATAGTGACAAAACACAACTACTTCATCAAAATTTCTTGATCAAAATATGAATTTTTAGAGAAATAAATACATTTTGACCTTTATTTGACCTTCAACAACCCCTTAATTTCAATATTATTCTTCCATAATCTTCCAGATTGAGTAGAAAATTAAACCTGATGTTTTGGTACATCATCTGCTCCCTTCCTACTTATAAAACTTAAGATAAAGTCATTTTGATTTTCAAATTTTCACCATTTAAGGCACTTTTTGGGGTCTCCAGGTGGGCTTAGTACCCTACTTTGTACCTTACAGCTCAAAATTAGACTTAAAACTCTAGTCAATGAACTTTCTAAAATGTTCAACAATTCCATTAAAAGACATTCCTTCAGAAAAAGTGGCTACAAAAAAGAAATACATACCGTCAAAAAAACTGAGAAGTTTATAAACGGAAACTATAAAATATCGGAAAATCCCAGATTCTTGATTTGGCAGCCATTTTGACCTTGAATGACCTTTATTACATCATGGGATAGAGTTGGTTATGTATTTAATATTTCAAAAGATACTTCTCTTTCATACCAACATTTTAATACCAAACACTGATCCCTATGATTGGTTTAAGCTGAGTTATGGCTGTTTTAGGGTGGCTTTCCTACCCCTATACCTATTATTTTGACCATTTTGGGGCCTTTTTACATATAGTGGGGTGTCTAAGACATGACCCCGTAAAAAAGATGTGCACCACTTCTGAAGTCTACATCCACCCTGGCGGTATGCCCCAAGTGTGGGCCTAAAACATGATACCAACGGAAATTTTCTAGCTCTCGGGTTAACCTGAATCCCAAAAATGGGTGGCTGGCTACTGTACTATAGCACCAGTCTAAATTCACAGATTATTGATTAGAAACAAAATGTTGAAAATTGCTTCTCCGACTGCCATTTTCTGGTATAAAATACAGAAGTCAAGCAGTCAAGTAATCCTTAGCGTTGTGATTGTGGACACTTTATGTTTGAGGTATCATTTTTAGAAAACCATCTAACCCTTTTCTTTTGTGCTAACAGGATAAGTTGCCCTTTTTTCTTACAAGCCCTACACCTTACATGTGCATCTGCATAACATTGTGATTCAAATATGAAAGAGCAGAGTAGTGCCTGATTAAAAAAGGCAATGTTTCAAACATAGCCTGGGTACTTACCCCTAAAATAAGTCTCATTAGCATCTCAAAATCCAATGGTCTTTTCTCTCTTCTAATCACAGCTAGCAATTGATCACTGAAATTGAGAAACATTGACATTTAGAATCTTTCATCTTGTCTAGGAAATTGAATATATAATATAACAGAAAAAGTGGGTCATGCATTGACCTTGAAAATCAATTTTACTCCAAAATCAAGTAATTGGTTTATGGTGGCATATGGGTTTAATTTGTGAATATAAGAATTTTAAATTTTTTACTCATGTTAAAGCCTACACCTATTTCCTCAATTAGGCCAGCCTAGCTCTGACAATAAACACTTTCTTTAGACTAAAAAGTAAAATATCAGTATGGCAGAGGAAAACTGAGTCAACATATCAACCCCATAATCTACCACTGATTCAATTCATTTGAATGATTTACATCACTTGAGAGGTTGACGGGCTTATTAACTCTCCACTCTTGTAGTCAGACCAGGCCAGTGGAAAGTAGTGATAGCAAGAATACCTCAGTATTCAAAAAGAATTTGCTTATTTGAAAACCATGACCCACATTCTAAGAGAAGGTATCTATCTAATATCCTTTAAGATTCTGAAGATCCTAGGAATCAAATAAAAGCAGAGAAAATGAATTTTCAACTAAATTGTTATATATGTTTCTATGACATACTCTCTAGTAGATACATGAATTGGCAATGCAATATATCAAATAATATCAGTGACATTCCAACTCACATGACTTGTTCTTTAGTGTTCATCACATCATCAAAGCCCGTGTACGAGACATCACCGAATGAGACCTGAGGATTGAAGGCTGTGGAGTCACAGCTGCTGAGGTCATGCTTCAGAGTCAGGTGGTGGTTCCACCAGATATTGACAGCAACGTTACTGCCATCTGACCGTACCTGGTGAATCCTGTAATGGTGCAGCAAGGAGAAGTCAGGGGATTGAATTATGATTCTGAGGCCATGGCAAAATAAAATACTGTAGAACACATATATGACGCGTGTCCCAAATATAGCGAATTGGGGAATTTTCACATCATAGCATATCTCTATGTTAGCGACGGTAGCCAGTGCAGTAAGAAAAAAGTACAGCGTTTTTATATATAGCGAAGCGGAACCACACACTATGTACGCTATACATGCTAACATTGTGTGTTCTACAGTATGTAAAAATGAGTCACATTTGCAACAGTCATCAGCAATCATATTAGGTGTTCATACTATCACATGGTAAATAACTAAAATACTTGCAGTTGTACAGGTAAAAAGCATTGAACTGATAAGATAACATGGTGACAAAAACCATACCATTGCCATATATCCCATATCGCAGTCAAACACTCCACAATCAAATATCATGGCCACATACTCTGGCCACACATTTCATATCAAGGTCACATATTCCATATCACAGTAAATTAATCCATGAAATATTAGTTTCAAGATAGCTAATAAAGAAAGGTTTACCATAGGTAAGGAATAAATAGGCAATCCCCTGCCTTCAGATGGATTTTGTAGTATTCAACATCAGCCAGGCCTGGGTATTTGTAATAATCGACCCTGAAATGAAATAAAATATTGAGTAACACTCCATCAGCAAGAAACTTGTCCCTACTTGATAGTGTTTGTTTAGCCTTCTTTTAAAGACCCAGATAATATGAGATCATTTGGATGGATAAAACCCTGAGAGATGATCCTGATATGCAGTTTCATTTATCATAAAATCTCCCATCAGAGGCCACAAATAGATAACCACAATATGGGCAAGCTGCTATTTGGATTTTTTTCAATTTTCCTATCATGAATATAGAAGCTAAATCAAGACAAGCTAGTTGTTCATTAACTGTAGAGAAAAATGGGGTAATTTCCTGTGGAAAACTTCCAGTAAAGTCACTTTGTAGCAGCCAAGTTGCTCCACTAGCAAGAAAAAAATGTTTGAGATAGGGACAGATTAAAATAAGTAAGAAAGATGATGGAAATGGTTCACCTGCTGGCAACTTACTCAAAATGTTTCGGTTGCCCACCACAATTTTTCCCCAAACCTTCCAGGAAATTCTACCATGAATAAACTTACCTATCCACATCTATATTTGAGAATGAACCTTCTGGCCTGTCTAGGTCCACTTTGTCTCCATAGACATGCGGGTCAACCATCACAAACTGCTTTGTTCCTCTGTACAGGCAGATTATGTTATCAGCAGCATCCGTATGAACCACAGACTTGGTGCCCCCGCTGCTAAACCACATGATCTAAAAAAATATATTCTTAACTATTGTTCAAAGGATTATTGGATAATCATTGAATAGGTCAATAGCTTTTGACCGAGTGATCAATCATAGCCATAGGCATAATCATTTATAAATGATAATTCACAATTATGATATTAAATAATGGTTGATAAATAGCAGTTTCTGCTAAAATTTACATTTAAAGAGTACTGTTCATTTGGCGAGATAGGTTCCAAACTAGCATAGAAACATCAAATCACTCAAACTTACACAATTTAATATGAAAAAGGAGCACAGATATTGACAATAAACTCCCCAATTTCATTCCCTAAGATATGTCATAAAGTTGCCATCTTAAGAGACTTGAAATACCTCAAAAAACAGGGAAAAGGTAGAGATACTGTCAATAGTAGGAGGCATACAAACACAGACATACAATTGTGGTGAGTATGTCAACAATGTCATAGGGACAATGTGAGGTTTGGTTCTAAAGACTAGAACCAATCAATCGAATGGCCCCGGGTTAGGGTGATCCTAATTTTGTGGGAGTGGGACTATAGGGACTAGGATTTTTTTTAAATTTATAAGTTATCCTATAGCTTTTCTTTCTACTTTTTCTTAGAACATACACACAGGCACTTTCATTGCATAGATATGTATGTATGTGTGTGTGTATATATATATATATATATATATATATATATATATATATATATATATATATATATATATATATATATATATATATATATATATATATATATGTGTGTGTGTGTGTAAAATTTTCTGTTTCCTTACCGATTCCAATATACTTGCACTATGTTTATAAATGACATCACACTGTAAGGGTCCTGGTAATGATACATCTTTCCTGTAAAAAGATAATAATAGTCAGACATTTAAGGTATCTTTTGGGATTATTTGTGAAAAATGGGTCATTTTGAGATTCTTAAAAAATATGTACATGCATGTTAAATCTAACATCCTTTTGCTCATAAGCAGACCAATTGTGACTGTCTAGGCCGTCACTGAGAAGAATATGAGACTTCACATCACAGCTCAGCTTCACATTGGATTATGGATTGAACATTTATTTTAATTTCTAAATAGGATTTTTATTTGGATTGAACATAAGAAAAGGGCTTTGGCTCTTCTCTCAATAATGAATCTTGACCATTTAAAAATTTAATTGATTGAAACAAGCCAATATAAAACTGAGCAGGTCATTCTTTTGATAATTCTTTATATTTTGAGAGGTTCCTCAAAAGTTCATAAAAAGTACATGAACTATATGTTGATGCACTTTTAATGCCCTTTGGTACATGAACTTATTTAATGAATTATTCATGCATGTTCATGATCTGCACATGGACATACATGTACATGAACGATGAAGTCATTTCAGCTTGGTAGACCTCCTGGTCCAGGTAAATGCACGCATCTCCAATAGATATCTTACTCAATAAAAGGTGGTACCCTATGCACCATATACTGGTCTGTTTTATTATAGATTTTCACGAACTCTTGGAAATTCATTGGCACGGATGGAACAGATCTGTTTTCCTTCTTTCTTGATTCCACAACTACTTGATACTCCTTTGGCTCATAATCCAAGCTGATAAAATATTCATCAGTCCATTTGTGGAATGCTGGAGAGAGTTTGGCGGCACCTGTCATCTTCAGTGGGCGCGACCTCTTTACATAGCGCTCAAAGAAGTCTGGTATGCTCGATGGCCAGTTTTCAACTGAATCCACAGGGTGGTTGGGTCTCCCTTCCCCAAACCTGTTTAAATGTCCTTGCTGCATTGGCCCTTCTGTCTTATAAACCTGTCCTGCAGTACAGAACACAGCTCCATAGTGTGACATGTAAGCTGTACACATAATCAGCCACAGCTTCATTGTTATCCAGGATAAAGGGTGTCCTAAGCATTGCCTAGATGCATGCTGCCACCACTCCATGATTGTCCCTCTGTCAATGAGGAAGTCTCTTCACTTCCATACACATGTTACACATGTTCTGTCTCACGTCTACACCCACAACAGCATAACAAGTTAACAGCTTGGAAATGTATCAATGTGCATTCATTTCACTGTACTGTCAATAGCGGTACATTTTGATTTACGTCAATAGTTTATGAATTCAATATAAATGTTATCATGTATGCACAAAACTACTTTTTATAACCTTTCCATTATCATCAGTATTATAAAATATCTGATACTGATTAGAAATGTGAAGCTTTATTTTGAGAAGTTTTTCAAAATGAACGCAAACGTACCAACTAATGACATTATCCCGATCTTCTGGATACACACAATGACATAGTAGTGGCAGAACACTCTCCTGGATGATCAATTCAGTGGTGTGACTGCTGCCGGTCCAAGTAAATAATCCCTGGAGCATACAGGCATTCCTGGAGCATAGCATCCTTAGTGTCCAACATGCGATAATGATCTCAAAAGATAAATTGTCACCAGCCAGTACTAATATGAAAGTCGGACTGTCCTCATATCAATAATAAAAGCCTGAATCAAGACAGAGACAACGCAATATGATGGAGTTAACTAATGTTTAATAAGATACATTTTGTAATAACAAATACAAGTAGTATTTAAAAGGCTAAGGTTTCCACGCTGTCTGAAAATTTGCCAAGTGAGACAGTGCTGCTAAGTAAACTTTACTTGTCGCACGGTACGTTTTCAGGTCTCTGTCACACATTGGTACAGCTATACAGATACAGATACAGAAGTTTTAGGACGCTACTGTATCTCATAGATTGTTACTCTTTTGAAACAAGGCCCATCTAAGAATGACATCTTATTGATAACAATGATGTCTTAAGCATGACCCCAATTAATGACGTTTTTTCAAATCATTTTAGTTTTCACGCCCCCCCCCCCCCCCCTGGGCCTCACAATTAAAAAAAAAATTAAGTTTTATGTGGCGTATACTTGTTAAATACTCTAATTTTAATCTAGTCAAATACTCTAATTTTCGGAGCACAGGAATATCTTTTTAAAGATTTTCAAAGCCAAATGTTTTGTCCAAAAAGCACATTGTCCCCACCCTCCAAGAATATCAAATAGTAGATGCCTTATCCGGAGCAGGATTCAATGCTGATTTTGAGAAATATGCTATCATGTTGTCATGGGAATGAGGTTTACGTTGTTTGGTATAATAAAACAAATGTGACATACCATTGGGCAACCATGAGGAAATGGAATATATATACACACACATACATACATATATATATATATATATATATATATATATATATATATATATATATATATATATATATATATATATATATATATATATATATATATATATATATATATACATATATATATATATACATATATATATATGTATATATATATATATATATATATATATATGTATATATATATATATATATATATATATATATATATATATATATATATATATATATATATATATATATATATATATATATATATATATATATATATATATATATATATATATATATATATATATATATATATATGTATATATATGTATATATATATATATATTTATCTCATGATTGGTAAAATTCTAGGCTTTTGATTGGTCAATTGGCATATGATATGAAGTTGTATTAACCTCTCAGAATCCTATATTAACCTCCCAGTATTTGTATGTATGTATGTACGTTCATTTTTATTACCTATGCAGAGGTCGAGGAGGCAATCATGAGATAAATTCGTTATCAACTGTTTTGGAGTATGATACAACTTATATCTCGCAATCAGAGGGCTGTATCACCCTCGGCTGCGCCTCGGGTGATACAGCCCTCTGATTGCGAGATATTAGTTGTGTCAATCTCCAAAACAGTTGATAACTAATAATATATATATATATATATATATATATATATATATATATATATATATATATTTATATATATATATATATATATATATATATATATATATATATATATATATATATATATATATGTATATATATGTATATATATATATATATATATATATATATATATATATATATATATATATATATATATATATATGTATATATATATGTATATATATATATATATATATATATATATATATATATATATATATATATATATATATATATATATATATATATATATATATATATATATATATATTCTCCCTGCCCCAATGGAGGATAGTTCCTCATTTGATATTCCACTCCCTTAACGCCATGTCATACTTGTTTTAATTGTCATAACCCCCTTTTCAGTGTTTGTATTGCCTTAAACAAGGACATCCGAAAAAAAAAACTAATCGACCAGAAATCTATTGATGGCGTCGTGATGAGGTGAGTGTTCAGGATATCGGAGTAATGTTTCTACTGCGTTTATGTTGATCGATTTTCAATTTGTTACACGCCGCTCTCGTTATAGTAAAGGCATACAGCTAATCAATAGAACGTGGATCGGTTGCCTTTGTTTTCATAACGAGCGGCAGCGACTAAGGTTTTGGTGACTGGATTGTCAAGAGTGTCATGTTTTCCAAATTGCAATCCTTAAACGATAACTGGGAAAGTCTAACACTGCTGATTGCAGGTATTTTTTCATTCATTAGACATCTGAGTGAACCTCACTGGCTCACTCTTACATGTAGATTATAGTAACTATCCATTTCCAATTCCAATTCATTTTTTATGATCAATGTTTTTTTTCAATTATAATAATTATTTCTAATTATCTATACTTATAATACTAATAGAAAACTTTAAGAAAAAACAGGAATCACTTTTCAATATTCCTGTCATTTTTCAATATTCAGAATTTATTTTTCAATATCCATGACCATCACCATATAAGCATATTGAAAAATAGCTCTGATTTTTTCAATATTCATAATGATTTTTCAATAATTTTAATTCATTGATCAATATTCATATTTCATATCTTGATGTTCATAAATCATTTTCCAATATTCATCAATGATTTTCAATATTCACAATTCATTTGTTTATTATTCATAAATACCTTTAATATGAATATTGAAAAATGAATTATGAATAATATTGGATAATCTATAAAATTATTACCAATATGGCACCTTGATCTGATTCACATTTATTTTACCTGTAACTGCTGATCTTTACATCATTGCCAGTAATGTGCTCATTTGGCATATTGGCGGTTCACGCAAGGGGTGATTTTTTTCAAGACGTATACTGACCCTCCCATACATGCTTATATTCCATCTGTGTGGCTTCCGCCGAAGTCCCGTGTTGAGCGGCATGATACTATCAATGTTTTCAATATTCATAAATGGCGATTGAAAACACTTCTGCTTGTCATAAGTTTCAATAGTCTCAGTAGAAATTAACAGTATATATATTTTTATAGTTTTTCACCAAATTCTACAAGCAATATTTTCTTTTGAAAAGGCCAAAATTTTATTTTCAAACCTTAAGAAAAAAAATCTCTCTCCAAAATTAGTAGTAGTAAGAAACATATAACCCCTACAAAATTTCAAGGATACGATGAGTATAAATTTGAATGTTCTTAAAAAGATCCTGATATCATAACTTAATCTCAATATCATAATAATATAATAAATGTATTATAATAACATCATTTCAATTTGTTGGGAAACTACATTCCACTGTGTCCAACCTCACGCAGCTGTCACACTACTAACTACCAATGTGTGCAATGCAATAAAGTCCCTACACAAATCAATACATGGTATCTATATAGCAAACCTTTTGTGCATATAATCAAGATAGGTGTGAGGGAGAATGTTGTCAAGGTGTTAAGTCAACTAAAACTTGTACTCAAACCAATTAGAATGTTTTCAATTCATCTTTAAAGTTTTGATACCAATTATCAATATTGAATGATAAAAAGTATTGTATTGTTTAAGATATGTTATACTGATACTGCTTAACAATATTAAATTGACTTAACTGCATGCTACCAAGACAACTCCAAATGAAGGCAGTTCACTATTAATTTGTGAAATTTCTGAAGGTGACTTGAGTTGCTGGGAGGCAGGTTGTATCGTCAAAAATATTGTTAAGATCGCGATTATTGAGGACATATCGATATCATATCATATCATGAAAATTGAAAATCATAACAGCATTTTTTTTCATGCCAAAGTACCATATTCCTTTTCTGCAGTGGGGCAGAACCTGTTGCAGAATCGTCATTTCACAACAGAATTCAACTAGAATCAAGAAACAAGTAGAATTAGTTGCAGTGGTTATAACAATTTAATCCGCATTGAAATTGATCCACGGAAAGACCAGAAATTCATGTTTGTGGTGTTCCTCCACTGGTGCTTGTGTCGACATCTCATGGTGCTGCAACTATTGTTGTGCATGGCTAAGGTGTTGAAATTGACTCAAAAACTAAATCCCTTCCTCCCTGGTGTGGGACACTCTGATGTAAAATGTTCCAATCACTATCACTTCTTTTCTTGCAGGTTTGTAATCATGGCAGGTAAAATACTAGCTGTGGCTGTGTTATTCTGTGGCATAGTGATTGCCTATTGGTCAATTACACCAAGACAGTCCTATGTCAGGCAGTCTGCTGAAAAAGCCTATGACTACATCATAGGTAAGTTTTCCTCGAACAATTGTCATCCATCCTCAAAGTCCGTATCTACATTAAGTCTTTCATTTCTATCCATGGGAGTGATTTTCTGCACGATCCATTGAATTTAGCTTTGGAAGTAACATCAGCAAATTTTGTTTTCATTTTTTCACATATTATATCTGCTTATCATTTAGATTATTATAATCTTTGAAGTCATGTCGTAGAAGTAATTGAATTTGTACAGACTTGTGTTGTTCTGATTCATACTTGGAGAGTGTTGAATACCTGAGGAATTTACTCTGATATATAAGTGATGTTCTAAGAAAACTATTTGATATTCCTCAAGTAGCCTCTTTTTATGATTGAATTCTCAGTCCACAGACAACCTGGTTTCTTAAGGGCTGACCAAGTTAAAATATAGTAAAGTGCCTGATTAAAAACATTAAAAAACAGAATACAAAATAGTTCCAACAAAATGTCAGGGGTTTACAATAACAATCATACGCTACTGTACTGCACATCTTTGAATATTGTTTTGTGTTATTTCATACATAACAGATCAGTTTTCATATGAAATATTTTGTCTTTTCGAGTACAATTCACCTTTATCTACTTCCAGCATGATCCATTAAAAAGGTATCTACTATCTAGACTTTCTACTATTATTATGAATTACGGCTCAAAAAGGTTCACTTTCCTCATCTGATTGGCCACCTACTAAGTATTCTATTGACCAATGTTTTTTTCTGACTAGATTAACTTTGGGTCAGTTGATGGTTTATCCAAGATTCACCAGTTTTCTCCACCAGTAATAATTTACTACCAGTAACACTAGTCAAGTTTTAGCATCATAAAGGCATAAACATGACAAAAATTGTCATTGTAAAAATCCCACAGCATTGTATTTTGTACCATTGTTGTGTTATGGAACACAATTCTTGAAAAACATAACTTAATTTTTACCATTTCATTGGACAATTGTGTCGCTGATGAACAATATTGCGAAATATGGATACATTGTTACCTACAGTGTAATTGCCAGCACAACGTATGCAGGCTTGCATCATAAACACAAAAATGTTCTTCTCCAATAATTGGATTCCTTTAATTAAAGTTAAAAGTAAATACCATTTTCCATTGTTTGGCTTGTCATATTTGAAAGCCATCATTTTAAATTTGACAGTATTGACAATAGGTATTGTTTTGGACAATTCATTATGTCAAAGAAAGCTGCACAGCTTTCCACTGCACAAGAATCTACCTCTCATTTTGAAGAGAATGGTACCATCATATCCTGATATTTCTAAAATTCATCCATCTAGTTACATTCCTTTGACCTAATAGAGTATTAGTTAGATTTAGATGGTTGTGGAGTATGGTTCGTTTGCATTTTGGTGAATGGGTTTTGCTTTTGAAGTATTATTAGTAATGGTAATTCACCTAGTTAGTATGTTTCAGCATGCAAGTATAATGTCAAATAATAGGATAATGGCTAGTAAAGTAATCCACAGTGATGACTCTCTTTGTGAACACCTCAAAGAGGTGAAGAACCCCTATTGTCAACACAAATACCTGGTCTCATTTCAAATACCTCTTCTCAATTTGTACCTTTCACACTGAATAAAGATCTCTGAGATGTGAACACCTCCTAATGTGAACATTCTTGCCCTGGTCCCAAGGTGTTCTCATCTCTGTGAGTTTCACTGTATGTGTTTTCTTGTTGTTGTATATGTAAAGGGTGAATGTTCCCACCCTGGAAACTGTCACATTAGTGTGAAGTGCCCCTGTTACATCAACAGACTTGTCCCTTTTAAGTCTGGCCATGCATACAGCATCCACAAAGGGCCTGACAGTCTTGGTGATATATGTCCTTCTATCTCATCACATATTTTAGAAAATGTTTGCTAAAAATGTTAATCAGAATCAAACCAACAACTCTCCTTTAAATATTTTGTAATGTATATTCATTCCTAAGTTCTGTATCGGAGATGCCACTTTTCAAGGGGAACGTTATAAGAATGAGTGAGTTCAGTAGAGCCATTTTATTCCAGTCCAGTAAAGTGGTCTCAACCATTTTTTTGGCACAGGCAGCCTTAACACTATGTGTGTGTGTGTGTTTGTGTGGGCGTGTGCTCCCTAAGGAACAGTGCTTATTGTATTCTGATCCAGGGTCTTAGCCAGGATTTGGAAACTGGGTGCCTATTAAAATTGGCAATTGTAAAATTTTGGGCGTCCAAAGTTTTAATGGAGACCACAATATACTCATATTTCAACCATAAACATGTATAAATTTATCAAAATAAGGGATGATATCCTTATACAATGTCATGGGAATTATATGGAGCTGAAAAAATTCAATTATATGCTTGAGATAGACATTTTAAGAATTTCTTCTCAAATTTTTGGGGTGTCCTTAGGGGTGTTTTTTATGGGTTTGGGTGTCCAAAAAGACACCCAGATGCCCTGCTGGCTAAGACTATGCTCTGGTCTCACTGTTGTAGTTCAAGCAACACTCCCTTAGTCTCTTTTTCTGTGTTAGGGTTTGGTGTGGTTCTTTAGACTTGTCGTTACTGTGTTCCAGTTGGTGGGGGTTCTGCAGGATGTATTCTGGCCAACAGGCTCTCAGAGGAGAGCCACATCAAGGTGCTCTTGCTCGAGGCAGGAGGGGAGGAGACAGAGAACCCGCTGATAGACATCCCCCTGGCCTCCATCAAGCTCCAGGGGGGACCACAGGACTGGGCCTACACCACCACCCCACAGAAACATGCCTGTAAGGGACTGAATGGGCAGGTGAGGTATCGTACACTACAGCATAAAGAGAATTATTTCATGTTTGATTGATTTTCTCTAAAGAACAATTAAACCATTCCATAGATGGAGCTCCTATTAGGATTGCAACCTGAACCCATCCTACTTTTCAGGGCACTTAAGTTTTAGTTTGGATTGACATTTCACCTTCAAGTGTTTACTTAAAATAATTCTATGAGAAAATTGAATTGGCAAGCATGAATGAGTCAAGAATTGTAGAGCAGTTGTTCGGTGTTGACATTGAGTATTATTTTGATGTAATCAGGTAATGCTATGCTCCCCTATTTTCAAGATAAGAAAAATTACTGACACTGTTAAGGAATATCGCAGGGTACCATTTAAATTTCACTAGTGCTCATTTGTTCAAATAGTAGAATATATATATATATATGTGTTTTCTCTTACTTTTGGTGTCCTTTTCCAGCAAAGTAAGTGGCCAAGAGGAAAGGTTCTAGGAGGTAGCAGTGCCTTAAATCAGATGGTTTACATTCGGGGAAGTCGTCATGACTACGATCGCTGGGCAACAGGAGGATGTGATGGTTGGAGTTATGAAGATGTCTTACCATATTTCATCAAAGCAGAAAACAACCAGAACAAAAAATTCTTACAGTCAGGTAAAGTATTATTTAAGCATTTGTGATTCCCAGCTGAAAGGAGTTTGATAGGTCAGCTTTTGTATTGTTATGAAAATCAAGCATCCACAAATAGGAAGACAGAGGAGGGGAAAGACTTGAAACTTGGAAGGACATCTGTGTGTGTAGGATGGGAGAGCGGGTGGGGGGTGACTTGATGTAGGAAGCATGGCCACTAGTGTGGTGGGATAGGGGACAATGAGGGAGTCACAAGGCCAGGGGTGATAAGTAGTCTGGGAGGGATGGGCGCTCTCTGTAGGTTCTCCCTAGGAAGCCAACCCCGTGGGACAAATTCAGAAACAGATCCCAACTAACTAAATTAATTAACTAACTAATCAACTAACTAAATACATCTAATTAAGTTTTCAAAAATGATGTGTTTATTACCTTGCAGGCATAGGGACTGGGCTACAGATACGTAGGTACTTTATTTTTTCAGTTATTCAATTACACTCATTTGACACAAACAGGCAAAGGGCCAAATGTATGCTGGGGGTTGATAGAGGGAGTTCCTTTATACCCTTAGAGACCAGTAGAAATTTAGCTTTACAATTGCAACCTGACATATGGTCTATATGGTGAGGGTGGCAGGAGGGGGGTTATTGTGTTAACACCACAAACCCATGATATCTACCTCCAGTAGCTAGTTAATTGATTTCTTTCTACCTGCTACCATGGATTTCCCCTATTCTTCTTTTCTTGTATTGATCATAATATCAATAGAGTACCTGGGTACCCTGCTAGGGGTATTATATTATTAACCTCTGTTATATTATATGTGCATGTGTCTCATTCTCTTGACCTTGAGGTGCAGGCTATACTCTAATTCTGCATATCCACCAGACTCTATAGCGGCATACACAGCAATTTTTGGTGACTGTGGGTCGATAATTATAAGTTATGAATATTGTCACCTGGTGGCACTACTATATCAGCCCTTATTGCAACATTTAAGACCAAGACCAATCAATAGACAGTATTACTAAATTGGATTTCACTGATTTTTAAAGATAATTTGTGTCAAAAATAGTTCAAATGAAATATATGAAAGACTAGCTCATTTGGTCATGTTTTTCGAAAATTTCCCAGATAATCAGTGCTCTAAGTTTTTGGTTTGTCGCACATTTTTAAGCCCCTGTCGCATGCTGGTGCAATGATGTGACAGTTGGACACCCCTAATACAGGCACGGGTATCTCTTCCCCTAGCCTGCCTCTCCAGCTGAGTCAGCAGGCCATTATCTCCGGCTTCATCTCCTCAATTGCTAGCAGCATACAGGTATGGTAACCTGATGCACCTGCTCCTGCAGCTGCTGTAATAAAAAGACAGCATCGTAACACATGAGTAGACAACAGCCGTATACGCATTCATCATCAGTCAGTTCGCTTTAACCTTTGTGAGCTGATTATTTTTTTCTGACATCCCAAACAGCACAACTGAGTTAGCTAACCATTACATTGGCCTGCATTGGTCATAATTGTGTATCATTGTCAACCTGTTTTGGAATGTTATATGCTAGCATGATAATGAAATAAATTCAGCAGACTTCAACCAATCCTTGTCTTCAGCCCTTTTTGTGTGTTTGTTTGTTGATAGGTTACCATGGTGACAGTGGACCCCTCCATGTGAGTGACATCCAGATTACAACTCTTGGTGAGGCCTTTGTTTTGGCCGCAAAGGAAATGGGACACAATAGTATTGATGTCAATGGCAAGTCCCAGCTTGGTAAGAAAAAATTCTGTTAACACTTTCAAAAATAAGTATGGTAAATTGGAATTTCACATCATTTTAATATGTTTAGAGCCTTTTACGGTTTGGTGTTGATAGCAATCACAGCTTGTTAATGCCTACATAAGAGGGTTTCTGTTAATATTGGCAAAGATTGTAATGGTATGGTTTTGGGAAACCTGTTCTCTTCCTTCAGACCTAAGACTTGTAGAAAGGTGAGACACGAAGTTCATGATAAACTTTACCAGTACATTCAATAGCCTGCATAGGAAATATGCAAGGCATAGAGCACTGTATAGCACTGTGATAGAACATGCAAAAGAGTTTATACTGTGAACCCTGTCAAGTTGATCACCTCCATTAGGTACAGTGCTTTCTTGTGGCCTGCAATAAGTAAGGTGTTATTTATCTATTTATTCATTTTTTATTTTCTTATACAGGTATAGCGAACATGAATGTAACAGTTTGCACTAGATTTATTAAGTTAAACTATTGGGAGGTTTTGAAATATTTCACCCTGGCCTTTCTATTGATGATTTCTATAAGGCCTGAAAAATTGTTTGTTTCCTGTAACCCGAACCCTAGTTTTATTTAATGGAATCATGACCCTAATTTTTTTCCCGCCCTCCCTATTCTTAAACTCTGAATCAACATAAATACAGGATTAGAACACTGCATTACAAAAACAGCTGCTATGAAACATGAATTGTTAAAAAAATCCACTTTTTTTGCCTAGCTACCTACTCTATTACTTGGAAACAAACACCTTTTTAAGCCTTAAAAGAGCTTACAGAGTTAGGAACCCTGGGCAAGTTGAAACTCTCTAACATTCTATGCAGTATGAGGTATCCCTCAAATTCATCTCATTATGAATTCATAATTGTCCCAAACCTTGCAGGGTTCATGCATATGCAGGCCATGGTCTATAAGGGCCAGCGCGAGCACACTGCCAAAGTCTACCTCAGGCCCATCATGCACAGACCTAACCTACATGTACTCACACATGCTAAAGTTACCAGGGTAATTTTTTACTCTTTCTCTATTATGATAGCAATAAGATAAATTGTGTTGTCATTTAGGTCTTTAATTAAATTCCTATTTTCAGTTTGACAGTGTGTTGTGAAATCAAAATTTAAGATTTGTCATGCTGAGCACTAGAATTATCCAATATTCAAAATATTCCTTAGGCTAAACTCATAAAAAGATGGATTGTTACATGTTCTGTTCCTCTTTGAATTAATGCAAATTCCCTCAAAGAAAAAAAACAATGCTAGGAATTAGATTCAGTTTTTAGTTTAAAATCAAATGCCAGGAATCATTATATTCGGTTTGTAGTTTGAAATTAGATGTTGGTGCCAGTCGCGATTGAGATTTTCCTGTCAATACATGTCTCATGGTTTCCTCTGCTGCAGGTCTTACTGGAAGGGAAGAGAGCAGTGGGCGTGGAGTATACCAGGAACAGGACCTTGCTGGAGGTGAAAGCAAAGCAGGAGGTCATCCTGACAGCAGGAACTGTGGAATCCCCTGCCATTCTCATGCGCTCAGGGATCGGGCCAAAAAAACACCTACAAGATTTAAAGGTCAGTAGATGGGCTACTATGGAAGCTTTTTCAGATTGGCAAAAAAGTGTCGCTCTAATTGGTAATCAATAAGAAGGAAATACATGAGTTTGTCTTCAATGAGTGTCTAACTTTCAGAGTTTTCAAGTATGGAGTTCAGAATGTTCATGTTTTAAGGGTTCATTTTTCCAACTAAAAATTCGTCAGCTCTGCTTTTATTTGACTGTTTACCCTATACAAAGTACATATTCCCTAAAAGGTCTTTATGACGTGGATTGATTGAGTTCCCTCCCACAGATGGGAAAATTCAAAGTCAAAATTTAAAAAACTAGGATACCTGTGCTTGTATTCCATTGGCTGATCACTCACAATGACATCTCCAATGCAGTGGTTGTAAGGAGGTTTGAAGAAATGTTTGCCAGAACTCTATTAAAATCTCTCCTTCAAACATTGTGAAATCATGCTCTATTCCTTATAGTTATTTTCAAAAGTATCATTGATTCATTGATTCAAAAGACTCTCATGTATCAATTGATTAGATTCTACAACATCACTGATTTTAGTTTTTGATTCTATATTTTTCGCCTCAGATTAGAGTTGTTGCTGATTTTTGTTTTTGATTCTTTTTTTTCGCCTCAGATTAGGGTTGTTGCTGATCTGCCAGTGGGGGAGAACCTCCAGGACCATGTCATGACCAACGTGGACTACTTTCTCCAGGAGCCCATCTCCATCACGCAGTACAGGGCCGAGCGCTTACCTGTCCTCATGGACTACATGCTGTTTGGTACAGGTGGGTCCCACTGACTCAAGATAGCCTATAGTTATTAACCCTGAGTTTCAGCCTACTTCTATGTGTTATAATCATTTTCTTAAAAAAATACTACATACTAGTAATATGTTGTATTCCAGGCTATTTATCTAGCAATGGTGGGTTGGAAGCCCTGGGGTTCGTGCGCTCGGTATATCAGCCCCCCTCTGAGAGGTACCCCTACCTGCAGCACCTGCTTCAGGCCACGCTGGGCGGCAGCGATCTCTCCGGAACAGAGTTCAAGCACCAAACTAACATCAAATCCAAGGTACCCTACTCACTTATCACATATTCCACTGGGGAGGCGTATTTCTTCTCTTATCTTTAGTAGTATACCATTAAAGTGTATAGCATTTATCACTAATGATATAAAGCAAGCCATATCTAAGTTTGGACCATGCTATAATGCACATCCTAAGATGCCCCAGTCAAGTCTTCCTGAACTCTGGGTTCTACACTTAGTTACCCCAGCTGATATGTATTATCTTTGTATCTAAAATATGTTTGTCATTTATAAACATATCAAATATATTGGAATTGGATATAGGTCATTATTATTGGTTCGCTTTTAGAGTAGGTTAGTTATTCCAAGGGTGTTCCAAGAGAGTTCATTCTCAGCCAGCAGAAAAATCATACTTACGTTTTTGAGTGAAGTGTGGTTCTTCCCTTCATTTATCAAGCAGGGAGCATGTGCATACAAGTTTTCAATCAAATTTTAAGTTTCTTTGTTAATATGTTTCTGCTGGATTTCTCTAGTAATGCAGGCTTTATTCCATGTATAATCAGCCTGTTGATTTTTACCCTAGGTTTGGGAAGCTCTCTACAGTAACATGACCAACAGGGATGGCTTTACAATCAAGCCAACGTTGCTGCACCCCAAAAGTCGAGGCACCATCCGGCTACAAAGCAATAACCCATTGGATCCTCCTATCATAGACCCCAATTATCTGTCTCTTAAAGATGATATCAAAATTTTAATTGAAGGTAAGTGCTTTCTACTTTTTCTGGGCTGGTTTTGAGAAGTAATGATTTTTTTAGAAAAGTTAGGGGGAAATTGTTTATTGTAAAATTTAATTTGCAGAAATAATTTGGTGGGTTCACATTTTTGTCATTTTCAAGCATATAGCTACAATACATTTTTTGCTTTCTTTGTCAAATGATATTTCTATGATATTTTTTATTTTTTTATTTATTGCCTTTTCTATCAAGCACCTAGATAAAACTATACTTTGATAAAAAAAAATGTACTGTAAAAACTATTGTGAAGGGGTAGTCGATGCTGATGAAGTAGCTAAGAATGAATGGGCAGCCTCAAGCAGGTTTGTAAGTATAGCACAAAAAGAACACCATATTGGAGACGAATTTGATAGTCAAGAGGTTCTCAGCATGCTGTCTAGTGTTCTTGTTCCTCAAGCAATCTCATATCATTGAACTTTTGTTATTATTTTTTCACACCTTTGTGATTGTGTTCAGGTGTAAAACTTGCCCGTCAGATGAGCGGCACGGACATGTTTAAGATGCTAGGAGCGCAGCCCACAGATAGGCAAGTGCAGGAGTGCACCAAGTACGGGTTCTTCACAGATGATTACATAGAGTGCCACATCCGCCATGTGACTCTCACCGCCTACCATCCATGTGGCACCTGTAAGATGGGGAAGGTCTCTGATCCAACCACTGTAGTGGACCCACAACTCAGGTAGGACAAATCTCAATCATTATGAACCTTAAGGGGGGTAATTCTTGTGAATAGTCTTATTTACATTTTTTGAAACAATGAATTGAAAGGCTGGTGGGAAAACCTTACAACCCATAACAACCCCATCTTTGTCAGGAAGTAGGTAGTGAAAACGGTACTTGAGTTGTGTTCAGGAAGATTCTAATCAGAGTTATTTATAAGTCACTGGTTGTGTTGCATAAATTCACAATTTCGCCAAAAGACTATTTTAAAATAAAAATAACTTTTTGAAAACAGTTTAAACTCTGTATTGCAGAGTTTTATCAGTCATGTAATGTGTTTCCATGACTAGATTATGAAATTGATTATTAAGATATGACAATGACATCCTTCAAATACCGTATTCGCACAATTAAGCGCACGGTGCGGGTAAAGGTTGGGAAAATTTCTGTAGAAGGGGTGTTGGCAATCCTCCGTTTTACCGCGCACTACAATGATGGCCGATAGTAGAGTATTCACCATTATTGCACCTTTGCGCTCTCACTGTTCATTTTGCTCAGACGCTCGCAGCTACAATCCCGCATGTAATAAGATTGTTGATTAGTCAATAGTACGATCATGCGGCGAATATAAACAGTGAGAGTGCAAAGGAACTGCTGAAATGGTGGAATTCAGCGCTGGTTTGCTGACACGGCAAGAGGAAAGGTATGTGATTTGGTTACTTCTGGGGGGAATCTTTGGCGCTTGCTGGTCCACCTATTTCCGCGAAAAATAGGGGGTGCGCTTAATCGGGACCGTGCGTTTAATCGGGCCAATACGGTAAATATCCTGCTTTATCCTGGTTTAGTTTAGGTGCTTTAATGTGCAAAGTTAAAGTAGCACAATACCCTCCAGCAGGGCTGTTAAGCGAAATTTTTAGCACTCCAAATTAAAGCTGTAGGCCTATACAGTATATCTCTACCATTTCAGGGTGAAGGGCATCAAGGGGCTGAGGGTGGTCGATGCCTCCATCATACCTGACATTCCTTCAGGTAACTCCAACACACCTGTAATCATGATAGCAGAGAAGGCAGCCCACCTCATACGTGGTACCAGCTCTGTACAGGCCATGCCAGTCAATATCACAGAGGACAGCTGATACACTACACACCTGACATTCCTTCAGGTAACTCCAACACACCTGTAATCATGATAGCAGAGAAGGCAGCTCACCTCATACGTGGTACCAGCTCTGTACAGGCCATGCCAGTCAATATCACAGAGGACAGCTGATACACTACACACCTGACATTCCTTCAGGTAACTCCAACCCACCTGTAATCATGATAGCAGAGAAGGCAGCCCACCTCATACGTGGTACCAGCTCTGTACGGGCCATGCCAGTCAATATCACAGAGGACAGCTGATACACTACACACCTGACATTCCTTCAGGTAACTCCAACACGCCTGTAATCATGATAGCAGAGAAGGCAGCCCACCTCATACGCGGTGGCACCAGCTCTGTGCAGGCCATGCCAGTCAATATCACAGAGGACAGCTGATACACTACACACCTGACATTCCTTCAGGTAACTCCAACACACCTGTAATCATGATAGCAGAGAAGGCAGCCCACCTCATACGTGGTACCAGCTCTGTACAGGCCATGCCAGTCAATATCACAGAGGACAGCTGATACTTAAACACCTGACATTCCTTCAGGTAACTCCAACACACCTGTAATCATGATAGCAGAGAAGGCAACCCACCTCATACGTGGTACCAGCTCTGTACAGGCCATGCCAGTCAATATCACAGAGGACAGCTGATACTTAAACACCTGACATTCCTTCAGGTAACTCCAACACACCTGTAATCATGATAGCAGAGAAGGCAGCCCAACTCATACGTGGTACCAGCTCTGTACAGGCCATGCCAGTCAATATCACAGAGGACAGCTGATACTTAAACACCTGACATTCCTTCAGGTAACTCCAACACACCTGTAATCATGATAGCAGAGAAGGCAGCCCACCTCATACGTGGTACCAGCTCTGTACAGGCCATGCCAGTCAATATCACAGAGGACAGCTGATACACTACACACCTGACATTCCTTCAGGTAACTCCAACACACCTGTAATCATGATAGCAGAGAAGGCAGCCCACCTCATACGTGGTACCAGCTCTGTACGGGCCATGCCAGTCAATATCACAGAGGACAGCTGATACACTACACACCTGACATTCCTTCAGGTAACTCCAACACGCCTGTAATCATGATAGCAGAGAAGGCAGCCCACCTCATACGTGGTACCAGCTCTGTACAGGCCATGCCAGTCAATATCACAGAGGACAGCTGATACTTAAACACCTGACATTCCTTCAGGTAACTCCAACACGCCTGTAATCATGATAGCAGAGAAGGCAGCCCAACTCATACGTGGTACCAGCTCTGTACAGGCCATGCCAGTCAATATCACAGAGGACAGCTGATACTTAAACACCTGACATTCCTTCAGGTAACTCCAACACACCTGTAATCATGATAGCAGAGAAGGCAGCCCACCTCATACGTGGTACCAGCTCTGTACAGGCCATGCCAGTCAATATCACAGAGGACAGCTGATACACTACACACCTGACATTCCTTCAGGTAACTCCAACACGCCTGTAATCATGATAGCAGAGAAGGCAGCCCACCTCATACGTGGTACCAGCTCTGTACAGGCCATGCCAGTCAATATCACAGAGGACAGCTGATACACTACACACCTGACATTCCTTCAGGTAACTCCAACACGCCTGTAATCATGATAGCAGAGAAGGCAGCCCACCTCATACGTGGTACCAGCTCTGTACGGGCCATGCCAGTCAATATCACAGAGGACAGCTGATACACTACACACCTGACATTCCTTCAGGTAACTCCAACACGCCTGTAATCATGATAGCAGAGAAGGCAGCCCAACTCATACGTGGTACCAGCTCTGTACGGGCCATGCCAGTCAATATCACAGAGGACAGCTGATACACTACACACCTGACATTCCTTCAGGTAACTCCAACACGCCTGTAATCATGATAGCAGAGAAGGCAGCTCACCTCATACGTGGTACCAGCTCTGTACAGGCCATGCCAGTCAATATCACAGAGGACAGCTGATACACTACACACCTGACATTCCTTCAGGTAACTCCAACACGCCTGTAATCATGATAGCAGAGAAGGCAGCCCAACTCATACGTGGTACCAGCTCTGTACGGGCCATGCCAGTCAATATCACAGAGGACAGCTGATACACTACACACCTGACATTCCTTCAGGTAACTCCAACACGCCTGTAATCATGATAGCAGAGAAGGCAGCCCACCTCATACGTGGTACCAGCTCTGTACAGGCCATGCCAGTCAATATCACAGAGGACAGCTGATACACTACACACCTGACATTCCTTCAGGTAACTCCAACACACCTGTAATCATGATAGCAGAGAAGGCAGCCCACCTCATACGTGGTACCAGCTCTGTACGGGCCATGCCAGTCAATATCACAGAGGACAGCTGATACACTACACACCTGACATTCCTTCAGGTAACTCCAACACACCTGTAATCATGATAGCAGAGAAGGCAGCTCACCTCATACGCGGTGGCACCAGCTCTGTGCAGGCCATGCCAGTCAATATCACAGAGGACAGCTGATACACTACACACCTGACATTCCTTCAGGTAACTCCAACACGCCTGTAATCATGATAGCAGAGAAGGCAGCCCACCTCATACGTGGTACCAGCTCTGTACAGGCCATGCCAGTCAATATCACAGAGGACAGCTGATACTTAAACACCTGACATTCCTTCAGGTAACTCCAACACACCTGTAATCATGATAGCAGAGAAGGCAGCCCACCTCATACGTGGTACCAGCTCTGTACAGGCCATGCCAGTCAATATCACAGAGGACAGCTGATACACTACACACCTGACATTCCTTCAGGTAACTCCAACACGCCTGTAATCATGATAGCAGAGAAGGCAGCCCAACTCATACGTGGTACCAGCTCTGTACGGGCCATGCCAGTCAATATCACAGAGGACAGCTGATACACTACACACCTGACATTCCTTCAGGTAACTCCAACACGCCTGTAATCATGATAGCAGAGAAGGCAGCTCACCTCATACGTGGTACCAGCTCTGTACAGGCCATGCCAGTCAATATCACAGAGGACAGCTGATACACTACACACCTGACATTCCTTCAGGTAACTCCAACACGCCTGTAATCATGATAGCAGAGAAGGCAGCCCAACTCATACGTGGTACCAGCTCTGTACGGGCCATGCCAGTCAATATCACAGAGGACAGCTGATACACTACACACCTGACATTCCTTCAGGTAACTCCAACACGCCTGTAATCATGATAGCAGAGAAGGCAGCCCACCTCATACGTGGTACCAGCTCTGTACAGGCCATGCCAGTCAATATCACAGAGGACAGCTGATACACTACACACCTGACATTCCTTCAGGTAACTCCAACACACCTGTAATCATGATAGCAGAGAAGGCAGCTCACCTCATACGTGGTACCAGCTCTGTACGGGCCATGCCAGTCAATATCACAGAGGACAGCTGATACACTACACACCTGACATTCCTTCAGGTAACTCCAACACACCTGTAATCATGATAGCAGAGAAGGCAGCCCACCTCATTCGTGGTACCAGCTCTGTACGGGCCATGCCAGTCAATATCACAGAGGACAGCTGATACACTACACACCTGACATTCCTTCAGGTAACTCCAACACGCCTGTAATCATGATAGCAGAGAAGGCAGCCCACCTCATACGCGGTGGCACCAGCTCTGTGCAGGCCATGCCAGTCAATATCACAGAGGACAGCTGATACACTACACACCTGACATTCCTTCAGGTAACTCCAACACGCCTGTAATCATGATAGCAGAGAAGGCAGCCCACCTCATACGTGGTACCAGCTCTGTACAGGCCATGCCAGTCAATATCACAGAGGACAGCTGATACTTAAACACCTGACATTCCTTCAGGTAACTCCAACACACCTGTAATCATGATAGCAGAGAAGGCAGCCCACCTCATACGTGGTACCAGCTCTGTACAGGCCATGCCAGTCAATATCACAGAGGACAGCTGATACTTAAACACCTGACATTCCTTCAGGTAACTCCAACACACCTGTAATCATGATAGCAGAGAAGGCAGCCCACCTCATACGTGGTACCAGCTCTGTACAGGCCATGCCAGTCAATATCACAGAGGACAGCTGATACACTACACACCTGACATTCCTTCAGGTAACTCCAACACACCTGTAATCATGATAGCAGAGAAGGCAGCCCACCTCATACGTGGTACCAGCTCTGTACGGGCCATGCCAGTCAATATCACAGAGGACAGCTGATACACTACACACCTGACATTCCTTCAGGTAACTCCAACACACCTGTAATCATGATAGCAGAGAAGGCAGCTCACCTCATACGCGGTGGCACCAGCTCTGTGCAGGCCATGCCAGTCAATATCACAGAGGACAGCTGATACACTACACACCTGACATTCCTTCAGGTAACTCCAACACGCCTGTAATCATGATAGCAGAGAAGGCAGCCCACCTCATACGTGGTACCAGCTCTGTACAGGCCATGCCAGTCAATATCACAGAGGACAGCTGATACTTAAACACCTGACATTCCTTCAGGTAACTCCAACACACCTGTAATCATGATAGCAGAGAAGGCAGCCCACCTCATACGTGGTACCAGCTCTGTACAGGCCATGCCAGTCAATATCACAGAGGACAGCTGATACACTACACACCTGACATTCCTTCAGGTAACTCCAACACGCCTGTAATCATGATAGCAGAGAAGGCAGCCCACCTCATACGTGGTACCAGCTCTGTACAGGCCATGCCAGTCAATATCACAGAGGACAGCTGATACACTACACACCTGACATTCCTTCAGGTAACTCCAACACACCTGTAATCATGATAGCAGAGAAGGCAGCCCACCTCATACGCGGTGGCACCAGCTCTGTACAGGCCATGCCAGTCAATATCACAGAGGACAGCTGATACTTAAACACCTGACATTCCTTCAGGTAACTCCAACACGCCTGTAATCATGATAGCAGAGAAGGCAGCCCACCTCATACGTGGTACCAGCTCTGTACAGGCCATGCCAGTCAATATCACAGAGGACAGCTGATACACTACACACCTGACATTCCTTCAGGTAACTCCAACACGCCTGTAATCATGATAGCAGAGAAGGCAGCCCACCTCATACGTGGTACCAGCTCTGTACAGGCCATGCCAGTCAATATCACAGAGGACAGCTGATACACTACACACCTGACATTCCTTCAGGTAACTCCAACACACCTGTATTCATGATAGCAGAGAAGGCAGCCCACCTCATACGTGGTACCAGCTCTGTACAGGCCATGCCAGTCAATATCACAGAGGACAGCTGATACACTACACACCTGACATTCCTTCAGGTAACTCCAACACGCCTGTAATCATGATAGCAGAGAAGGCAGCCCACCTCATACGTGGTACCAGCTCTGTGCAGGCCATGCCAGTCAATATCACAGAGGACAGCTGATACACTACACACCTGACATTCCTTCAGGTAACTCCAACACGCCTGTAATCATGATAGCAGAGAAGGCAGCCCACCTCATACGTGGTACCAGCTCTGTACAGGCCATGCCAGTCAATATCACAGAGGACAGCTGATACTTAAACACCTGACATTCCTTCAGGTAACTCCAACACGCCTGTAATCATGATAGCAGAGAAGGCAGCCCAACTCATACGTGGTACCAGCTCTGTACAGGCCATGCCAGTCAATATCACAGAGGACAGCTGATACTTAAACACCTGACATTCCTTCAGGTAACTCCAACACACCTGTAATCATGATAGCAGAGAAGGCAGCCCACCTCATACGTGGTACCAGCTCTGTGCAGGCCATGCCAGTCAATATCACAGAGGACAGCTGATACACTACACACCTGACATTCCTTCAGGTAACTCCAACACGCCTGTAATCATGATAGCAGAGAAGGCAGCCCACCTCATACGTGGTACCAGCTCTGTACAGGCCATGCCAGTCAATATCACAGAGGACAGCTGATACACTACACACCTGACATTCCTTCAGGTAACTCCAACACACCTGTAATCATGATAGCAGAGAAGGCAGCTCACCTCATACGTGGTACCAGCTCTGTACAGGCCATGCCAGTCAATATCACAGAGGACAGCTGATACACTACACACCTGACATTCCTTCAGGTAACTCCAACACACCTGTAATCATGATAGCAGAGAAGGCAGCCCACCTCATACGTGGTACCAGCTCTGTACGGGCCATGCCAGTCAATATCACAGAGGACAGCTGATACACTACACACCTGACATTCCTTCAGGTAACTCCAACACGCCTGTAATCATGATAGCAGAGAAGGCAGCCCACCTCATACGTGGTACCAGCTCTGTACAGGCCATGCCAGTCAATATCACAGAGGACAGCTGATACTTAAACACCTGACATTCCTTCAGGTAACTCCAACACGCCTGTAATCATGATAGCAGAGAAGGCAGCCCAACTCATACGTGGTACCAGCTCTGTACAGGCCATGCCAGTCAATATCACAGAGGACAGCTGATACTTAAACACCTGACATTCCTTCAGGTAACTCCAACACACCTGTAATCATGATAGCAGAGAAGGCAGCCCACCTCATACGTGGTACCAGCTCTGTGCAGGCCATGCCAGTCAATATCACAGAGGACAGCTGATACACTACACACCTGACATTCCTTCAGGTAACTCCAACACGCCTGTAATCATGATAGCAGAGAAGGCAGCCCACCTCATACGTGGTACCAGCTCTGTACAGGCCATGCCAGTCAATATCACAGAGGACAGCTGATACACTACACACCTGACATTCTTTCAGGTAACTCCAACACACCTGTAATCATGATAGCAGAGAAGGCAGCCCACCTCATACGCGGTGGCACCAGCTCTGTGCAGGCCATGCCAGTCAATATCACAGAGGACAGCTGATACACTACACACCTGACATTCCTTCAGGTAACTCCAACACACCTGTAATCATGATAGCAGAGAAGGCAGCCCACCTCATTCGCGGTACCAGCTCTGTACGGGCCATGCCAGTCAATATCACAGAGGACAGCTGATACACTACACACCTGACATTCCTTCAGGTAACTCCAACACGCCTGTAATCATGATAGCAGAGAAGGCAGCTCACCTCATACGTGGTACCAGCTCTGTACAGGCCATGCCAGTCAATATCACAGAGGACAGCTGATACACTACACACCTGACATTCCTTCAGGTAACTCCAACCCACCTGTAATCATGATAGCAGAGAAGGCAGCCCACCTCATACGTGGTACCAGCTCTGTACAGGCCATGCCAGTCAATATCACAGAGGACAGCTGATACTTAAACACCTGACATTCCTTCAGGTAACTCCAACACACCTGTAATCATGATAGCAGAGAAGGCAGCCCACCTCATACGTGGTACCAGCTCTGTACAGGCCATGCCAGTCAATATCACAGAGGACTGCTGATACACTACACACCTGACATTCCTTCAGGTAACTCCAACACACCTGTAATCATGATAGCAGAGAAGGCAGCCCACCTCATACGCGGTGGCACCAGCTCTGTGCAGGCCATGCCAGTCAATATCACAGAGGACTGCTGATACACTACACACCTGACATTCCTTCAGGTAACTCCAACACACCTGTTATCATGATAGCAGAGAAGGCAGCTCACCTCATACGTGGTACCAGCTCTGTACAGGCCATGCCAGTCAATATCACAGAGGACAGCTGATACACTACACACCTGACATTCCTTCAGGTAACTCCAACACACCTGTAATCATGATAGCAGAGAAGGCAGCCCACCTCATTCGCGGTACCAGCTCTGAACAGGCCATGCCAGTCAATATCACAGAGGACAGCTGATACACTACACACCTGACATTCCTTCAGGTAACTCCAACACACCTGTTATCATGATAGCAGAGAAGGCAGCCCACCTCATACGTGGTACCAGCTCTGTACAGGCCATGCCAGTCAATATCACAGAGGACAGCTGATACACTACACACCTGACATTCCTTCAGGTAACTCCAACACACCTGTAATCATGATAGCAGAGAAGGCAGCTCACCTCATACGTGGTACCAGCTCTGTACAGGCCATGCCAGTCAATATCACAGAGGACAGCTGATACACTACACACCTGACATTCCTTCAGGTAACTCCAACACGCCTGTAATCATGATAGCAGAGAAGGCAGCTCACCTCATACGTGGTACCAGCTCTGTACGGGCCATGCCAGTCAATATCACAGAGGACAGCTGATACACTACACACCTGACATTCCTTCAGGTAACTCCAACACACCTGTAATCATGATAGCAGAGAAGGCAGCCCACCTCATTCGCGGTACCAGCTCTGTACAGGCCATGCCAGTCAATATCACAGAGGACAGCTGATACACTACACACCTGACATTCCTTCAGGTAACTCCAACACACCTGTAATCATGATAGCAGAGAAGGCAGCCCACCTCATACGTGGTACCAGCTCTGTACGGGCCATGCCAGTCAATATCACAGAGGACAGCTGATACACTACACACCTGACATTCCTTCAGGTAACTCCAACCCACCTGTAATCATGATAGCAGAGAAGGCAGCCCACCTCATACGCGGTGGCACCAGCTCTGTGCAGGCCATGCCAGTCAATATCACAGAGGACTGCTGATACACTACACACCTGACATTCCTTCAGGTAACTCCAACACACCTGTTATCATGATAGCAGAGAAGGCAGCTCACCTCATACGTGGTACCAGCTCTGTACGGGCCATGCCAGTCAATATCACAGAGGACAGCTGATACACTACACACCTGACATTCCTTCAGGTAACTCCAACACACCTGTAATCATGATAGCAGAGAAGGCAGCCCAACTCATACGTGGTACCAGCTCTGTACAGGCCATGCCAGTCAATATCACAGAGGACAGCTGATACTTAAACACCTGACATTCCTTCAGGTAACTCCAACACGCCTGTAATCATGATAGCAGAGAAGGCAGCCCACCTCATTCGTGGTACCAGCTCTGTACAGGCCATGCCAGTCAATATCACAGAGGACAGCTGATACACTACACACCTGACATTCCTTCAGGTAACTCCAACACGCCTGTAATCATGATAGCAGAGAAGGCAGCCCACCTCATACGTGGTACCAGCTCTGTACAGGCCATGCCAGTCAATATCACAGAGGACAGCTGATACACTACACACCTGACATTCCTTCAGGTAACTCCAACACGCCTGTAATCATGATAGCAGAGAAGGCAGCCCACCTCATACGCGGTGGCACCAGCTCTGTACAGGCCATGCCAGTCAATATCACAGAGGACAGCTGATACGCTACACACCTGACATTCCTTCAGGTAACTCCAACACACCTGTAATCATGATAGCAGAGAAGGCAGCCCACCTCATACGTGGTACCAGCTCTGTACAGGCCATGCCAGTCAATATCACAGAGGACAGCTGATACTTAAACACCTGACATTCCTTCAGGTAACTCCAACACACCTGTAATCATGATAGCAGAGAAGGCAGCCCACCTCATACGTGGTACCAGCTCTGTACAGGCCATGCCAGTCAATATCACAGAGGACAGCTGATACACTACACACCTGACATTCCTTCAGGTAACTCCAACACACCTGTAATCATGATAGCAGAGAAGGCAGCCCACCTCATTCGCGGTACCAGCTCTGTACGGGCCATGCCAGTCAATATCACAGAGGACTGCTGATACACTACACACCTGACATTCCTTCAGGTAACTCCAACACACCTGTAATCATGATAGCAGAGAAGGCAGCCCACCTCATACGTGGTACCAGCTCTGTACGGGCCATGCCAGTCAATATCACAGAGGACAGCTGATACACTACACACCTGACATTCCTTCAGGTAACTCCAACACGCCTGTAATCATGATAGCAGAGAAGGCAGCCCACCTCATTCGCGGTACCAGCTCTGTACGGGCCATGCCAGTCAATATCACAGAGGACAGCTGATACACTACAGTCATAACAATAAATGTCCCTGTCTTTACTGTGAATTGCCTACTGTGTACACAAACAGGTCATGCTTTTAGGTTTTGCATATTTCATTGATGGGCAGGCAGATATGCATACTGTACAACTTGGTGTATTTTCTGCAGGTTCAGTTATTAACATTAAAACATTGATATGTTTAAACACAAGATGCCACTTTTCTAGCCCCTAGCTGAAATAAACCTATTAAAAGATAAAAGCCACTGTCTTTGAGAAGTTTTTCCTATATTTGGTTTATGATTTATTTTGGTGGTGAATGAATACTTCGATGGTGACTGTAGGAAATGACCTACTAGTGTGTGCCTTACAATAGGAGTCAGGGTTATCATATTTGTGTATAGTGATGTTTTCATGTGAAGCAGGGTCACGGCAAGTAGGGTGTCTGTTCTAACTGTTTTGGAAATGCAGAATGGAAAATAAAATTCTTATAAATTGAAGAAAACCAATTACGTATTGTGAAATCCATTTTGTTTTCAAATGTGATTTCAAGAGAAATGTATGCCTAATTGTTAGACAACTGTGATTCTCAGGAAAGGAATGCGATATCTATTTGAATGGTGTATATAGGATGTGTTCACAATAACTTATGATATGAAACCTTTTTGATGTATCACACCTCATACCTATCTTATTCACATTAGATTTACATACATGTATTTGCATATTGCTCCAAAAATAAAATCTAACATCATATTTCTATTGCCTTTGTATTTTATTCATAACTTGAGAAATCTGTAATTTATCATAAACTGAATATGCTGAGATTGCACAGTAGGTTAGACAAACAAGATAAATATCAGAATTGAGCAGCACTGCAAAAAAGTAGGATCTTTTCTTTGAAACTGGATACAACTTATTCAAATAGTATCTCTTTAAATTTAGCCAAGCTGTAGATGCATAAGCATGTGTGATTAGCTACTAAAATAAATATGATCAAGCACAGCACTTTTCAATATAGTATATTCATATTTTAAGTCATAAAAATCATTTTTTTGAAATTAAACGAACAGGTATGTGAGCTATGTACCAGGTCCTTGGTTTGGTATAAACTGTGGGATGAACTGTTATTGGACAGAAAAAACATATCACTATTAAGAAATGTCATTTGATTAATAATTGCTCAAAACCTATGGTTTTAATGAGTGAAACCTTTATTGCAAAACGGAGTAAAGATCTTACGCCATTTCTGTGAATGAAGTTTGGAGAGAGAGAAAGGGGTGTGCGATCTCTACGACCATAAAGCCCGTGAAACAATTTAACTACTCATTTTACCGCTAGATGTCACTAAGTGACGTTCTTTACAGAGAACTGCCAGTGGGGAACAGTCAGGAGGGGAATGAATAGTTCATATGCAACTATATTTTATTGCGGATGTTCGGTGTTGCACATGTAACCTAGCAAGCTAGACCAAATCAGAAATCAGTAAAAAGGGTTCTAGGGTTTCAGTACTGAACTAAGGAATGAAGAGAGCAGTGTGGTAGATGCTTAAGTCTCTAGTATAACAGAAGAGGCATGGTAATGGTGTAGTTTGGTAAAAGTGACGCTTTTAACCAATTTACATCTAGACATCATTTGCTCTAACAACTTGGCAAATAAATCATCTAAAGGCACAATAATGACCTTCAGTGATTGCCAGGCTTAATGCTTATGTTTTCTAACTATATTGATACCAATAATTAAAGATATGAGTTTATTTGTTTAACCAATTCATTTATTCAAAGAATACAGTTGTAAGATGAATAGATGATTTAGATTATGTGGAGACCAGGGTGCACGTTTAAGCATAATTTTCAGTGAAGGTGTTCTCTTTTCCCCCATACCAGCAGCAAAAATGCAGTGTGTGATAATGTGTGTGCATGTCCGCGCACAAACGCGTTGAAGGTACATCTGTGGCTTGACTGGAGACTTCCTTAGTGAAAGAATGATGAACTCGGGTGTGCCGCTCTAATTGATCTGAAAATTTACTGAATCTTTAAGGTCGAGAATGTACTGATATAGTTGATAGTCTGACACAGTGAGAATACTAAGGGTACTACATTATATTGCAATATCTACACAGTTAATGAAAAGATATTGTTTTTTATTGTAATTGTCCATATGTCAACACCCGGCTATATCTTTATTCCACCATCTTTATGTGAAATCTCTAATATTTACTTTGATACTCATACGTGGGTTCTGTACCACAGTAGATTTACAATAAACGTACCCTACGTATGATCTCATTGCTAGTTATCAAGTACAGAAGGTGGAAATATATCAATTACTCGACCGAAGTCATTATTCTGACAATTCTCAGACTTACAGAACCGCTAATATTAAAACACGTTGAAGTGTTCTCTCCTCGTTACTAAAATAGCTACTTTTAATAATAATAATAAAAAACATTGACATTTTCTCGTATACTTGCAAAACGGATCCGCCCTCAACTTGAACATCGCCCCCCCCCCCCCCCCCCCCCCACGCTGCCCTTCATCTTTGAACACAAATGTTACGCTTGTGAGGGAATAGCAAACGTTTATCGTATTCAACTCATCCAAGACACCCAATGCAACAGATCAATCTTCCTCGTGGATGAAGCCCAGTGTGTACCTAGTGGGATTGAACTGAACAGGAAAACCATTCAACCAAAATCCTGAAAAACTGTGTTGCCTTCATTCTTGCTGCGACTAGCGTACACGTTTTACGATAGCCTCAGATACCATTACATCATATTTGACCAAACTTACGCTCTTTCAGACACTGATAAGTGCGACCCGGGGACAGAGCAGCTTTGCTTCTTGAATACTGGTACTAATATATGCACAGAGGTACTTCGCTTGAAAATTGTGCCTGTGCAGATCAGCTAAGTATTATATCGCTTCAATAGGTGGGAAGTCATCATATTTGATATTCATTTCTCATAACCACGCATATACTTAGTAATGTACCTGTATTAAATCTCATACCGAACCTGCAACAAAACTCAAATCGACAGTTGAACTTTTATAAAATCAGTTTTTTTTTCAATACGTTTCATGGTTACCATTCTAATGGAGTTATCTACCAGAACAATTTCACAATTACGTCTAACACATTTTGTGTACGTGTTTACTTCATTATAAATTACAAAATCTTTGAGCATCACATACTGCTGACATCTTCAGTTTCATATGCCAATCAAGCAAATCAGATGCCAGATTGTAATCAAGTGTTAATCCTGATAATCAGTTCCTACTGCTACTGGATCGCCTGTTTGGAATAATCAAGAATGCCATACTGTATACGATAATCACAGACAATGGGCAGTCTGGTCATTCCCCGCTATCGCTTACACCAGGAGTATATTTCTGCATTTTCTGGTGTCACCCAAATTAAATGCTGCGAAACTTTGACTTTTTGAATAAACGATAATATCGCATTGCATTTTTTTCATGAATGATTATAAAACTATCAGATACTTATACTGAGGGACCGTTTTTAGCAACTGATCAACGCATTAAAATTGGAAACTTGACCTCTGCTTAGAAGGGTTTCGAAAGTGTATAATCTGAGTTTTTGTATCATTAATCTCTAGCTGCCATTTTATACACCATTTGTATAAAACATCGAGCATGCTCTGTAGGTTCGCCTCCGTTTCAACCAGTGGAACCATATCATACGGCGTAAAGTAATATTGAAAGCTTTTCATTACTAAAAGGAACTCCTTAACATAAGGCTAATGACTTGATTTCACCAGAAAGACTATCAAAGAACAGGCTAAATAGACATGGTGATAAAAGACAACCTTCCTTTACGCTCAGGTCAACATTGAACCAATCAGTTAGTTTACCATTTATACGTACAAAGCTTTGACACCCTTGTAAAGGGACCTAAGTGCACCTAAAAAGGTGCCTGAAACACCCATTGAAATCAGTCGGAACCACAATAAGTCCCTGTCAACACGATCAAAGGCTTTTCTTGCATCCACAAAGCAAGCAAAAGTTTTCTTTTTCTCCGAAGTCTGTTTTCTAAAATAGTAGATGATACAAAGATATGATCAATACACTTACGAGCTTAACGGAAGCTGTTTTGTTCTTCACACAACCTTCCACTGAGTAAGTCTTGTATTTAGAATATCACAGTATACTTTGTAAATGGCAGAAGTAAGAGCAATACCTCTATATCCCGTAAGAGGGTCTGATGGATCTTCACCATGTTTTGGGACAGGTTGGATAATACTACATAACGACTGAGAAGGAATTATTCCTGACGTAAAACAAGTTTGAAAAAGAGAGGTAAGGATGATGAGTGAAAAGAAGTAAAAACATAGTTGAAAATAAAAATAAACTTCAATTAAGAGTGATTATGGGATTAGTCATAAAAGAAACAATGCATTGGGTTGGTGTTTGTATATAACAAGGGGAATGCCATAGCCTTTCATCCTTCTACTAGGGTATCTGGGTAGCTACCCCCACCCCCCTGAAATAATGATGAGGAGGATGGTGCATGTATGTATATATGTTGTACTATAATGACTCATTAAGCCTAATAAAGATAGGTGAACAAACACCCGACTATATACTGGTATTAATATTAAGATAGAAACCTACTCGATACCCAGGTCTTTTGTAAAATTTGAATATCTGAAAACAGAGTTAACAGAAGGCATTTATACCATTTACCATTGTAAACGGTACATCTCATAGTTCACAAATAATGATAAACTTATCAATATTATGAAGTGGGTATTTTAATATGATGTAGCACCCCTTAGATAACATATCTGCGCATGCGTTTTTGGCAAAATGCCAAGATGTACTCTTTACTTAAAAACAAGACTGTACCACTCTATCATTCATTTGTTTGGCAATGGCTAAGGTCCAACTTCCACAGGGAGTCTGCATGATGAGTATCTCAAAAATATTTTGAATGTCCCTATACGCCTCAAAATTACCTAAAGACACGTGGTTAGGTTAAGAGAGTAAATGCTGATGTTCAGGTCCTGTCATAATCCATCGTATTTGTGACATGACCTTATGCCTAGAGGGGGTTCCTATCTATCATATTCCAAAATTCTGGTTTGAAAGACTATCGTTATTCACTCTCAGCTACGATGGCGCAGGTGTGAACGACAAAAACATTGTTTCTTCAAAACTAGCATATCTGAAAAAAAATGTGCCGTTTACACCTGCACCGTCGTACTCAGCCGCAAATGGAGGTAAAACTAGTGGTCAAAATGTTCAAGTTTGAAGGAATCTACATGGTGAAAGCAGACAGCAGAGAAACCCATCAGCCCTATCTACCCCGAGGACTTGATCGGGGGTAAGACTTGCTACAAGTCTGTGTTATCTGGCTCTTTCCCTAGTCTCACTAACCTGAGTTGATTTCACTCCAGGTTTAGTTCTGGATAAATCCTCAAGGGGACACACTCGAGTTCCCAATTGCATCCCATGAAAACAGTCCTGCCATCTGCAGTTTGAGAGGAGCATCACACCTGGCTGCTTAGTATAAATAGTGGTGGGGGCATCATTCCTAACTCAGCCTGAGAACCAGGCTAAGCGGGGATGTGATACAGACGTGGTTAAGATTTTACACCACATAATTCCGATGGGTTGTCACAAGTTCCTGTTTTAAGATGAAATCGGTATAACCAGGAACTATTTTATTTCAAATGAATAGTTCCTGGTATAACTGGTTGTTTAGCCATAGGGGTGTATCTAGAAACGATTAAAAAAGCACTAGTTCTGACAGTTCAACCCCTTGCAGACAAAAAGGTGTGTGTTCACACTGTCTCTGGGTTGAGGTGAACTAAAAGAGAGAGAGAGAGAGAGAGAGAGAGAGATTGTTTGTCATACAGCAAACTATTTTCTTCATCGATTTAGAGAACACCATAACAGATTCAGCTTCAAAACTGAATACTGATAAGATTAAAGCTTATGGTGGATTTGGGATTATTGTCTTTAGCTGGAGAGAATGTGGATTTCGATTTTCTCCCAGTGTCATGTTTTTTATGACATATTAAAAACAAATTATGATGAAATCAATTATCAACGCGAACACTCTAGTATGGCTGAGTAGGATCTCCTCCTTCTACAGTCCGTTTTTTCCAGTAAAAACGAAGAGGATGGACGCCTTTTCAAATTCAAACAGCCGTCTTCACGTTATTCCAAACACCTCTAGGTTTTGCCTGATTTAGCCTTATGTCCTCGTTGCGTCGAGCTCAAGATAAATAGATAAAACTAAAGGTGGATCGTAGTACTGTGATCCGCCTTTGATAATACTAATAAATAGTCTAGGATCAAGCAAAAGCCAATACCAATGAATTGGGTTTGCCTACTTCAAAATTAAATTTGCTCAAAATAATACATTGGTTGAAATATCAGGTAAGCTCAACAAACAATGTCCTGCTATTTGTAGAGTTAAAATGTACAGAGGTATTACGTCTGTCGCACTGCACGTCACTGTTGAATTATGGTGTCTTTGTTGCACGCTGGTGTACTGCCTAACTCTCTCAAAAATAATCAAGAGAAAAAGTATAATTCTAATGTTACTTATATATCCTATACAGGAGGATACTATCCTATTAGGGAGTCTTTAGAAATTATCAGCGGGGGGGGGGGGGGGGGGGGGTGGGGTTAGCATGCGATAGCATGCCGTCCATGGTAGGGGAGTCTGGAGGTATGCTCCCCCAGAAAATTTTGAAAATTAGGTGCTCTGAGGTGCATTTTGGGACACTTTCAAGTAAAATAGAACAAAGAAAAGTTGTAAAAAAGCTGATTTTTTAAGGGGCCATTATTCTCTTTGCAGGGTCAGTAAATGCTTCCCTAAATATATATATGGCCAGAATTTATGGATTTTAGAAAGTAGAAGCAGATTAATTCTGGTGCGAGCCCCGCTACGGCGACGGTATGCGATAGCATGCCGTCCATGGTAGGGGTGTCTGGGGGCATGCTCCCCAAGATTTTGAAAATTAGGTGCTCTGATGTGCATTTTGGGACACTTTCAAGTGAAATAGAACAAAGAAAAGTTGTAAAAAAGCTGATTTTTTAGGGGCCATTATTCTCTTTGCAGGGTCAGTAAATGCTTCCCTAAATATATATATGCCCAAAAGTTTTGAAAAAAATAGGTCCAATTTGTTTGCAGTTATTCATTTTCAAAGGGCCAGAGGGCATATATGCTCTGAGATGTATTATCAGGGCAATCCTGCAAGCAAAATTGGTAATTTAGAATTAGATAACTAGTTTATCTAATGACAAATTTCATTTTTAAAATGTGTCATTGAAGAAAACTACTGAGGATCAATGCAGGCAGCCCATTTGCTTTAGTATATTACAAGTGTTTAAAGGGTATAAAACGGCGACTTTCAACTCTGAGATTGAACTGCTAATTGGGTCACCGATGTCAGGCATCCATTGTTTGTTGGTATGATACAACAAATATGACATCCCTGTGGGGTGGAATATTTGTATAATGTGTCTGCCACACAGGACATAGTACACCTGTAAAGCTGGTATTCCCATACTGTTACATAATGATTCTACAGTACTATTTTTACCTGTAATATCATGTATCTGTTGATTGTATTTGTAATTTCCGACTTATAAAAGTATGCTTTTGTAACTATGAAGTCGAAGTTATAGTCCATAAACATACATACACACGAGCTGATGCCTTTGAAATTATCTTTGAAATTAGAATTTCAATTGTTGTCACTTTTTCTGCCATATTCAGGACTATAGTCTGTCTGACTCTGATTTTGGAAACCGCTTTTTCCATTTTTTTGTGACTTAATGCTTGAGTGTTTGTATTATTGCAAAGGCAGATAACTAGTACTACTGATCTACCTTTGATTATTGGCAATGGGCAAATTTTACAATGAGACCAGTCACATAATGAGCAAAATCAACATTTTGCGGAAACTCCAAGTTGATACAAAAAAAATATACATAAGAAAAGGTTTAACACTCACATTAAGGGATACTTGGCAAATGTAGATCTGCGTTATTCTGCTGTGGGCTCCTAGATCTTTCAAACTAAGGGCCCAAAATAGTATTATAATACCCAGACCATTCAAAATTTTTCACCGGCCCCCCTTGAGTCTTGAAAATTTTTCACCGGCCCCCGCCCCCTGTTTCAACCCAGGCCCCCCCCCCCCCGCCGATAATTTCTGAAGAACTTAGAATAAGAAGACGAAGAAGCAACAGTTACAATGCGACAGTTGGGCACCTTGATGTGTTAACCTTTCTATTTCGAAAAGTGTGTCCATAGACGAATTTTCAAATTCATACCAAAAATCTTTAGTAGCTCTCGGCAGAGATATGTAATCTAGGATATGTATGTACCCCTGCCCTCGGCGAGCAGAGAGAAGTGGGTGTCACTGACCCAAATACTGCACCAGTTAGCTGCGGCGCTGGTGCTGGTTGGGCGCAATGCCAAGCAGCTACGGTGGGTAGTCAGTCGCACTGCATACACTCACACACAGCATAGCAGTCGCTACTGGAGTATGCGAGCCGAGCTCAGAGCATCGCCAGCTAGCGAAGCCCACCAGACTGGACCATGGTGAGATAGGAGATCCACACGCACACACCCTATGGATCTCATAAGTTGTACATACCTGACAAATCACTGATCGGATAAGTTGTTCTAGACGTACAGAGATTTAAAGGAGTCGAATGGGGTAGAAGTGCGTCGCCGTACCTACACATAGCGACACAGTCATCGCAGCCGAGTGTTTGTACAAAACGTAAACAACAAGCATGGAGCTTGTACCCCATGGAATGAGGTCCCTCCTTCTACTAAGCCTCGTTGGATTTGTAGCTGTTCTTTCTACAAGTACTGATGACACCGCACCCGGTAAGTGAACTTCACGATTACTTTTACATAGCTGTAGTTATTAAATACTTTTATATGTACACATATGTGTTGTTATGAGCTCGTTCTGATACAGGACCCCACTCAGCTTCCGGGACGTGGGTGCCCACCCCTCTCCACAACATTTACTCGGCCTTCGCACTTTATTTGGGCACGATCGGTGAGGGATATGCTGTCTACAGAAGCTTGGGAAGGACTTATATCATGTTTGGTACATAATACAACTGGGAAGTTATCATTTAGGGTTGTTAAGTGACGAGTCCAGCGCCATGGATGCTGGCAACTCCGAGCGCCATCTTCCTGATCGCGCCTGACCCACTGACTGGCTGCCCACCAAAAATAGCACAAACCACTTACTACGTATCAGTGGAGGAAAAGAAAGAAACTCGCGGGCAGTAGGAGTTCAGGAATGACCAAACACTGAATCATACATATATATGTCTTTGTCCATGGGCCGAATAGATTCGCCCCCGTCCCATTATTCATTGGAGATACTAGACCTCTAGTTGTACTTAAAAAGGAGTGTTATCAGCTTAAGTTGTAATAAGAAACCCATTGTTATCAGCATATGCTCACATATGTAAGTGTCCTGCTGATTGTAGAATCATTACGTTACACACACACATACACACAAAACCATATCATTAGCTCGATAAGAATGTTGGCATGGCGTTTTGTGCCACGACCTGTTGCATTACGAGAAGATACAGTCGTGGGGGAATATGAAGACGACGAGGATGATGATGAAGATAAGAATGAGAATCGTGGCGATGATGATGGTTAGACTTATACTGAAACCAACACCAGCACCGCTCCATTAATGCTCTATACTGTTTCCTGCTGTTGCGACTCCTCTTCCTCCTCCTCCCCCTCCTACTAAAACTACGACTACTACTACTACTACTACTACTACTACTTATACTGCTGCTACTACTACTACTACTACATACTGCTGCTGTTACTTCTACTACTCCTACTCCTCCTCCTCCTACTACTACTACTACTACTACTACTACTACTACTACTACTACTACTACTACTACTACTACTACTACTACTACTCCTACTACTACTACTACTACTACTACTACTACTACTACATATTGCTGCTGCTACTACTACTACTACTACTACTACTACTACTACTACTACTACTACTACTACTACTACTACTACTACTACTACTACTACTACTACTACTGTATATCTGCCAAAGCAGCGACAAAACTAACCAACTAATAAATAGCAACATCATCATCAACAACAACAATAACAAAGGTGATAACGACGGCTTTTATTGTCACCGAATTGTCATTTTCAAGCCGAGGAATATGATTGTGAAATAAATCAGAAAATGGAAACTTTTGATAAAGAGGGATAGATGTGATGAATTAATACGCATAAACTTAACTTACGCATACATATTTGTTGATGTGAAAAGAAAAAAAAACTTTCGTAACCCCTTCGTCTGAAACAAGTAAATAACTACACCCAAGTCATTTGTTTTACGTTGATTATTCTGTATTTATATTTGTACTAAATGTTATTTGTTCTTGTGTGGATTGTTATATAGTTGTATTTGCACTCAGTATTGGTATGTATGATATGATATCTATAGAGGATATATACATACTTGTATTCAAGTGTCCATAATACAATACGATTACACATTTGTGTAATTTGAAATTCACAAAAAGTATATGAACTTAAAAGTACATACTTAGATGAATAAAAACAATTATTCATCCAAGATATATACGCCTTTAAATTCACACACCTGCACTCATATTAACCCTACCTCTGATGTCGTTGCATTATTAAAAAGCGTCTGGGAGATCTTTTCATCGCAGCCCCCTAACATATATCATTATATTGATCAACATAGCAGCCAAACAATATAAGTACCGGATGTTCAACTGATTCTGCCAATACATTGGACTCGCACATAGGATTATAGTGCTTCATACACGAGAAATACACCACGCTCCAACTGTCTAGCTGCAGAATATCCAGCCAAATTACCATTTACCAATTTAGAATTGCTAATTCCCCGTTATTAGTGTTTCGATCTTATAATCCAGAGCTGACATGTCTCACAGTTTTCTTAGGAAGCACTTACACCATGCACACACTGGATTGCCAAATCTTGATTTTTTTCCTTATCGGGTCTGTATCCATATTGTTTACTTCATGTATTAGTAGTCTATTAGTCAATATATATATATGACACTAGCGGTGCTCGCAGACGGGCTAAGACAGAGGGAGTATTATGATTGCCACCTGGTGAGCACCCAATAAACTAAATAAGGGTAAACTTATTTTAGTATCGTAGAAACTTTCGAAATCATTGATAACAAATCAGAGAAGCTTTTACACGATATAAATTAATTGTCTATCACGGCAAATTATTTATTTTTTTATACCACAATTAACTTTTGAAAAGTTAAGTCCTAAAGTCCTCGACACCTGACAGATTGATTGCTAAAGACCCTACAAAAAATAAACCCCATCGAGGAATTTGTTTGAACGGACACATGCATTGGGATAGTTGGTGCGATACTGATGAAAATTGTAATCATCATTTGAAAAACATCTTGGATATCAATCTTAGATTATTTCCACTGGTGCCAAGCACGATAAGTTTAAATCTAACACTCAGTGTTCTATGTCAAGCCGTCTCTGTGAACATTTTGTCATAATAAGCGGATCTTAGAATAGCAGTCATTACTTATAAAGTCTTGGGCCAATGAACCTCATTGGTGACAGAGAGAGATTTAAAGAAAAATTGAAACAGACAATGATTAATGTGACACTAGGCCTGAAGAGAATGATGCATTTGACAAGGCTGTTCTATAGTGATTCCATTTTAGATAAGTTACTCTATCGATAAAGATATAGATAATGTAGCCTTTTGTGCTTGAATTTGAAAGCAACGATAGTCCTTTATTCGAGCAATATATTTGAATGGTTGTCATGCTCTAAAGAGCCAAAGCAGGAAAAGTATGTCAACTTCCAAAAGGTCACTTAATGCATTTTCAACGTTCAGTAGTATCAATAATCAACTTTCCTCTGAGAAACGAGTCCATTACAAAGTTGACCGAATTGTTATATCTTCTTCAAGCTGAAAGATCATCTACGCATTCCACAAGTTCCTGAGGTTTGATTCCCGATTGAGGCTTGCGAGAACGCTGGCAGTCAATTGGGGCATGTCGGTGGTTTTCTCTTGGTGCCCCGGTTTCTCCATGGATAATGACTGGCTTGTCGTTATTTAGCCTAGGATCATAGATTGGCAGAAATAGTAAGGAGTCAAGCACTTTGAGCATGCATACTTTCACGTCCGTGTAGATATAGCAGTATACAGTCGTACAGGGGCTTAGCCGTAATGCGTCCAGCGTGTCTTTTGGACACGCAGAACACTGTTTTTTGACAGTTTGGACACCCAAAATTTTATGTCAGAATTTGCTGAAGATGACTTTTCTTAGAAGATAGAAGATGTAGAAGCTGTAGTGTCACTTTTATAAGACACACAAAGCAGTATCTGGCCTAAAAAGCAAAATCTGTAAAGGTATAGGGTCTATCTTATTAGTAGTATGTATTTTGTACCACACTTTGGACACGCAAAAGTCTATGAAACCTCTATTTGGACACCCTGTTTTCAAATATCGGCTAAGACCCTGCAGTCGTATCAGTCGAATGTGCGATCAGACGGGCTTCTCACAGCAATTCTCACTTGGCACTGACTACTTATAACGGATTTCGTCGCTTAGCATTTTGCCATTTATATTTTGGATGAAGATGTACGATGGGTTGAAAAATAATCTGGGATATTCTATGACCAATGTCATCCTAGGTCATTGACACTGGCAGTTCGGAGGATAAAATAAGGTGTTCTCATTGTCATAATATATCCAGATCGAATTTTCCTTGTTTCGAGATGAAATCTCCTTTTATTTTTCACTAAAGATCTCAAATGATGCTTGGACAGAATATTATTACTCCATTATACGTTACTAACGCTCATTACATACATATTATTTGTATTTGCATGTACATTGTAAAAAATCACATAGTCAAAGAAATTTTCAACATAGTAGAGAAACATATTTAGGGAAATATAGCACATCAATAAGATTTTATTTAATTATATAGTTCATAACATAGATACACATCTCAAGTTTTAGGTATAAACTTGTTAAACAACAAGCCCTTAGACTTTCAAAAGTTCTTCCAGGACTTATTCATTGCCATTCCGAAACTATTGCATAATCGAATGTCAGGTTTGATAAGTTTTTCCTTCTGCGAATTTGGCACAAACCATAAGAACGATTCCCCATGTTAGCACACCAATTCTCTTGTCTATTGGGTGTAGGAAAAGATGTTTTATTGTTGTCCATATCTGGCCATATCTTGACCGCCAGTGATTGCGCAGTACGTTAGATGGCTGGGCTTTGGGGGCAGACCCTATGGGCATACATGGAACAGAGGGAGTTTCACCTGTAGCACACCCACCTGAAGTCATCTCGAGCTGATGGATCCACGGTGATTGCGCAGTACGTTAGGTGGCTGGGCTTTGGGGATAGACCCTATGGGCATACGTGGAACAGAGGAAGTTTCATCTGTAGAACACCCACCTGAAGCCATCTCAAGCTGATGAATCCACGGTGATTGCGCAGTTCGTTAGGTGGCTGGGCTTTGGGGGCAGACCCTATGGGCATACATGGAACAGAGGGAGTTTCACCTGTAGAACACCCACATGAAGCCATCTCAAGCTGATGGATCCACGGTGATTGCGCAGTACGTTAGGTGGCTGGGCTTTGGGGGCAGACCATATGGGCATACATGGAACAGAAGGAGTTTCACCTGTAACACACCCACCTGAAGCCATTTCAAGCTGATGGACCCACGCGCTCATTTCATTATACTGTGTTTGTTATGGAGAGGGTGCGAGAAATGCGCCTTGTGGATTTCATTAGAGTAATTTGTAGCCGTCTGCGTACGTTAGCAGTCCTCCACCGTGGCAAACAGGTAACAAAGACAATCTGGTAATGGGCGAAACCAAGACAATAGGTGTCTTCGGAGAGACCTGAAACGAGATTGCGAAGTTATCTGGAGATGCATAGTTTCTGAGTGGTGTATACCAACCTCGAATCATACACGATTTTCTATACTTTCCATTGAAGTAGAACAGCTTCGATAAAAATTGTTGCTTGGTCATGAAAGCAAAGGTTTATGTAAATACGAACTTTAGCTTAAGTATTTAGTAGTCGTAAAGCAGATTGCGGGACTCCTGGCGCTGTTTATTTATTTCCATGCTAATGCGCCTGAATTTAGATTAGTGCTCCAAGCATTAAGTTAAATATTTATACGCCAATCTCCTGCTGAAAATAACTGGTGAATGTACATGGCATACCCGTATACCCCATGTGGCGACGAGACCACTCCTACGCTAGAACAGAATGCCAACGACACAGCGTACCACTCTCTGGTCGCAGGCTGAACTAGGATATTTATTGAAAACATTAGTTGAGTAGTCATTTACAGCGGAGTGTTATGTTTCGTTTTGGGCCATTCCTGAATTAGTAAGAGCAGAGGGCGTGTGTGTCGTCAAGTGAATTAGCCCAACTTATCATTGCAAAACACTCTCCTCTAGTTTACACATGTAGTAGATACAATATCCACGACTCTTATTCTTCGGCGAGTGATAAAGCTAACGCCGGTTTAATCGTCATTAGTGGCTTTCCTTGGTCGCTGTAGGAACGTGTGTCTTTGTGAAGGGCTGACTATGCTGTCACTGGAGACGAAAAAAACTCGTTTGTAAAAGTGGGAGATTGCCGGTGTGTGTGTGATTCTTTCTCTGAGATGTGACTAAAGCTGTTTAGAGCAATAGAAAACCTCACGCAACTTTGCCCAAAGCACTTAGTTAACGAAAGAAAGATATATAATACCTTCGTTAAGATTTTCTTTTTCATTCTCCGCACTATTCGGACTTCCGAATTACAATGGAGTTGTTTTAAAGTTACGAACCATGTGTCGCTCAACGTTTAACATAGCATTTTTTTGGAAATTTTTGTATTTTCCGACGTTTTGAATACCTCTGAAATCATATTGCGTATTAATTTTGAAATATTCTTCTCATATGTTGAACTCTATGCATCGTCTTCTTTCACGTTGTGTAATATGACTATACTGGTAAATCGGTATTTTTCACTTATACTGTTTAACATTTTCATGTCTAAAGGGTATAGCGTTATAACTTGACACTCTTTCTCAACGCACAACGTTCCACCCTGTGGGTTGTTCTGTACACATAAGGGTTAACCCAATGCGACTCATCCTGAACCAAAAGTGTTTAGCCTTACCTACGTACAGTTCTTCATCCACAAAAATGGGATGACATTATCCTAGGTCTCTCCTATTGTTATACAAGCTGGGTGGATAGTTATGATTCATTGCTGTTAAACCAGTTTAACTGAGCCTGAGAACCGGGCTAGATCATGCGGTCCATGCTATTCAAGTGCGTGTGCGACAGGTGATACAGCTTTGCAGTGACAAGCACCCAATTATGCACACGTCCCCTTCATTTTTTCTAAGATTAACTAGACCTTTTTGTGCAGAGTCAGATATCATTCAGTTGATTGGAAGTGAAGGGTGAGGGTCTTTTTTAGACGTTATGTATGGTACAGTGTCATGATGTGGAACGAAGGCGCACTCGCTCAACATCAGACAAAAGCTGTGATCTCGACGCAAAAAATAGACAATTGAATCATAACATTCTTCTGAACACTGCTTTTTAAGACCGATACGCTCGAGTAAATGAGCATATCATCATTAGCCACATCTCATTTGCAAACACAGTGCAATAAACATTCACACACAGCTCCAAATTATCCATGTCCTAGCATGAATTCAGTTTGTATAACAGGACAAATCTTGATATAAATTGCAAAACTACTACTTACTGCTGCTGCTACCACTACTGCTGCTGCTACTACTACATGTACTACTACTACTACTTCTACTACTACTACTACTACTACTACTTTATATTAATTTGCTTAAGCACGTCACATGACTAACCCACTTTTGTCAACCGCTGCGTCAGAGGTAAAGTAAAACGACGCTTTACGTCATATGACCCGTGCAAGGGGAGGGTGGCCTTCATTAAGTCAATCATGGCTGCTGTGGTCATTTCCATCCTGTTTACGCGAGGGGACTACAATATTGAGAAGGTCGCGTCTTCTAATTCGATCATTTCCCCATCATCCACGTGTCGTCACATCGAGCAGCTCGCCGTGCGCTACCTCAGGTAGATATTCCGCTTAGATGTTCCGCTACCAAAGATGAAAAGCCTGAGCCTCTGACGTACGTCCATCATGGAAATTAGTCTCAGTAAGGGAACATATGACCCCTGCCCTGGAGAAGGCCAACACGAGTGCTCAGCCAATGAAATACTGGCAAACAAGTAAATAAAGCGTTTGGTTCCATGTCAACAAACCTGGTTCCATATCGACCGATTACTCTTTAGTTAATACTTATTTCACATTATGCGTTGATCTATTTTCGTAGATATCTTTGTCCAATCATTATTTCTTTAGCCATTCACATTTGGAGTATTTACATGGTCTGACACTTTCAGAAATATCTTCATAACGAAGCAGTATTTTTTGAGAACTATTTTATTTTGATTTTGTCACTGTTTATAGGAAGTACTCACTTTCAGTGTCACTATAAGGGTTGAACGATTCCTCTTCAAATATATTTTAGATTTACTAGAATTGAAGAGTTATCGTCAAAGTTGTGCAACCAACCAAGTGTTTACTCCAGAAACGTGGTAAAATAAAGGGCAACCCTTTGGAACTACTAGTAATTGTCTGTTACGTATGAACATTCTTTCGAACGAAGCTTCTTCATATAGATTTCACATTTACTCATAAGGAAAATTGTTTTATCACTTCGCAGATCAATAACCCTTCCAGAAATGTATGTATGACGGAGTGTGGAATTCATTAGAAAATGGTATTAAACGTCAAATATTGAAGTGCAGTAAAAGGATATACTTGTTCCAGTTGCTGAAACGGCCCCGTAGAAATGAGTAACGAAACTCGATGGAGTGGCTTGAATGATATTTTGATTAAGACTCTTATCTAATATAACCATTTGTCGAAAGATCTTTCCATGTTATGTTTATTTAACTGCTTCCATCATGTATTTACATAAGTGCTTCTCCAAGGGATTGGATGTGTATCGTTACAATCAAGAGACTATCAAATATTGAACATGATCTGTTGAAACATGTGGACCCTTGGTTTGGAATTTTGAATTTCGTTTTTCGTCACATTTATGCCATATTGTGGCTAATTGTCACGTCAAGGAACTCTGATTGAGATACTGATCAAAAAGTAATACATTTTGCAAAAAAACACTGACGAACAATGTATCCCTCAGAAAAAACTGAATTAAAGTAAGATGGTCTCTCTCAAGGAGCATCTGTCCATTTTATGTAATTTGAAAGGTATCCTGAACATCCCTTTACGATCAGAATGAATGGTCTTCTGGCGTGAGTGGGTTTAACTATTTATACCTATGCTTTCAATGGAGATCTCGAATTACAGGGGTTTGATAAAGTACGTAGGGGGTGATTTCAATCTTTAAACGTGGCCCATTTGCCTTTTATCTTAGATCCCATAGAGTTCCTTTGAAGGTATCTCTCGTTATCCTATGCCAGAGATGTACATCGCGTCTGATTTAAAGACGGTGGCATCTTACTTTTAAGACACTGGGATCACTTTGGAAGTAGCCAACCTGTGCCACGGGTAATATCCCCACTCTGATTTATGCTCAACTGATGCAGCTTTTATGTCTGTTGAAGGAGCTGAGAGGGGAGACAGTAATAGATGGGACATCTTACGTCTCTTTTAATAAAACGGGGTGCACATAACTGGCGTGTCTAAGAAAAGAAATGCTTATAGTGTAGTATGATAAATTTCTGAGTAAACCTATCACACAGGCATTAAAATCGTAAGTAATGGAACACAGTATACTTTCTCTTTTAACATAGGTTACGGCCCTACCTGGGGTATATTTCCCTAATTAAGTGGAACTCTTGGTAAGATATAGCACAATACAATTCGTCGTTTAAGGTGCTTTTACATCTTAATAGTTGAGTGGAACTGTTTCTTTGTGTTTCTCTGAAGTAGCGAGAATGCAGAAATGCCACTGGACAGTTGCACAAAACACGATTATCATATAAGCTTGTTTGCGTTTAAAAGGATACTGAATAGTCACCAGTTCTATAATTCTTCGGTGATAACTAGTTAACACTGAACAGTATAATACAAGGCAACCCTGGCCATAGCGTACATTGTTGGCAACACGGCCTAGTTAGGGAGGTTAACCCCCTGCTTACGTCACTAGATGTAGTTCACTTAGTTAAGGTCAAATGGTTAAGCCGGAACAACAATCTTGCTGATTCAGCTCGCCAGGTGGAGAAGAATTGAGTTCATATTAGCCACACTAAAGTATACTGTATGTACAGTAGTATGCACCAGCTAGATCAAGGCTATTCTAACTTAGTGAGCTGATATCGCGAAATCAGTACCAGGTGATGCGTATTGAGTTAATCGCTAAATAAATGTGCTGCTAGAGAAGGTGCATTTTAACGTTTATTCCTGGGAGGGCACCATTGAACCAGTTGATATGGAACATGGAGATAACAAGGCCGAAGGGAATTCTCGTTTCTATCAGTGTGCACTTATTTGTATTTTTTGCACATAACTCATGCAGTCAATATTGCCAGATAATTTACTTGCATACATACATGCCTACATGTATGCATGCATAGGTATGTACACATACATCAATCGAAACATACATACATGCACATTCACACGTACATACAAATTCAACATCATTCACAAAATGCAAACCTCTATCATACGCCCCTACTTTAAGATATCTCTACCTTCCGACTTATGAGCATATTATCACGCTTGTTTTTTCTCTCTATGATTTGCAGACCTCTATGAACATTGTTTTTATTTACTTAACCGTTCATGGTGTTACGAGAAAGGTTTCATATTTCAGCCAAGCCCGCATAGGTAAACACTAGCGTGTGTGTCTTGGCAGAGTCCTTCTACAAACAAGTCTTTATAGACATCTGGCCGGATCTGGGTATTAAATACAATTCTTCACATTACTCGATTTGTTTTTATTTTTAACATTGCTTCCCAGATAAACATATGGTAACTAGAAAAATGTGTTAATTTCTTGAACCCATAGCGTTAAACTTGCTATTAGCGGCGAGTAAAAATCAAGGGAGAGACTCATTTTCGTATTAGGGCTGAATAGCGCCACTTATGTGAAGTTTGAGTGTTTTGGATTTCTGTCAATAGAAGACATATTCGCATTGGGAATCGAGGAATATTTGAAATCACAACCAATTGAATGTAAAACCGATATTCATGACGACAGATGTTGCTAAATCGTACTGATCAAATTCTAATGATGTTCCTTTAACGTGATTAATCGGTGGTCTGATAATAGATTAAAACTAGTCCTATCATATATTACTTTCTTACATCCATAGCATTTGCATTTTTCCACCGAAGAATGACACAAGAATTTCTCTTTTATATCATGTGTGTATTGTTGAATGACATGTTTACTTGCAAAACGAGAAACTTAATACCAATATCACGCGATAGACGCGGAAGTAGTAGTGACTCATGTGTTGATCACTCGTTCTTTTTCTATTGCTTTCATAAGTTATTAGCGGTGGCTCGAGTATGTATTGTTGTCCATCTGACCGAGATATCTGGTTACAATGCAGTCCGTGGCTAGTTAGTGAACACCCGGGAAATCCAGCTCACTAACATTTACCTGTGCCGACGTTGCTTTTAGAGCGTTTTTGTAGGATTTATAGCCCTCTGTGGCGAGATGAGCCTAACTGTGTTAACAGCACTGATTAAAACGGCTTCACTGCAGGAAATGCTTTTTGTTGTAAAAGGGGCTTCGTCTCAAGACCACTTGCTGTTTGCAAATCGAATTTGGAATTTTGTTTATCGTCACTCGTTCTGCCATTCTAAGCAAAATCGTTACACGTCATTACATTACTATTTTCTCTCCCTTGGAAGTTGGCGGTTGCTCTGATCATGTCTCCTGGGTGCACTATGGACGATCAGTGTAGCTCAGTGGTGCGTTTTTATGTTGGAGGGGCGTCCCAACACTCTGTGTAATCATGTGAGAGATGGAAGCTACTATATTTTCCTGTTCCTTGGTGCCCATTACTCCCCGTAGGACTGTAAATAAATCGCACGTGTGCCTTTTATGTAAAAGGTTTGTCGTCAACTATCAGTTGGTGGTTGGAATCAAGCCTCCCACTTCTCTGCAGCCATTCGCTCCCTATGGGACCACCATGAACTACAGGTAATTCTTGGAGGTGGCTGATAGCTAAGCACTTACATCACCGTCCCCTTGTTATTGCCCCTTTATCGGAAGCTAATGCATGCCATGGAACGAGCTTACATTTAACCCCTTAACTATTTTAGCCCAACTACTTATAACCCTTATAATAAAAAAGTCCGAACGAATATAAAGAATGTTCTATACCCTACTTCATGTTTTTTATGTAATTGATAAAGCATTCAATAAGCATACATGCCCACATAAAATGTTTTTTAAAATGTTATTTTAATAAGCATCATCTTATCAGTCACGTGATAATTGAACTCACTTATACCCAGATATCATGATGATGACATGAATACACCGCAGTGAACGATGGAAGTTTCGAAATTGATTCTGACACTTGCCAAGTAATGGATGTCATCATCACCGCCATTACTTCAATTTTCTCTTCATGTGTTTATTTATTTATTTGGGGGGAGGGATCTCAAAGTATTGTATTGTATGGTTATTGACGATACATGAATATCGTACAGAGTCATACAGATCATAAACATAATTTCTTAAACAAATTATAACAAAGTGCCAATGCTCATTTTCCTTGCCTCGCAATGCATTAGAATGTTTGTGTTGTTACCTGAGACGTAAATCTAACCCTTGGAACGGATATTTTTCGTTGGAATGCAAAGCAAGTACTTTTTGCTAGTTACATGACATGGCACGGAGCTAGACTTGCTTGATTTGAGTAGAACAGCTCAGCAGCAAGTTGTTTAGTTGTATAGTAGTCTGAGACCGCCCCAACCGGATGGCGGCACTGAGTGAACGGGGAGTTAGTAGCGAAGGAAATGACACAGCACACTTCATTTTTCTTAGCTGTCCATTTTTGAGTGCAAAGACAAATGTAGTCCGCAATATTTTACGTGTGAACAACCCTAAGCCTATGTTTAAGGCAGCGTTCAACAGCCTAGATGGATGTGTGGAGCCGCTGATCTAGGACGGGAACTGGGCCGTGTGTAGGTTGCTGGTAGCATTATCTGTGTTAGCATTAGCAGGCCTTGTAGAAACGCACAGCGGAAATTGCCACTTCGGGCCGAAATGTCGGCAAAAACCACATGCTACCAGAGAGGCAAGTGATATCCGGATTGTGAACATGGCCTCAGAGCTGTGTTGGACGAGGTGTGCCTACGAAAGTGTTGCTGGCTTCACCAGCTATAACTTTGAATAAGGTACGATGGGGGTTCGTGACTTGTGGTCAATACGAGTAGATGGATGATGGACTGTGGATGGGCTGAATGGTAATTAGCTAGCCGTCGCAGAAAATCTGGAGGAGTTTTATATTTTACTCCACTTCCTCCCCCAACCCTTCTTCTTTATCTTCCTCCATCGCCACCGCTTCTGTTACTACATGTACATGTACTACTATTACTACTACTACTACTACTACTGCTGCTGCTGCTGCTGCTGCTGCTGCTGCTGCTGATGATGATGATGATGCTGTTGCTGCTGCTGCTTCTGATGATGATGATGCTGATGCTGCTTCTGCCAGTTTTCAAGATATATCATTCACGGCACAGGCCTTGTTCCTTGTACTTTATGTTATTACTATTGCCTTTACAACCCATCATATGCTGCTCTTACTGCTCCAGCCCATTGCAACACATGACAGAAGTGTTAAACACCACATGCCAGAGTTTTATCAGCAGATTAGTAGTTGTGGAAGCGGGATTGGGTCACGGATGCCAGACTGATTGCATGCCGGGCTGGTGATTTGATCTGTCAATGAAGGGCTGCCAACAAAATCATATGTCAATCAAATTGAACATTGCTTCCGGGAGCCAGGGACCATTGCGAGCATGCGTAGGTAATGTAATTATAAGCACACAATGGTCATATCGCGATACTATTTGTAAGTACTGTTGTAATGTACTCGGGACAACTCATCATGACGGATGTGGAAAATAGCACAACAGCTTGAGATTAATCGGGACGCAATTCTAGTGATTGGTGTACTAGTATATGATTACTAGTAGTTAGAGAGTTAGGAAGGCTGGGAGAGTCTCCTCTTTCTGATTTATCAATTGTAAAATGGGTGTGTGAAATGAACGCGAGCGTGTTGACAAGTTTAAAATGTGACTGACTTGCAGTAAAGGTAATTTTAGCCAAACTCCAAGGGATTTCATATTGCAAGTAAAGAAGCACTTGAATTTTTTATTCTTTATTCGACGCAGTGAGTTTGGTATGGAATAGGTTTGAACCGTAGAACCCAATTTTTATCGATACCATCACCAGAACCTTATAAGTAGTCGACACAATTGTGACGCAACTGGTGTGCTGTCACCAGCTTAGCAGCTAACGATTCTGCAGATCATTCCTGTCTCAGCCCGTGGCGCTGTTTATTTTCCCCGCCGCTAGAGGGCATTCCAGGGTACATATGCGGATCCATCGGACTGTATATCAATACGCGTTGTATCCATGGATTCCACGCTTTAACCAGTTTGGATCAAAAGTCTCCTACAGGACTGGTAGCGCTTGGTATTTCCGCCGCATAATCAATCACATCAAGCCCGAGGCGCCAAACCAATCACTATTCGTAATTCCATTGCATCTCAATGCCAGTATGAATAAGTTTATTAAGAAGAATTACGACACTTATGTAGACGTTTAGTAAGTAATAGCCTACTTCTTTCCATTTCTCGGTGACACGTTTCTTTATCGCATCTGCACGTGATGGAGACGATTCTTCATTGGATCGTACCTGCCTGCTTGTAGTGAGTGGGGGATAGACATTGAATTTCATTCTTAATTTGAGTTTGGTATGGAAAGTATTTGAACCCTTGAATTCCATTTTAATTCATACCATCACCTGCATCATTGTAATCGACACAATCGTTACGATTCGTTATTGGATGGTACTTGTCTGCTTGTAATGAATGGGGAATAGGCATGCAAAATGAGTTAATTCAAATAATCGTCTTTGTTTTAAGTGTAGCATTTTAACATTTTCGTTGACCTGTCATGCTAGCCCACGCGGCTACAGAATGCAGGTGAAAGTGTCAAAGAAATTGATACATTTACTTATCTTGATTTTTTCGGTCGTATCTTGACCATACCGTGACAAGCTTTTTATTAATGGTGGACGAAACCGGAGTTCCCTGGGAAACCACCAACTAATTCCGTCTCTTGATTGTAGCAGTCTGTTAGGAACAGTGCAAAGGTATAAATATCTACATCTTCGAGATTTTATGCAGTGTATTAGGAACACAGCGAACTTGAAAATGTAGAAAGTGCTCAGATTTCAGGAATATGCCTATTAAGAGGTGTCACCGTGTTTGAAAGGAACAGACAAATGAAATAGCAATGTCAATGTGTTTCCTTCGGTTGTAGGTTTTGCTTAAGAGAGGAATACTGTTATATTTGCATAACTCGATGGAATGCGTTGACTTTCACTAGAAGGGAAAACCATCACGATAACTGACAAAAGTGAGTGCAGAGTGCGAATGTAGATGAAATATGAGCACTTGCAGATCCTGCTTAATACTGCGCAGAGTGATCTCACGCACCTTGATCTCGCGAGACCTGAGCAGAATTACGAGCTTTGGGGAGACCACTACCCCTTGATGCCTTTGGGGTTTGTCTCGGCATCTTGTTGACCCTTCGTGACAGAATAGATTGAGTAAGATTGAGGGCCCGGGGGTCGCAAGATCGATTCGCGGCATTTTTGGCGTGCCTCTGGCCTTCCGACCACTTGACGTATGAGCGAATCATGATCTCGCCGCTCGTGGGCGGAATACTAAGCAACGAAAACGGTGGCGATTCCTCGTGAGCAGGCTACAGCCTTTCAAAGAAATAGATTTAAAGGTAAAAGATGTTTCATGCTTTCTCCAATCAGTTCCTTCCGAGATTGCTCTTCGGTGTTCCCTCTGGCAAAAGTGGCCTTTCCTTCAACGTTTGATTGATGTTTAAATTAATTTGTTCTGAACCCCATTCGCTAGGATGAGAGGTAATTTGACTCTCATGGTAGCCAAACAAAGTAGCCATGCAGAGTGGAAAGCCACGCCCCGTGTAATCATTGGTATCTTTATCTACTTGTACATGTACTCTTTCTGTTTACCTGTATGTGCACCAACGGTCATCGTGGCTTCCTAGGGTAGTGTTGATCACCGTGTTATTAACGTGGAAAACAGGGGCAGTGAGTGCAGGTATTTTTTGATACAGGATGCCCATAATGGCTACCTTGGAGAGAGCTGGCAGTCTGGAGGTCTGCGCTAACTACCTGCCATTAAGAGTGTCACCAAGGCAACATCTCCCTGGATTATCTACCTGGTATCCAGGCTCCAAGTCTTAGCAACGAACAACTCCCTGGATTACCTGGCTGGTTATCCAGGTTCAAAACATGCCATGCATAGATTACTAAGCTGATATCTAGGCTCAAGTCATGCCAATGCATATCTTCCAGGATTACCAACCTGGTATCTAGGCTCAATTCATGTCAATGAACATCTCCCTGGATTACCAACCTAGTATCCAGGCGCAAGTCATGCCAATGGACATCTCCCTGGATTACCTAGCAGGTATCTAGGCGCAAGTCATGACAATGCATATCTTCTAGGATTACCTAGCTGGTATCTAGGCGCAAGTGATGCCAATGGACATATCCCTGGATTACCTAGCTGTTATCCTGGCTCAAGTCATGCCAATGCATATCTTCTAGGATTACCTAGCTGGTATCCTGGCTCAAGTCATACCAATGGGCATCTCCCTGGATTACCTAGCAGGTATCCAGGCTCAAGTCATGCCAATGCATATCTTCTAGGATTACCTAGCTGGTATCTAGGCGCAAGTCATGCCCATGGACATATCCCTGGATTACCTAGCTGGTATCCAGACTCAAGTCATGCCAATGCATATCTTCTAGGATTACCTAGCTGGTATCTAGGCGCAAGTGATGCCAATGGACATATCCCTGGATTACCTAGCTGGTATCCTGGCTCAAGTCATGTCAATGGACATATCCCTGGATTACCTAGCAGGTATCCAGGCTCAAGTCATGACAATGCATATCTTCTAGGATTACCTAGCTGGTATCTAGGCGCAAGTCATGCCCATGGACATATCCCTGGATTACCTAGCTCGTATCCAGACTCAAGTCATGCCAATGGACATATCCCTGGATTACCTAGCAGGTATCCAGGCTCAAGTCATGCCAATGCATATCTTCTAGGATTACCTAGCTGGTATCTAGGCGCAAGTCATGCCAATGGACATATCCCTGGATTACCTAGCTGATATCCTGGCTCAAGTCATGCCAATGGACATATCCCTGGATTACCTAGCAGGTATCCAGGCTCAAGTCATGCCAATGCATATCTTCTAGGATTACCTAGCTGGTATCTAGGCGCAAGTCATGCCCATGGACATATCCCTGGATTACCTAGCTGGTATCCAGACTCAAGTCATGCCAATGCATATCTTCTAGGATTACCTAGCTGGTATCTAGGCGCAAGTGATGCCAATGGACATATCCCTGGATTACCTAGCTGGTATCCTGGCTCAAGTCATGCCAATGGACATATCCCTGGATTACCTAGCAGGTATCCAGGCTCAAGTCATGACAATGCATATCTCTCTGGATTACCTAGCTGGTATCTAGGCGCAAGTGATGCCAATGGACATCTCCCTGAATTACCTAGCAGGTATCCAGGCTCAAGTCATGCCAATGCATATCCTCTAGGAATACCTAGCTGGTATCTAGGCGCAAGTCATGCCCATGGACATATCCCTGGATTACCTAGCTGGTATCCAGACTCAAGTCATGCCAATGCATATCTTCTAGGATTACCTAGCTGGTATCTAGGCGCAAGTCATGCCCATGGACATATCCCTGGATTACCTAGCTGGTATCCAGACTCAAGTCATGCCAATGCATATCTTCTAGGATAACCTAGCTGGTATCTAGGCGCAAGTCATGCCCATGGACATATCCCTGGATTGCCTAGCTGGTATCCTGGCTCAAGTTTTGGCAATGAAAATCTCCTTGGATGACCTAACCTATATCAAGGCTCAAGTCTTGACAACGCACATGTCCCTGCCAATCTTTGGCATTGTATAAACCAAACCAACAAGTTCATTATTTTACCTGGATGTTCCGTAAACTTGTCACGTGAGGACTTTGGCGATGGTTAGGTTAAAACAGTGTTTTCTTGGATGAAACAACTTCCGATTATGTGTTTACGTACTATGTTCTATCTAATGAAGAGCCACTCGTTCTCTCTCAATTTGAACTGCCTGCGTTCGTATATTAACCATCAAAGCTTGGACGTATTAACAGAATAAGTATACCCATGTCTCTTGAAGGGTCTTAGCGGAATATTTTCCGAGATATGGTTGATTAGTCTGGTTTGCTGACCATCTTCAGTAAGTTATTATGATTACATCGTAAAAGAGGGCAGAGTACCAGGCTAATTGAAGAGCCGTTGAAGGACATGTACGGATGAGGACACCTTACTTTAATTAATCAGTGTAATGTAACTTATTAAAAACCCATTAACCTATACAGACTGTTATAAAGATGCAATTGATGAATTGTTGGTATATTTGAAGTGACATTCAGTCCCACAATTTGATGGTGGCATGGGTGCCTGGCCGTATGGATGTGCCAAGTCTGATTGGAATAGATAGACACCGTCTCGGCGAAATGACATTGGTTATCATCTTTTAATACATCAGAAACATCATCACACTATTATGATCAGATGGAGGGAATATAATAAGAAAAAATTCTATTTTGTAAATTATAACACGTTTTACGATAACATAGATCGATTTTCGAATACTAGTATGCGTCCCTGCAAAGTCTCTCTGCCAAAATTGGCTACACTCTATTGACGCTAATGACGGAGGAGAAATGGAATTGCTTTTGGGTTGCCAAATATAGTCCCTGCGCAGCCAATATAGACGTACCCTGTGGGAAAGGGTTACACTGGAGCTATGGGATTGCTTTTCTGCGGCCTAAAATAGTCACTGAGCAACTGATGCAATTTGGACCGAGCCCAGGGAAAGGGAATATCTGTGAGTCGCTTATAAGGACAGCTGCACAAGTGTGGCTGATACGTCTGCGTGGTGTGGTTTATTGTAGACACGTGTGTCTCTCAATGCTTTATTTAACGACAGTAGGCGCAAACGGTCCAGTTGTATACATTGATGTACACCACTGTTTTTTTTCGAATTCCAAATGTATATATACTTATATATATATATATATATATATATATATATATATATATATATATATATGTATATATCTATATACTCAGTATTATATATATATTATATATCTATATATATCTATATGTATATATATATATTATATATATATATATGTATATATATATATATAAATATATATATATATATATATATATATATATATATATATATATATATATATATATATATATATATATATATATATATGGTACAACAGATATACACATATGGAAAATACTAAACCGTTACCAGTGAATAAAATAGCGGGTTGACCTAGCTAATAATTGGGTTCCCAACATGGACACTTTTTAGGATCAACATCACAAAGGCATAATCTGCCTGTAAATCACCACTTGAGCGTGTTCAATTCATAACAAGACAGCCACGCTGAGAGCGGAATTCGCATGCCTGTTAGCTACTGCTGGGAAGTAGACAGGACTCTCCGGTCTCACGATATGGTTGCCTATGACGCTGCCAGGGAATAGGAAAAGAAAGAGTTAATTACACAGCGTGGAACAGACCCTGTGTTTACTCACAGAAACGCCTACGTGAGACGTTACTGGCATAACAAAGACACGTGTAGTCTACTTAAACTGATATTGACTGGGCGTGCGTGTTAATTATATCACGTTCTAATTTGGGCAGACAGGGTTTTAAATGAAAATAAAAACAACAACTAAGCACACGCGTGCCTTATTGTACTGTTGCAAAACCTGTAAAATGATACGCAATTGACTGTGAACGACCGCATGATAACAGACCCAATAGGTCCACTCCTACCATTTATTTTAGAAACAATAGACAAAGGAGGTAAAGGTTGCAACAGAATATATAAAACCTTTCAATCATGTTCTAGTGATGTTATTGAAGAAGTTAGATCAAAATAAATTAAATGATGACGTAGAGTTTTTATGTGTCAAGCACTCCTTCAGATTTACACAAAAAATGCCCAAATGTATATATAACAGATACATTCAATTGAAAATTCTTCATCATAGGTTGCACCAATGAACTACTGTTCAAAATGAAGATAAAAGACTCAGATTATGTAGTTACTGTTATACAATTCCAGATACATTATGTCATGCATTGATAGAATGCCCAAAATCAGGTTAACTATGGAAAGAAGCTGAAAAATGGCTTCGCAATATGACAGGCAAAATATATCAAAATAGCAGATAACGAAAAGACTTTTGGAGTCCATGATGATATACCAAAGAAAACATTTGTAACAAATATGCTGATTGTATGTACAGAGTTATTAATTTATAAGAAAAGGAAAAAAGGTGAAAATGTGTACTTTAGAGGTGTTTTATATTTAATGTACAAGGAATATTAAGCGGATGAATACAACGCTGAATTAACTGGCACGAACAATTAAATGTTAGATGAGGTAACTGTGGAGGATATCTTACAGATATATTTATATAATTGAGATAAAAAAAAAATGTTGACTCTGTCCTAAAAAACAGGAGAATAATGAGTGTAAATCTGGGTCCTTAGTTACTCAACAAAATGTATCACAATATGTGTGTGCTTCAGCACAAGTTTATTTATTTATTTATTTTCGTTCTAACCCGGTTACACATGTGTGTAATTTGAATTAAAAAAAAGAAACCGATTTGTTTGATTGTGTATAGGCTTTGGAAGTAACTTACGGAGGCCTGGGGGTTTCCTTTGGCCTGAAGGCCGTAGCCTAACGTGTTGTAAGGCCATGCTTGAAGCCTGAGGGGCTGTTGAATACTCATAACACCTTGACAAAACGCCAATGAATATTTCTCATTCCTCTCATTTGAAATGTGCATAGTTGGCAGAATTAATTACATTCATTTAATACAATTGATTTTAGCTAACAGATCTTGATTTTGGGGATGAAAACATCAATAACCTTCATTGTATGCAGTATAGAAATTGCCTCAAAAGCATGTATGCCTAAAATTTAAGTTTGATTATTGTAACTTTCTCTGCAATATTGGCATAACAATCCTGTTGTAAGTGGTGAAGGAAACCGGAGTGCCCGGCGAAAAACACCGCCTAACCTCAAGTCATTGGCAACTCGATCACATGCCCTGGCTGGACTATGTATATGCACACGAGTTTATGCAGCATAGAAATTGCGTCAAAACAGGTATGCACATGAGTATATACAATTATTGCAATATAGAAATTGCCTGAAAACAGGATATGCGCATGAGCTTATGCAACATAGAAATTGCCTCAAAACAGTGCATGCAAATGAGTCTATGCAACAGGAATTGCCTGAAAACCAGATAGCCGCATGAGTTAATGCAACACCAGATAGTGTATAAAATATAATATGCACTCAAGTTTTAGCATTCTAGTAGAGAGACCTGTAGTCTGCATCTTTCTTAATACTTTCAACATATACCAGGCTTAGGATTGTACAACCCTTGCGGAGGATGGGCTACATGCTAAGCCATGGTATCCCCTGAATCGCTGGAAACTCGCCGGCTGTTCCTCTCTGACAAACAAAAAGCTGTGTAGAAGTTTATCTATTCTGCCCACTTGTCCCTGAACGCTTGTGCCATGAAAAAGCCTTTAAGGCATTAGCGATAAATGCGCTGTCGGAATGAAGTTAGCGCTCGCTGAGAGTGGCGTGCAACAGTTTAGGTGTGGACGCATGGCGATAACTTGGTATTCTACCAGCACGTACTGACCGACGTGGGAAACATCTCGGTGTGAGACTGTCAAAGTATGTAAATATAATAGAGTCCCCTCACTGAACAGAATCACTAAGAATCAAGAAACAGTCACCAGGGCTACCGTTGCCATGCCAACGCTCTGAAGAGTCATCCGTTTAGGGAGTAGAGCGTTGATGGGTAATTAGCCACTAAACACTGGCTGATTGAGAGACCGTTAATTCGCATCACCTGTGCAAATTGTATTCCGGCAATAGGGGAGGGTAGTTACCAACAGCAAAACACAACTGTCTCTTGCTAAGGGTTTTCAGGGAGACGGTGCGACGTGCATCTCTGGTTTCAGAACGTCCTTGACTTCACAGGACGCACCAAAACACGTTAGTCTGATCTAATCCGCATGATTAAATACAGACAATCCAATATCCACACTAACTGCTGGCGCAATTCAGTGGCACACGTGTCCTGCATGCCAAATCACTTGCTGGAACTAAGTTAAAGGGGAGCACGGAGAAAAGTTGCTTGCGACTTTGAGTTGGTCGATGGCTTTCTCCTGATATTTGGGCACTTTTAACTTCTGTATTGTAGACAATTTCGGTTTATATGTCAGAAATAATGACGATAATCAAAACCCTTTCCATTCCATTGCGTCTTTTGGCTTCGTTGTGAGGATGTTTTGTTCTGTGGCATTAAGTGGTAATCATATTATGATGATTGTATAAACACAATGCAATGTTTTATGCATCATGGAATTTTGACAACATGATATTATTGTTAAACTTTGTGTCGTCATTTACATCATGCAGGTTGGAAATAAAGGGAAAAAAATATCTCCAAACTTTAAAAAATGTAGTGTGTAAAATCTACATATCGAACTGTAAATATCTCGTTGAAAACATATCGTTTGGGCCTTAGGGTTTAGCTTAATATGCTGCCACCTTTGATTTCTCGCCGTTTTACGAGTAGTAACATAGTTAAAAGTGACGAAACCCTGATGCGGCAAACAAACAAAACAATTGGAAGCGTTAATCCCATTAAGTGAAGGTGCTGCTTCGTGTCAGCGCGATTTAGGCGCTCAGTGTTTTATTCACCGTGCAGCCGCGTAGTGCGCATGCTAATTGCTACTAATCGACAAGTGAGTCGGGAACAAATTTTCTGATGTATAACATGATTATGGATTCCAAACCGCATTGCATTGACTTGATTCCCTGGCAGAAGTGGATTAGTGGATCGATATAGCGCGGAGAGTGAAGAGTCGTGCGGCTGTGCGATACTATATAATGGAGCCAATCAACCCCAATCGAATGTATTACTTTGAATAATGATAATCATTCACTCCTGCATGGAATTTCAATTTTCGTCACCTTTTCTGCAGTGCTGAGACTATTTCGGGCCTGCAAAGATAAACAATGGTGGAGGAAAATGGCGTACCCGCGAAAAAGAACCACCGAACCCCAGGTTACTGGTAACTTTATCGTAATGAGCAGCGGTGGTCCCGGGGCGGTGGTGAAAGGCAGCGAGCAGGTACAGGGTTTTTGCGTTTTCGTTAGGCTAAATCGTGCTCATATGATGTTGTTCTTGTATTTTACCTTGTTCCTTTTTTTACACGTACCAGGAACTATTGTCCTTCAGATACTTTTGGCTGTGGTTTAAGTAAGCTCTTTCGTCCCCTTTAACTAACAGCGAAATACCCAATGCACACCGCCTCGTACCGTTGATTATATCTGAGTTGCAAAGGAGAACAGGTTTATCGAGAACCCGAAAATAGTCTCAGGCTCACTATAATATGCCTAGAACCCACATATCATGCTAGGTTCTATCTACGGATTTCTGAAAATTGCTTTGTCCTTCTATTATATTATAATGTATTCATAGCCTTTTAGGATACTAGAACTAGCATATTTTTAGACAGGGCGAAGCACCACCTCGTTTCTTTCTCAACATAGCAAACAGGTGGTGTTATAGTGTTGTGCGTTATGCCATATCGTCTCTAAGCGTCTGTCTTGTTATCCATTAATAGCCGAATCTCAGAAATCCATCAGGCAGATACGTAGGCATGGAACAAGCTTTACACCTGATTATTGTACATTTCCCCCAGAGACTCCTCCTATATCCAGCCTTTTCTGTGATTCCCTCTTTTTATGAGGTATCTCTACTTCTTTTAACCTAATGAGACAGTTTATGTTCATTCACTACGGCACTTAACTTAGCCATATTTAACGGAGTGCTATAATTAAATATCTAAAAATATTCCTATAAGTACGTAATTTCCCTCATGCAATTAAGTCCTCTAGTTGATCACCAGGTGGCATGCTACAATGGACAAGAAAGCTATCGGAAATGGGGATGATAATTGAACATGGAAATATACAGGGTAATCGGAGATTGAACATGAACAATTGAGTGTGCAATGCACATTAACTTCATATTACTACCTATCAATAGCAAATTAAAGCTAATACTAGTATCATGATGTGTACTGTGTATAGGATTTAGAAGATCTCGCACCTGAAAGGTGTTTTAACTCCTATATATGCTGGTGGTGGCTTATTTGGCCAATACAACATGATGCAGAAACCCTGAAAAAGACCGAACCCCTGGCACATAGATACTCACCTGACATTACCCCGCGAGGGCTTTCCAATGAATACCAACACGAGAGGGTTTAGATGGTTTTCAAAAATGTTTGCGCTCTTGTTCATTGGATGAGAGTAGACTTAGCATTGGGAGGGTAGACACTATGTCACGGCGGCCCTGCCAATCAATCTCTAGTTCCTTGAACAATAGTTATTGCCATTCTATATATGAAAACATGTCACTTTCAACGATTATATTTCGAAGATATCTATTTAAAGCTTAACACTCATTGGCCGTTACCTTTATTTTAAAGTGATATTCAGGGTCGCACAGGATCTACTAAGTACAGGATGCAGTGCTATGATACCTGGCCAGTGACTGTATTGCCATTGCAAACGATGGGAAAGGCTGTTCTTGGATTGGCTCTAGAATTTACCAGCACTTGCAGCCCAAATTGACCATTACTCTCCCTTAGGTGAAATAGAAGGGTTCTCCCAGCGACGATTTCCTGAGTAATTTTTGTCGTCTCGTGACTACTGTAGGCCCTGTAATACGACCACTATTAATCAACTTTTAACCTTGGCCACGTAGGTCGCCATCAAGGTAAGAGCGCTTTCTAATCTTGGCCCACAATATACCTACTCTGGGAGAGCTTCCAGTACTAGTCCCTCTATAATGATGATTGGAAGTACCTAATATTAGATGACAACCTTCAAATAGTTTATGGCCAACACCAATTTCGGTCCTTTTTTCATAGAAACTGATTTTATAAAAATTAAAGCTTAAAGCACATAATAGTACATATAACTTAGATAGTGACACAGGTCTTTATGGAAAGGTGACATGATGCTCCCAGCTGCCAACAGGCTACATATAGACTACGTAGGTCGCCATCAAAATGGAATATGTCAGCCATAAAGTAGAATGATGATAGTGGAGATAAAGTACCCTGCTTGTTAGTCCCCCCATCAACACGAGGCATACATAAAAAAGATACACTATTCTATTAGGTTGAGTGCAGGCTGACACAAGTTCGGTAAATTTAAGAAAACTCGTCGGAGACGTTGTGATAGAGAAGGTCAGACTTTTTTTGCATAACGTAAGACCAATTACGCCAGTAAATTGCTGGGTTAAAACAGACAGATGGTCACCACGCGGGCGCTAGGGAATAGGCAATATGGAATATCCTTTTTAACCAAATTTTCTGTCACGTTAAGGCTAAATGAATAGCCAGTTTTTACTGGTGAAGGAACTCGAAGTGCCCGGTGAAAACCTCCGCCTTACGTCTAGTCGTTGGTAACCCTGGCAGTAGTAAGAGATAGCGAGCACTCAGTGGCACGCCTTGGTCCAATCGAGTACCGGGGCAGGCAAGTAATGAGACAAAGGCAAACTATGGACGCTTTCCGGAATGTGAGCTAATTAGAGACTAACCAGTGGTTATTTGTGATGAAAACAAGAGTAGCTCAGCTAAAAGCACCGGCTGACCCTGACCTGCCTCAAGCGAAACTAGAACTCTTGAGATAATGTCAATCCTGCTACAAAACAACACTAATGACAGAACTGGAAAGAGGTTTTTGCCCGGGGGGGGGGGGGGGGGGGGGGCACTTGGGTATTTAGGGGGGTGCATACGTTCGTTATCAAAATTAAAAAATACCCCTAAAGCACTGATTTCTGGCCAAAAAAGCACCCTTATTTTAATAAAACGCTGATTTTTTCCACTAAATAAACACCCCTTCTTTTATCAAAACACTGACATTGGATGAACAGGAACACGTATTTTAACTCAAGATTTTATAATCCTCTGCTTGTTTAGCGGCAGCAAGTGGCGGCAGCAAACTCGGAAGCCCTGAGTCACTTCGGGAGTCACTCGGCGTCAGAGCCGCGTATATTTCGTGGATTGTAAGGGGATTTTGACCCCCATACTTCGTACCTGGGTACAAAAAGTACCCTTCTTTTACAAAATCGCGGACATGCGGAGGTCTTAAAAAAAGACCCCTTCTTCCGCGAAATACGTAACGAAGGTGCGGCCCCCCTCTGTACCCGAGTGCCCCCCCCCCCCCCCCCCCCCCCGGGGTTTTTTGGAGACAGCTGGTTATTACCTAAAGGTACCCGGCCACAGGTGCAATTCTGCGGCGTAGTGGATCGGTCTTTTTAGACATATGGTCTCTCTTGATAGGTCGTAACTCATTGAAGTTTCTGTAGTTGATATCTAATATCATTTGGCCATATAGATGAATAAAATATATCAATGTAATCAATGATATATATAAATATATATATATATATATATATATATATATATATATATATATATTTATATATATATATACATGTATATATATATATATATATATATATTATTGATTACATTGATATATTTTATTCATCTATATATATATATATATATATATATATATATATATATATATATATATATATATATATATATATATAAGGAGCATTTTACGGGTGTCCAGTTGAAAAAAATGGCTCCCTGTAGTTCGCACGGCCCCCACCAGCACAGCCATAGAACACACACACAGTACTGCTATATCAATTACCCCCAGCAGCCACAGCAGACCCACTTACGGGTCAGTGACGTTTGGGAGTGTATCGTGATTTTGGCACTGGAATAATTGCCCCCAGTCAGGGTCAACACAGTTATTTCTCCACTTGGATACAAACCAATTTGCCACCAGCCTTCCTTTGGAACACGCTACTGGAACCAGAACTCAGAACGACCTCTGGAGAGTGTCTTTTCACGAATATATGTATATAAAAAAGTATTCTGAAAAAAATGGAATGATACTTAAAAACTCGATTGTTTCATGTTTTTCAAGCTTCCCTGTCGAAAGTATTACCTTATTTGCATATGAAGCACACACACATGGCCTGACACATATGGAACTATCTTAATAACATAGCAATATTTTGAGAACTATTTGACTGAAAGTTGTTGTTCCTGTTGGATTTAACTATTCATCTTCAAATCTTTTTCAAATATTACTCTATTCAATGAGTTATATGCATTGTCGTCAGACCCTGTGGGTGCTCCAGATGTGAATGAGTTATTTAGCGATGATTTTTAAATCATATCTTTGGTAGGTATTTTTCACCATGATACCTAAAAAAATAAGTTTTGTTTTACGTGGTTAATGTAACATGGAACATTTTTGGCTTAAAACGAACACCTTGCACACGTTATTTCTCCTATAACATGATCTTAATGTTTGAGGTGATGTATAAGAATTCTATGCAGTTATCAGATTATTGGAATTTGCCTCATGTCTTGAATAGTGTGCAGGAACAGGCGGAATAAAATCCGATTATTTACGCCATTGTTAAGTTTTTGATTAAAAGAAAATGACGAATGTGTAACATGTTTTACAAATATATGGGCATAAAAAACTCTTCACATACCTAGCCAACCATAATCTTTATAAAAAATAATTATATCCACAAGAAATGTTACTGATTAAGAATTCTCAACGATCATATGAGGATGTCTAAGGAAGCTTTCTTTCCCAGCAGACCCTTTGTAACTATTCAGTAAGTTGGGACATCTTGTATGGCATGTGGGGGCTAATTCCTAGTCTGTGGAAGGTGTCGTCCTAGTCAATTTCCAAATCGGTTTATCTTAATGCCATCAGGTAGCGGGTTGCGGAGAAAGCCGTGATGTGAAGGGAGCGCACAATTACCACTAAGCCCTGCTGCACTGAGTTGCGTGTTTACGCCAGCCAGAGCACGCCGCCGGGCCGCCGGGGATTGACCTCCAAGTTAAGCCTCATTGTCATGTTATTTCGCCAACTCATTTCATAAGGCAGCACGGCGCACAGGCAAATGATACAAAGTGCACTATTCTCCTCGCCGATAGCATTATTACATGTTCTTGCGAGTGATGAAACGCCTGTGTGATTTGCGGGATATGTTTGTAGGTGATGTCTTTGCTTCGTTTTCTCTCACAAATTAGATCAAGAGCGCTGGAAAGTGCGCACAGGACCTCAGGCTCTAGTAGTTTTTTGCAATCATAATGTGTTTTGACGAACACTACAAACCTGATCCGATTCTCAATTGTGATTGCAACCAGACTGCAATTGCCATCCATACATATAGATAGTCTGTCCATGATGGTGATATCGTTAAAAGTGATATCGATTAAATATGGAAATTTTGATTGGAATATAAATGTAATTTCCATTTCCATTTTCAAGTTTTTACCAGAATCAAAAATGGCAGACGACATATATCGAGAGGCAATGATGTAGTGTGCCCAGAGGTATGCATTGGTCAAGGAAAGGTTCTGACTGATATAGGAGGCTATTTTCGGCTGCGGGTCCACTAGCCAAAGCCTAAGGTCGTAGAACCTTCTCTGCGCTAGCCAAGGCTCTCCCTGGGGAAGCGGCAAGGGGAGACAAGTCTGTGACAGACCACTTTCCCATGGCTTTTTATCGACGCTCAGCCTGCCCAAATACGCGATGATGGAGAAAATAGTGCGTTACTGGCGGAATATAGAGACGCACATTAATCTGGAAAGCAAGGGACTTTTTCCCGCCTCACTGACTTTACGCGTCACTAGCCCATACCGTCATTGGCACGCTGTACTTTGGTCTGTAGCCATCGAGGATTTATTCTAAGAGTGCAGGGATAGGTTAAGATGGAAATTAGGTTCCAGTCGCCTTTTACCATTTGATACAAAATCATCGAAAACAGATAGTTGAAGGTGGAGAAAAACTGCAGTCACAGGCAACTTTCTTACACACCTTAAGGGGAAGTTGAGCTTCTGGATTGTTCAGAGGAACCCTACAGCTAACGGTCTACTTAAACTGCTTTTGCCTGCGGCCCCCTCTATGCTTATGCGATGCCATTAATGTAGTATTATTCACATGTATTTGGAGTTGGCATCTTTTTGTTTGCGTCAGGTTTGTTGGCTATTCCAAATGTATTTACCTCTCCGTCATTATGACTGAAACCGTGCTTTACACCTATTTCGTTAATTGCTATTCCACTAATAGTCACCACCCCTTTTATTGAAACAGTTATATTCAAAATTGTTTTCTCTCCTACTCCCATTCATTTAAGCACACGTCCATTTATATATATATTTTTCCTATGCTAGCCCTTTGATGCCTGGCTCCTAAGTGTGAGTTCGCAGGTTCGAGCCTACGCTGCATCCCCGCAAGCGGGTTAGCCTGGTCGCTATATAAATGTGCGGCATTGTGGATGGCTGTTTATGGCGATTAGACTGCAACTGAATGACCCCTTGGGAATATTTTGTATAGAGAACGGAATTTCTGCCGGATTCTTCGTTTCTATCTATTTGCGGTATGACCTAAGGTGTTAAAAGCTACGTAAAAACCCATTCCTTCCTCCCGCTGATTTCTCGAAAAGCTCTTCTAAAAACCCTTCACCGTCCCTCTGATTTTGCGATGGCTCTTCCCAATAAAATGTATCACCCCTCTGCTTTAGCGAATGGCTGTCACGACTGTCCTCTACCGTCCGTCTGATTTAGCTATCAGCTATTCTCACTAACCTTTGTCCACACTCTGATTCTGCCAGTAGCTACCCCCTCTTATCTTCACCGAGTTCCCGTGCGAGCTATCCTGAGGGAATAATAGAGGGCTTAAAAGGAAACTAATGATGATTTCTAATCATTTCTTTTTGATGAGTCATACGTTATTATCCCTAGAATATCAAAAGTATATCATGGTTTCTACATAGAAGTGTATCATAAATTTCAAAGATACAGTGACGCGAGGTTGAATGGGGAAGTCAGGATATTATTTATCTAGGGCTCGGCTAATTCACCCTCGGGCAGCTAGATTGGCTTGCCATACATGCGCACATTTTGAAAAATATATATTATGGAAATGCAACGCAAATATGCAATGGAAATCGCACCAACGCTAAACGAAGTTTCTGGTTTGTTCAATGTTGCAAAGTCACCCTTTTATCGCAAGTAGAAACACGTCCGCCAGTCCTCCAAGACTCTGCAGGCATGAATGGGCTGCATATCAAACTTTCATTATCCATATCTCTTTTTCGACATCTGCCTCTAGGCCATTCCCAGGACGCCCGGCCAGATCACAGCCAGAGCGGGTAGGAGGAAAGCTCCCGTGGCAAATTAAATGCAGTTTGATTGAAAGCAAATGTCGGAAAATCGAATTCTGACTCCTTTAAAGGCAGATTCCTTCGATCCCTAAACGGGACCGATCCTCCACCTGAATGCAGATTAAAGCCACGAAACAATGAAGATTGCTGCATGTTATTAGATAAATGAGCCCTGTGTCGCTTTTGCCATATTCCGACGAGAAGCTAAATTGTATAAGGCATTTCCCCCTTTTGCAAAATTGGCTAAAAAATCGTGTTATGTACAAATGCGTAGGAGGATTTCAAGAGTCCAATTCATATCAGTGCAACCAATGGCGTTTACGTAAATTCCGAAGTATTGGATTTTTGGCATTTCTACTTTTGTCTGTCGAGATTGGCAAAGTTAAGCCTAATACTTTCTTGAATATTACACTTTTCAACCCTTATGCGAAATCATTTCAGAGCCTAGAAAGATCTATTAAAGCTGTCGGTCGCTTAAGATTCGATTTAACATACAGTGACGAATGGGGTTTTGGTGGCTAGGCAGTCGATAGGGGTAGAGGAAAGTGAAATGTTCAGATAGAAACTCAACTAGCTCCCTAGTCATTGATGTTGTACATGTATAGTAGAGTCAGTAAGCTTAAAATAACAATTGAAAATTGTCCTTTACTTCATATGAGAATTAAGGCCCAGACAGTGTGCTGAGGTGAGCCACAGCTATCAGTCGATGCACAATGTGCTATACCGCTTGGTCAGGAGGCAGCCCCGGAACCTAAAGGCTGATATAACAGGACACAGTACAGCACCCTGGAGGAGAATGTCACGGAGCAGCGATAGGGTGGTAAGGGTTAATATTCCCTTCACCTACACCTTATCTAAGTCACAGTTTATAGCTAAACGATGAGCTATTTAGGGGCATACACGCTTTTTATAAAGCATTAGTTTACCTAACTGGTGAGATGAAATGGTTAACTAATGGTCTTTGGGCGTAGCCTTGACTGACCATAAAGCAGGGATATACTACCAGAGAAAATTGGCTGATTTTAATTTAATGCACTTAACGCCCTCTAATGGGTTCACCGAATTACCCGCCGGGCTGTTAAACGAGTGTAAAAGACTGCACCGATCGGCGCCTCCGCCGTGCTGAAATGGCTTTGTGATTTGGCGTTTCTGGTCTACGACGGTTCCACCTCGATAAGAGCCCCCATTTGCTGCGCCCGAGTAACTCGCCTTGATGAGGTCTGCACACCGGAGGGATTCGACCCGCGTCTCTTTTGTGAAAAAACTCACAAGTCTGCCATGCTGCTAGGAACCCCATTTCACGATCTAATAGCGGTAATGGACAAATGTTTCACACGTCATATTAGGTGATCACTACGGGGAGTTGGTGAGGGAATCATAATAAATGACGGATGCCACCTGGAAATATGCTGCCCGTAGGACATTCCCTTGAGGGACTTTTCGCTACTCAATTTAAGACTAGGTCTCCTTTTGGAGCACAGTAGCACGTTCTCGGGACTTCATCATTTAGAAATATCAATATATCCATTACATGTACAATACAAATGTCAAATGGAATGAACCTTTTTTTCGTTGGAGTCATCGGAACTAATGCAGAATGGTCTTAGCATACTGAGTTGTTCCAGCGTATAAGGAAACTCTCTCTTTGCCTGTACCCACTCCCTGACCCATCTTACCCACCAGCCCCTTTAAAATAATCATACTTGGTTACACATACAATCAGACCTTTCAATCCGTTCATGCCTTGATTTTCACTGGGGGCAATGTTCCGCCTTGGTACCTGATGCCATAACAGCTTAGACTTAAGCAATGAAACGTGATTTTGAAATGTGATTGGTAATAGATCTTTAGATGCATGGCAATTACTAGTTAATGTTTTAACCTTTTTCCTAATAATGCTTTCATCCTAAAACATATCCGCTAATAACCACATCTTCTTTTGGCTTTTCGTATGTTCCCGCACGAGGGAAGTTCTGCTGCTTGCCTATGCTTAATAGTGTGTGAAACCAACTGTTTAGTGACCGACTTGAGGAGTCCAGTACGTGTAGTCACTGTGGCGATGCAGTCAGTATGCCAGGAGCATTGTAACGTGGAGTTATATAACCTTTGTCTAGCTGGGGTCATATGGATTTGCATTTTGCGTAAGAGTTGCACTCTCCATTTTATGAGATTAGAATTTCCTATGACAAGAAACGTAATCAATTATGTATGGGCATGTATGTATGTGTGTGTGTATTTGTTTGTATGCATGTATGTATGGCTGTATGTGTGTATGTATTTAGGGAGAGGCCTCGTAAGGAACTGTCAGGTATTATAGCACCTGCGAATAACCGAGATGCCTTTAAAAAGACACTGGAAATGAAGAAATGAATACTTGATACAATAAAAAAAAAGGCAGGAAATTCATCCTAGATGAATGGAGACAGTTAAATCAATTTAATCAGGCGTTTTGGTGTATGGGGAATTGGCCGCGAACAAAAGCTTCATTGTTATTCTAGTTCTGTATTTAGTTGATGTTTTTTCAAGCGTAGCGCTGGAAACTTTACGTCAATGTAGCCTGGCTTGAACCTTGCTGCTTGTTTGCATCATGCAGATTCCACGAGGCAGGAAATAGTGCCAGTGTTTTTCCAAAGATCCAGAGGCATTTACCCTAAAGAGCATCTTATCCCACCAAAATTCATAGTAATGATGATGATGATGATGATGATGATGAAAGTAATTCACAATAATAATAATAATAATAATAATAATAATTATGATAGTAATAACAAGCAAGATTAAACATGCAAAAAATACCAAACTTGCTCCTTTATTCAGTTTTGCCCATTTGATCAAGGATCAGCATAAGTCTGCTAAACTGGAAAGCTCTGACCCGTCAGATCAGTCGAAGACAGTGTTTCATATAATCAAGAGAAAATGGCAAAACAAAACCATAACGCCTGGAATGTCGTATTGTCAACATAGGCAAATGAAGAGGAATGGTGTTGACAGGGTGGTCTGCTGACCTGGCAGGCGGTGAGAGACACGTGACGGCTGTCTTTGCCCCTTAAGGTGGCCCCATGGGTTAGGTCTTGAACAAGGGGATGTGACCTCGCACGAGGTGAGAACATTGCTGTCTTGCCCCTTAAGGTGGACCCATGGGTTAGGTCTTGAACAAGGGGATGTGACCTCGCACGAGGTGAGAACATTTACTAACACAGCGTCAGAGATTGTGTCGTAAAAAGTGTCAAACGATAGTTTTTACTGACAAGAGCGGTGCAGAACTATTATCAATATCCTGTTCCCGATGGCTCGACTGTCATATCATGAAACTCAACACCCGTTAGTCCCGCTGGTCTCACTTCATTCGCTGACGTTTGTAAGCTGTGTTTATTTACAAAGCAAGATCGCGGTATTATGGTGAAAATTTCAGCTTTTTCTTTTACCGATGATCAAATGGTAACACGAAGAAAGTTATATTAGCAGGTATTCAACAGGACGAAGGTTCCTTTGCAACTTAAAGCCACATTTGCAGACTATCTACCTTTTTCTGATTTCTGTGTCCGCAGATGCTGAAACCAACAAAAAGTTTACAAAAAAGAATAAATGATTGCGATTGAGAATATATGAACGACCACTTGCTGGAACAATGTATTAGGATGGGCGGGTGAAATATCATCTACTGCCATACAGCATGCACTAATCCTGTATTTACCATAGAAATACAGCCTGTCAGCAAGTTTTTTCTCCTACCCGGGAACAACACATCACCAATCGGATTTCCTCAATTATCGTAGCGGATATTAGTAGGGGAAAGTGCCAGAGCGGGAGAGGAATGGCAGGGGAGGGGAGGGGGCAGAGGGGAGATTTTACCTTGATGCAATAGAACGAATGGAGTGATATGCGTCCCTACTTCTCTCGCTAATGCATTACGTTAAGCGACTAGTAATTATGCAATGCAATGATAGGTATGCCATACCAACATGCTTTCTATGTTTATAGTTATATCTCGATGTATCGTATTTCTATGCATTGTCATATTCAATTAATATACCTACATACAATTAAGGGTATTGAAGGCATTCCTGCTATTGTTAATGTTGTACATTGATACAATGTAACGGATAGAATGTCATATAGCCATTGCTTATTATGCAGCCATTGTTGCTGCTTCTTGTGCTGCACTGTGTTATCTGATGGATCTATCGTGATACTTATTGAATTTGGAATAAATCTTATCGTCACTTTTTCTGTCGCTCCTACAATAGCCACGTGTAAATCATGGTGAAAAGTACCTGCCGAAAAATTCAGCCTAATCGCAAGTCACTGGTAACTTTCTCACATGCTCCAACCAGAATTCTAACATGGACAGTTTGGTCTAATTTAATGTTACTATTACTAATGCTGTAATCCCCCTTTCTTGCTATTGTTGATACTAAAGTTGATATGTTGAAACTTGATGGATAAGCTACAAGGCTTAGGTCATAACTGATATTGTATATTAGAGACACAGATTAAACTCATTAAAGACTGCCCTTTAGATATGTAATGCAAATATTGTAGTGTAACATTTCTGCTATTTGCCAATACTGAGTATTGATACCTTAAAGACGACGTTTACTACATTGGGGTGGTTGCGTTTATGCCCTTACTTTAATTTCCTCTACCGTTTATTCAACAAGTTCGGTTATCCGGATGTTTTTGGATGACCTGCATCGAACACTCGTAAAAGGTCGGTTGCTAGGGGATTTCTTCCGGCGCGAAGTACGGTAGAAAAGTGCTGCTTATGCGATAATGCAAACATCATATTGTATTAGCTTGGTTTGCCAGTTAGGAATGAGGATAAACGATGCAATGTAATAGTGCGTCGTTTCAACAAAGTAGGACACCCTAACACTTTGTCACAGTTTTCTCTCCTCTTCTCTTCAATAGGCGTGCTAAATAATACTTCATTTGTGTAGTATGGTATTGCATATCTAGCATGGCTGTCTGAATTTTAGTGCTTAATTGCTGGCATACCCAGTGTTAAAAGCAGTGTCTATTTTTCTATGCTGAGTCAGTGCTAACATGAGAGTTGTTTTCGCGTGTCATAGCGCTGGACCACTGCTTGTAGCGCCGCTCGTATACGTCTTATTGAGGCGGACGGTTTGAATCTCTTTTGGCTGCAAATGCTGAGATAAATGAACTAATAGGCAATTTTAGTCTCATTCATAAGAAAACTTCTATAGGAACGCATCAAAACGCCTACAAATCAAGTTAAGCACAGACTAATGCCGGCAATACGTTCCCCAACAACACCACTATCAATCACCATACATAGCATTGAATGGAAATTAACTGCACTTACAAATGCTTCAATTGTCTAAGGATGCTTAGGCGATCCCATGAGAAAGATATTCTTCAGTCTTACTTATGCCAATTTATTTTATGCGGACGGACGACTCTTTTATCTTTTAAGGCAGTTTAAGGTGGCTTTGAGTATTGATTGCTCCTATAAAGTAATCGTAAATCTCAACGGGGAATGTCGTGGCTTTAATCTTCCTTATATTTCGCAGAAAACATTCATTTTCTTAAAGGTTCTTACTTCAGTAGGGGAATTCTAAATTGGAAAAATTACACCCACTCGTAAAACATCTATGAAATACTAGAGAAGTTACACCAAGGTTACATATAATCATAACTTACTACTGTCAAGTATCCAATCCGGTACTTAAATTTGCATAATACCCACACGCTTTCGTACTTTGTATTGTGTGCCATTTCCATTATATTTTGATGTTGTTCAATCGATCTTTAAAAAAAGTAACAACTTGCATATCTTTTCTGTGTAACTGCTCACTTAAGCAATCAAAACACATATATACATACATAGCATACATGCATACACACATACATACAAACGCACGTGCTTGCTTACATTCATGCGCACACACACACACACATATGTGTGTGTATGTATGCATGGATACATGCGCGCACACACGTGCGTTTTAATGTATGCATGTTTGTATGTATGTATGTATGTGTGACACATACATACATAACTACGTACATGGACAGATCACGTCGTACGAACTCACTTTTATAAGGCGCTGCATTACGGATATACACATTCTATGAAAAGAGAAGAATTACTGGACAAAGTGAATTGTTAAGACACAAGGCCGTGTATATTGAAGCTGGCAAATCACATTGTGTAACTCTGAATGCGTATCGGGTACATCCACCAGAGCCCATTATGGTGCTGCTATAAATTCTGCTGCTCGTGGCGTGGTCTTGTTCCGTATGCCTACGTCGTTTTATTTCGTGAAGACCCGGCCACGTCAGAGATGTCGCTTACCTTCATCCATCAGGATTCCGACGTTTCTCTGCTATGCCTGTCCCTCAGTATGACGCGTGTAATCCCTGCAGAGTCTAACTACTTGTGGAGACTACATTGCCTGACGCCGTCATGGCACAATTAGCCCTATGACTATTTGTAATAACCCTGTTAAAGAAATGATTCTTTAATGATTGTTCTTCAACACTGACAAAGGATTACTTTTTGGTAATAAATTATGGCACTAAATGGCCCCTGTGTGTCGATGTGCCTTTTATACCCTCATTTATTTTCATTCACAGGAATACAGTCATAATATAATGGCTTTAGCCGTCTCGCGAATCAGTTTTACTATTAAGTGATTGACCCTTTGCAATCTTGAAACATAAAGGGGTTAACCACGACCCACCTTGACTACTTATACAAGGCGCATAAGCTTCTTAGTCGTTCATGCGAATGATCAGATATCTGTCTTAGTCGATTTTGCCGTGTTCGTCTCACAAACGTAAGATCAATCCTTCCTACGCAAATTCCAATTATCCAATATGGCAGTCTATCCATAAAACTGTCAAACAGATGCGATTTGAAACCGAATTCGGATGAGCACTGACTGCTCTCGCAGGGGAAGCTGTGAAGACATAGCACGCGTGTGCTGTTCATCATCGACGCAACCGACTTTTATTTATCTGGGAAGAGAAGGTTAAAATGGTGTGGAGATCAATGCTATTGACGCCATTACCAATTCTCCTTGTTTGCCATGGCGGCTGCTGACTCCTCATTGATTTACGATAAGCCTTTTCATTTCCACGAGGGGTCGACTTCCTTCTGCTAAGGCTTTTGTAATAGAAAAGGGGTTTGGAGGCCGCTCGCTTTTTGACCGAATATGTCTCATATTTTCGATAAATATATGTTGCTCGACGCTCATCTGAGCCAATTAAATCCTGATAATCTCTGATATAAAAATCTCCATCTGTTCCATGTTGACCCTTTTTTCTAAATTGTTGAAAGACAGGCCTTCACATGATTTTGTAGTCGTACTAAACATGGCTTATTAAAGTAAGTTAGTTTTGGGGGTTAATAGTAAACATAGGACCCTTTAATGCTTAAAACTCCCCATGGAACTGGCATTTGGATACAATGCCACTTTTAGCTTAATTAAGGAGGCTTGTGGGGTTAATTTTTAAATACAGGGCCATTTTGAGATTTTTAACTAAGTTAAAGCCTACTATGTTTCCTCATAATCAGATCAACAGTGAATGTCTAGGTGATCACCGAGCAGAGTGAGAGACCATCTATTACAGAAGCTCCCATTTGCTTGCACACAAGCAGGAAATTGTTTGGCCCTTGGCTCGAATTTCACCAAAACATGGTCGCTTTAAACATACATTTTGGGTATCAAATGTTAACCAAATTACTTGAAATTTGGTGTAGTGTAGTTATAACTTAAGAGTATTTCGGAGGGAAGGGTATCACAGCTGTTCCAATTTTGGCTTCATTAAAAAGTTATTGAATCTGAATTTTCAACAAAAATTCTGAAAGAAATGGTTATAAAATTTGAACAGAACAAAAACTAGAAAAAAAATGTGATACACTTCCCTGTGCATTGCTCTTTTCTTCACATTTGTGAAATTTGAAGGCCCCCAATCCATAGCTGTTGATAGGAGCATTGTTTGAAAACACTATTATGTTTGTTTTTTTAGTTGTTTTTGTACCAAAAAAATACCCTGCGAAGGTACTTCTGTGTTTATGATGTGTTCCTTATCAGAAGACCTTTCAGGCAACATATACGTCGTATAGGCTAAATTGTCGAATAAAAGCAGGGTAGAGGAAAAAGAACATTAACACTACAAGCTACCTTAGGTAAAAACAATTGAAGGAGAGTTGTTATTTGAGTTCTGGCTAACGATTTCCTTTCAAATTTTCCAAAAGATGATTTTGTTAGAACTCTCTCCCCAGACTAGGCCTTTTGACTGTTTGCGGCGCTACAGGGATGAACGGTTGAAGAGATAGGGCCTAGTAGCAGAGCGCCATGGGTTTGGACGGTCGAGTGAACAGTTTATGCGGATACGGAGCCTGACAGACAGGAGGATGCGGCTCCTGTCACTAGCAAGCCACTGGAAACGTAAGATTAGAACTACTTGATTCGCAGTGGGCGGATATCTGCATATCATTCCGCCAGCTCTACTGTTTGGTCATGCTCTCGTGCATACTACTTTCCATTCTTTGACTTTACAGGGATGTATTTAAGATTTGCTCCACTAGGCTAGATGTTTACTCATGCCAGAGAATCTTTGTATTCCTGGCCCCACGTTCTAGATAAATGCATACAAGTATAACAAAACAATTTTCCCTTGCTAGGTTAAAAATGTTCCAATAATGCAGGAAAGAAAAAAAAGAACAGTTCGTTTACAATCAGTTAACAATATGCTGATAAACAACTGCTGCTAACCCTACAAGCTACCTGAATAGCCGTATTCCTCAGTCCAGTACTTAGAGAATGCATCGGTTTGGTGACATAACTCCTTTCATTGCCGTAAACACTCAATATTCTCTCCTATCTCCTCCTTTTATATTTACAATGAGTTGTACCGTGACGACGTGGTTGTTCTCTGTATGATTTTTTCATTGAACATCTGTCCAGGAACAGAGTATTTGAATAAAACAGAGCCTCTCTGATTATAAGAAAAAAAACTGTGTATGTAAATTTAAGTGTATACCCTAATAGCACCAATTTGGATCGAGCACATATTGGCTTGAAATGAGGTCACTGTGCCGCAATACGTAAGCCAGTTGAACACTCAATTCCCCAGCTCAGCATGCAATACGTATCGTCAGCTACCAATGTGGATGGTACTGGTTGACGTAGGACCAATCGGACTAGAATATTTATTCTAAAGAAGCTCACGCTGATCTTACAGTGGTATCTATTCTTGGCGCACTTTGATTTGACCCTGTCTGCGAGATCACACCTGTGAGCGCGAAATACACCTCTCTGGGGCTGCATCCCCGATCACACCTATTAGTCTTCATGATATCTTAATCGGCTATTGTCCATAAGTCTGGTCGCCCGTGGTGCCACAAGATAGTGGCACACCTGACGGCAAAGACCTAAGGGCCACGAGGCAGGCAACGATTAGTGCTTTATTGCAGACGTACATCATCATAATGGGCGCGGCCAGGTAGCCACTCTGCACAAGAAGACGTGCAGATGGAAAATTAGTCGCTGTGTAATTGCGTGTTATTAATTGATGGAAGGAAGGCGATAAACAGAGTATGTGGACCTCCGCCGTCGCTGCTGCTCTAGTCAGTAGGAGGATGATGAAGTACAATGAGTGTTTCACTCTGCTGCCAAGTGCTTGCTGGAATGCTGTAAAGTGACTGTTGCGCACCATATGAAATTATCTGCATGCATCGCATTGGCATTACCTGTGATTACTCAGCAATGACGTGTGTTGATTTGCCATTGCCATTTTCTTTTACTCGAATCATCGTCATCAACCCCACTATCATCACTTTTATAGTTACCGTCTCTTTAGTTTACATGCCTCAACCTAGATCTTGATTCAGTAAATATAGTTGTTTTTATTCATTTAGTAGAAAATGGATGATTTCAAAATAAGCAGTGTCTTTCACTGAAATCGGCGATCATTTATGTACTGAATGAATTTCAAGAGTGGTATGCTAAAAAGGAACACATTCCTAAGGGGTATCACTGTATGTATCTCTTTGCAAGGCAAGAAGGATGATCAGTACGTGTTTGTCTTTTAAATAAAACATAAAGGGAAATAAATCACAATGCACGCCGTATCTTAATCCAATCATCATTGAATAACTCATGTGCTGATATCATACGGAAGTTTAATATAATAATAATAATAATTGGAATTTATATAGCGCCATTTCCATTTATAAAATGTTCAAAAGCGCTGCACATTGTCATTGTTTGAGGCCTAATGGCTAGGTTGTGACTTGCTGGCACTAGGGCATATATTATAAACTGTCTAAATAGGAAACACTCGTCCGCCTCATTCCTATCCACGCCCACGGCCCCGGGTGGGAGAAACCTGCTTTCCTGCTTACTGAGTAACTACGCAGGGAGCTTGGCGCACGGTCCCCGTAGCAGGGAGTCGATGCGGAACTTGGCCCCTCGCCACGTCTCGTGGGTGTCAAAATCTGCAGCTTCCACATCAGCCCACCATCTAAATACAAGGGTGTGTCCATCCAGGCTATTTGGGTTACCACTGGTGTACCTGTGTGTAGGGTCTTGCGACTAGGTTTCAATAATGTATTTTAAAGCACTTGATGCCTCGATTATGCGAGGATATTCGTTTGTGCTCAATCAAGTTTTCTTAAGATTTTCTTGCAGCAGCAGCAACAGATGTAGTAGTAGTAGTAGCAGTAGCAGCAGCAACAGCAGTAGTAGTAGTAGTAGCAAGAGTAGTAGAAGTATTAGTTTTTACTGAATGACCTTTTCATTATGTAACTTTCATGATCACTGAACCTACACAACATACCCAACGGATGTGGGTCTGAGAACGTAGCCATAATTTCCTCGCACTTGGCAAAGTCACTAATGAATTCGATTGCTCTATTACATCGGCGCTAGGCTAGGTACAGCAACTGAGAACAGTTCGCTTATTACTTTACTTAACCGGCCTGGTGGTAGCGACAGGCCAATCTCTCCACCGTGCCTGTTGGTATTCAGATTCCCCACCCACGGGATTGGCGCTTCTATTCAATAAGCTCCTTGTAGCGCGTAGTGTCGCTGCTGATTAGGGCTGTTCTGGCCGGAGGCGGCGAGGGGCAGGGAGGGGCGATATGCAGCCTCTTCATCACTGTCAGCATCCATTTGCTGCCATCCGGGCATCTCCTGCTCCTCCTCCTCCTACAGCGCCACACCCAGCGATATCTAGCTCTCCTCTATCCTACTCGCTCAAGTCTGGACACACGCGCCCCTTGCTCTTCTCTCTTGACGTCTTTAACCTCCTTGAAATTCATTAGTTTCAGATACGGTTGGTTTCATCATCAATGGATGATCAATGGATCATTCCATCGCCTATTCACCTTTGTTGCGTTGTTGTTGTAGGTGTTGTTGTTGGTGGTGGTGGTGGTGGACCTCGTGTCCTTATATACCTTAATGCTCGTCAGGGGCTGGTATGATCTTATGTTAAATCTGATACCATGTTGAACTAACCCTGTAAATTGGGTATACGTAAATTGCAGGCAAACTCTAATCCTGGTAAAGGGCATCCAAGATCGAGCTATCTAATAGCATACCGATGTAAGGAATAGTTTCGCTTCTTGGAAATGCCTATCAGATTTTACTTTATTTTGTCATGTAGGACAGTGTGAGATGATTCCTACTGGCCTTGCAGTCATTTTGCTCTGGCAAATGGCCAAGTAGTGATGGCGCTGCCAGCCCAGGGCAAGGTTTCCTAGTACGTGCAGTGCGACACACGTGACGAAAAGATATTAAAAAATCTAACAATCATATTATGAATACAGCTGAAGGAACTATTAGCACCTGCTTTCTTTTGATTCTCTCCCTCTCTCTTCCTTGCATATATAACTTCTTTGTTTTCATGCTCCTTATCTCACCGCATACCATCTTCTATTTCGCAGTAAAATGTGTACATTCTTTGTAAGGTTTATTTTGAGCAGTTGGTGTGATTTAGTAGGGTTGTATGTGGTCAACCAGCATTCTTCCCCCTCATGATCATGACTCATAGAGTTTTTATAAACGATTAGATTCTGTATGTGTGCTCTGATAACTCACAAATCGCGTGATTATTCCAAAATTAGAATATTTAACCATGTGAATGCTTTTAAAGAACACGCATTTTTTCTCGTCTGGATATAACTATAAAGAGCACAACATAAAGATTATGATACTCTTAGAAAAGGGTTAGATTGGATCGAAGTGATTACAACTTTCTTGTAATGTGGATTTTTTTCTTTATTTTGTGGACGTTAATGAATTCAGTTCAGATTATTGTCAGATTATTTTGCAAACGATTATTTCTCAGTATGTGATATTGTGCGACAAATGTATGTATATTTATTGACTATGCCAATGCATGAAAGATACGATACATGGAGAACCCATTCTACTCATAACTTTTGGATATTTGATATTAATCGTTTGGATGCGCGTAAAAAATGAAGGAGAGTTCTATGCTAGATTCTGAATCTGATGCCATCTGCGATGGTAATTTTCCTTATATTTTGTTAAAGATGCGTTTCACTGAAAGATATAAGCAAAACTTGTAAGGCCGCTGAGGGTGAGAAATGGCTAAAGTATATAAAAAGTTTGCGCCTTTGGTGTCGGGTGACTTAACAGGCGAAGAGAAAAGGCGCCATGCTAAAAAAAACTCCCTTTTGTTCAAGTCACGATACCCTCTTTGAAGTAGGACTGTAGTCCTACGAAGCAGCGAGGAATAACCATACAGGATAGGGGACCTGCCCAATCAAATCGCACATGCTTTGATAGCAAGGAAATTCCGAGTTGGATTTGGTATTTCTACTTTTTTGCCATTTTTGCTATATCGTGACTTGCAAGTGGTGATTGTTGGATGAAGTTGATGTGACCAGCTTAAAAGCTGACTTTCGCTAATGCCTTAACCGTGACTCATAGCCCAGTTTTCGTTTAATTGTGGTGAGACACAACGAGCAGTTTGCGCTCAATACATTAGACGGCTCAGCTATGGCGCAGAGGGGACGCTGCCTGAAAAACATTGAAAGGAATTGTCAACAGGTTTCTTCTTGAAATTGAGCGACTAAATTTATTTCTTATATGATATCTGAAATTCTCTGCATTTTACTATTAATCAAACAACATACAGAGTCCACGGCCTAAGATTTAGTAACCATATTTATTTTAACAAACTCAGTGCGAAGTCATTTGAAGTCATCATTATCTCATCTATTACCGAAGCCCCAACTCTACAGAGACCAATTTACTCAGCTCGCCAGTGGGTTTGCGTAGAACTTTTAAAGATAAGAAAACAATATCACTTAGTCAAGATCACACGATCTCAATCTGCCGGGCTGGCCTGAAAACAACACCTCTTTACCAACATTTACACCCCTGGGACGTCTTCCTAAATATGAGGGCGTTTTAAAGACCCTCCCATCTTAAGCCTTCCTCGCCGCACCTGAGCTCGCTCCCCAAGCAGGAGCTTTTGCGTTATTATCCTTGCAGCCTCACTGAGCACAGGTGCTCGGGCTAAGTAGAAGGTGCAATGGTAAAGTCTGCGGCACAAGCCTCTGAAAAACCACTGACTATAGACTAAAGAAGCCTCACTAAGCACAGGTGCTCCGGCTACCTGAGGTACAATGGTAAAGTCTGCGACACAAGCCTCCTTGAACCATTGACTACAGAGTAAAGGATACATTTAACATGTGTAGTATGTGTGACCTTTGGATATCAGAGAATGCTAGACACGTTATCTTGCAGTGTCCCTTCTACAGTAATGAAAGGGCAGCTACGTTTAGTGAATTGGAAACGATGGGAGAATTATAGAAAAGCAGGTTGAGTGGAAAAAGCCAGGAATTGTTCTATATATTGTTAGGAATTGATTTTTAAAAATGCACACGACATGGTAGTAAATAGTTTCTTGGAACAGGAGCGCATTTTATCAAATGCATCGTTAATGCTATTGAGAAACATACCTGTTATGTCTGTCGAAACATGAATGAAGAATATGTCTTCAAACAGGAACTTGTGTCATACTTAGAAGATACCTACCATGTATCATGCTTTTTTTCAAAATATACACACTTGACGTGTTATTTACACCCAAGCAACTTGGAAGAAATATTTGAAGGGAGCCTATTTCTGCGAATAGACATACAGGTTTGTTTTGTTTCCAAATGTCAATGGATATCAGTACCTTACATAACCAAATGCTCCACTACCATCATAAATATAACTTCTTAGGTTAATGCTCCTTGGCTGTGTGGGCAAAAATCAAACGCTGGCATCTTACGGAATATGCAGACGGATGCCATCATATGCGGCCCCTCGGAGGCATCCACAGTCTTCCACTAATACCTTTGCGTCGAGTTCTAAGCTGTTGATCAATTTAGCGCAGGTGTTTCTGTTGCTTCGATCAGTTCAGCCTTACATGTTATGGACATAGGAGGTAAGGCGAGACCAACCACAAACGCAAAACCAGCAGAGATGTATGCCGGCGTCTACCAATGGGAGACCGGCATCAAAGCCACATCTCCATAGGGGCTGGACTAGAGATATTTCAGACATTCTCATTGTTTAAGCGCATGCCAATTTTTAGTCCCTTTGGCCCTGGTTCTGGGACCAGCCAAAGGCTTTTAACTTAAAACGGTATATCAAAAAACATTTTTTTTTTATAAAACAGTCAACCAACAAACCAGTATTTTCGTGTAGATTTACTTGTGTCATCTTTTCTGAGAAAGTGATTTATCTTACTGAGAAAAGGAGACACACCTGAACGTGCCTAGACACAAGGAAGTGTTTTCTGCCACCGATAGGCGCTACCTATTTTTGAAAAGCAACACGTCATCAATCAACCAACATCTCCCTTCATCATATTTCCCAGATATGAATTCCTTGAGCAGAAAAACCTGATATGTTGGTGAGCATAGCAGTAGAACATGTATTTCGGGGGAGGTGCCTGATGAGACAGGAAATGAGAAACAATATACTTTCTTGGCCTCATCTTCGTTTGGTGACGGTTTTCATCAGCACGGGACTTGATTGACAACTTCATCCTGCGCAGCTGTTTCACTTCCTTTTTGTTTTACAACTGTTTGAGAAATGGCCTGGGGAAATCCTAGCCTTCACTCCGTTTAGAGGGATTGTCCTCCCACGGTCGTGAGCTGCTTGCCAGATTGTTGCCTCGCTTGGGGAGTCTCTCCAGTAAGGGAATACTAGTAACCTGACTCTCATATACTTTTCAGCCAAAAGTAGAATCTAGAATTTCCAATTTTCATTATTTTCAAATAATCGATCGCTTTTTCGGAGTTATAGTAATTGCCTCCTCTATAACAATGGCCGACGCTGTTGTATGGCCGAGTGTTCGAAATTGAATCTATGCTTTATATACATATTAACGGCTAGTGACTTACGTCTAAAAATGGAGCTGAATACGTTGAGATTGATAAGCAGAACATTTGGTAGATGGCTGTTAAAGTGCAAACTATGCGTCATCGCTGCTGCCATTGTCTTGGAAAGGACACTAAACAGGAACATTTACTACAAGTTTACTTAGAGTTTGCACTGTCCCTTTATACGTTTAACTTCGAACTTATCTTTTAACCAAAACATTCTGCTAGTACCTCTCTCAATAGAAGCCACCGTTGCTAGTACCTCTCTCAGTAGAAGCCACCGTCAGAGAAATGTTACATATATTCACGTGTAAATGCTATGTCGCTTAAAACAGTAGGAGTACACGCAGCAACGTAACTGATTGAACAACAAACGCAGGTGAACATTAAGAAGTTGTAATTACAGTTATGAGGTATATTTGTAGTTGCTGCGCTGCGTTTAGTAACAGTTGTCTAATGTCTTCTATCGCCCACACTGTTCGAGACATGGGGAAAGGTAGAGTTTGCACAATGAAGATGGTCTGCCACAGCGACCTGCTAAGGTCACAGGGCTGCTATCACAAATGGGCTTACATAAAAAAGCCTCTATATTATTCTGCCTTACTATCTAAAAGGGAGTGTTTGTGTTAGATTATCCCCTAAAAGCAACTGCCGAACGAGGAACTAACATCAGATAATATATAATTCTGTCACACAAAGTAAAGCAATGGCAAAAAACCCTCCCTATTTATATCATGTTATAGAACTGAATGGCCATGACGACTGGCATTGTTGGTTGCATACGTAGCCATTAGGAAGAAACAACTTAGATACTTCATATGCACGTAAAATATTTTATTAACATACATGTACTTATTTATGCCGACCTGCAAAATCATGATCGTTTGCAATCCAGGCTGAATTTAAAAACAGTACCAATGATATTTAAAACAGAGCTATATCATTATCGTAAATAATTTTATCATGCTATTGAACAGTTCATAATCTTTTGCAATCAACGTGTTTGTGGATAATTTAGTTTTACCAAATGACGTGAATGGGTAATTTTTGTGCTACATATATGCTTTATGAATATGTTGTTATGAGAAAATATCCCGTACTACGTGATAACAATAGGAAATTTGTCTTTCATGTAAAGTACCCACACAGGCAAGCTTGTAGGTCACATGACTATGATTGGCTAACAGCCAACACGAGGCACTCTTTGTATTGAATTCAGAACGATTGAAATGGCTTCTGCTTTGCCTATATTTAGTAAGATCAAATGTTATAAAAGTACGGAGTCATTGTGTAAACCTTTTGGATATACATGAATAGTATATTTTACTCTGTCACAACGTCCCTGGATATTAAGAATTGCCTGCTTTCTATTCAAATTACCATCGCCGTCAAAGTATATACAATTATTCCATTCAGTGATTTAAGAGCATGCGTTGAATGACAAACAATTTTAATTGCCTTTGAGAAATATGTGCCTAACTCAAACATAATTTTCTTGTCCTCTACTTAAGCGCTCGATTTGATCATGATATATCTTTCGCTGTTTTAGCTCTTGATTTAAAGGAAATGTTTCTTTAAATGGTGTTCAACGCACGATTTGAACAGTATGCATTAATAATTTACGTTGATGCTCGGTTCGAACATACTTTAATTCCCTGTACTTTGATGCTTGGTTCGGACATAATTAATATCGTCGTGAACGTCAGTGCATTGTTCTGACATGGTTCAGCAGTACTTAGATGCCTAAAATGAGGCTAGTTGGTATTGCTATTGGCAGTGAGGGCGGGGTAGACAATGCATTTGGTGTTGGAGCAAGCCGTCGGTGACGTGTTAAGGTATTGTGTTGCACGGCAGTTCCTAGACGCGCATGCGACAAACACCCCATCTTCAGCTGTCAGTGCTCATAAGGAATGGCATTTGATGTGTCAGCACGTCGAGATAGCTGATCCAATAAACCTGCCTCCATCACTCGGACATAGGCTAGCACCTGTATCATGCTGGCGTTACTGGTTGCTGTTCACGTCATGCTCGGTTATCTTGGCGTGATCATGACAGTGCAAGCTTTTCACTTTTTGTTTATTTTGGTCTATACTCGAAAACATTCTTTTTTTGCCGGAACTAGGAACAATTGAAAAGTATTTTTTAGACAGGTCAAATGGTGCAGTTAAATAGAGTTTTGTCAATTCCTTTTATGTATTGTTTTATTTCTGGAGAAGCCATGTATAATTATAGACCTGCATTTGAAACACGGTTGCGTGAGTCCAAAATGGAGGCCTTGATTTCCTAGAGATAGCATGAATTTGTACTCAATTCGTAATGACCTCTTACTTGAGCCACTATGAAAGTCGATGATATACGATTTCATAACATTCCAGTATAGAAAAGTTGTTTGATCTGAGAGTAATTAGCTGCAACCTCTTGTATAAACGCAACAGTATCGCAGGCCTTATAAAAGCCATTGGCTATTCTCCTGAGCACTCTGCATTGAGTACACGCCACTCGTGTCTTCATATTCAGGGAACACATCACGTTAAATCTTAGTCGGGTGGTCCTAGGCCATTGCAAAATGCTCTGTTTTAATTCCTTGCCCGAGTAGTTATTCAACCATTAGGGGCAAGGGTCAGCCCTCAATAACGGCTAATGTGCGCTACATTGAATTAGCTGAGGAGAAGTCAATGAAAGCATGACACGGGATTATTTGAGATAGATAAAGCAAATGCAATGGATCTATTCTTTATTGCGCCAGTGTCACGTTAGATATTAATCAATCCTTGACTGTTCTGATTGTTTTCTGGGTTTAAAGGCATTTGTGCAAAGATTGGAACCACCAGTGCCTCTGAGTCCCAAGGCGAGGAAGGTTTTTATTATTGTAAAGTGGAACCTATGGTGAATTGTTGGCGGTAATATAGGTGCTGCTATAATTGTCAACATCCCCATAATCTAAGTTAAATATGTGGCGCTTTAATTCCATCCACCACCATGGTATCGCTTAGTGGAAAATATGGTATCAGTATTACATGATTATAGGTTTTACTACAATTGCACAATCAGCATGCCATTATTCATTTGAAACCATGCTATTTATGTTAAGGTGGCACTTCAATCGCATATGTACACACGATAGTATCTTAGAGAATATCTAGATATCAATGCACCAGTTTTACCGGCATTGGAAAACCTTAAAGGAGAGGGTATGGTTTCAAAGAAAGGAAACAATGTAAGAGGTGTATGAGTGAGAGTGGAAATATGTCAGGAGGGTAAAACATGAAGAAGAGTGTACTTTGTATGGACTAATTATGTATTGTTCACCTTCGATTAACCAATCTGTATACTGATTTAGATAATATGAATATGAATTTAAAAAAACATCCGCCATGAACAAATTTAAAAAAATGATAGTGTTTATTTTAAATCATGGTATTGTGGGTGGTGCCTTATGGCATATGTAACCATGGTAGTGAGATATAGTGGAAATCATGGCGCTGGCGTTATAGATTGTTCTTCAAGAGCTCAGTCACCATGATATAAATTTTGGAAACCTGATGGTGTTGTTGCTGTAAGTGGTGCTACGATCGAATGCAGCACCATGAATATTATCAAGATGGAAGCATGAACTCACTGTAAGCTTGATTCTCATTTCCCATTGCCCACGGCACTTGGTATAATTAGCGCAAAGACTGGGATTGGTGGAAAGTAGATTCAAAAGAAAAGAAATATTACATGTATGCTGTAGAAAATCTGCAATGAACGCCAAAACATGTGTTTATTAGCGCTGGGGATCAATGGCCTGATATAAAACGCACGTATTCAATCATGGTAGGACCGACGTATATCAAAATGGAGGACAGCTGAAATTAGCCCTGACAAGCAACACCAATTAGAGCTGCCATCTTCTAGAAGCCTGAATTCAACGCGATATTGTAACACTGATTTCATTTGCTGTCTTATTCTATACTCGATAATTGACCGCCAGGTGAACGCTGCCAAGCCACCCCTTCCACTTAACGTGTCGCGTTCGCTTAGAAATAGTAGGAGTACCCTATACTTTAACACATCCATGCTTATGACTTCCTCAAAAAAATTGTCTTCTGGATCTCCTAGGATATTGACAATAACTTTGAAATTACGGATACGTTTACAATATATTTACTGGAGATTTTTGAGTGGTCTGATTACTATTTATGCATCAAGTGTTTGCCCAAAAAAGCTTTTTCATTATTATTTTTTTTGAATATACGTTTGTCTTCGAGAAAATAATTGATACTAGTATTGCATGGCTTAAAAATGGTACAACACAGTAACATATACTCAAAACGAGTTGCTAGATATAATACATACATATATATATATATATATATATATATATATATATATATATATATATATATATATATATATATATATATATATATATATATACAGTCAAACTTGCCTCAACGACCACTTCTCTTAAGCGACCACTTGCCTTGAACGACCGTTTCAAATCCCCCCGAGGCTATTCCCTCTATATTTTACCTCGATTAAGCGACCACTTGCTTGACGCGACCAACGACCATGAAATCTTATCCCTAAGAGTAAATGGTCCTTTATTCAACGGCCACTTCAATGCCTAGAGGCACTGTATGTTGGAAAGGGTACAATAAAATAATCGGTAAAAAATTGAAAGTATATCATTTCTGAGGGTCCTCAATTAATGAAATAGTTCAACTTTTATTTTTCTGAATTGTTTATCCTTAAGATTTTAATGAAGAAATTTCAGCAAACGCAGCTAAACATAACAATCTCAATAATTCCAGGTCATTGTTGGGAATTCTTTGTTTTTTTCATAACCTCGCTCAGACCCTCAACCCCTTCTTAAGAGACCACCTCTTTAAAAGACCACTTTTGACTTTTCCCTTGAGCGGTCGCTTAATAGAGGTTTGACTGTATATATATATATATATATATATATATATATATATCTATATATGTATATATATATATATATATACATATATATATATATATATGTATATATATATATATATATATATATATATATATATATATATATATATATATATATATATATATATATATATATATATATATATATATATATATATATATATTTATATATATATATATATATATATATATATATATATATATATATATATATATATATATATATATAGTAACAGATCATTCTCTGTAACCTTCATCTTTATGTAGGCTCTTCAAAACAAATCCGCCACAATATGTATGTTTATTCCTTGCGGTGACAGTGGACAGTGCCATATCTTTCTATATTTCACAGCGTTTCTTATGTACCGTGTGCTTACGTAAGGGCCATTTGTTTGGGCATTCGTTTTCGTTTAGAGGATGGTGGGACGTCAGAATGTCTGTGATAATTGCTTAGTGCTCGAGAGACTCGCATCGTCTGTATCTGTGGGTCCGTTCAAAGGAGTATTATTACATTAATGGTGCCTAGAGAATAGTTCAAGTGAGTTATGCCTGCTTTATTAATAGTACGACCAGCCTGCTATGCTATACTTAATTAGCATTTGATGCAGGATTACTGCCGCTAGTTTTACACCTTACGCAGATCTGGAATCGTTTTCTCCTACTCGCCTTACAGAGCTTTTGCAGAAAATTCTTCGGTTTTCTTCCTTAACCCCACACAGATTAAATGCCTACCAATGTTAGCATTTTATGGGAAAATATATACTACTGGCCGTTGAGTTGTCCAGTAATGTACATGTTATATATATATATATATATATATATATATATATATATATATATATATATATATATATATATATATATATATATATATATATATATACATATATATATATATATATATACATATATATATATATATATATATATACATATATATATATATATATATATATATATATATATATATATATATATATATATATATATATATATATATATATATATATATATATATATATATTGTAAAAAATGTAAATACTGTATGGATGCATTCATATCAGTTCCTGTTGTCGTGGAGATCTTATATAAGAAGGCTAAATATTTAGGAAATGAGCGATCATGCTTAATTTGTCAAATCAAGAAACCAAAATTATCAAATTCAATACTTCTGTCATATCTCGTAATGCTCTAATCCTGCTCGATGTACCTGAAAAGTTACCAGTATGGGGGTGGGAGGGACAGTTACTCGAGGTACCCACCATAAACGAATGGTTAGCTGCAGTTTTGCCTTAGTACGGCAAAACAGGGAAAAGGACAAAAAGGGAAATTCCACAACCCTGGATGATCCCTGCTGTAACACACAGCTCCCACGTTGGTGCCTATCGCAAACACTGGCGTAGGTGTCAGGTGCTCGTGTATCCGGGGCACATGGAGGGTGTGAAGTGGCCTTGGATACAACCAAGAGATCCTTGTTGTTCAGGTGGGCAAACCTTGCGGTTGATACAAGGATGCACTACACAATGGAGCTCCCTGACAACAAGCCAAAGTAAAGTATGCATCATGAAACAGTTTGCACAAACCCGTGTCGGCTCATCGAGAGCTGGGAGAAATAAACCGCAAAAATGCCCTCTCACACCGAGTCGATTTTTGAAGTGAGTTTTCACTGAAAAGAATTTGATCCAGGGTCTAGGGTATCTCAGGCCTATGGCATTGACAAAAGTGCTGAGGGTGGGGGGGGGGGGGGGGGGGGGGTGTAAGCAACAAACTCGATGCATCCAGATTTTATTTCGCAATACAATTGTAAAGACATCGCACATTGGTTCAGGGTGGAGTGTATGTTCCTTTCTTACCTCTGACCTCGAAGTCTGAATTGAGACAGCCAGTAGGCCTGATGTACCAATCTATACTAACTGGTTAAATTGATCTATATGTGTAATGTGTTAGATGTGATCTGTCATTACCACATTTTAAGCTAACCGCAATCTAGTCGAACTACTTGCAATGATAACTAATTAATAGGAAATACATACCTTAGCATGCATAAACGGTACATTTACCGTTACGAATGAAAACACCTTATCGTGTCAGTGAAATTCAAGAAGTTTTATTCGGAAAAATTCTGACGTGTCGTGGAACTATCAATGGATAGCACCATAGGGATTTATAAGTCAGGCTGATTTCAAGTTGATTGAAGCTGTATAAGATAATGCATCCTTACATTGAACACCTGCAGACATTTATTTTTCTCATATTTATTACCCATCAGTAATTAAATATAAAGCACACGATTTACAATAGCGATTTGGATCATCTATCTAACCAAGAATATGCTCTAACTTCGAAAATGTGTTTAACACCTAATGCATTTATAAGAGTTCTTCAATGAAACTACCCCTTTTCCAAGTATAAAACAACAAGAGCTAGTCGTTTTAGTTTCTGCCTCTTTATACATGTTTCCCAGAACAGTTTCAAAGGAAAATATGACACATCTTTGCTGACTATGCCCTCTATTACTAAAATACCACTGTACGTAATATACGCCTGGCTGGGGACAGGGCCCTTGCTTTTTCTAGGTCAACAAGGTTGCTTCATCCAGATGATAAGTAACGGCTGCGGGAAATGTCAAATTACCCCCCTGGCATTGTGAGGTTTTCGGTAGTTACGGTACAGCAGCTTTTTATGTCAAATGTATACATACATGCCGTTTGAGGACATGTTGTGATGCTTGTTAACCCTTACATTCTCGGAGATCACCTCCATAGGTGTCTTTCGTACGCTCCAACCCGCGATTTAAGGCCTTATTGTACTCTCAATAGGTGACACCTATCGAGTATTTGACGAACTGACATAATGTATTACAATTAACCTGCAACTACTACCACTTTGGGAAATAAATTGGTACAAAATGTTTGCCTATTCTTAAGTGTATCCTAAGAGACGTTTAGTTTAATCTGGGAGTAGAATAGATCTATTTCTCTGGTTTAATACAGTGAGTATAACATCTATTGAATTTGATAGCGACATATTTCAGAATAAAGGTATGACCATTCATGTATAAAAGGGGCTCCCTTTCTAAACAATATTTTGTTAGAATGGGTAACTAAGATACTGGTTGGATAACTCCTTTGTACCATATTTCAAATTCTGTCAAAAAGACATTTCACAAACTGCAACCATTTGTTGTTAAAAACTTACCCCTTAACCTATCAATTTCTTTATGTCTTTGTTAGTTTCGCTTTGTAGTTGGGTTAGTCAATTTTTAGTGATAATAAGTCTTTCTGACTCATACTCATTTTGGTTTAAAACCTTTTCTCCTGAAATCCTTGATTTTGCCCCATAATTGCCATATAACAGCAAAAAATGCCGTATTTCAGGGAGTGGCAGTATTTCTGAAGAAATAAAAATACAAAGAAAGAAGCCAATTTTGGAAATTGAGATATTCAAAACGTGATTTGTTTAAATTGTTATTTTTTCAAAAGTTTGTGAAAAAATTAAGTCGGCGACCTCATGAAAAAATGGTCTTGAATATAGATGTCCTTTGTTCTTTATCATTTTGGTTTAAATCCTTTTCTCCTGAAATCCTTGACTTTGCCCCATAATTATCTTTATCCATGCAAAGTTTCAGGAATGTAAAATTGAAATTTCCAAAAGTGTCGAGTATTTCATTGTCGAGCAAAGGTCAATACATCAATCGTGCCAATTCTAATCGAAATTAGAAAATGTCATTTATATTGATAGAATGATATATTTTTCCTAGTTCGAATTAGCTTCAAACGCGTTATTCGTCTCTAGGCATTTGCAATAGTTGCAGTGATTTTGGGTGTGTCAGTAGTCTTCATTGGGTATTCCGTATTTCTTCAGCGCAAACAATTCGTTATTTATGATTCTGCATAATCAATATATTAATAGCAGAAACAGTGACGATAAATGAAATTATAAATTCAGGTCCTAGCACGCTGCGCTACGATGGTGCAAGTGTGAAGGCAGAAAAAAAATTGAATTTTTTTCTCCTCCGTTTTTTCAAAAAAAAGCAGAATTTTTTTTTTCTGCTGTTTTTGGAAAAACGGTGGAGAAAAAAAAAATATCTTTTTCTGCTTTTTTTTTGGAAAAACGATGGAGAAAAAAACTTATTTTTTTTCTGCCTTCACACTTGCACCATCGTACTGCGCTGCTTGGGCGCATGTTTCACATTATGAACGAAACCACGATCGTTCTAACGCGTACTTCACGTCTTACTTCAACCACTCTCTACCTATTAGGGGGATTTTAAGTTGAATTTGACAAGGCGATTCTTCTAAGCTATGAATCATGCGCCGCCTAATATGGCGCCTCTTCATGTAAGGGTGGGGGTGAGCAATGTGCTTAAGTTGCCATGTTGACATGCATTTATAGTGTTAATATCAGTGGAGTGGCCTGGTAGCCCAATTTCATGCTCAGAATACTAGCTAGCTTCGACTAATATGTCTATATACGTGAAATGACATTGTTGGATTTTTGGAATATGTATTACCAAATGTGCCTTGACTGAAATTTACTCATTCATACATTTTTTTTTTTCGTCGACCTAACGCTCCTATCTACTAGATCTCGTATTCACATATATTTTATCATACGCACATCACGGCGTACTTCAAGAAACCATCCACGATTTGACCAGATACGTGCCAAATATGTTTGCACTAGTATTTTTACACGATGGCCATAGTTAGCAAGCGATGAATAAAACCAAACATTCTTTAAAACAAAAAATGTTAGGTGCCAAGTGAATAGCATACTCCTATATAGTTGATTCGTGAAATTAATTGGTCACATTCAGATTGAGAATATTACTGCGAGCACCATGTAATGCGTCATATCAATAAAGGTGTATCATATCACCGTAATAGTATACGTCAGGACAGTCGATTGACTGGGACTATTTTGCTATGATCAAGTTAGCTCGCAGGTACCTGGATCCTGCAATGGATAGTGAAGGATGTTGCTTGATCGCTTCTCTGCACCAACACTATGGTCCTATTGTACACACCTGTACATGTACCACCTGAAGCCAGTGGGGCGAGCTCAGTACGCGTAAGGTACATTCAGACCGTAATAAACACATAATCAGACGTTGATGCAAAAGCTTTGAAGATTTTACAAAAAGCATAAAATGTTATTGAGTTGTTTAAATCATGTTTAAAGATGTTAGTTCAATACATGAAAACAGTCTTATTCATTTTTTTCTTAAAAGGCACCTATGAGTTCATGTTATTTCTTGGTATCAATGAGTTAAATTTGCATTAGATTGATATTTGGTACATATATACATACATACACACACACGCGCTCATAGACACATACATACATACAATTACACATACGAACACATACATACATACATATATTAGAATACCCACTTTGTATGGAATGTGCGCTTTGTCGTATCTATCCACTGTTTCCGGAATCAGAATCCAGGAATGTATGGTGCTGTTTGTTCTTCGTCAACAGACTGACCAATTAAGATATGACACTCTATGATGTTCGCCTTCGATAGCACTTATCCAAGACACAGTTATGTTGGGCACTTTTGCAACAGCGAATTTACTTTTAAATCAAGAAGTTAGATTTTAGATTTTATCTCGCACTTAAACAATTCCGATCGAAAAGGGTTTAGATAATCCCAACAAAACCCTGCTGATTCCATGTTTTACTAGATTTATGAATGTTTATCTGTAAACTCATTAAATAGTTGTTTGTGGTAGTATTCATGTTTTGCGTCGTAATTGCTCAACAAGTGTTCTCCGAAAAGTTATACTGATACATACTTATCAGTTTGTCTTAATCGTGAATCAACATGATATATCTATAAGGAAGAAACATTTCATAGAATGTAATTCTCGATATTGATGCTTATATTTAAATCAAGCATTGCTTATTTATCCTCATCCTTTCTGCACTCAAACTTTATTTAAACACCGGGCGTCATAGGGTTATATCATATTACTTCTTGCGCTCAAGATAAATGTTCTAAAAAGAGTTTATTCAAAAGCAGTACCATAATTTCACCCTGAAGACAAATTTCACCTTAAATACCTTTCACCTTAGGTAACAAGATACTTTGTGAGGCCATCATTTTCAACAAAATCTTTATTCGCATTACTCTTTCAATACTATTCTGGTACTCAAGGGGGGGTAATAGGTAGATTTTGGGTTTACCAAGCATGCACGGATGGAAACCAAAAACTCCATTGGTGTAACTTTCAAGATTGAGTGTACCTTTCAAAACTTCACTGATTTCCCTAGGGCAGAGTGCTCCAGGTCGATGTCCTCGCGTGACCTTGACCCTGGTGTACTCAAGGCATCCAGGTGGTCTGCCTTATTTCATATATTGACCAAACCACGTTAAAGTCAAAGAAATACTTGACTCTGTGACTTATTTCCTATTTAGACTAACGTCCTTCCTTCATCTTAATTTTTCATTTGATCCGGAGAAAACTGTTTAAAGTTATCAGTCAACTTGTGCTTCTTAAGCATGAATTGGTTAATATCTACTCAACTGTCAAACCCAAACACAAAGATTGCTTGATGTAAACATCAAAAGTGCACCTTCTCACGTGTGTGTGCAAGTGTAAAACCAGGTTAGAACATGGACACGCAATGCAAGTCACCTGGGCATTGCCATGTTTGGTTTGCAGAACATTTCTCGTCTTTAATATTCAGTGATGCAAGTGAGTGTTTGCAGCTCAAATACTTTGCACAGCCTCTTGTACCAAACTTGAACATCTCTCTCTTATTTGCTCCCCGATCATGTCAAAGTGGGTGACTGACAGATGGGTGTGGTTTGATGACGTTTTAGGTGATGAAAATAGGATAAAACAAAATGAAATTGGCAAGCAAATTGCTAAGGAAACGTGACAGTTTTTTACAAGGATTACATCTTATTGAGGAATTTGCTGTTTTATAGCCTATATTATTACCTCTTTTGAGTTGATTACTTCCTTATGGTGAATAAGCATAAACATTAAACGATACTTTTATCAATCAAGTCAGAGATAGATATAATACGATAATAGTAGTTATTAGATAGGTGCCACTCTGTAGCATAGCTGTTTGACGAGGTGATAATCCGCTTGAAGCGTATCACTCTCTCCATCCCACTTATTATTCTAGATTTTAGTCACTTCATATGCTAATGGTACATTTAAAGGTATTGGCCAAACATATTCGCTTAAAGGCACTAGTATCGAACGCAAATTATAGTATGTGTTTACCGAATGCGATTCGTGTGCAGAGGGAGGACTGACAACGAACTCAGAAAACGTGTGAAATATCTTAAGTTGCTATATAAAGTCTAAGGGATAAAATACATGCATGCATAGTCGACTAGCGTGTACTACAATTTGCAAACATGTACATTCAGTACACTCGGTACGTATATCATCTCATGGGCATAAACATGAGCTTTACAGTCCTCAGGTGCTAGTAGCCATCTCGGGCTGGATTTGCTACTTCCCTTTTAAGGTGATAGTGCAGGGTCATAAGATGAGCAGCCAGCGGTTCCTTGACACATTTTGTCGACACGTTCCGGTAAGTAAAGGGATAATTTCCCTCCTCTCGTTCAGACCAGGCCCGATGGCGCCATTACACGGGTGTGGCTGCTAGGAAGGCTATTCAAAAAAAAGAAGAGTGGTTTTGTTTGGGTTCAGCTCACACTAAGACGACCTCTTATAAATGTCGACTCTCTTTATCCTATACAAATGATATATAACCTAAAAGATCTTTTAGTGAGGAATCACAAAAGTATTCTCCCATCGGATTGTAAAGCGTGTTAGGTCAAAAATAAAAACGGTTTATGTTTTTAAGAGGAACTCAGATTTATTTCACTCTTTTCTTTCAAATGAGAAAAAAACGTCGAAATTAAAGACAAATGAGATGCACCTCGCCGAACCCTTATCTAGGTGATGCCAACTTTTGAACAAAGCCTATACGATAGTGTGTCTCTATAGTTTGCTGCGGCGGACAAGCCTGTAGTCACATTTCGTTTAATTATGAGGGAAATGTTGCAGGCTTTATTAACATATGTAAAAATCTCAAATCAACCCTATATTCGATATTCATAAATTAACCCCATAAGCCAACTCGTTTGCGCTTAAAGGACGCTCTCTCTCTCCTTCTGTTCCCAAGCCATCATCCTCCACATAAAAAAGAAGTTGCGCCAGCTTATAGGAGGATTTGATAAGGTGTAGATTCACCCTACTTAGAGGAAGTTTCAAGGTGAACTTCATTCTCCTGCGTTCTATGCATTTTGCATATATGCTCCTCTGCCTGAAGGGATTGACCTGGTACGAACCCTCAGTTGAATCTAGTAAGATGGACCCTCTCATTAAATGTCAACACGCCCATGGTGTTAAAGCCAATGTGATAACTAGGGATTGGGGCAGTGAATGAGGATGAAGATCACTCCATGGTCGATGGTTGATTTGATCCTGATCCCTAGATTTGCTATACATTTTAATCTTGGAACCCTCCGCAATGTTGACGTGATGTACAAAAGGCCTTTGGCTGGGTTCATTGGTAATGAGGTCACACGCAGACTGTCCTGATGCGCGGGTCAGGAGCGCCTCACCCATGCCAATGAACAATCACACTTGCTTCCTGGCCGCCGCCGCCGCCTCCAGGGCTCTCTCAAACGTGGCAAGGACGAGATAACATGTCTAAGAGGAAAGCGAAATGAGGCAAACATGTGCCAGTCAAAAGACAACCCTCAACACGAGCAGTGCAAGTGATGAACTAGCACTGCATTGTCCCTTGCTCAAACAATGCTTTGTCGTGGTCTTTGCTTTCGTTTTTTTTCTTCTCTTCTCCGCCTTCCTCTTCTTTCCTCTTCTTTCCTCTTCTTTTTTTCAAAGTTCTCTTATCCAATGTCATCATCATCATCATCATCATATTATTATTATTATCAGTATTATTATTATTATTATTATTATTATTATTATTATTATTATTATTATTATTATTATTATTATTATTACCACCAGCGATGCTATCATTATGAGTATGGCTATTGTGTCGAGTAGGCAATGAATTGTTAAGAATCATTCCCCAAACAGCACTTACTCCCTGCCAGGTCATTTTCCCGCTGATGAGCTGCCTGTTGAGTGATGTTCTAAGCGACCTTCAGTTGAGTTATGACAGGGTAGCCGAGGTGGCTCATGCACCTTTTATCCCAGAGAGTCCCAAGGTAGAGCAGGATGTCTCGCTTATATCAATAATGCACACTGCACAGTGCCGCTGCTTTGTTTTCGACAGCCAATGAGCCCCGGTGCCCCATTTGTAGGAGGTACGACTAATCTTTAACACTGGGAAATGAAATTCACAAAGCACCTCAACAAGATCGATTTATCTTTGCCTAGTGAATACATGCATCCCTCATTTGACTCTCGCTGGCGGCTCTACTTACCTCTAATACGGGTTGTCACCAGTGTGTCTAGAAATGTGAAAAGCAAGCCTTTTTACCGCCAATCTTGAGAAGTTTCATTCTATCATCACAATACGTTTAGCTGCATTTATCGTCTTTCAGTTCAGTGTTATATTCGAATACCACTTGTCACCGTATTATTTTGTATCAAAATAATATTTTTACACCATCTTGCTTTCGAAATACAAACTGATGTATATCTTAATGCTGACGATTATTGACACTTTAACACAATGTATACTACTACTACTGCTACTTCTTCTTCTACTACTACTACTACTACTACTACTACTACTACTACTACTACTACTACTACTACTACTACTACTTCAGTTGATTATTTATGACGAAAATGAATCAGTATTTATGATGTTCTTATTATTATTCCAGACCCAGCCACTCATTGCCCATCGATCCTAAGAAGCAGACCCTACAGTCTACGGACATTCGCCAGCAAATGCTACGAGTTCGTCAATGTCGAAAAGCGATGGTTCCAAGCATGGCACGACTGTTCTGGCGTAAGTCCGCGTTTCATTGAGACTCTAAAAGCTTTGGCTTTGATGTATAATTTTCCCCTCATTAATGCATCTCCAACTCTAATAGACGGGACCAAGATTAACATAGACCAATAAACAATCTAGAAATTAGATGTTGGCAGGTATTTTTTATTTAACATTTCCGGAATACAGGCTAAATATTCCCTGCAAATTCCTGCACGCCTAGTCAATTTCGAAAACTGTAATGAAAACAACAATTTATGAAGAAGATAAAACGTTATGCAAGTTTGCCCCAGAATTGCATCAAGTCAATACACTCGTTTGGCCATCTACCTATAAACTGTTATTAAAACACACACACACACACACATGTAATCCTGATTTGTGAGATCGTTCCCTATCTTTCCCATTATAAACCAACAGTTTTTATTTGGGCGTTTTTGAGCTTATATTACACTAACCTAAACCTAACCCTAAACCTAACCCTAATCAGACTGAAAAGAAGAAAGACATTTGTAAAAACATTGTGAGATCGATCTCACAACGCACCCATGCTTCATTGGCCACTATCATTTTAGTTTTGGAGGTGATCTCACAACTCAGAAATACGTACACACACACACACACACATATATACAAATAAAATATACGAATAAAAGTATGTATGTATATATATATATATAAATATATATGTATAAATATATATATATATATATATATATATATATATATATATATATATATATATATATATATATATATATATATATATCACATACTCCTCCAATAAATCCGACGTATATGCCTTTGATTGGAAATATTTAAGTATGGCTTTTCATTTTGTTTCAGAATGGTGGTAGAATGGTATCCATTAAGAATTATGCAACTCAACAGTTTCTCACAAACACAATGAATTCCTTAGGCTGGAATCGAAATGGCGTGTGGAATGGTCTACAGGACTGGGCAGACGAAACTAAATGGCAATGGTCCACAGAAGACGGAAGTAAGATCTCGCACACAACCTTAATTGAAAAAAAAAGAATATTTTAGAAAAAGGTGTTGAAGTTTTTGAAAACCTTAAGATGTGGAAATCTTTACTGGAATCAATTGTCCGATCCAATGTTTCCTCAAACGTTTTGCGCGTATGAGACAAATACTAATCCTTTTCACATATCTATTCTATAAACAATATTTTCCACCCCAAGTCAGATATATATAATATGTTGGTTAAAATGAAACAAAAAGAAAAAATGAAAATATGACAACATTGTTTGTGTGAGCATTCATTTGTGGAGTTAGGCATATCGAAGACATTGTTTTGGACCCTTTTGTGGTATACTTAGTAACATATGAAGCCCAGTTACAGCTTTAACCGATTCTTGTCTATTGCCTTGTCTGACCACATAAAGACAGTCCCGTTTGTCTTTTTGTGAAAAGGCTTAAGTTGCGTTGATAGCAGTTTACCCTGACACTGACAGTCATGGCGGAAATGGGGTATAAACTAGGTCACCGTCACGATATCAATAATAGTACAGCTGGCCTGGAGCCTTCCTCCCAGGGCTCCTACGAGTCCTATAAATAAGAAAATAAGATCACACTAGAAGTCGTGAGTTTCGAGTGAAGAAGCTCACTCGTGTAGATTTCAGTGGCTAATTGTGGTTGGTATCTGGTCCTATGCCTCATTGTTTCTACATGTGATCAAGAATGCCAACCTACTCTAAGACATGAAATGAAAAGAAAATATTGGAACCGTAAATTGCCGTTAACAAAGTAATTTCCTAACAGCCAATTTTAAAATCCGTTGACGGTCCATAACGTAAAACTGAATTTGCAGTAGTGAGGTCATCGTGAAAAGCCGAAATAAACACGGTTCCCCAGAAATCATTTAATACCTAGAAGTCGATGTTACTTGGTAATTTATACTCTTGTTTGATCAATATTTTATTCACAGCGTATGTACGATCAAGTCATATTCTTTTATATATTGATGTGCAGAATGAAATAACGTAATAACACTTACCCTCCCTATCAGAAATACATGAGGCGCTGATGTGGGCATTCTGGGCACCTGGGCACCCGGAACAAGGCTTTGGAGCCATATTTGCCGCCGCCAGAGACTGCGTTTCCATGAAGCGGGTCCAGGACTACCGATGGCACGAGACCTTATGCGATAACCAATTCTACCAATACCAGTATATATGTCAATATGGTGAGCATTAGGTTATATAAAGTTTGCCAATTTGAATGTAGAAGTTTGATTATCGTTGTTTATACTTTATTAACCCATTCACACTTAAGAGTTTCTTTAGAAAGTGTTGTCTGCTACTCTCATACTTTTGAAAATATCTTTTGAATAAAACAAAAATTCACAAAATATTTGAAGGAGAGTTCTTGTCTGGCTTGTGATCAACATTTTTCCTTCAAATGTTTTCAAGAAAATGTGTTTGTAAGTTAAATATTTCCAAGATCGTCAGGCCTCTTTTGGCTGCTCTAAGTGTTAATGGGTTAAGGCTACACAGACACGGGCGAGGGAAAAGCATGACTACTACTCCAAGGCATGAAACGGCAAAACATCTTGTTATGCAGTGTCCGACTTACTCAAGAATCCTTTAGAGAAAGCATGTATAACGAGTATTCAGATCCTTGTCAGTTGAATGATCGATGATTTCTAAAATCTACAAGAAGAATTTTTTTAGCAATGATGGGCAAACACTTACTTAGTGATAATCCAGATGAAATGCTTGGATTTTGGAGAGTCTTTGGTAGTCACATCAGCAAAGTGTACAAAAGCATTATAAGTAACTACAAAACGGATTGATACTTTGTTCTTTTGTGTTTAGTCTAGTAGTATCACTTTTAGTTTTTTTCTTGAATTGTGCGATCACTGTATAAAATGTCAGAAAATTTTCTCTATTGATACCTAGCGTATAACGTACCTTGTCTATCCTTTTTTTTTAAACCTAATTTACATTTCTGAACTACTTTGTCCTATGTTCAACTTCTCTTACTTTAAGTTCTACGTACTTCCTTTGTATACCCTGTTATGATTTTATTTATGTATAATTTTGTTGTATCACCAACAATACAATACAGCAACTATACTATATGGACAGGGATCCTTTGTAGTTAAAAAATCGAGAATACGTATGCTTGATAATGTGGCCTGGCAGGAATGACCTTTGTTAGTCTTCCCAATGGAGTTGCCACCGTGGGACTAATACAGTTACTTATCCAATTATGTATTCATTTGTGACTCCTTTGTACGTGGCTGTGGAAGAATGACATGCTGCTAAGCCCATTACTGTTTTCATTAATTCAGAGATTGTCTGGCCAACGACGACCACTGAGAGCACCATTGTCAGCACCACCCCCAGCGCCACCAATGCTAGCACCACGGCCGCCGCCACCACCACCAGCACCACCACAGAGGCACCGACCACGCCGCAACAGAGCACGTGGATTGTGCAGCCTCCGCCTGATGGGGGAACACTCATCAAAGGCTCTACTACGACCACACTGCCCACCACCACTACACAAGGTATACCATACACTGCATTTGTACTTTAGATGTATTAAACACGTTTGGTAATGAAATGATATAAAATAACCTCTCATAAAATCCTGCATGACATATGTCTCACATATGACATTTCAATACAGGATTAAAGGGAGTAGTGTCTTGTTTCGAATCCAGTACTGAAAGAATAGCATTTTTGAAAAACTCATATAAAATCCTGCATGACATATGTCTTACATATGACATTTCAATAAGGATTAAAGGGAGTATCTTGTTTAAAATGCAGTACTGAAAGAATAGTGTCTTTAAAAGCGTGTATGTTTAGATATTTATATTGCTTTTAGACTGCAGTTTTGATTTGCCAGAAAATGATGATCTTTGTTCTGCTGTTGTAGAAGATCCAGCGATAATGGCGGCCAGGCAGGCCACAGATAGTTTAGCCGGAGGTAAGTCACATTTATTTCATATCATTGAGTTTTTCTGGGTGAATTTTCCTTGTTTGTATTTCATCATTTTAACGAATCCTTTATTTAGGTTAGTGTGGCTTTCTTCGAGTTTTTTTATAACTCTAAAGTATCTGTATGTCATATTTGTAACACATATCGCAGTCATTCACTACAGTGTACTGTAGCCAAGGCCTGTCCTGGTATGGTTAGCTTAATGGCTATATACAGATGAGCATAACTCTCAATTGAACATCACCAGCATTTACCGATGAGCAACAGCTCACCACTGAGAATAGTTAAACGGCCAATGAATTGAGGTGATTGCAGTAGTCTAAACTCACCATTAATGAAATAGGAGCCATGATTAACTAGCAGGAATGAAGCATGGCCTGATATTTAAGTGGAAATCGTCCATACCGTCAATCTAGGTTATGTAATTGGTGGTTCAGTATATCCCACTACTGAAATTCCGCAAGCCATCTTCTCCTTTTATATATAGAGGGCAGCACTGTATGGCATGGCATACCTTTTGTTGCATTGGCCTTCAACACTCATTTCTACCTGATGTTCATCTACAACTCCTATCAATTTTCCTGTATTCAAATATGAGTTCATTTGTTTGTTTTTTTCAGTTTTCTTGCTCTGTTGATTGTTAGGAAATTTCATTCCTGTTGAATAACCTTAGATGAGCAACTGGATATCTTAATTCAAGGAATAACTGAGTGCTCATGTCTATGACTGTTGAATGGGCGAACCTGGCAGTTGGTCTTGACGCTAGCTTTACCAGTATGAGTGGGCTTTACTCTCTCTTTGTCTTACTTATTCCAATCCATCATTTGCTTTTCATTTCAGTCGTTCATTCCATTGACATCGTTTGACCTTAATTATATTGCTGGCTATACTGATGCTGTTTTCTACACTCAATTTTAACGCCTTAGCATCTTTTATGCCGGTAGATTTGATTATAGATACGAATATTTCATCTTGTTTAACCTTTTATTTGCAGGTTCGCTGGCTGGTATAATAGTAGCCTGTTTGTTGATTCTCCTCCTCATCATTATCGTGCTCATCGCTCTCCTCGTGCGAAGGTAAGATATTGATGTATTAAGGTGTAACGTGAAGAACAGATGGAGTGTAAGAAAGAACTAATAGAACCTCCGGGAGGCATAAACACTCATACAATTGTTAAATCATTGTCATCTACTAGTAATCATTCTTACCACAACGGGTTCAAAAAAGACTTTAAAATAATCTAAACAAGAGACGAATGGCTAATTTGAGAAATCTGAACTAAACTGAGCCAAGATGAAAAATTAAAATGTTCATGGACTACCGTAATAAATGAAAGACTATCAAATTATGTTGACATGTTAACCCGTTTCTTGATTCAAAAACATATTAAAAATTTGTTTTTATGCATGTGTTTGTGCTTGTTCGTATGCAAGTATGTATGTATGTAATACACATTCACACTCATACATACATACATGCATGCATGCACATACACTCATACATACATACCAAATTGGATGGCGGTAGAATGTGTTTTGCAAGTGCATGTATCAGAACGAACATGGCCATTTAGTCGACCCTGTTTGTGGCAACGAACCAGTTGAACTTAATTCACTTTTTTATATCTCTTTGTAGAAGAAGGAAAGCCAAGGCATCAAATGAGGAAAATGGTCCGTTTGACAACCCTGTGTATGGCAGTCCTCCAATCGGTATAACAAGCAGCTCTGACTCTAACACCACCACCCCGGCTACGTCACCTGCCCACGAGGGAAGGGTGCTCCTCAGTGCTAGTGCCAGGAGGGCGCAGTTCGAGAAACCCAGGATTGTGTATGGAGTGAACCTACATGATCCTGAACTCGACCCTGACATGCTGAAGAAGGGTGCAAGTGGCCTTACTGTCAGACTGGACGATGATGATTATGATGATGATGATGACTTGAAGAAACCCAGCTATCTACACCGTGAGGAGGATGGTGCACGGGCTATGAATGTATATGAAACAGCTCCCACTAGGGGTCTTCCTCCTTATCCTGGAAAGATGATGCCTAACGATATGTCTGATGAAGACGATGATGACTTGAAAAAACCCAGTTACCTTTACAAGAAATGTGATGATTTGGATGAAGATAGCCACCTATATGATAACTCTCATCAAGGGATTGTGCCTGAGGATGGGGCAAAGTCTATGAATTTATATATCGACATGTCACAGAAATCAGTGGAGAATATATACCAGAACCCTGCTGATATAGATGGCAGCACTGGTGCTCTTTATGCAGATCCCCCAAAGGCTCCCCCTAGGAAGCTCAATAGTGAAAAGCCCCCTCTTGCACTAAAACCCAAATTGTTAGATGTGGATGTTGACCGCAATCCCAAGAAGATGGCAGTTCGAGAGGTTTATGATTCGCCCCGTATCCAGAATCCCTATGACGAGATCCCGGCTGAGCAATACATACCAGAAGATAACATGTACGAATCTCTAGACAATCTCTATAATTCCCTCGAGGAGAAGAGAGCAGCTGTTGAGGAAGGGGGTAAGGACGATGTGACATGTTAGCGCATGCGTACATGCAGAGATATAAAAAGGGAGATCAAAGATTCGAGTCCTGGCGACTAACAAATCCTTGCTTATTTCATGTACTGGGCATTCAGGTTCAGTCTTGGTTTTAAATATTCAGACCTATTTTAAAATAAATAAAGGAGAACTATCTTATCTGAAGAATTTGCTGTTTCAATAATACTCAAGCAGCTTATCCCTGGAATTCAGTTTATCATTACTTGCGACCTTATTATGGCTAAATCATGACTAGCAGTAGAGAGTTATTAATGGTGGGGGAAATTGAAGTAGCTGGTGAAACCCACCACCTAGCCCCACGTCACACATAATGGTGATTAGTCCGTGACGTTGCCTTAGACGTCTAGGCTTTCAGGTCAGTTTATTCCTCATCTGTTTCAACCCATTCTGACTTTTAATACGTCACTGTGTGTGGCATACATCTCTCCTTGTGATACTGGGATATTCAATGCGTCATTGTCCTACTAATCTACGATCAGCTGATAATCTGAAATGTGTGTAAATAGTTTTTAAAGAAAGCGTTCTGATATTTTGGTTAAAAGATGGTTTTTGATAAAAAAAAAAATCCTTCAAGTACCTAATATATGATAAATGTTCAACCTCTAAGCATTTATAATTTGTTAACCATCGGGAGTGTACGGATAGCCTGATAAATTTGAACATAACTAATGAATCGAATAGAGAAATAGTTTATAGATATATGAGGAAGGTTTGTTCAACCCAACAGGTACTACAACTTGAACGATAACAACTCATTTCTTCTCAAAATTCTATTCTCTCTTTCTTTTTAAAGTGATATTTACTTATTTTTGTGTTAATCTATCAAGAAGGCCCTGCTTTACTGTTCACCTACCCAAGAGCTTTAGTAGCAACATATAGCCATATGTTCTGGGCTATAAGGCCATATACGGATGAATATATATATAGGCATATAAGGATGAATTATGAATTGGAATGT
>OZ012684.1:12898594-12933594 GCA_963942565.1 Maea johnstoni | reverse complement strand
CCATTGATGTGGGATCAAGCGGCGAATTTCACCGGTTTTCCTATCAGCCACACCTGCCTATAAGCGCCCTAGCAGCAACTTGGAAGCAATACTGACAAAAAATGAAAATCCCAAATTGTGGTCTCAACGTGTTCCTGAGCGACAGCGCAGGCAGGGTCTACCAACTGCAAGATCGCATTCGTGTAGCATGCGATACCTTCACTATCCTAACCCCGTGAATACTCGTAGCATTAAGAAATTACGAACAAATATGTAAATTTAACTGAATGACCAAAGTTTGTGGAGAATAACTAAGACGAGTGCAAATGACATGCGCTTCAGCCGGTTTAACATCTCATTTATCTAATTCATATCTGTTAGCTGAGCTTTCTGAACTATTGATACATAGGTTAGGTAGCCCTAAGTGTGTGGTCGCAGGGATATCTGTGTGCTCTAATATATTTTTCATTAAAAGAATTGCCAAACAAAAAATAAGGATTTCTCTGATTCCTCCACCTGTTACAAATGCCTAAACATGCGCTTAGCCGCAATTTGCCAGAAAAACTGACAAAAAATGAAAATTCCAAATTCTGGTCTCAACGTGTTCCTGAGCGGCAGCGCAGGCAGGGTCTACCAACTGCAAGATCGCAGTTCGTGTAGAATGCGATACCTTCACTACCCTACCCTCGAGAATACTCATATCATTAAGAAATTATGAAAAAATATGTAAATTTTACTGAATGACCAAAGTTTGTGGAGAATAACTAGGACGAGTGCAAATGACATGCGCTATAGCCGGTTTAATATCTTATTTATCAATTTCATATCTGTAAGCCACTCTTTCTGAAATATTGATACATAGGTTTTGTAGCCCTAAGTGTGTGGTCGCAGAGATATCTTTGTGCTCTGATATTTCTTTTCCATTAAAAGAATTGCCAAACGAAAGATAAGGGTTGAGAAGATAGGACTAGAATTAATCATGAGTGGTGTTGCAATCAGATATCTAGGTGCTCTGATCTTTTTTGCCAATTTGAAAAGATCATGGTTACTGTCTGCAGGGCGGGTACTTTCTAGTTAAGTACAAATTTATAAACCAATAGTTGTTGTTTTGTTTTTATTTTTGCATTTCCACCATTTGAAATTAGCCCAAAGTATGCCTATATCAGACAGGTATTACATGTACCTGGATGGTAGGGCCTTTTTGTGACTATTGGGAAATCTTTAACATGTCCAGAGCATCATGGTTGATTGTTAATCCACATTGACCAATGTTTAAAGATAATTGGTTTCGCATCGTTTTTCTAGGGTTCTCCTGCCCCTGACGAATCAGTGATATTAATATTTCATATTTTCCATTCAATATAACTCTGTTCTTTGAGTGCAATTTAACTGCCAGCAGACTCCCCACAGGGCTTGTTTACAATAAATCTCAGCAACCGTCCAATGAAATCTTTCTAAATTTTCAGTGATCCTTTCCTATGGCACTTACATGAATTGAGTAGATTTTGGTAACCTTTAAATTAATTTTAGGGTCATAATGTTTCGTGGTCATTCAATTGAATGAATCCCGCTGGCCCGAATACCCGCGAAGACTCCCAGAGTTTTACGACTTAAAAAAGAGTATATATATATCCAAAATCTTTGGTGTTTGTCAATTTTTTGCCCTTTTGTGATTTGTTTTGTTCGGTATATTAAAATAAATATGATATCTTGGTAAAAGTACTCACCATAACAGACGCTCGCTAAGTCTTGGCTGCTAATCTATTAATCAGGCATAGCATACGTAGGAGATTTTTGAGTTGCAAATTCAGCAGACGCTCTTAGTAAGTGAGAGAGAGAAACATTTTTATTCAAGCGTCAAATGCGTCCGATTTCATAGGCTCATGCTAAACAACATGCCGAGTGATTTGATCGGAATGCCTGCACCTGTACTACAGCGGGACTTGTGGTCTATTGTTGGCGATTTAGTTCACACCTATGCTATTCTAATGTGCGCAGGCTGCCAGCCGGCTGCATCTGCACCCCTGCTGCACCCCTAGCGCTTATGAGCAAAAGGCTTATTGCCACACGTGCGGGTTGTATTGGCAGTCCAGTTGCCCTCCTAGTATACCCACAGGGGGAAAGGCTGTCCGCCTGGCAAGGCCAGTAATCGAGCAAATTTGAATTCTGTACCAGTAATCGAGCGATACTCTAACGGTTTTTACATTCAACAGCTTATAAATCACAGATTTAGTGTTTAAACATTTAAGAATCATTCATAAACCATTTGTTGTCAGTAAACCATCCTCCATGTGAAAAATGGCAACAAAATACCCAGCAGTATTTTTTTAATGGTCAATTATGTCCTAGTCTTTTGTAGGTTCCACACAAATTGCTCCCTTATTCAAATTTACCTATCATTTGAAGACAAATAGCTATACCACTAATTAGAGAAGGTTCTAAGGAACTAAAATATGTAAGAATATCTAAACAAACTGAAGCTTAGAATTTATAATATTTTTTTGAAAGTTGTACAACCATTTCTTCACTGTACGCCCACCGCGCGAGCGACTTCGAGGCACTGTACGCCTACTCTGCGAGCACAGTACGCCCACTCCTCGAGCAAAACCAAACTGAACTCAACTTAAACAGTCATTTATTACTGTTTTAAGCAACAGATCTATATAATTCCGCCTAAATTCATCACTTTGGTTATTGTGGACCACTCTTCAACAAATCTTGCATAAATTAAATTTTCTTAAAAATTTATCACAAAAGGGTAGAGATGCACTCACCACTCAAGAATGTGAGTGGCTCTATAACTGAAGCCAGATGACAAGCCGCGCTGGAGCTGAAGTGGTCAACTCATCTATGTAGGGAACACAGACCTAACACAGAACACCTAACACCTATGAATGCTTATCACTGTCAAGTCTTCTTTACAATCCTCAATGTATACAGGCATTGTTGAGTGTTATACTGACCTTTGTATCTCTACAGCACATTTTAAAAATAAATAAACATGTAAATGTTAATAAATTTCCATCAGTAAGTATTTATTCTTAATTGTTGGGCTGGATAATACATTTTTATCTTTAAAACCCCTGTGTCCCTGAGCAAGCTGTGCTCATGAGTTTATCTCCCTCTGTGAGTGCAGCTCTACAAAATAGTGAAATCATTTGAGTTATGGGTTTGGTTATGGTTTTCAATACTACCAGTGTTAAGTCTGCCGAATTTTGTTAGCTGTTGTACAGCCAGCTACCACTTATCTCATCAGAAAAGTGACCCACTGTTTTCATATTCCTAGTGTGAGGTCTAGAGGGTATAACCCTGGACAATTGTGTGACTTTTACTTACTAAAAATGTTCGCAATAACTCTACCGCTAAATACAGTTACTAATTCACAAAATCTTTCATGGCACCACTCCTTTATTTTGGTTTGGATTCCTCCCAGATTCTGATCTGTGTTCTCAAAAAATGCTATCAAATCTTTTATCATTTGAATTTCAGCTTCTTGTTGTAGATCATTCTCTTTTTTGTCGGTGGACCTTTATGACCGAAAAAGTCTATCTTAGCCTGGTCGCCTCTTTTGCTATTGTTTATCTTCTTCCCATCAACACATACTTCATACGTTTTAGAAGCTTAATAGCTTCAGGCCCAGCACTTTTGATGTACTTGTTCAAAAAATCAATTATAACACCGGGATTGATGAAATCTGAGTCACTTTTTTAGTCCTCAAAGAGGGAACAATGAAGTTCACCTTTGCATCTTTAAGCATTGTATCACTATCGGCATCATCTTGTACCCTAGGTCCACCCATTAGGCGGAGAAACTTTCCACAAAAAAGGCGCCAACCTAGCCTCCAAAACATCTTGACCTTATCATTATACCTCATTGCTGCCCTGTTTTCAAGAGAAAACCATTCTATAATATCAAGAAATAGTAAGTGTGCAATATTGGGAACCTGTCATAAGCTATCATTTCCATGAACTTGGCATTGAGTTTTCCCACTTGCTTCAGATTTTTAAGGACTGCAGGAAGTAACTCAACAAACTGGGCATATATTTCTTCCAAGTCCATTGCGAGTCCCTGTGGTGACACTTGACAGGAGGCATCACTGGTGAGAAGAGATATGTCTTCAAAGTTTTCATCGTGTTCCACATCATCTCCTGTGAAATCCAAGTGTTTAGACACCTTCCCATCATGTATCATATCATCTTGAACCTTTCGTAATCTCTTTGGTGTTGGGCTCATAACCTCCTCTTGGTCAAAAACTTGGTCAGCATCCTCATAATCTGCTATCCATACTTTCAAACTGTTGGGTGAAATCCATATTGCTTGATGTTTCTCCTCAATTTTTTTGGAAATTTGTCGATAGTGTATTGAAAGAGGCTTATCTGGATGGTTAGTGATAGTATGTGCCAGTAACACAGCTGAATCAGTACTCTCAGCATCACAACTGTAGCACTTATATTCTGTCATGTTTACCGACACCTGGAACATATTTTGTTGCAGTTAGATAGTGGTAAATGAACAAAACTTTACTTAGAATTAAGTCATTTGCTCGAGGTGTGGGCGTACAGTTGCTGAAATGTGCTCGAAGAGTAGGCGTACACGCTCGCAGGGTGGGCGTACAGTGAAACCCACCAGAAAGCAACAGGAACTAAAACATTTTGTAATATTTGTATCTATTTATCATTCATGGAAAGACACCATAATTGGTAGGTAATGAGGAAAGACTCTTAAGATTACTCTAAAAATTACTAAAACTTTGTAGTACTAACATTTAAGGGTTAAGAAGTATTTAAAGTAGCACTTGTCAGCATTTGAGGGTACTACATCACATGAAATCGCTCTAGTATACTCCTTTATCTCATAAGCTGACACTAAAAACTTGACTGTAGCAGGTTAAGATACTTGTCTAACTGGAGGTCTTATCAAATAGTGATTAAATGTTGTACTTATTAGCAATTTCCAAGCAAATATGACAGCAAATTTCACTCAACCACATGGTTTGCTCGATTATTGGCGTGATATGCTAATTTCGCTCGATTACTGGCCTTGCCAGGCGGACAGCCTTTCCCCCTGTGATACCGTAGTGCCATCTATCCACAAGGGATGACATTTAAATCTGCCCTGAGAGTCAGGCTACTATTACAGAAGCTCCAATAGGCTTGCACACAAGCAAGAAATGTATACGGCCCTTTCTCCATATCGAATTCCTCCAAAACATGGTCGCTTCAAACACCCATTTATGAGTTTCAACTGTTTATAAATTCCCATGCATGTTGGCTCAGTAACAGCTCTAGATATTTCGGAGGGAAGGGTATCACAGTTTTTGCAATATTGACTTTATTAAACAATTATGGAATCTACACGTTGAAAAATGTACTTTTTTCTCATGTTCAATAAACATTCTGAAAGAAATGGTTATAATATTTGAACGTTGTGAGAATTTGAGAAAATGTGATATCCTTCTCTTTATTTGTTTTAATCTTTCCTTCACATTTGTGAAATTTACATGTCCCTAGTCCATAATTGTGGGTAGGAGCTTCGTTTGCAAACACCAGGCACATTTTTTCAGTTGTTTAGCCCAAACATTTTACATTATGCTGTAAGGGCACTTTTGTGATATTTGATGTATTCCTCATATAGGAAGACCTTTCAGGCAAAGTAAACTTTGCGCAGGCTAAATTGTCAAGTGAAAGAAGGGTAGAGAAAAAACAGTCAACAACATAAACCATACAAGCTACCTTAAGGCATATTTCGTTCCTATATGCTCCTTTTACTGATTGGCCATTCCTACACCTGGCAGCCACTTATTTGCACATAAAGTCATTATAATCCTTTATCAATGAATATGGTGGTATATTGCTAAGCAGCACTGGAAGTCAAATATGAAAGTGACATATCGCAAAAAAAGCAAAATGAATGATCAAAATGCGTATCTATCTATATTTCTATCTATCTAGCTATCTACAAACATATATGTATGTATAAAAATGCCCATTTCCAACAATTGCCAACGGTAAAAACACGCGAGATCCTCATTGTTAGGAATGGGCAAATTTTACAATGGGACCTAATGAGCAAAATCAACATTTTGTGGAGTTGAGACAAAAAAAAATGTTTATACATACACGCGTTATTGCTCCCAAGAGGTTTGCCAAGTTTGGAAGGCAAAAACGAACTTTTTGTGGAGAAAAAGAGGAAAAAGCTGTTAGCCAAACTCAAGTCAGACAGACTATAGTAGTAGTAGTAGTAGTAGTAGTAGTAGTAGTAGTAGTAGTAGTAGTAGTAGTAGTAGTAGTAGTAGTAGTAGAGATATATAGATTAAGTCTCTGGAGGTATTGAAGTCCCTGGTATTAGTAGTAATAGTAGGAGGAGAAGAAGAAGAAGAAGCAGTAGGCTATGTTTAATTATGGGAAGTGTCAGACTTTGTGGCAGTCTCGGAGTCGTATTGATAATCTGTCCGCCTCCTCGCACGTTCCACCTCCTCAGCAAGCGAGTGTTCTACATGTAGCTCCCATTGGACTGATCCCGGTGTGGAATTGTGGGTAAGAATTTACTTATCGCTTGGTGAATGAGCTGACGTCACACCGCGTCACAACCTCCCACTGTAGCTGATGCGAGGAGGGTTCCCTTTAAGACTCAGAGCATATTGTGACGGGCAGCGGTCTGTTGAAAACACACGGTTAGATCTTTGTCTTCAGTATCAGATCAGAGCTTATCTCTCTACACGTTAAACGTCTGTGCCACCACTGTCGACTGCATATGCAGTGATTCAGACTAGTAGGACTCGAAGTCGAAAACCCACTGCGTACTATCACGAATGTCATCGATGTGCTCTTCATCCAAGGTACTACACATTTAGTCAAAACAGGTAAATATCATTGTCATTAGTTATTGTTGTTAACAAGTTTAAGACAGGCTAACTGAATTTATTTCAATGTTTTTTGCGTTGTGTTTATGCATACCTTTTTGTCTAGGTTTCTTTGCATATAAGATATTGTTACTTTTGCACTATACACACTGCAATAATAACAATATTATGTAACTCCAGAGATATATAAATAGATCTCTCTGGTAACCCTGAACGATTCACTTAAAAGTTAAAGGGCTAGCTGAAAATGTGTAGGGGGGGGGGGGGGGGGGGGGGGTGACACTGATAATATTTCTATATTTCTATATTAGGTATTAAAGTTATTTTATTTTTCACAGGCAATCACAGCTGTTACTAAACAATGCATCCTTAATTTTAAGTGTGCATATTAACTGTTAGTTTGTTATGTATGTCTCAATTTCACCTGAGAATTTATCGGGCTTAATTGTTCAGCAGACTCAGAAGCCCAGTCACTGGCATTTACGAGGAGATTTTCACCCCCATACTTTGTATCATAGACAAGAATACGGACGATTACGCCCCAAGTAAAAAAAAAGTGCCCCATGTCCAATACACACCACTTTTACTCACATAAGGGTATTTATTGTTCTTTCTCTTTCTCTTTTGTTCTTAGTTATTTGCATTCATAATATAGACAAATATCATAGGGTAAAAATACATAGCCCTGGCCAAAAAGCGCTGTGGATTCATTATATACTCGTGGGACACGCTATCATATGTCGGCAGACTCTGCACACGAAGCACTATGACTACAAAGCCAACCTCGATATAATTCTGCATTCCCCTTCAAATGCAGTCACAAAGTTACAAATTTATTATCGGTGACGTGTCTCTTTGCTTGTAGTTGTACCTTGCGGAAAAATATTGGAAATCCACATGAGTACAATTGATCGAAAAAATGGTGTAAAAATTCAAACGAATTCAACCTGTTGCAAAATCGTCATTTCACAAAAGATTTGAACTAGAATTAAGCAACAAGTAAAATGAATTGTGGCGAGTAATTTATTGCTTGATTGTATCAGGGACAAACTATTTATAAATAGACCTCTGATTGTATGGACAGCAATAGCCTGCTGATGCGCTTGAGAAGCAGCAGGCTAGCCGCTGACCACTGCTGTGTGTAGCAATTGAAAAGTGGTGCGTATTGGACATGGGCTGTTTTTGTACTTGGGGCGTAATTGTCCTACACCATTGACAAGGTTCTCTACTCCGCCCCCCCCCCCACACATTTTTTAAATGGAACAGCCCTAACTAGTAACTAGTCTACTGCATTACAATCATGCATGATACAATGTATATAATTTACTATAATTTGTTGCCATTAATCCCATTATTATATTTTAATTTATCATGTATTGTTTTCTTACACGTTGTTCTATACATGGCGCCAGGACAAAAAATTGTGTTCTACCCTGATGTGTAACCCTCAATCATTACCAGCACTTGGCATCATGCAGATACCACTGCAAGTTGATAAAAAGGGCTACAATCTCATAAATTAAGCACTATGCCTGCAAAAATAACTGTGAACCAAAATAGCGAGAATCATGGCAAAAGTTAACTATGTGCATATGGTGGAAGATCTCCATGATTCTCGCAATTTTTGTTTGCTTCAACTTTAAAATTGTGACCCAACAGGCATGTTACAATCGATTTGAATAAAATAAAGTCAGGATTATACTAATACACATGGTAGGATACGAATGTGACTGGTTTTGGGAGTTGTTTCAAGCTATAAATATGAGTGCCCAGTTTTCTTGCTATATCTTAAAAGCTTAGATCTCTAGTGTTGGTGGAGGCCAATATATATGTAGTATATATAGTAAACATTGGCCGTGTACCAGAGTTAGAGTTGCTCAAACTAGGCAACCTCATACCAAGAGACGGCTGCAGGGAGGGATCCAACATTTCTGTTTATGGGGGTTGATCTGTATGTGGGAGGTTAGCTTTAGCAATGATGTAGTTCTATATACCTTTTTGGTTTTAAGCAAAATCAGAAATGTACATTACCTTGGTTATTACCTGCAATATCTTTGGCAAAAGTATAAACAGGTGACAGTTTCCAGCAAGTCAGTTTAAACATTTTGAATTGCAAAGTGGGCATTCCTTGAACCTCTTAAACCTCCATTGTTTCTGCAACTGGTCTGATACATCTCATCGCCAAAGACTTTATAGGCCAAAGTTTGTTAAATGCATCAGATCCTAATAGCCCAGTGGTCTAACATATTGCCATTGACTGCTTGCTGTTTCTCAAATTGTGCAGTGGGCATGTGAGAAAGTTGCCATTAACATGAGTTATAGCAGTTTTATAGTTTTCCCCAGGTTCTCTTATGGGTGTCCTTGCAGGCTGCAGTGTACTTCTTAGTTTCAATATTTGGGAAGTGCCTTCATTTCATTTATGGAAGTTTTGTGATTTTTAAAGTTTTTAAAATTTCATGCTGTGGGAGGGATATTACTAAAAAAAATGTTGAAGCAGTGCTCACCCAGTCGCAGTGGGAAAGTAATGCCAACCTATTTTTGAACTATGGCGATAAGTACTAGAATTGGATATCATTTCATAGAGTGCAATTACCCTCATAGAAAAAAAACATCCTTTGAATATCTTCAGGGCTCGACATTAAGGCTAGCCCTGTAGCCCCAGACTAGTTATTGAAAGTCAGGGCTAGTGAATTCTACCTGTGGGTAGCCCTGAGGGGATAGATATAATTAGAATATCAGCGCTTTAAAAGTATGAAGCCCTCCTTTGGCTCTGCATACCTGGATGATAATATAACTCTATACACTGTAGCCCTTCTTTTCATGTTATTAACAGAGGCTATGTTATCAGTAGAGGTCACTATTTGAAAGAAATTGTCATTGATATCAAGGCTATCTAAACTATTTCAGGGCTAGTAAATGTTACGATAACTAGCCCTGCTGGGCTTATGAAGTTTTTTCTTAATGTTGAGCCCTGATCTTACTGGATTGGTGTGTGCAATTGTACCTGCTAAGCTTGAACAGGTTCTTTAGAAAAAAAGGAGCCTGCAGGCCTCGACACTAACTTAAAAAGTTACTCACTGGGCTGGCCCCATAGGAACAGTAAGACCCAGGATCTACTGGTCCTGCAAAGTTTTTTACTGATCCTACAATTTTTTCTCTTAACATCATCAGGCATTTGATGCACATGCCTGATGCTGGGGAAAACTTGTTAACAAGAATGTCGCTGAATGCAGGGTCTTAGCCAGGATTTCAAAAATGCCTGTCCAAAACAACAATTTCAAAATTTCTGCCCGTCCAGAGTTAGCTACTTATCTACTTCAAAGCCTTATACCAACTACATTTAATAGCCTATTATGTTAAAAAGACAATTTACATATCTGCTATGTCCTAGGGGATAGTTTGTTAGAAAAATATTTGGTTTTTACCCAAAAAAAAGTCAAAATTGGAAATTTTGCATAAAAATCTTTGCCTGTCCAAAAAGGAGTTTCTCCGGAAACTGCCTGTCCAAAAGACAGGCAGGGCTGGTCCTAGCCAAGTCCCTGGCTGAATGTTTACTGGCCCTGTAGGACCAGTTGAGGTATGTTTTTACTGGCCCGAAGCCATTTTTACAATTTTTTACTGGCCTGTGTCCAGCGATTCACTGTTAGTGTCGAGCCCTGGCCTGAGGAACCTGAGCTCTTAGAAGTACAGGGTTATAGGTACGAAGCAGAGAGACACATTGTGCTTTGGTATCAATTGAATCTCACCTAGGCAGGGGGTGGGGGTGGAGAGCATTGGTGACAATGCAGTTTCTTGCAGGTCTAACTCCTGTATATGCATGCTGTTCAAAAGTTAAGCAGTTTGATTAAATCTATTTCTGGCCCAAGGTGACGACCCATGCTTGACCAAGAAAATGACCTAAATTCACTAACCTCTGTCACTACATTTCAATGGGCCCTTTATAGCAGCATAGAGGTTCAGTTCTTCTTGTTCACAGGCAGTTGTACTGGTGCTTCCAGAAGTAACAGGTCATCCACTTCTCATAAGGAGAAATATTTGCTTCCTTATTTAGTTTGCTATTTAGTGAAGGATACGTTTGTTTTGTTTTCAAATGTGTATACAATGTGCCCTTATGGGAATTTAACATTACTCTATAAGGTACCTCATCAAACGATTCTGCACAATCCAATGTTATAGTTACACTGAGTGACAGTGGCATTTATGTGGAAATATCTGACAGATTTTTTTCTTTATATTGTTGAGTTTGTAGTTCATCACAGCTAAGATTAGTAATGGATACTTCAGATGGGCAAGTGTCTATTCATTGGTTTCGCCATGGGTTGAGACTTCACGACAACCCTGCTCTGCTCGAAAGCCTGAAGAACTGCCCACACTTCTACCCTGTCTTCATATTTGATGGAGAAGTTGCAGGTAAGAAATATGATATCAAACCCACATATGTATTTGTCCACACTGACTACTTGCTGCCTCTCACCACTGCCCCCGTTTAAATCCAGGCTGGGCATGTGAGAAAGTTACCATTCTTTTAGGGTTAAACGGTGGTTTTCACCAAGCACTCCTGTTTCTTATGTGTACACCATTCACAACTGATTAGTAGGGACTAATATGGCAGCAAAAGTGACAATCAAAATTCTGAATTATAAAACTGACTATTTTGGTAATATCTATTGTTTTTATCGATAAAAAATCTTTTGGAGATTATTTGAAAGATGTCAAATCAAAGTACCCTTTGCTGATCAAGAAAACGTCATTTGAGGTATTTAAAACACTGTAAAATTGAAACTGCACATGGTCCTATCTAGGTCAGCTCAAGCATCTAAGTTAAAGAAAACTTATAGTTGAAACACCAAGACCTCAGGGATTAGTTAACCATTGTTAGAAAGGGCATTAGAGCGCAGAACTAGGAGATGTCTTATTCTGAGTGTGTCACCAGCATCACAGCCTTAAATATGTGTAAATGGAATTGAAATTAGATAACATAGTAATATAGTAACGTTGTCAAACTTTAAAAGAAACGTTGTAATAATCTACAACAATCTGTTCATATTTTCGTTTTCAGGAACAAGGACCAACAAGTTCAATCGGTTTCGTTTCTTGCATGAGTGCCTCCAGAACCTTGATGAAAACCTGAAAGCGGTTGGGGGAAGACTACACGTCTTCAAGGGAGACCCAGTAAAGGTTTTTGGACAACTTTTTAAGGTAGGTGATTTCTTCATCAGGCAAAAAGAGGGTTTGTCTGAGGTGACTGAACAAATCATAGCCAACTTGATGTCTAGGTGTTAGTTGCACACCCTAAAACCTGAAATTCACTTTTCAGTTCATAAATGCCTTGGTCAGAATTTTTAAAATTGTCATTCTAAAGAAAATAGTAAAAATTTGTTCAATGCATTTTAAATGCCAGGATATTCCTTGCAGATTCCGGGCATTTTGTCATTAGGAAATATATTTTGTACACATTTATGGAATATATCATGATGGGATAACTCAAATTGAATTCATAGAATCTGGTGAGATTTGATTTATTTTTAAGGGCATTTAGGAACATTCTAAATCTGAATCCTGATTCAATGAATCACCCTTTTGCAACAAAATGTATCCTTATTTATTAATCAATGTTTTTGCAACTAAATGGTCAATTGTGAATTTCTATCGTATGCACTATCCATGTTTGAGCAAACATTCTTATATGCTGGCAAATTTTGACACTCAAGTTATGTCTTTCACTATCAAGGGGAGGGGGTCAGAGCAACACGGTTACAAACTAAGTAGCTCAGTTGGTTAGGTGTCAGACTAGTATTCAGTAGGTTGCTGGTTCAATTCCTGGCCGGCGCACTTTGGTCTGTCCTTGGGCAAGACAGTTTATTCCATATTGCCTCAGTCTACCCAGCTGCGAAATGGGTACTTAGCATTAATAAAGCAGTGCTTAGAGCGTGTGTGTTATATGCTGCCAGCTGCTCTGGAATATCAGTCGGGGATTGAAATGGTTTCCATGTGTACACGTAACAGGTCTGCTAGGGAAGGAAGGTTGTATGAACATTTCGGTGGATACAAGACTAAAACCGAATACCTTTACAAACGTACTTACTCTGCATTCTCTTCATGGTTATTATACATACCATAAATTCTCGGAAATCTCAGCCGTCCTAGGAATCTTGGCCTCTATAATTAATTTACAAAATAATTACAGGGGAATCTCGCCCACCCCCGATCCATCCAAGGACACATTTCGCCAAATATGGGCAACCAAGTAAATTTCATTGACATAAAAAGAAAAACATTTAGATTTCCAAAGTTTGCGATTGATTTTAGATTATGAACGATCGTTTCTAGTGCCCATATCTGCCAAAACGCGATCGTTGCACAACCGGACGTACATAGCCTTTCTGCATGGAGAGTGAAATATAGCGTGGGCAGTGCCATTTTTCAAATTCAGACTTGTCAACAAGTATAATTCAATCCGTAATTAGTGTGCGGCAAAAAGAATAAACAAGTAAACAATGACGATGTTCAAATTTGCAAAGTCTGCGATTGGTTTTAGATTATAAACAATCGTTTCTAGTGCCCCTAAAACACGATCGTTGCGCAACCGGAAGTAAGTAGCCTTTCTGCGTGGAGAGTGAAATATAGCGTGGGCAGTGCCATTTTTAAAATTCAGACTCATCAACAAGTTTAATTCAATGCGTAATTGGCGTGCAGTAGCAAGAATAAATAAGTAAACAACATATAAGGTAGGCAAATTCCTTTATTGGTCATATAGCAGAGGAATGACAAGTCAGGTAGGTAGACAATAAGGGTTTTGTGGAGGAAAATTATGTTCTTGTTTACGAAGTTAGCGATCAATTTTCCATCTAACTTTCGTTTCCATTGATAATTTCGGCCACAGTGTCTGAGCTTTGATCGCTATTTTCAGAATATTTCACCCACCATCAGCCAACGAAAAATCGTAATTAATAAGTGTCCGATATTTGCGAGAATTTATGGTATGCTAAATTGGCTAGTCAGGCTGCCCCTATTGTGGCACACTGACCTAAAACCTTATATCACTAATGTCGAACACTGGGTACGCCTCCAGCAGATCTTGCTCAACAGCCTCGGCACACCCCTACCCCAGGTGTTGACGAGAACCTCTCATGATGTGCGTACTGTGCATGTGCATGAGCAGCTTTCTCTATAATGTAAACAAATACAAGAGCCCTCATTCGTCTGTCTCCTAGTGACGTCACACTGAGGCGAGATTAGGAGTTTCCATGGCTTTATAGCAAGCCCTATGGTATTTGGTTTGTGGCGATCAATCCATGTTCCCCTCATCTCAGCTAATATGTGCACAATTTTAGCAGTCTGTTTCTCAGAACTTGAGTGTTGTCCCTTAGCCTTTTGTGCCCCTTACAGTAGACAAAGGGTCAGTGTCTTTGGGAGGGTGGATGGTGGTGTGGTGACTGTGGTCAGTTTTGATGTTATTGTGTGGGTCAAGGCTGCACAATCACATTATTTATTCATGAAATGTAGCGGCCCTACAAAATATATCCAGAGATTAGGTACTTATCTTATTGAACTTCATTAACAAATGATTGGAAATATGGTTGCATTTCGCTAAAAATACAAATCAATATTAATTGAAAGCAGAAATGGCAATCTGAGATAAACAATTCTTGTTACTTGTTATGTCTCCCCGTATAGAGGGAGACAATTCTTGTTACTTGTTATGTCTCCCCCTATAGAGTGAGACATTTCTTGTTACTTGTTATGTCTCCCCTTATAGAGGGAGACATTTCTTGTTACTTGTTATGTCTCCCCGTATAGAGGGAGACAATTCTTGTTACTTGTTATGTCTCCCCTTATAGAGGGAGACAATTCTTGTTACTTGTTATGTCTCCCCTTATAGAGGGAGACATTTCTTGTTACGTGTTATGTCTCCCCTTATAGAGGGAGACATTGTTATGTCTCCCCTTATAGAGGGAGACAATTCTTGTTACTTGTTATGTCTCCCCTTATAGAGGGAGACATTTCTTGTTACGTGTTATGTCTCCCCTTATAGAGGGAGACATTGTTATGTCTCCCCTTATAGAGGGAGACAATTCTTGTTACTTGTTATGTCTCCGCTTATAGAGGGAGACAATTCTTGTTACTTGTTATGTCTCCGCTTATAGAGGGAGACATTTCTTGTTACTTGTTATGTCTCCCCTTATAGAGGGAGACATTTCTTGTTACTTGTTATGTCTCCCCTTATAGAGGGAGACATTGTTATGTCTCCCCTTATAGAGGGAGACATTTTGTTTTTGGTGCAGTTCCCGTCCAAGCGTCCATGGTGGTAGCGTTGTAGGCTTGTCTGTAAGATATCTCAAAAATCAATGTAGTATACGGTGTGTATTATCTATGTTTCCAGGGGATGGGATGGGAGACATAATTTGTATTTGTGGGCAAATACTGACATTTTAGTTTGATCCTTGTTGTTTGTTTACAGATTCCCCTCCATGACTGCTTCCATTTAAAGTTAATTTGCCAAAAGCAATTTTATAAATGTAAGCCCCTTAAACAGCAATACGGTTAAACCTTGCAATCAAATCACATTATGCTGAATCCAAGATTTTCCCCAATCATCTTCTTCTCTGCATGCAGTACGTTTGTTTGTGATCAAGTGACATGATCGCATGACCGTTATATCTCGTGTTTCTCATGTATGTTTTTCTAGAATGCCATTTTATGTAAAATGAATATTTTTATCACTATCATTAAATTGTTTCCTGCCTACGCTTAATCACCAATATCAGGTGACAGGTGTGTTTCTCTTTGCGTGAAAACTTTGGATAATTGGGTCGCAACGGCCAGGAAATGCAGAACCTTTATCAAAATAATAAGAACAGTGGGCAATTAATGAGAGTGAAGGGAGGAGTAACCGGACATCATTAATCCTGATATTCTGTGAGCCTTTTTCAGAGGATTCACCCTGATATTGAGTCTCCCACTCAAGACTTTGCCCAATAGAGTTTCTAGTCTTTGTCATGTTTAGATAAGAAACAATGTTAAGAACAAAACAAAAAAGACTTTGCCCATTAGTTTCTAGTCTTGTGTCACGTTCAGACAAAAAACAGTATTAAGAACACAACAAAACAAAAGAAACTCTTGATGTAACATGTCATATACTTCATAGGTCAAGTGGTAAAAGCAGAGAGTGACATCTTAGAACATGAGAATTTTCCACTTTAATGAATGATCAGCTATAGATAGAGGAATTGGATATCATATACCTATATTCTTAGAATGCTGAGACAATACTGTAAAGTTCGAAATATTAACGTGAAAGTGATATTTGCGACTTTAACGAGTGGGTCCCATTCGCTTATATATAGCTGTGCTATATAAATGTCTCACTGTTCTGATTTCCTTAATTTCAATATACCAATCAGGACGGTCCTTCACTGACACGTGAGTTCGATGAACAGCTGAAAGGCAATGCTAGTTTAGCGCATAAAATATGTGTGGTTCTAGAAATCACGATTACAATAGACCCCTTTTGATGATCACTCGTACTGTTCATAGCTCTATCTGTTTATCTTAAACCCATTTCACTAGTTAGGTTGTTGCATCGTGATGAAACAAGGTCTAGTCATGCTTGCAGTATCATCGGACACGAGTGGTAGATCAGTACATGAATTAGAATACCAATACTATGATGGTGCTTTTGGTGATTGACAGCACGCGAATATTATGATCTGCTATGATGGAAAACAGACGTATTCGCGAAATATAGATTCACTAATTATTCAAACTTTATAGCAAATGATACCACTTAAAATTGTAGAAATGGCTTGTCATTTGCTTCTTACGTCATTTAGTGTACCCGAACATGTGCCTCATGAACTTTAATAAATTTAATTTGCTAAGAATTGAATTATTTAGAAAATCCAATCCTAATTTGACATAAGGTTGAGGCAATAAGAATTGTTAGTATTATCTTAATAGGACATGTGTCATTTGCACCCTAGGTCAGATGATTAAAAGCTGTAAACGTTGATCTTTCTGAGCATTTTTGTCATTCACATCGAGGGATGATTATATATAAATTAAGCTACTTTAAAAAAATCCAGTACCAATTTGACAGAATCCTGAGATGATAAGAAATGCCACTTTTTGTAATTGGAGATGTATCAAGTTATTTTATTCTTAGATCAGAAGTAAAAAGCTGTGGTTTAGGATTACAAGGACATACTTTACATCATTCATACATTATAAAGTTACCCCCAAAAGCCAGTAAATATTTGACAGAATGTTGAGCAATTATAAGTATGTAAACTAAAATTCTATAATTGTTAGTTCTATGAAACTATAATTATAATTCAACATTATGTTATACCATTTAAATGGTCATTTATAAATCACAACTACTTAATAAAATCCAGCATTTCTTTGAAGGAATGTTGAGAAATGTCACTTTCTCATACTTAGATAAATTGCCTTTCATATGTTTCATATGACTAGAACGGGTAATAAAGATTTCTCATGACACGTGCGTCATTCCGCTTGATAAGTAATCAAAAACAAATTAAGCTTATAGACCATCCTGTCAAATTTGATCGAGTGCAACACAACATGTAGGAGGAAGGGTATCAAATGGTTGTGTATAATCAGGAATCTAAAAATAGGCAGTTTCTAATTATGGGAAGATGCTGAAAATGATTATCTGTTAGTGATATGCTGGACTCCCTTGTTATAACATGCACTGGTTGTTCTCCCAGTAAACAAAAACGTGCCGAACTTGGGTGCTTTATATGTTAGTCATGGCAGGGCAGGGATCAATATTAAAAAAATATATAAGGGTATAAATCATCCAAGTTTATTATGGTAGGTTACAAGATACTAGTATTAAATGAATGGTCATCTGGTGCTCTGGCCATGAATGGGTTAATTAAATAACCCTTTATATATCCTGGGTTGCAAAAGGTAAAATGATTGATTTGAAGGTGCAACTTAAGAACCTTTATTATATTCTCGGTGGGTAAAGGGTTAAATGGATGATCTTCAGGTGATCTGGCCATACATGGGTTAATAAGATAACCCTTAAACTAATTCTGGGTCGCAAAATGTTAAGTGAATGATTTTAAGGTACATTGGCCAAGAATGGGTTAACTTAACAACCTTTGATATAGTATGGATGGGTGAAGGATACATAAAGGATAAAGGTAAAGGATACATAATAAAAACATACATATAAATAGCAATGATGAACTTGAACAACCAAACTTATGTGTCTGTTTGTGTGTGTTGAATACCAAATCAAATATATTGCATTGACACATTCCACCAAAAGAGAGTAAATATGCTGCCTCACTTAAGGAAATAATGAAGAACACAAAACTATGATAATATAAACTTAAATTGTTACTAAGAAAGGATTAATTATTCTAAGTATGAAGTTGTTTTTATAATGGCAAGGAGAGAGCTTCTGGCCAACTGGATCAACGGCGTGAAATGCCATATGAACCACAGAAAAAGAGCAAGAAATATCATTCCCCGCATCCCCACCGCAATTCAAACTGTGAACGCCTACTCTAAAGCCCAGCATGCTAACCATTACTCCAACTTGCCACCTGGCATCTGGCTTACTGGGTAGTTCGCATAAGGCAGTCGTGGTCAATTTTTAATTCAATTCTCTGTAATTCAAAGATGTGGGCAACCTCTCCACTCCAACTTCCTCGCCCGTAAATTTTTCTCTTACCGCTGTAGGAAAGTAATTGATGCAAATCCTCTCTTGAAGACTGACTAAAATGCCCTTACGGGGACATATGGCTCTGGTCAAACCCTAGTCAAATGGTACAGGCTCCTCTAAAAAGGGAGAAATCCATCCCCAAACTCAGTATTAATATATTAGATAATGAGTAAGAACAGAGTATGTTTTATTTCTTAGGAATAAAAAACGCATACATTTACTGTAAAACCCTTTATAACCACGCCCCTTTTTATTCACTTAACTGCCGTCTGAATCTGAGCGCGGCCATTTAATTACACGCATCAACCGTATCACCACTAGATGGGGCATTGATATCCTATTTTAAACGTATATCAGCGCCAGTAATATACGCGTTATCATCACCTAGCGCGAAATGCGTGAAATTAAAAGGAGCGCGATAATAATGGGTTTTACAGTATTATGTGTTTGGCATACATTCATGGTGTAAATTGCATGATTAAAAGTACAGAATATGAAATAATTATCTAGCAGCAATTATCCCTTATATTTACATAATTTTTGACAAACGCTGATTATATTCTGTTTTACTTTCCTCTGTTTCGTCTGTCTGTTTGGTTCTACATTACGAAATTGTATTTTCCTTAATCCTTTTAAACTAAAAAAATGGAGTCAAAATAAAATTTTCCCTACCTACAATCTAATCTGATTGCTTTGAGAACACACTGAAATGTGTTCAAGCTGCAATGTCTTCATGTGATGAAAAAATATTTGGATCAAAAACGGAGCAATAATGAAAGAAAAGGGTGTGAGTGTCACCAAGAAAAGCAATCAGCGATATTCACCTTCTTCATCAAACTGTGTGGTTTAAGAAGAATCGTAAATATAAATTCAATTAAACTGTGTTATCATTGACTTGTAATATAATCTTCAAATATCGCTGATAGTTTTATTAATTTATTCTATTGTATGCCACAACTTGAAGTATCGGTAGCACCCCTTATAAATTTGATGCTGCATGCCAGGGTCTTAGCCGATATTTGGAAACAGGGTGTCCAAATAGAGGTTTCATAGACTTTTGCGTGTCCAAAGTGTGGTACAAAATACATACTACTAATAAGATAGACCCTATACCTTTACAGATTTTGCTTTTTTAGGCCAGATACTGCTTTGTGTGTCTTATAAAAGTGACACTACAGCTTCTACATCTTCTATCTTCTAAGAAAAGTCATCTTTAGCAAATTCTGACATAAACTTTTGGGTTTTCAAACTGTCAAAAAACAGTGTTCTGCGTGTCCAAATGACACGCTGGACGCATTACGGCTAAGCCCCTGCTGTATGCTGTTCAAATGTTCTACTGACAAATTTCTATCATGCTGGCATTATAATGAACTGCGTAGTAGGTAGATATTAATTTCCTGTGTGTGTGAGTGACATTGAGAGCGAAGCGCGTGGTTGTATTCACAAGCTGTGTGAGTTTTAAGATGTTATCTGTATGCCTGGCACTATATCCCACAACACTATTAACCCAATCATTATGACAGATATCTCTGCAGAATTCTGCACAAATAAGATATTTTCAAGAAAGAAAAAGAATTGAACATAAGAAAATACAATTGCAGGAGATTAATTGGTTGACCTGCATTTTTGTTTCCACATCATATATATTCAGAAAAATAATAGTACTTAAGGAAGATATCCTCCAAATAGTTAGAAAGATATCTCCCAAACAGTCAAGCCTTTTTAGGCTGGTGCAGATCTAAATAGTTACCCCAAAGATAAGTGATCTTTAGTGAACATCAGACTCAACAGAACTACACAACAATATTTTGCTTTATAGGACACATGATATTGATTTATTCAACCAAATATTTATTTTCATTGTCCAAACCACAATCAGATTTAATCCCATGATGTGAGGCCTTCAATTACTAGAAGTAGGCCTTGCAGTGATGAAAACATCAAGTAATTGAATTGAAGAAAGAGATATGCATGAAGGGATCTACAATCCTTAATCTGATTTCAAAATAGGGGAGTTTTGATTTTGGGGGATGGCGGTGTTCATTAATTCCCAAAATGCCCGCAATGGATTGAGAAATGTAGTGCAAAAATTAATAAATAACAAAAGGTTTCCTGTGTAGTAATCTATCTTTAATATTTTATAATGTATTTAAGATTTCCTGCTATGATTGATATGAAACAGCAAAGATGATAACTTCAGTAGGTTTTTCAGTGTTTTCCCTCTTGCCTTATTTTTTAGGGTTTCATTTTCTAAAAATCTACCATTGGCAGTGACCATCAATAACAAATTATGAATAAATATGGCAGCCTGTTAGCATAATGCTTTATATATTGATACAATTTATAGTATTTTCCACTATGTTGATATTTTTGACATAGTGGGGGGGGGGGGGGGAGTAGTGGGGAAAAAGGAGCAAGGAAAAGGAGGTCTAAGGGAATTAAAAGGGTTCAGCTGACCCCTACCCCTTTATACACATGTATGAATCGTTTTCAAAAGTAATTATAAAACAGTTCTGAACATGTCCCTTTTCTATGATTTTTGGCTTACAAATAACCCATCTCCCTTTATACACTGTATAGCTGGCTATTGAGCTCAGGAGTTTTCTAGCATAGAAAAATATTATTGCCATTCAAAATGGCAATAAACAGAGAAAAGTGCTCACAATAGGTGAAAACATCTGAGGAGTTGTTTTTGCACCTCTCAGACATTATAGTGCTAGAACATTAGCAAGAGCTTTGATAACATTACAACATGCTCAGTGTTTTTAGGAACTTGCTTTCTACTATTTTTGGTCTGTTTTCTACCAATTTTAGTATTTGAAGCAATTGCTGGCAGTGAGAATTCAGACAAATACCGGATCTGTCCTGATGGGCGGGTGGTCTAAGGTATTGCCACTGACTGTTTGGTGTCTCTCACCATTACGTGTGTTCGAATCCTGGCCAGGCATGTGAGATCTTTACCAGTGACTTGGGGTTAGGTGGTGTTTTTCACCGCATACTCCAGTTTCCCCCACCATTTGCTACTGGCTAGTCAGGATTTGGCCTAGATATGGCCGAAAAAATGACGATAATTTGAATTCCAATTCCTGACAAATACTTGTTTTCAGTCCGCAATTTAGGCTCTTCTAAATCAATTATAGTTGGTTATATAATCAGAAAATTGTCCATGATTCATAGCAACAAAAAGTCCTTCCACGTGTAAGTTACGAAATAAAGACCACGTTGCAAGTTGAAAAACATTATACATTTCAAGTCTTGTAGGATTCATGTAAGCATAGAATGAGTCAATGTGGCTGTAACTGGTGTTGAATGTGTTAAGCTGCTCATTGGTAAGGTCTAACTGAACATGACTATTTACCTGCCTTTCGACTGCTAAGATTTTCCGTGCCAAGCATGTGCGTCATAGGAAATGGAAAATGCTGGCGTGCACTCATAAAGAGTACCATCAGCTAAAGATTTCAGACAGCTTGCTGCTGACTGCTCTTTTGACCTGCCAGGAAGTCATTATTCTCACACGCAGGCAGGCATAGCTATTTTTATTGTAATGCTCATACTTCCTTTCCTTCATCAGGAAAAGCTCATCATCTTTTTTTGCTTCTGTGTTCAGGGGTAGCCGTTATAATTGCGATGTCAACTTGTATTTGTAATCCTGTGTAAAATATGTGATCTATACAACCCCCCTGCTCATTCCTCTCTATCAGGCTAGTAATAATCAGTTCAGTTTCATTTTTATCCCACACATGTTTTACTGAGTACTGGTTGTCAATTCCTGCACTGAATGAGTGGGCAGATTGGGTGTAATACGTACACAACCGCATGCCTGATTACCGCCAATTTTTCCTAGGCATGACATGAATGTGACCGCTGGCATGCACTGACATCACAGCTGAATTTTGCTTCGATACGCAGTTGTGTGGATCATAAATATGCCTGGCTTATTTCTTTCATCATGTTATACATAGACGTTTGTACAACCAGTTGCTTACAGGCATCCAGCTGACTGGTGCAGGAATTAAATGACTTCACTGTAAGTGCTCTGTCACCTGTTGTCTTAAAATGGAAAGACATATTTCAAATGATGTTGGGAAATGTCATTCACACTCAATATGTGTGAATAAATATACCACTCAGGCTATATCCAGAAAATGATTTATTTTTGAAATTGTGATAGTTCTTTATAGAAAAATTCTTCTCATTTTATAGCAAGTCTGATTGCTCAAAATGAGGCTGTGCTTTTGTTTCATATTTATCTCACGAGATTGTATTCTTATTGCCAGTTACTAAACCTACATGCAGTATTAATAAATCCAGTTGTTTGATATGCCTATGCATTTATGAAAGTGGTTCATTTTACAAATGAAAGCTCTTTGACCATTATGAGGGTAATATATAACAGATCTTGCATAATGATTTCTAATTAAGGCACTACTCTTTAAAGTCAGTGCATGGGTCAGGTCAGGTTTGGCTTGGTGCCCGGCCACTTGAGGTACAAGCAATGAATGCTCATTGAAAAGATCACACTGGCTTGCCATCAGTATTCATAATTGTGTGACATCAAGGTTTAGGATTGCCAGTTTCATAGCGATTGACATACATTAACCTAGAAGAAGCGTTTTTGTATGTTGTGTTATCTGAGTCATGCTCACAAAGGCTGTCACAAGTGGTGGCTGGAAAGCAGGATTTGTCTCCTTCACCGCAATCTGCTATCATATGGCATCAAAGAAAAAAGCGGTCAAGTTCAAGGTCACACTTTATCCCTTTAATGCCTGTAGTAACATAAAAATGCTTCACTCTTTCATTGAGAGGTATGGCATTGAAAATGGTCTCATCTGGATTGAATCAACACATGTCCTTAATACTAATTTGATAGGTAATTTTCAAAAGAATCAAAGCAACAAGACAATAGTGTCAAGGGAAACTAGACAATAATACCAAGGGAAATTCCTCAGCATGAATAGGTTTGGTGGTGGTGTGGTTTTACATGATAATTGGAATTTGAGAGGGATGGCTGCACACACACAAATTGCTATTTCAAAGATGAATAGAAGTCCCACTAATCATATTGATAGGAGACGCCTCTGCACAACCTTGGTGGGTTAGATATCATCTTTTTTATCATTTTCGAATTGCGCAGTTAGGGGCACTGTATAGGCCCTTCACATTCAAATCGAAAAAGATGATATTTCTTTATTTTGCATTTCAATTAAACACCCAGGTTGGGGAGGGGAATGGTTATTTACAAGAACATTTCTAAGATTGTCATAGGTTTTGTTCTGAATAACATTCTTCCCGAGATATTTTCTGGAAGATGCTTTTATAGAAAGGTACGTGTATTATCAAAATAGTCAGTTGCTTTTTGGTTACTGACATAAATGGGTAATAATAAAGTAAATTGATTGAACAAAATTAAAAAGCATTGCATATGGTGATCATCGAAGGGTTATTTTGAGTATTTTCTATTGTTTGGGCCTGAAAATATTGTGTGTTTTTTTGTTTCAGGAATGGGGCGTGACAAGGCTGACTTTTGAACAGGACCCAGAACCTATTTGGCAGCCGCGTGATAATCGTGTGAAGAATCTCTGCTCAGAGGAAGGCGTTGAGTGTATAGAGAAAATCTCCCACACTCTTTATGACCCTCAGCAGTAAGTACTTCTGGATAAGATTGGAAAACCTTATGTTTAATACATGAACACATGGGCAGCAAATCTGACAAAGAAATGTGAACAACTAAAACTTTCGACTTATGCCATTTTTTTCACATTCTTAGAAATTTTGATAGTTTTGTCTCAGACTTTTGATACTAAATCAGTTCTATGTGTTTGATTATTTAAGTCTGTGTATGTTCAAATTACAAACTGCAAATTAGTTCTAAGCTCACATGTTGTATGTTGCCAAGTTAGATGTTTGGTAGTCTGGCTCACGATTGATAAGTTAAGCTTCATCTTCATAATCACAAGTGCACCTTGCTAGTCTGGCTCACGATTGATAAGTTAAGCTTCATCTTCATAATCACAAGTGCACCTTGCTAGTCTGGCTCACGATTGATAAACCAAGCTTCATCTTCATAATCACAAGTGCACCTTGCTAGTCTGGCTCACTCTTGATAAGTTAAGCTTCATCTTCATAATCACAACTGCACCTTGCTAGTCTGGCTCACGATTGATGAACCAAGCTTCATCTTCATAATCACAAGTGCACCTTGCTAGTCTGGCTCACTCTTGATAAACCAAGCTTCATCTTCATAATCACAACTGCACCTTGCTAGTCTGGCTCACGATTGATGAACCAAGCTTCATCTTCATAATCACAACTGCACCTTGCTAGTCTGGCTCACTCTTGATAAGTTAAGCTTCATCTTCATAATCACAACTGCACCTTGCTAGTCTGGCTCACGATTGATGAACCAAGCTTCATCTTCATAATCACAACTGCACCTTGCTAGTCTGGCTCACTCTTGATAAACCAAGCTTCATCTTCATAATCACAACTGCACCTTGCTAGTCTGGCTCACGATTGATGAACCAAGCTTCATCTTCATAATCACAAGTGCACCTTGCTAGTCTGGTTCACGATTGATGAACCAAGCTTCATCTTCATAATCACAAGTGCACCTTGCTAGTCTGGCTCACTCTTGATGAACCAAGCTTCATCTTCATAATCACAACTGCACCTTGCTAGTCTGGCTCACTCTTGATAAACCAAGCTTCATCTTCATAATCACAAGTGCACCTTGCTAGTCTGGCTCACTCTTGATAAACCAAGCTTCATCTTCATAATCACAACTGCACCTTGCTAGTCTGGTTCACTCTTGATAAACCAAGCTTCATCTTCATAATCACAAGTGCACCTTGCTAGTCTGGCTCACTCTTGATAAACCAAGCTTCATCTTCATAATCACAACTGCACCTTGCTAGTCTGGCTCACGATTGATAAACCAAGCTTTTTCTTGGTAATCATGACTTCACATTGATAGCCTGGCTTACTCTTGATAAGTTAAGCTTCTTCTTGGTAATCACGACTTCACCTTGATAGCCTGGCTTACTCTTGATAAGTTAAGCTTCTCCTTGGTAATCACGACTTCACCTTGATAGCCTGGCTTACTCTTGATAAGTTAAGCTTCTCCTTGGTAATCACGACTTAACCTTGAAAGCCTGGCTTACTCTTGATAAGTTAAGCTTCTCCTTGGTAATCACGACTTAACCTTGAAAGCCTGGCTTACTCTTGATAAGTTAAGCTTCTCCTTGGTAATCACGACTTAACCTTGAAAGCCTGGCTTACTCTTGATAAGTTAAGCTTCTCCTTGGTAATCACGACTTAACCTTGAAAGCCTGGCTTACTCTTGATAAGTTAAGCTTCTTCTTAGTAATCGCGACTTCACCTTGATAGCCTGGCTTACTCTTGATAAGTTAAGCTTCTTCTTAGTAATCACGACTTAACCTTGAAAGCCTGGCTTACTCTTGATAAGTTAAGCTTCTCCTTGGTAATCACGACTTAACCTTGAAAGCCTGGCTTACTCTTGATAAGTTAAGCTTCTTCTTGGTAATCATGACTTCACCTTGATAGCCTGGCTTACTCTTGATAAGTTAAGCTTCTTCTTAGTAATCGCGACTTCACCTTGATAGCCTGGCTTACTCTTGATAAGTTAAGCTTCATCTTGGTAATCACAACTTCACATTGATAGCCTGGCTTACTCTTGATAAGTTAAGCTTCTTCTTGGTAATCATGACTTCACCTTGATAGCCTGACTTACTCTTGATAAGTTAAGCTTCTTCTTAGTAATCGCGACTTCACCTTGATAGCCTGGCTTACTCTTGATAAGTTAAGCTTCTCCTTGGTAATCACAACTTCTCATTGAAAGCCTGGCTTACTCTTGATAAGTTAAGCTTCTCCTTGGAAGTCACAACTTCACCTTGAAAGCCTGGCTTACTCTTGATAAGTTAAGCTTCTCCTTGGTAATCACGACTTCACCTTGATAGCCTGGCTTACTCCTGATAAGTTAAGCTTCTTCTTGGTAATCACGACTTCACCTTGAAAGCCTGGCTTACTCTTGATAAGTTAAGCTTCATCTTGGTAATCACGACTTCACCTTGAAAGCCTGGCTTACTCTTGATAAGTTAAGCTTCATCTTGGTAATCAGAAGTAACCTTTGATGGTCTGGCTTACTCATGATGTGCTTAGCTTCTTCTTGGCAAGTACAACTTCACTTTGATAAATAGCTTACTCTAGATAGGCTTAGCTTCATCTCGGTAATTACAACTCCATTGGCCTGGGTTATTATAACTTTATCCTAAATAAGCACAGCACTAACTTGGTAAGCGAAGCTATATCTTTTCGGCAATCTTCATTAGGATTCAATTATGCATTATTCTAGTAAGCATAGCTGCAGACGGTAGAGTTCTGGTGAAATGGCTTTTTGTGCTTGTGGACTCTTGTTGTTATTAATAAACATTGTTTTTTGTGATTGTCAGGATCATCCGAGAGAATGGTGGGTCCCCTCCTCTGACTCTGAAGATGTACAATGCGGTAGCTGGTATGATAGGTTCGCCCCCTAGGCCTGTGGCTGAACCTGACTTCTCTGGCGTCACCATGCCAGTCAGCGAGAGCCATGACGAAAAGTTTGGATTGATGCCACTGGATTCCTTTGGTGAGCTACTTTCTGAATATCAATAATACTGGTATCAATATAACTGGATTTGTTTCAGAAAATGCAAAATGCAAGATTACTGTATTCTTATTATTACCAAAACAATAAACCTTACTTTGGTTTATTTTTAAGTTATTTTTAAGCAGATACAGGAAAAGTTATTGTCAAGTACTGCCTTGTTGCCATGTTATTACCATGTACATATTTAGTGGGAAATTGTCTATGCGATCCCTGCATAATTAATATAAAGGAAGATTTGCATCAGTTGAAATGGAGCACATGTTTGATTCTCAACCTTCTCCTAGATGTTGACCCTGGCCATGACTCGCAGTCAACTCCAAAGACCAAGTGGACAGGAGGAGAGACTCAAGCCCTCAACCTTTTCAACATCAGGCTGGGCATAGAGGAAAAGGTAGGAGAGAGTAGTTCTTGTTAGTAGTCTTAAGCAGCTCTAAGGAGGGGAGGGTTCCAGGTTTGTTAACTTCTACTTAATCATATTGATACTTAACTCAACTCTTACAAAGACCTAGTTGGGGACTATCTTGCCAAAAAGCATACTTCGGATGATCGATATATGAATGGAAAAAGTAATGATCAAAACCTAACAAGCAACTCTCCTTCAAATATTTTTCATTTGGTTCTTCATTCCCTGGGTTTAGTTCACCATGAACTGCACACTAGGGTTGGCCACCATCTTGGTGCCAAGATCGTACCATGTACCTTTTCAAAATATACTGGTAAATACCGTTTCTTGTTTCCCCCGGTGTTGTTATCGGTATTGAAAAAGCAAATAAATAACAGAAAATAATTAGATATATCTATTTAAACTCACATTGTCCATATGTTTTCATTGTCCTGTTTCAGAAAATATAAAAAATTTAACAAACTGGGCATGATTACTACATAGGTAACTTAAAATCGTTTCACTATACCTTGCTTAAGTTAGATAAATTCAATTATACACATGACTCAATTGTGCCGGTATCATATTCAGCCAATCAGTGAAGTGAACTAGTTTGCCAATTGGTTCATGCACTGTTCGCTGTGTTCTAATCTAATGCTCACAATAAATAGTTGATTATGATATTGCAATCTGCGATAATCTTACATTTGTACAACCATCCTCTCCCACAACCTTGATTTGATGGGGAAAAGCTTCTTATCAATTGTCATGTGTAATTATAGAGAGGCTTTTTGATTTCATCTTGACATATTCAACAGTTAACTAATGCTGATTTCTTAAAGATGCCAATCAGTCGGCTAGTAGTACAGGTGAACTTGGATATGACGGACCACTGTACGACGCATCTTTGCATATGACGGACGATATGCTTGGTCCCAGTTCGATGCATATCAAGTATTCGTCATATGTAATATTATGTATACGACAGATTTTGCATATGACCGACCAATTTTCCTGGTCCCATTGAGTCCGTCATATCCAAGTTCACCTGTAAACCATTAACTATACTGTTAGAATACAGTATTATTTCTTTGGTGCCGATACGGATACCATACTGCAACAGCCTCAGATTTTCAGTCACGTGTAAGAATGCATAGTCAACCAGTCAAAGCCTTGTATGTGCAGTGCTCTAAATCTGATTGGTTATCGGGAAGCCTAATTAAGTGTACACGCAAGGGCCCTGGGCCTGGGGATCTTGCCTACTGATTATATCTCTGTAGCATCAAAGATAGAAATTGTTTAATCAGTTATCATAAACCAGTATTCATAAAGTGACGTTGAAAATCATCATACCAGATGTATTAAGTATATCTATAGCCTAAAAATGGATATTGATTAATCAGTAGACTCAAACTTAAATGCACAGTTAGAATCATCCTTCCCTGCTTTATATGGTATGTATTTTTACTATCTTTCTCACATCTTTCTGAGTAGGCATTCCGATGTGGTATTGTGATGCCCAACCAGTATAAGCCAGACCTTGTGAATGCACCTGCCAGCCTGAGTCCTTACCTGCGCTTTGGATGCCTGTCTGTGAGGAGAATGTACTGGGGAATAAAGGACGCCTATGTTGCTGTGAGTACATTTGCATAGGATTTAAGGAATCAGAGCAAAACTGGTTCATGTCGGAACTTGTGCTTTTATTCCTAGCATACAAACTTTGAAAATAAAATGGCTGATTGATCAAAACAAAGTTCTTCATGGAAATTTCTACCATTTCAACATTTGTGCCAAATAAGTGCGTGCTCATGTGCAGTTTTCCTTATTGGCGTCCACCTGGATTATATTAATAACATTTGTTATATGCACCTCTAGTATCCATATTGTATGTACATGCAGATGTTTAAAAAAAAATTCAAAAGTTTGTACACAATGTAAATTGAAAACAAAAATGAGGTCATAATTCAGATGTTGGATGTGCATGCACTCAGACTTTAAACATTTTTTTCTATTTACTTGTTTTAGACTAAATGGGATTTAGATAATGATCACTGAAAGAACTAGGTTATGCCTACTGTTTACTTACTTATTTACTTACTATTTACAGGTTTTTTTTTAATTGGCACTATTGGATACAAATCATAATATTTGCTTGCTTACTTGATATCAGGTGCATGGCCAAGATGACTCTCCCAGCATCTCCATGATTGGTCAACTGATCTGGAGGGACTATTTCTATGTCATGTCCGTCAACAACTACAAGTATGACGTGATGAAAGGGAACCCCATCTGCCTGCAGATCAACTGGGCCAACGATGAGCAGAACCTAAAGAAATGGAAAGCGGTAAATACACACCTCTACTAACCCTTCCAATGCCTTAGATGAAGAAAATAATAGACATGTAGTGAGAGACCAATTATGTGCTATAGTGTAGGGCTAAACATACAAGGGGTCTTTGATCTGGCATCAGCGTCAGGTTGCAAGGGAACAAGGACCAATCAGGGCTTTTGTATCATTTACGTTACAGAGAAACAAGCACAGCGATATGTGCAGAGCACAACTTTTGGGCTATTTGTTGAGGCTAGCCTGTTCAGGTTGACAGGCTGGTTTCATATTTACTTGTTTTTATTTATCTAAGCCAATGTTAAGCTACTTACGGCTAAAGCACATGAACGTTAAGATTTTTGAAAATCATCTAAACCCTGCCATGTTGGTACTCATTGGATAGCTCTTGTTGAGTTCTCTCAGGTGAGTACCCATATGCCAGGGTTTCAGGTACTTTTCAGGTTTTTATATCATTTTGTATTGGTCAAATTAGCCACCAGCCGCATAAGGGTTAAGATGCTCCATGTTACAGGTGTGCCAGCTATCAGCTGCTCGAGGTCTCATCACACAATGTTTGTGGTAATGATCTGGAGAGTGACATGCCTTTCCCTGCCTATCTGTGGTAGAAGTGCTTTAACCAATTAGAGATGTGGGTTTTGAATGCCATGTGTTTTGTTATAGGCAATGAGTTTCGATTTCCCCAGTGGGTTGAACACACACATGGCATCTCTGTCATGAAGGGATCACCTGAAAGGCAGAAGTGCTTTAACCAATTAGAGATGTGGGTGGAAATACCATATGCTTTTGTCATAGGCAATAAGCATTGATATTCTGGTGGGTGGGTAACCCACAGCCAGAGTATCTGATCACTGAAAGGTACTATGCTCACCTTGGGGCTATCAACTAATGAGAGCTTCTGCCCTGTGTGGCAGAACTTGCACAGTGCCCTTGACACTGAGGCAATTGATACAATTGAGTAGAGAAGATATTGATACATTTCAAGGTCTTGTACGATATCTATGACTGTCGGGTGTAAATACTGAATATGTATTGAGAGATAAATTGATAAGGGCCGCAATGGACTTCTTAGTCCTTCTGTTCAACAAGTCCACCAGAGTAGACAAGAGGTTGTCAAGGGGACACTTAAGCACAACGTGAAACCTCTTGTCTTGTTGCTCTGTTGTTTTCTTTAATATTAGACCTGCAGACATAGGGAAAATTGGGAAGTCTAAAGCAAAGCATATCCCTTTTGTTTTTATTAAAGTGGGCACAAATTTTCAAGCCACTATCACATCCTGCTGGAGGGATATTTTTGTGGCGACATGTTTTAGGGATTTCTCATCAGATCTATATGGCATTATATACTCTGCCGAGTCAGAATGATAATGTAAAAGCAAAAACATAGTTCAAAGAAATTAACCCCCATGAGCTACCTTAACAATGGATGGACAGGAAAACTCCACCAGTGATTCAATTTCTCGCATGTGTACCTTTATGTTAAGTGATATAAGCTACTTTGTATTTACTTTTGCTTATGAATACTGTTCATTTAACTGCTATCAGCATACCTTATTTTATGTATGATTTTGTAAATATAGCCAATAAACATATATAATATATAGAAATAGAAATAATAGAAAAATAAATGGTGATCTTTTTAATTATCTGGTGGTGCATTGGCCTGATTGTGAGGCTGGATCCGCCCCTGACAGCATTGTTTCAATGAAGTTCCATGTCTAAAGCCTGGAGTATTCTTTACTGTGCTACTATCATGCGATGGTCTATCATGACTCGCACTAATTAGGGTCGATCCAACTTGTTGCTTTGACCCTGTAGTCACCACTTGGCCATTTCTGAGGCTCTTTCCGTGTTTTTTTCTTTGTTTTGAATTGTAGAAGTATAAAGGCATCTGACTTACAAAAGTGAAAGTCACGGCTTCTTTAAATAACGCTTTGGCTTTGTGGTGCCTATAAGATTGCTATGTCAATCTTTAGTATTTGCTTCAAGGTGTCTTAGAGTAAAGAATTTAGTAATATAAAAAGGTACGCCAGGCCCTTTTCTCCTAACTGCACTTTGTTTTTTTATTTGATTTAATTGAAAATAGTTAATATTGACTCATAAATGAGTCAGTCATGTCTTGACAAATCAACTGCTCTGTGCTTTATAGTGTTCTGGAGAAAAGAATTCAGGCATTTTGAATAAATGCTAATTCTAAATGTCCAAATAACTCCTCAATCACTCTTTTCTTTGGTTTTGTGCTATAATATGTTTTAATATGTTTTAAAGAATTCAAAGCTTTTTTTAAAATCACTTGCTCAGATAATCTTATGTTCACTTGTTATGAATTGTCTTTAAGATCGAAACCTCTAGAAACAAATATGGCATATGGTAATTTCCTTCCCTCTCCCAGGTGGTGATTTCAAGCCTGCAACTGATTTGGAGATGAACATGTCATTTCCTATCCCTATTTCTGTGATTAAGTTGAGCAGGAAATGAGTTAGTTGGTGTTGTTGTTGTTGCAGGGTATGACGGGGTATCCGTGGATCGACGCCGGGATGAGGCAGCTGGTGCAGGAAGGATGGATCCACCACACGGCACGGCACGCGCAGGCCTGCTTCCTCACACGTGGAGACCTCTGGATCAATTGGGAAGAGGGACTCAAGGTGAGCCTCACTACAAATTACTCATCACATATCTCAGCCATTCATTGGGTTCATGTGTCTATCATGCTTGGGAACCAGGCATGACTAAATTGGCTAAGTATTTGATAAAGAGTTGATGGTTGCATCCTATTTAAGGGCTGTTCCATGGAACAAAATTAGGGGAGGTTATAAAAAAAAATTGAATTCAGAATTGGGGGGCGGGGCATCATGGGTATTCAGAATTGGGATCAGGGGTGAGGGCAGAATTTCCTCCAGTCTCGACCCCCCCAATTTGTTGCTACTGATTATTGAAATGGGATTGTGGTATGGGAAAAGAGTAATGGCTTGAATATGGGCATTTTAAAAACATTTGATGAGAAAACTTTGCATACCAAGCTAATTGATGATATGGCAGTTTGCTATAGTGACGTAATTAGTATATTCTCTGTGATTTGGGATACTTTTTATTGGTTATGGTTTTAATTGGTTGATTAAGACTGGTTTTCTTTTATTTCTTATCTTAATTTCAGGTTTATTTTAAGGTTGAATTTGTAAACTGGAATATTTTGGGGGAAAATACAATTATGTATATTAAGTGTATTGACAAAATAAAGTTCAGAAAATGAAAATTGATTGTGGCAGATCAAATTCCTCAACAAAATATCATCGAATGTGATATCATTATATTGGATAGTAAAATTTAATAGTAAATGTCCATTCACAAATTTCCAAGCCAGTTCATGAGAGCATCGAATGGTCGCCATTAAAACACTTAAGACACGTCGGTGGTGAAATACGGGCTTGGGGAAATTTGTTTTCTGGTAACATTTGCCATTTAATAATTATAATTGACAGATCCATGATATTCATAATGACTATACCACCACAAAAAAGCCATTGTATTATTTCTTTTGTCGTTGTAGTTTTTTGATACCTACCTGTTAGATGCTGACTGGTCAGTGAATGCAGGTAACTGGATGTGGGTTTCAAGCTCTGCATTTGAGCGTGTATTGGACTGTCCTCGCTGCTTCTGTCCTGTCAACTACGGCTACAGATGTGATCCAACTGGGGAGTATATCAGGTAGGCTTATGTTATACCTTGTTTAAAGGGGCTTCCCTATATCTTAATAGGTAGAGCATTCACAGTACTAGACTGTCCTGTAAACTATGGCCGCAGGTGCACTATGGCTAAAATTCTCCCAAGATGCAACAGGCCTTCGGTCACATAAGAGTTAGTTTGCAACTTTTGAGTAAACATGTTATAAAAAACAAACCCTTAAAGGGCAAATATATTGTGCTCATGAGCCTTATAGCGATATGGCCACTGTACATTTCTAACCTATGCACGTGACCATCTATCTGTCTATCTGTCTGTAGTGTATGTGCCAGTAGCACCTGCCATGCTTGTTTTCATCCTGCTACTGACATTGCCAGCTGCATGCAGTATCCTCCAAATCAAAGATGATTAACGCTGATCGCAGAAAAACAACTCCATGAATGATGATATGGAATACCATAATTTGTTTCAATGAATATGAAATTGTATTTTTCTTTCATGAGACTGACATAAGAAATTGGGGTGAAACCTCTTATTAATTCTGATCATAGACAATAACTATCATAACGATTATATGGAATATGATAGTGTTTTTTCTTAAAGTTGTAATGGATGTCTTTCATTTGTGAACAGCACTGAAGATATATTTGCAGTTAAGTCTTTGATTGGGTGCACTTGGCCTAATGAAAATGGTCCACTTATTAATTAATTGTCTCTAGAGGTTTTCTGGTAAGTTCAGATGAAATGTAGATATTGACTGATTATTTTTTGGATTAAATCATATTAATCAGGTGCCTCTATCATGTTTATATTTGATGATTATTCAGTGGTTTCAAGTTTCTCACGTCAAGGTTTACATTGTAAAAATGCCTGTTTTAAGTGATATCTGGCAAGGAGAACTCAGCTAATTAATTATATTATCTTTTTTGATCTTGGAGTGGTTTATGAGTTATATTTAGCCTATATGAAAGAAGGGCTCAGCAAAATTTGATCGGTTTCATTTCTTCCTTCAGCGTCTTGTCAATAACTACGCCATATCTCCCGTATGCACAAAGAGGTTATCTTATCTCACTATAAATAGCATTTATCTGAATGCTTGTCAAGATATCTCATTAACAATTGGAAATCTTCTTCTCAAATTCCCAGAGATTCTTTCTTATGATAACTTATCAATTTCATTTTAGTGACCTTGACTTTTTGCAAGTTGCTTTGAGGATGATTGTAGAATCATGGGTTGTTTTGCGAAGTATTACATGACAGGTAGCAAGAGAAACAATGTCTTAGCCAGCAGGTCATCTGGGTGCCATTTGGACACCCAGACTCTCAGAAACCACCCTCAGGACACCCAATTTCTTTTGTGAGGTATTTCGTAAAAAGTCCCTT
>OZ012684.1:12748594-12893594 GCA_963942565.1 Maea johnstoni | reverse complement strand
AGTTGTTATATGACATGTTTGTATGTGTTATTGAGAGTCATTCATTCTGTAAGGATACATATATTTGCGTTATTCCACCCTTGTATTTTTTATTATCTCTCATGCAATGAGAGCCTGAAAAGCATTATACGTTCATGATATACATGTTTCTCCAAAGTGTATGCGCTACATGAGAGAGATATTCATTGGATACAGCTTCCTAGTCATACTCTTTTCTTTTTTATCTTATCACTTATTTGGTTCCCGTCTTCAAATCATTAGTATTTATGTCAGTCACTCATTGGGTCCAGACCCAAATACCATTATATATTCATGATATGTAATTTTTCTTTTAGTTTCTCTTTTTGAAGGAATAATTCATATGGTTCTGGCCTCTGAAGAATTTAAGGGTCATACATACTAGATATATCTCAGTGAAATCATGTTTACATAGTCTAAACTGGAATTTTGCTGTATGTCAATGTTTGAAATAATAATATAATAATACGTTTTTTTCCCACCACTCAATTTCTATTGAAGTTGCCAATAAACTATGTGGTGTGGCATTGTTATCATCATCAAATGTAATAACTCAGATAGATGCATTATCATCGATATCGGTAAACAGGGTGTCATTATACATTTCCCCTATATATGTATCTGTCTTAAATGTATATGTATATGGTATAACCCAACTTGATTGTACCTCCTTTTAAACATTTTTGTGTGCATGAAAGTTTAAGGGATGGTTTATACCTTATATCTTTGTTTAGAATATTGGCATGTGCTGGTGGTGCTGCTTCAAAGAAAATAAACTGTTTTGTGCGATATTCATTAGAAAGAAATTGGAGACGTAACCGCTGATGGGACAATGCGACAGTGGGATAGCTCTGGTTACTTTACACCACTTTGGTGTGGTGTACAATCGCTTTGTCCTTGATAATGAAAAGCACAAAAAAATTATTTAATCAGTCAAATATCCCTTTGGAACATAGTGTTACTGTAGACTGTGTTGTTGTAATATTAATGGTATACGTTATACCTGCCTGCTATAGACATATAGAATTACAATTGCCAATATGTGCTCTTTGAAGACATTGCACTTGCCTTTAGCTTGGCTGTACTTCACATATGCAGTATGTAGGAGGGAAACAGGCTAATATTTTGTGAACTACTGAAGATTCTGATATTTATCACCCACTATCATTGGGGGAGGGAATAGCGCATCAGACTCCTGATAGTAGGATCATGGGCTACACAGATTCCTATCCCACCCGTCCCCACATTAGTTTGGCCTATGGCAATATAATTTACTCTGTGTTGCCTCTGCCAGTAGAAGAGAAAGTTGAATGGTGGTTTCATGTGCAGGGAGAGCCATCCCCTATGAATGTAAAAGATCCAATGTGATATTGTTGAGAAAAGTAGGGGTTTAGCCCGGTCACATAGTCCCAACACCTGACTTCCACCTAGCAGCATGGTAAAGCAACTCAATTCTCCCATATATATAAGCTACTGGAGAAGCTCATTGATACTCCTCAAAAAGAGGCTCAAAGTGAAAGGGCGTGCAAATCTGAGCCAGCCAGACAGACAGGCTAGAGCTGATTAGTGCACAGTGATCAAAATAAGCCTTAGCCAATATGCTTGCCTAACAACAAGCTATAGCCAAGAAACCAGTTCGGAAAAAATAAGCCTAAGACAAGATGCTTGCCTAACAACAAGCTATAGCCAAGAAACCAGTTCAGAAAAAATAAGCCTTAGCCAAGATGCTTGCCTAACAACAAGCTAAAGCCAAGAACCTAATTCTGAAAATAAGCCTTAGCCAAGATGCTTGCCTAACAACAAGCTAAAGCCAAGAACCCAGTTCTGAAAATAAGCCTAAGTCAAGATGCTTGGCTAACAACAAGCTGTAGCCAAGAACCCAGTTCTGAAAATAAGCCTAAGCCAAGATGCTTGGCTAACAACAAGCTATAGCCAAGAACCCAGTTCTGAAAATAAGCCTTAGCCAAGATACTTGCCTAACAACAAGCTATAGCCAAGAACCCAGTTCTGAAAATAAGCCTTAGCCAAGATACTTGCCTAACAACAAGCTATAGCCAAGAACCCAGTTCTGAAAATAAGCCTTAGCCAAGATGCTTGGCTAACAACAAGCTATAGCCAAGATCCCAGTTCTGCAAATAAGCCTTAGCCAAGATACTTGCCTAACAACAAGCTATAGCCAAGAAACCCAATTCTGAAAATAAGCCTTAGCCAAGATGCTTGCCTAACAACAAGCTATAGCCAAGAACCCAGTTCTGAAAATAAGCCTTAGCCAAGATGCTTGGCTAACAACAAGCTATATAGCCAAGAACCTATAGTTCTGAAAATAAGCCTTAGCCAAGATGCTTGGCTAACAACAAGCTATAGCCAAGATCCCAGTTCTGAAAATAAGCCTTAGCCAAGATGCTTGGCTAACAACAAGCTATAGCCAAGAACCCAGTTCTGAAAAATAAGCCTTAGCCAAGATGCTTGGCTAACAACAAGCTATAGCCAAGAACCCAGTTCTGAAAATAAGCCTTAGCCAAGATGCTTGGCTAACAACAAGCTATATAGCCAAGAACCTATAGTTCTGAAAATAAGCCTTAGCCAAGATGCTTGGCTTGTCAACAAGCTATAGCCAAGATCCCAGTTCTGAAAATAAGCCTTAGCCAAGATGCTTGCCTAACAACAAGCTATAGCCAAGAACCCAGTTCTGAAAATAAGCCTTAGCCAAGATGTTTGGCTAACAACAATCTATAGCCAAGAACCCAGTTCTGCAAATAAGCCTTAGCCAAGATGCTTGCCTAACAACAAGCGATAGCCAAGAACCAAGTTCTGAAAAATAACTTAAGCCAAGATGTTTGGCTAACAAAAAGCTTCTGCACTATAGAAGTAAATGGGCCTTAAGACTGGTCATAATGTGTTGAAACAGGGAAAGTATATTCTATTAAAGTAAACTGCTGTGCTAGATAGAGCTGTATATGATTGAATATGCTGCTAAGATTGAATATCTCCGTTTATGGGTAATGATAGTTGACTCTATGTGTATGTATAGAGAGGTAGGGCTGGACATGGTATGACTTCTTACACCTGCATGTCCAATTGTATGCCCTTTGTGCCAATTGTTCTGCAGGTAATGCCTTGAGTATACCATAAGGTATGTCTCATAGTGGGTGCTGGTTACCCTGACAAGGGTATGGACTGATCTCAGAGTTATGATAATGCTCTTTAAGACGAGACCTTTCTATCTAGGGCTTGATGTATGATTATTATATGCACTTGTTAACAGTACTAAATGTCTATTTTTAGAAAAGAGTCATGAATTGTTTATTCATTATCAGGTCTTTGAAAGGTGCTTAGATAGTTGAAGTACTGGATACTTCCAACTAGTATTTTGTGTTCGAAACTGCTTTTGAATATATTCAGTATCTAGAAATGTGCTATTTATGGTTGATTTACCATAAACCCCCAAAATAGCAATCATTTGATTGCCTACGTATTAGTATTAGTTTTTCTCATAGATACTTTCTTTTTGAAACTGATCTTAGAGATATTCAGTATCTACAACAATTCCATATAAAGTTAATTCATCATAATATCTTCTTATTATTATGCATTTGATTGTCTAAGTAAGTCTTAGTTGTCTCAACTCAAGTTTTCTGGAAACTAGCCTCAGAGATATTCAGTGTCTAACAACGTGCCATATATGGTTGATTTATAGGAATATTGTACATTTGATGGTCTTAGTATTGGGTGGCCCAACTAGGATTATTTGCATGAAAATGCTTCTAGCAATATTTTGTTTGTTGAAAAGTGCCATATGTTGATAGAAGGTTATATCTGATTGGGGTACTGGTTACTTCTAAGGATATTGTGTTACTGCTGACTTTTGCAATAGCTCATCATATTTTGGTCTGATGATTTTTGATCTACAAGCCCAGTATTCAGCTTGCCCATTCATAAGATTACCCATTCATGTTTTACAAGGCTCCTAGATGTTTCTGATGGAAAATTAAGGGGCTTTAAAAAAGGAAAGAAATAGGTTTTGACCTTGAAAATATCACTTGAAAATAGATGGTATCTCACCAACCATCTCACCCATCAAAAATGATCATGAACCCTTAATGACAATTAAGCATTGCTTCTTGAGTGGCCAAACTGCTTTGGTAAGTCTTAAAAGTAAAGTAAGTCTTAAAAGTAAAGGGTTAGTAGGGACCCTCAAATTGAAATTAGATTCTTTTGGATGTGCTATATTCAGTATGATAAAATCTGACACATTCATTTGTACCACAAAGTAGAGAGTGCGCCAATCACTTATCTAGTAATGGTTGTTTTGGGTGATTGTTTGAAATTGGTTTGATTTGATTGTCTTTTGGTATGCATAAGTTTGCCTTCATGCATGGTTTACAAAAGGCGATTATTCAAACTATATCATTTCAATTATGTTTGCATGGAATCTAACATTTATGATTATTTCTGGTTGTATGTGATAATTACAAATCATTTATAACATTGTGTTATGTGCAAGTTAGATAGTATGATATGTTGTATTTAACAGTAGGTCCTAGTATAATGAATTCAACAGTTTTACCTGTTACAGTTGATAGAATTATGTTGTCATATTTTCATATGTATCGATATAAATGGGGGAGATTTCTTATCTTTACATTTTACCAATCGAATGATGGGCTCTTCCCACCGTATCTATTCCTCTTACTCCTTAACTGTATCTGTCCGTCAAACACCTTTACTACTGTTTTAGATCCAGAATGATACAAGCTTAACTTTACTAACATTTGACCAAAATAAAGTGATGCCTGTAACTCAAATGAAAAGCAGAATAGATGCTTAACGCTTATGCTGCTGGTGGCTAATTTTTTCCACTACCAAATAATGTGAAAAACCTGAAATATGGCTGAAACTCTGGCACATGGGTACTCATCTGAGAGTACTCTGCGAGAGCTTTCCAATGAATACCAACATGACAGGGTTTAAATGATTTATAAAAATCTTTGGGTTTTTGTGCATTGGAAGGGTTAAAAGATGGCTTACTTTTTGACATGAGAATGCTTCAGCTTACTTTTCCAATCCTTAAATTTGTTGACATTCTTTGTAAAGTTCACACTGAATAAGCAGAAAACTGCTATATAGTTTCCTTTTGAGTTATATGAATAGCACCTTCACAAGAAGATGCCTTGTTGAATTTGATAGGACTTATAAGCAAACCTATGAATCAAAAACAAGCCAATATATAGCACCTAATCCATCTAACCAACAGTGTATTTATTCTTAAAGAAAACGTGTTGTTTCTATAAATACTATAAGTGAAATACTTGAGACCATTTCAAGCCCTATTTTATTCAAACAACCTCGCAGGCCACCTTCAGGCACTAAAAAGCCCTCTTTTGGTCATTTAGAACTACTTATCACAGCTAACCTCTTGACAGTAAACCTACTACATCTTCATGCTCCATGGTTTATATCTTACATTAACCCATTAAGTTCCTTTATAAATTGTCGTCTGAATATCTAATACTTTCGACAATAACTTTGGAATGGAAAGTGATTTTAGAAAATATACGAAGGAGAGTAGTTGGTAGTGTCCTAATGAATATTTCTCCTTCAAATATTTTCTAAACTGGGCTTTTATTTGAAAGATTTTATCAAAATTGTCAGGCCGCTTTTGGCCGCCGTGAGCATCAATGGGTTAAGGATGTTTGTTATCTGTTTGCACAAGATGATTTATACCTTGGTATCGAGATCTGTCTTATTATTGATACAAACTTGTGTTGGATTTCATATGTGTTACTGTTTGTTCTCTTTTAAATAAATGTGTTTTAACATTATCTGTTCTATAACTTTGTGTTCCTCCTTTTCCTGTGTTCTATCAAAGCTAACACTTAATTTCTGTTACAAATGCCTCTACAATTGGTGTGCAAGTCCTCTGTAAATGTTAAGACAAAATCAGATAATTGTGCACAAAATCTACTCGGTATACCCTTTTCCATGTTTTCACTCATTTAAGACCTCCCAACTACACACACCACTAATATAATGTACTCTTCCATGATCCCACTTACTTGTGAACTACACACACCCCTAATATAATGTACTCTTCCATGGTCCCACTTACTTGAGAACTACATACACAACTAATGTACTCTTTTTCCATCATCCCACTTATTTAATACCTAACTGCATACACTACTACTGCACTCTTTTTCTTATTACCTCTTACTTGAGACCTAGTTCAGGTTAACCCATTCTAACTATGAAATTACCATTATCAGTTGAGAATGTAGTACTAGCACTGAGGAAAAAAGCATTATTGCTGAAATATTAGTAGAATTAGTGCTCTTTGGAACTTAGGTAGATATGCTGGCACCATCTTTACACAAGCCACCCAAAATTGAGCAAATATTTGGTAGTTGGAGAAAGAAAGCACAACTTATGAACCTCCTACACATGTTTTAGAAATTTTTCCCTTATTGACGTGTGGCAAGATGGTGATTTTCCTTAGCTCTCTGGTTTCCTCCACCAAAAACCACCAGTTAGTTATGATCTGGGAGTAGTATGATGTAACCTACATAGACAGATAATTGGCAATTGAACAACATTCCTTATCCAATACAGCTTGAAAATGTCACCCAGCCACACACTTGGTTTACCAAGGGCTTGCAATCAGAGGCATGTGCACAAACTGAGTGCTTCCTCTCACTATTGCCCAGCATCAAAATCAGTCAGGGCATGTGAGAAATCTCCCAGTGTCTTGGGGTCAGGTGGTAGTTCTTGCCTTTATTCCTCCACCACTTACAACTGACTGATAACACAACTCAGCCGTAATAGGGTAGAAAAAGTGACAATAGATGAAGTTCCAAGTTCCTCCTCTCCGGGTGAATAAGGTTTTGAGTCCTACTTGAAGCAGGTGACAGTTAATTGCCATAGGTCTGGTAACTGGCTTCCCCTGGCTTCTCCCATTTCCCCATCTTTGACCATTGACTAGTTATTGATTTGGCCTAGAATGGCTGAAAAAGAGGCATTTTAAGATGTCAAAATCAGGCTATCCAACAATTATACAAATTTTCCTCATATTCTGAAATAAATCAGTATCATGATGTGACAGCTAAAATTCCAATTGCAGACATGTCCAACACCAGAAAAACATGGTTTTCTGCCTAGAGATTTTAGGTACGTTTACGCCGTGAATGTTACCTGGCCTGAAAACTTATAGCGGGTTAGATTGAGGAACTTCTTTACTTAATCAAATGGATGTGATCCCACACATTGATTAGCCAGTCCTAATGTAGTGAATTAATATGCTTATCATGATAGTTACAAATATAATACATGTAAGTTGTTCCTTGTTTCCACACACCTCACCTGCTCACCAGGAGTAGATGAAGGCCAGACTATCTAGCGCCATCTATAGTTGCTCCATGATACCGTACAATTGCAACTATAGTTACAACTGTATCTGATATAGTTTAGGATAATCCCGAACACAATTTAGATGAAGGCAACACCATCTAGCGCCATCTATAGTCGGTGCTCCATGATACTGTACAATTGTAACAATAGTTACAACTGTATCTGATATAGTTTAGGTTTATTCCGAACACAATGTAGTTGAAGGCAACACCATCTAGCGCCATCTACAGGTGCTCCATAATACTACACAATAGTTACAACTGTATTTGATATAGCTTAGGTTTATTCAAAATACAATTTAGATGAAGGCCGCACCATGTGTTGCCATCTATAGGTGCTCCATAATACTACACAATAGTTACAACCACATTTGATATAGCATAGGTTTATTCAAAATACAATGTAGCAGAGGCCACACCATATGGCGCCATCTATAGGTGCTCCATAATACTACACAATAGTTAAAACTGTATTTGATACAGCTTAGGTTAATTCAAAATATAATGGAGATGAAGGCCACGCAATCTGGCGCATCTATACATGCTCCATATCACTACACAATTGTTCCAACTGTATTGGATATAGTTTACATTTATTCAAAATACAATGTAGATAAAGGCCACGCAATTGACTCAGTCTGCGTATCGATGAATGTAATTTAACCTTTTTTAGAAGTTAAATATCTAATTTGAAGACATTATCGTCAAAAGTACATTGTGTATTATAGCTCCAGACTACAATTTCCAAAGCCAATCTTCAATTTCGAAGAGAGTTCTTGTGAAGAGCACTGCAGTCTATGATTCACTGCTCAGAGAGCAGGGCAGGAAGTGGCAATGCCACTCATTGAGTCACAGCTGATAGCAATTGGAGTACATGGCTGCTAGCAGGGGCCGCCAAGGGCTGGGCAGGCTGATGGCAATACAAAAAATTCTCCCCTCATGGGATCACTGAGAGAAAAAGGAGGACAGCATCCTATTCTTGAAGTGTATTACTTTCATATAAGCTAATGTGTATGTGAGGCTTAAGTTCCCCTTTAAACATTAATGGCTTAAACAATCCCATGAGCGTCCAGTCCATTTCCTTCCCCATAGAATTGACCCAACATCAAACGTCTTTCCATAACTGATAAAGGTGCACGTTGTCTCCATCCCCAAAATATTGCGTAAACGATCGAATGTTTTCCGCCATTGAAAAAAGTATCTTTCAACATCAGCGTGTCCCTTATTACAATATTCCCTTCAGTTATGTATTTGTTTCCCCCCACCAAAACGTTATGAAATAAACCTTCGTTTCCCTCAACGGAATATTTCCATATAGGTCCAAGTTGTTTCCCACACCCAAATATTCAAAGCTATTTCCACCACCAAATATGTTCATGAACGTCCATGGTGTTTCCATCACAAAACCACTCATGCCTCTAGCAGCCAAATCACCTTGACTATTATGGTTATATATTTGTGACTAGGGCATTTTCGTAAACTATTTGAAGGAGTAAGGTTCATCAGAACACAACCCACAATTCTCCTTCAAATATTTTGTAAACCTATAACTGATCTCAAAGTTATATTCATAGATATCAGAAGTCCCGACGACATCTGTCTAACAGTCTAAGAGATCTCCAGGCATGAATGGGTTAACATACTTCACTAAAACCACTTTATTTTAACCATCGCCAATTTCCTCATTCGTTCCAGGGGGAAAAAGATGTATTACGCACTTATTTTAGTCTAGATCGAGCAACTCTATCGTCGGGTATGCCGTTGTTCACATTCTGAGATTGAGAGGCCATACCCACGATAGAGAAAGCCCCATACAAAACTTTTCCACTGCGCCCAAAAAACTGGGCGCTCACATTTCTAGCCCAGTCTGGCCACCCAAACCAACTGAATTCGTTTCCTACCTTGGTAATTTACGTTGTGACGCCTTTACAGCACTCAAATCCGTCCAGAGTGCGAGAAATGAGAGCTTTTTGGCTGGAAGCGATAATTTTCACCGTGTCCTTACCGCCATTTAATTCGAGATATGACTAGTCGAGCAGCACACGTGTGAGAAGGTGAAAGGTTTGATACGGGAAATGATGGACAGTGCTGCTCGACTAGTCATGCCTCAAATTAAATGGCGGTAAGGACACGGTGAAAATTATCGCTTCCAGCCAAAAAGCTCTCATTTCTCGCACTCTGGACGGATTTGAGTGCTGTAAAGGCGTCACAACGTAAATTACCAAGGTAGGAAACGAATTCAGTTGGTTTGGGTGGCCAGACTGGGCTAGAAATGTGAGCGCCCAGTTTTTTGGGCGCAGTGGAAAAGTTTTGTATGGGGCTTTCTCTATCGTCGGTATGGCCTATCAATCTCAGAATGTAAACAACGGCATACCCGACGATAGAGTTGCTCGATCTAATTTTAGTCTGACCAATATTAAAAGTTACTTTAAGCATTTAATCACAAAGAAGCCAAATAAAATGATTATTATACCGAAGTTTTGTAGGACTTCTTTTGCGTGATTGCGTGCCGTTTCTTTGGTTACATAGAGTGTCTTACGAAGCAATACGATTGTGTCATCTGAATATACGTCAGAATCGGGCACCCACAAACGTCATCGTTGTAGGGGCATCACCTTTTATTGAATTGATTCGCCAGGCGCCTATTATGTTCTGTCGCCACCAGGTGATTGTGCATGGAAGCTTTGTAATGGGCCTTATTGCCTATGAAACTAGCCAATTTTAAAAATCTCGTTATTTGATTTCGAAATTAAAATTTCAATGCCAATGTGTGTGTGTGTGTGTGTATAAATATTATGTTCTGTCGCCATCAGGTGATTGTGCATGGAAGCTTTGTAATGGGCCTTATTGCCTATGAAACTAGCCAATTTTAAAAATCTCGTTATTTGATTTCGAAATTAAAATTTCAATGCCAATGTGTGTGTGTGTGTATAAATATATATATATATATATATATATATATATATATATATATATATATATATATATATATATATATATATATATATATATATATATATATATATATATATATATATATATCTTAGAAGACCAACACATGGAATGGAAACCAGCCGGTCAACCTGAACATGCTAGCCTCAACCAGTGTCAATTAATAGTCGCTAATAGGTGCTCTGGGCACCCCCAGCAGGTGGTGGAGATAAGGTTTCTCTGTAATGTAATCGATGCGGGAGCCCTGATTGGTCCTTGTTCCCACGTGACCTCTTGCTGCTGCCTTATCTGCTAGTCCTGGCATGAGGCTAGCATGTAACTATAGGGCATATAGTAATTGGTCTCTCGTTACATATCCATTCTTTTCTTAATCCAAGATATATATATATATACATACATACATACATACATACATACATACATACATACATACATATATATATATATATATATATATATATATATATATATATATATATATATATATATATATATATATATATATATATATATATATATATATATATATATATATATATATATATATATATATATATATATATATATATATATATATATATATATATTTATATATACAAACACATACATACATACATACATGCATGTGTACATACAAAGGTATATTCATACTTACAAGCACACACACACCCACACACAAGTGAACTAAAAGCATATTATCAGATTATTCCACTCTACGCACTACTTCACCCTTTTCTGAAATTCTCCTGATATCATTTTATTTTATGTTTTTCAGTTGTGCCGCATTGTGCTCCGTCGGACTCGCAAGAAGTGCGCAAGTTTGTGTGGGTCCCTGCCGTGTCCACTCATGAGCATGGGGGCGATAGCGGTGATGAACACGAGTGCATGCAGCATGCGCCATAGGCCATCCGCTACATAAAAGGAGTCTGGGATTCTGTTTCTCATCACCGGCATCCATTATCTGATTATTGGGCTAAGGATGATCCAACAGCGAACCCACACTACACCTTTTCTGTTAACTGTTTTAGAATGTATTATAGTTGTCCATCCCTATTGTTATATTTTGTAAATTACCTTTACATCTCCTGTTTCCTTGGACCAAATAATGAAATGAAAATTGCTCAAATTATTGAAGTATTAAAAGAATCGGTAATTTACCGAGGAAAAGTTAGTATTCTCAACTCTGTACACAGTGCCTGTTGATATGTTATATTTTGGAAGTATTCCTATTGTTATTTTACATCCATATAATGTATGTTGACAGTTCAGATACGGCAAGAGTATGCATCAACATAATTTCTCTGTTACCACCATTTTATATATAAATACATTGTACCATTTTATTTGAACTTAATGCATCGGAAAGTACATCCACTAAGGTACATGGCACCACTTTCACAAAGCTGTCCCAGCTCATGACATACGCTGAATACCAAATGTACACTTCAAAACTGACTATCATAACCTTTAGGTATGACAGGGGAATCCCTAGGGACTAGTGGTTATAAGGTGAATGTGCCTCTGGAGTCTGGATACTCAGCGGTGTGGTTGGTTTAGCTTGGTCGCTTTACACATGTGTGCGGTTCTGAAGTGCTGTATATGATGCCATTAATATTAAAAGACTCCTTTATATCTATTCAAGAAGAGAGGGTAATTCTGCCAGTTTTTGTTTCTTTCTTGTTGCGAGATGACCTGTGACATTTACTTAACCTAAATCATGTCACAAGATAATTCAGTATGATAGTATGGAAATGTGAGACTCAAATCATGCATTTTACGCTATACAATGAACAACAAAATTGAAAATAGAAAATGTTTAAAGGCCATTGTGAACAAAAACAAATTTTGGGGGGTTGGGCATGTACTATGTTGATTGTTTATGATGTAGAACTCATCCAAATCTTGGGGCGGTTAGTGAAACGTGGTCATGTATCTTTTCTCTATGCGGATGCACTTTATTGCGTATACTAGCTTCTAAGTGAAAACATCGCCACCACAACGAAAACGCACAAAATGTTATGTACCAAAAGTTATACCGCAGTATTGACATGTTATAAGGGAAGTGATGACTGGATACACTATGATACTAAGAGACACATAAGCACAATATAAGACTTTGAAAAAGAATGGGCTAAGAAATCTATAGTCAGGAAAGTATAAATGTGTTATATAAATGACCTGACCTGAAGTGAGGCACTCAAGATGTATAAAATAATCCCGGTTCCATGCCAATAGTGCTGTTTGATGATAAGCAGTATAAATGCTATTTGTGATATATGCATAGTTTGCATGTTTAATGATGCAGAAATTACGTCCCCAGCTTAACACACATTTTTTTTATCAAAATGATATATTTGAAACTTATGGAACAAATGTTCACTGCATTGCTATTCCATCCGTCCCTGTGAATCTTGATAATGTCATTAACTCATGTACGACTTTGAATATATTTTGATTAAATCTTTATCAAACTCTCCATGTGAAATTTGGTTATTGATCAGCTTAGAAAAGGGGTCCACTCATTAAAAATCCGTTAAATCAACTCACTCCCACTGCTCATTATTTTACTTCAATACTCATAATTACGACTGGGTAATTACTGGGTGACAAGCAGGAAAGGGTGATATCTAAGCTGATTCGTGTGCATGAAGGCAACCGTAATGACCTGACGTTGGTATACAAAGTAAAACTGTAAAGAGAGTCGATGAGATGTTTAGTGTCCATGTTGAGTTGACTTCATTTAGTGCTAGGGGAGCGACCATTGTTGTCTAGAGTATTTAGCGACGACAGAGACATGTTACTGTGATCTACTCTCCCTGGTGACGATGAAGCTTATCGTTTTAATAGACTTGGAAAATATTATAAATGATCCCGAGACTAAATTTCATTGTTTGTTTTGTTCTCATATAATCTTTTTTGGATATATTTAGATTATTCATTGTTGTTTACCTCTTCTTTCCATAAAAAGAATATCAGGGTAATATGTGTCATACCTTATCTGTGATGTGGGCCATATATTTGCAATTGTACCCGAAACATAATAGACATTGTTGTTTTAGAGAAATACATATTGTAATAAAATGAGCTTGTATTTGAGTTTTAATTTGCCATTCATTTTTCATTCCGTATTGCTATATCACTCGCTATCTGTCCCTTTCTCTTTTCGTTGGTGGCTCTAAGCCGACAGAGTGGACTGTTTTTCTTCTCTCTCAGAAAGAAAAGATTTAAGAACTTGACATGCATGTTTACGTCTCATCTAGTTACTGTCGCGTTCAAATCAGGCTCGATGCGTGTAAGCATGTGACCACGTGTCTGCCACCGCCTGAAATATAAAGGAAAACGAATGATATGTGTTTTTCATACGTTTTCCCTTTTTTCGTACTATGGCAGACGCCTGTGATGTGACATGGTGTTAAGTATGGCATGACGAAATGATAGTAATTCAATTCACAAAATATCATGCAACTTTCAAAATATAGTTCATTTTTCAAAATGCGGTACAACTTTTAGAAATACTAGTATATCATGCAACTCAGGATGGATGTACAACTTTTGGGTCGTGCACTTATAGTGAGAAAGGTCGCGGGTAAAAGGGATCGAAACTATGTATATGTGTATATGTATATGTATATGTATATGTATATATATATATTATATATATATTATATATATATACATATATACATACATACATACACACACACACACATATATATATATATATATATATATATATATATATATATATATATATATACATATATATATATATATATATATATATATATATATATATATATATATATATGTATATATATATATATATATATATATATATATATATATATATATATATATATATATATATATATATATATATATATATAAAGAGAGAGAGAGAGAGAGAGAGAGAGAGAGAGAGAGAGAGAGAATTTAGGTAGAAATGTGACCCTTGCATGAATATTGATTATGTAGAACTTGTGGCGCCATCTATTGCATGCCGAGAGTTTAATAGCTGCTGACAAATTCACTCACGGCGCTTTTGTTTCATACCTCCGATTGTTGTATCAGATTGTTACTCGGTACATTTTTATTGAGTTTTACAGCAATTGTAATTCTTTCGAAGGACAATCTCAATGAAATCTTTTCAGTGACCTTCATGCTACTAATTTCTAGTTCTTGGATAAACAATTGCCATCTACCCGTCAACATCTTAACCGGGCGTTTTCGTAATTGAACGCACTAGACCGACAAGAACCATGGGCATGGCGGACCCAGAGCGCTTTGACGGCATGCTGATGTCAATGGCTCAGCAATGTGAGGGAGGAGTCCCCGAGGTGAGAGAGTTAACTTTTCCGAACGACCAGGTGGTTCCACTCGTGATGAAATAAATTGTGTTAGAAGTTCATGTAACGTGTGGTGACAATGCCATTGGTCATGCTGTCCGTGACAACCAGTCATGAATGACAGACCAATTTCTGACACTCAATCAACGAATCATTCACTGATCCAATTTCTGGTTTAGCGAAGGGAAGGGCTCTATCTCTGTGTGCATACGCATGACATATGTTATCCCTGTGTTTAAGCAATTGCCCCCCCCCCCCCCCCCGACCAACAAGAAGTCCCCTTTGATTTTCTTTTTTTTTTTAGTGATTTATTGAAAATTAATATGAATGAAACAACAAATTTTTACTGTTGATGATGATTGTGACCGTTTAGCACATTTGTTTCCAATGGTCAACTCCCTAGGGAGCATCGCCCTTTGGCCTTTTGTCTCCTTATGTATTCCCTATCCCCTCACATTCAGCAGTCATGGTAAAGTGTAGAAATATATTAATAGGCCCATCTATTGCATGGGAATAATTCCAGCGGGCTGAATAGAAAATGTGTGGTGACAAAGTCTCTTGGTGATGAAGTATCCGGTTTGCAGTAAATATAATTAATATTATTTCAAGTTATGCTTATTTACAGTAGTTATCTCATCCTTGCCACTGTACACATATTATTTCCTTTGCGGAATCCACATTTTTGTTGGCTGATAAAATTACCTGGGGGGTAATTCACGAATAAGTTAGTTTGCTAGCTTAAAATATTTAGTTAGTACACTAAGTCTTAGATGACCAAACACAAGTGGATTCGAAACTCAAGTGGTGCCCAGCTGATGGTGAAAATCAGGTTTCTCTGTAATGTAATCGATACAAGAGCCCTGATTGGTCCTTGTTCCCACGTGACCTCGCGCTGCTGCCAGTCAGTGACTCCTGGCATGAGTCCAGCATCTCACTATAGTGCATATAGTAATTGATCTCTCGCTACATATCCATTCTTTTCTTTATCCAAGACTAAGTTTCGTTTAGTCTGAACTTAGTGTACTAACTAGGATAGATTGTGTTTCACAAAGATGACAAAGTTAGCACTAAGTTTAGTGCTAACTTAAGCATCAGTCCTTGATGCATGTGAAAAAAATTGATTATTGACGTCATAGCAATTCCTTTTTAATGTGCATTTTAGCGCATTTGCCCGCAGTGAGCCGTCCAGCGCTCTGACACTGATGAGATTGTGTTGATGATTACTATGTCTGAAACGCTGAACGGTCGGCTGCTAAGAATGACTAAGCATTGAATACATTCGCACACTTGTACTTGATAAAAACATAATGAATAATTGACATTAATGAGTGGTTCACTAAGTGATTTTTACTGAAAAAGAATACTGAGCAAAAATTATACTAAATGAATGAAACTTACTGCAAATGAAAAAGGTTATCTTGAAATGGTCCTCTGATATCAAAAATTATTTCAAAATGAAAATAATCCTGAAATAAATAGTATTTTGCTTTTCATAGTCGTCTGACTAAATATTTAAACAGTTCATGACCTGCCTAAATATTCAAGCTAAAAAAAACATGGAAACATACTCAACTTAGTGTGAAACTTCCGGTTTCACGCTACTTAGTCTGAAACTTAGTGCAGACTTAGACAACTAACTTTTTTGTGAAACCGGAATTCAAGTTAGATTACTAAGATCACACTAACATTCACCTAAGTGCAAACTAACTTAATCGTGAAATATCAGAACAATACATGTATAATCTAATGCAGCGTCATTGTGCGTCAACAGGTTGAGCGATGCCTAGCCCGAATAGGTGATACATAGAGTCTGACATTCCAATTCTTTTTTCAGCTTATTGACATCATATTTGGATTTCTGGCCCGCAAAACTGATTTCTATAGTGGAGGTTCAAAAGGACAAGCCGAAAAGGTATGATATCCATTCATCTCTTGTATCATCATCAACTAACTCTGGATGTATATTTGAAACCAAAATAAGGTATATGACTATATGCATGAAACAGGGTCTTAGCCAGGATTTAGAAACTGGGTGCCCAAAATTGGCAATTGTAAAATTTTTGGGTGTCCAAATTTTTAAGGGGGACCGCAATATACTCAGATTTCAACCATAATCATGTATGAAGTTATCAAAATAAGGTATGATATCCTTATACAATGTCATTGGAATTATATGGAGATGAAATAATTCAATTATATGCTTGAGATTGACATTTTAAGAAATTCCTCACAAAATATTTTGGGTGTCCTGAGGGGTGCTTTTTTAGGGTTTGGGTGTCCAAAAAGACACCCAGACGCCCTGCTGGCTAAGACCATGGCATGAAATCATCACCAGCTAACCTTCTGGTGTATTCTTTTCAGAATCAGTATTTGGTACATCATGACCATAGAGCAGTCCCTTTCACTAATCAAATTAAAACAGTAATATTTATATCAAAAGCCTTTTGATTTTAATGAAAGTCTTTACAAATAATGCACAAGAATGCAAAAGTTTTTGAAAACCATCTAAACCCCATCATGTTGGTATTCATTGGATAGCCCTAGATAAGTACTCTCAGATGAGTACCATATGCTAGGGTTTCAGTCATTTTTTCAGCTTTTTTGTGTCATTTTGTAATGGCATAATTAGCCAACAGCAGCATAAGTGTTAATATGAATAAGTAAAGGTATGGTCTTCTCATATTTCAGTTAATCATAGACAAGTTTCGGCTTTACCAGAAGAGCGCCATAGCCAAGGAGGAGAAGGAGAGAAAGGAGAAAGAGGAGGCAGAGAAGAGGAGGAAAGAACGCCAGAAGAAGAAGGCGGCGGAGGAGGAGGAGCAGAAGAAGGCAAAGGAGGCCGCCCAGGGAAAAGCCTCAGAAGAGCCTAAGATCAAGGAGCTGACTGACGAGGAGGCTGAGAGATTACAGAAGGAGCTGGACAACGTAACTATCTAATCTAATAGCCTAGCCCTAAGCCCAGCATTTTCTTTACTTCTTTAAATATATTCAACATAAGAATTATACAAGCTCAAACTACCCTAGTCTATAATGACTCAAGCCTACCATGATTCAGTTCAGAAATTGCTAAGAGAATTCCTCCAGCCACAACTCAAACATAGATATAGATCTTTGAGTAAAAGATGGAGACTAGACCAGAGAAAAGAATCATAGACTAGACTAGATCATAGTTCATAGATAAAGAGCTAGTCTACTAGTCAATGAATATAAGACTTAACTCAGAAATATGCTGGAATATGAAGCAAAACACAAGGCATTATTTAGGCTATGTGGGGATGATATGTATTTTTAAGGATTTATTGCAGAAATTTGTGAGATCTGCAAGGAAGCATTAATTGGTATTAGTGGCTGTGGGCTCCAATATAAATTTATTAATTGCTGATGACTTCAAGTGATTATTCAGTTATTTCTGAGCTTAAAAAAGTAAATACAAGCTTGCTGTAAAACTATCAGTTTAACAGAGCAGCCACTCACAGGAATATAGTCTTAACAGGCCAAGCCTAAACAGTTCAGATTTGGCACTTGTTCATGTATTGATTTTAGTTGGTTATGGATGTACATGCATACATAATATGGCACAGCTGTCTTCTCCAGACATGTAATTAAGCCCTTCCTTTTCATAGAAACAAGCAGGTAATACTTCCACGGAGAAAGATGGCCAGGAAAATGGAGACAAAGGAGATGGAGAATCAAAGGTAGCTAACCTTATCTTATATATGTGTAAATTCCTTCAGGGTTATTGCCTCTTAAATACAATAAAACGTGAAACTTGGTGTTTGTCAGAATTTATAATAGAGGTATTACCGCCACAATACTTGCTATATACTTGATATGTGATATGCTGTTATACACAAAATAAACACAATCAGTAGTGACTTCATTATAGGTATCACTTTTATATCACTGTCATTACTCTCCTGTTCTCAGTGTAATTATTGTTGTTATTTTTCTCATTATTTTTAGCCTAAGGAAGGTGATGACGATGAGGAGGAGGATGAAAAAGATAAAGATAAGATCAAACCCAACGCTGGTAATGGAGCGGACCTCAGCAACTACAGCTGGACACAGACCTTAGAGGAGGTTGATGTGAGTTAAAGATAATAAACACCTGATCATTTTATTCCATCAATAAGGAGGTCAATTGTAACATTGACCCATATTTTTTGTTACCCAATCCCTCAGAGCTACCTTGGAGGCAGTTAAATAGCAGTATCAGCTACTAATATCATTTTATTGTCTATTTTGTATTATTTATAATAGCTATAATCAAAACACCTTGTTGTTTTGTGGATCAGTATTTTAACTTTTCCAGAATATTGCCAATTGATTGTAATAACCGTTATTATAGTTCTTTTACATTTAGTCCGGGATCTAATAATACTTAGAATTAGAAAAAATATTTTGTCTTTTTTTTTCAGGTCCGCATTCCATTTAATGTTTCATTTCCATTGAAAGGCAAGGATCTTGTTGTTGACATAAGCAAAAAGGTAAGTAAGGATATGTAACTAAATTTGTGATAGTAAAAAACTATTTCAAATTTTAAAATGTAACCAAGTTTCCTTGTACAGTATGAACTACTCTTAGCCAGGGATTATTCCACAGCCCCAAGCCAAAGCTTTGAAATACACTTAGGAATTCAAAGAAGCATGGGATGCAAAAACATTTCTGCTTAGTCTCATTTTTAAAACTTTTTGAAATTAAACACCCTTACTTAGATATTTTACTGTTGAGAAAATATATGAAAATTTTAAAGGTGCCAATCCTTACCCTTACTGGTAGATATAGATATTTAGCTTCTAATTTGAATATGTAATATTGATTGTTTCCCTTCCCCCTGTGTAGCGCATCAAGGCAGGTCTCAAGGGCCACCCTCCAGTGCTAGATGGTGAGTTGCCCAAACAAGTCAAGATGGAGGAGTGCACCTGGTGCATCGAGGATAAGAAGTTACTGCTGATCAACTTGGAAAAGGTATGCAAAGTTCTGGTACTTCTATTATCGGGGTATCTATGAAATATGTGTTTTGAGTATTGGGTAGATGAAACTCTGCAATCCTACAAATGTGTAAAAGAATAAATACTATTGTGAGAAGATTTTAATTTTCGCTTTTATGTGTCATTCACGTTGTAGTATGACCTTTTTCCAAATATTTTTCTTCTTTTCTTCCTTTATATCAACCAATAGTGCATCTCAGAGATCTCAATTATAAAACTTTCTGAACATTCAAACTTTCAAAATCAATAAAACCATACTATTTCATTGATGATACACATAATTTTTTCTATTGTCAAATTTTCAAGATTATTCAAATTTGACATACCTAGGAAAAAGTATATGAAATGTATTAATGTATTTTCACACTGAAAAAACACACATTGTGAAATGTAAAATAATGAAAATAAGTGCCAGGAAAAGCCGGAGAATGCGTTTCAGAACACTTAAACCCCTCTGACCCTTAGGCAGGCCCAGGGACTTAGCCAGGACCTTTCCTACCTGTCTTTTGGACAGGCCATTTCCTGAAAAGCTCCTGTTTGGACAGGCAAAAATATCTATGAAGAATATTCAATTTTGACTTTCTTTACCAACAAATCATCTTCTAGGACATAACTGAAGTGTAAATTGCCCTTTTCGACACAGACTATTATATGTAGTGAGTATAAGGAATTGAGGTAGATTAGTATCTAAATCTGGACGGGCAGAAATTTTTTAATTGCTGTTTTTGACAGGCATTTTTGAAATCCTGGGTAAGACCCTGGGCGGGCCCTAAGAGCATGTAGATGAAATCTTCAACTATAATGTTGATTAACCAATGCACTTTATTAACTGTTAGATTTATTTCTTCTAAGGTCAACAAAATGGAGTGGTGGAGTCAGATTGTGACGACTGACCCAGAGATCAACACTAAGAAGGTCCACCCAGAGAACTCCAAGGTAGGTCGAATGCTACCCGCGAAACAGATCCATTCAAAACAATGTTAACCCATTAACACCCAGAGCGGCCTAAAGAGGCCTGGCAAATTTGGAAATATTTTACTTACAGAAGTATTTTCTTGAAAACAATCAAAGGAGGAATGTAGATCAGAAGGTAAACTCTCCTTCAAATATTTTATGAAATTTTGCTTTCTTCACAAGTTATTTTCAAAAGTATGAAACTCTGAGTGTCAATGGGTTAAAAAGGTGAATTAGTGAGAATGGATATTTTTGTTGACATATTTCATGGTGAGTGATTTGCATTCAGTTCTCATTTAGTAGTAAGTTTTCACAATACTCCTGACAACCAATTAACTGCAAGTTGTTGCATATTTATTGCGCTTGCAGTGTCCTCGAGCCTCTAAGATGTAAGTCTTAGTAACATAACATTCAATCGTTTGACTTGTATGTTTGAAAGAAATTGATTGGGAATTATTCTTTATGTATTCTTAACCCTTCCAATGCTTCAGGCTACTTTCGTCCAAAGGTCAAGGATGCAAAGATTTTTGAAAAACATCTGAACTCTTTCATGTTGGCATTCATTGGTTAGCTCTCGCTGAGTACTCTCAGATTAGTGCCAGGGTTTCAGCCATTTTTCAGTTTTTTGCATTATTTTGTTTAGGCCAAATTTGCCACCAGCATCATGAGTTAAAATAATTATAATGATCTTTGTTTTACAGCTTTCAGACCTAGATGGAGAGACAAGGTCTATGGTTGAAAAGATGATGTATGATCAACGGCAGAAGGAAATGGGAAAACCAACATCAGACGAGCAGAAAAAACAAGACGTTTTAAACAAGTAAGTGGCAAATTGATGTGGGTATTTATTTACTGTTATAAAATCATAAATAAGCCAACATTATCATGTCAAACTCTTGCTTTTACTGCTTAGGCTTCTACCATTTGATATCCCGGGGGTGGGGGGGGGGGGGGGGGGGGGGAATGTACACCTTGGAAAAAAAAATAACGCGTTCCTAAAATTGGAGAAATAAATAATCTGTCTCTGTATATTTGAATAATAATAAAGATGTCCCTGGATAATAAAGAAATACATAATCTGTCTAGGACTAATTCTCATTTCAAGTGCCAGGAATTGGCTTTGATAAAATGCATTTCAGGGTGTCTAGACCCCAAGAGCTTCTGGGGGCCTTGAGTTGCCCCTGGACCCCAACAGCTAAAAGCTTCACGCTCACATACCACACATCTCAAAAACATTCAGCAGAGATAAAAATTCTGGCTAAGCCCCTGTTTGAGGTTGTCCCTTTTAAACTGACTTCTGCTTATTTTGTAAAGATTTAATTACTCCTGCAAATCACCATGCTCGGCTATGTGTGAAGACAAATTAAATTCAACACATATTTATTGAAAGATGCCATCCAAACCAAGATCAAAGAGTTGAAATTATAACGGTATTTTATAAAATAGTAAAAAGGCGAATATGACTGGAGAACTTGAAAAAAGACAAATGAAACATGAATAGCAGCTAAAAAATATCCACTTCTGTAGAATGTATTTAAAAGGTAGTACATTACAAAAAAATACTATCATCAAAAACTTAATATTTTTCAATTTTTTCCTCGCCTCCGTAAATTGAAAAAAAGAATCTGTCTCAGAAAAGTTTGAAAAAAAATCTGTCTTTGATAAATGTACAAACCCAGCTGCTTCCTTTTTCATCATCAGTTATACACTATTTGAAATTTACCTTCTTTTATCCTAAATTTACATCAATTTCTGTGTTTCTATTTTGCAGATTCATGACGCAGCATCCAGAGATGGATTTCTCAAAGTGTAAATTTTCCTGAAAACTTCAAGGAAGATTAATGAAAAGATTTATGAATTATTCAGTGATACATGCTGTGCCTCCAGGTTAATTATCTCGTTAATCCAGCTCAGCATCCCACCTATGTTCTACTCCTTCAGGTGTCTGAATACACCATTAGCATACTCACTGTCCAGTCGGCCCCATTGTTTACAGGAAATACATACAGCTGGCCAAGTATTTGTGTATGGGGCAGACCACCAGATGCCAGGGGCTGACTGCACATTTGAATAAAATTTTCTGAAATGTTAACTAAATGTTTGACTTTACTTTAACAAAAGGAAACGTAAGTCAACAATGACAACAGTACAATAGCAATCAAGTAAGTTTTTGTGCAGTCAGCCCCAGGGGTATGACTGGATTATATTGGCTGACACTGAGGCAGCACTTACCTTACCATCAACAAAATTTTTAAATGGTGGGCTCGCACAGTTCATAACACAAATAGAAAGCCATAGCTAGACCACACGGTTACTCAGATTCATGCTAAGAGGCCTCTTGTGCTTCAACCCACATTGGAAAAGATTTAAAATATATTATCAAGTTATGTTTATTGATAAAAAGGCACAACTTTCACTTACATAATTTTTTATATTACTTTATAGTATCGTTTGAATCCTTATGGAAATGTGTCAATTGTCATTCCACCTGGAGGCTCTGGACAGGAAAGTGTTAGTTGCAATTGTGTGCAATTATGTCAAGTTGCTCCTTTTCAAATCTTAACTGCATTCCAAGTATGTGTATGATATTATGTAAGCAGGACTAAAATATATAGTTGTTGAAATATATGTGAGACTGCACCACGGCATGATTTATCTAGTCTGTATTTGACTGAACAGTTTGAACTAGTATAACACCATGAGCATTGATTTTAATGTTTTTTCTTTTTTTAAACTAATTAACTATCCTCCAATCAAAGATGGCTATAGGAATGATGATCTGTTCAGAAAGAGCATTTGGATGATATGAGTTCCAATCTGCAATTTAACATTTATGATTTAAATCAACTTTAAATGAAGCTGATTGGTATACGTGTATGGTGCACTTTGGTTTTAATAAACCTGCAGTGTGATTCAAGTCCTTGTGTGTTATGTCTCATTGAAGCCCCATTTCCTTCTGAAGAACTGCATGTCAGGGCGATCCTCTACCTTCTTGTTCAAAGCATGGAGGCCGAACCTTAAGCCCATCTCAAAGTTGCCCACATATCTCGGATCTGCAGGGTCAGTCTCTGGCTGCCATCTAGTGGGAGAAATAGTAATTACAATAAGAGTGATCTGTACAAATGTTGGAATTAGTCATTCTCCAAGCTAATAAATACAACTGAACTGTCCATCTTTTGTGAAAAATGAAGGTGGGTTGGTGTAAAAACTCCATATATTTAAGTAATGTTGAGATTTGATTTTAAAGTCATTCTTCTCTTTACACAATTGTATTGCAGAAAGAACCTAGATTCATAACGATGATTGTGTACTGATGTTATTTTCATACAGATTTAACATAGAGGTGATTGATTGTCAACTATTTTTTACCATCACAGTAAGTCAGGTTATTATCTCCTCAGTACTGCACACACAATATCTTGTTTTCTGCCTCAAGAGAACCGGAAACAAATCGTAAGTAACAAAAAAAAGACAGTTAATGACCGATAAACACTGCCTATTTTCTTGTAGCATCTCAACATATCACTAAAACATATCTTGCATAGGTAAAAAGAAACAATTTTGAACTAACCATACTTTAAAATTGCAACTGATTTTGGTGTGATGGGTGGGGATGTAGGAGTAAAGATTTTATAATAATGACTAATTTTGTTCTCATAGTGGTAACTTAAGTTTTGTTCTGAGTGTGTGGCTAGTTGTTGTGAGGGTATACCTTGTGTCACAGCTCACACGAGCAAACCTAGTCGTATTCACAGTAGACATATGGACAGTTCTTCAAAAAAAGAAAGAAGATGTCTATTATTCAAAGCATAAAATGATATGTAATAGGCAAATGATAATAAAACTGATATGACAGTACATTATAAGAGGTACTTTGAATGTAATTAGCTGACACAAAAATAACAATGTGATCCCACCATTTAACCTGTAGAGATGCTATAATCAATTTCCAAAACCCTTCTATTTTCCTTCATTGAGAATTGTCTAATAAAAATTATGATTTTAACTTAAAAAAATACATTAAGCTTCAAAAGGAGAAAAAAGCCACTGATATACTTATTATTTTGTCATTATCATTTGTTAAGCCATGTTATTATACCTCACATGAGGATACTCTTATCCTATTGGATGAGAGCCATGTGTCAAGACTGTTAGCAACCTGTATCTCTGTAGGTTCCTTGACAGCGGTCACCATTCAACGTATTAGCACCCGCTGTCAAGGAGACGATGCATTAGCACCCGTTTTCAAGGTGCCGTTTCATGATTCCCTATATTGTTGAGGACGTGATGCTTTCAAGATCCCCACGCGTGGCGAAATGTGACAAGGCCTGAGCAGAATGCCACCTTCAACAATTGAATTATGTCAGTGTTGAGAACAACGATAACAAAAAAAACGAGTGTCTTTATTTAGACAAAAAAATAAAATCTCAACCCAGTTGAGATCATACGTGGTTCGGTATGATAAAACAAATAGGATATCCCAGCATAGTTAGCACGGTAAACCTGCTGCTTCGATTTTGCACTGCCCAAGTGAGTTTGTAAGTTTCAACTTGTCATGGACTTTAGGTGCCGGGGGGTGAGGGGGGTTGTTCGGTATAATAAAACAAATATGACATCCCTGTGGGTTTGCCAACATGATAGTCTACCCCTCGTGAGGTATTGTCACCCTCGGGCTATGCCCTCGGGTGACAATGCTCACTCGGGGTAGACAATCATGTTGGCAAACCCACAGGGATGTCATATTTGTATATTAGTATCAGTATGAAGTTTTTCAGGATTGAATTTCGGAGATTCCATGCACAAATATAATTATCAAATAGGGTAGATATTTACCTCATTCCAAAAATCATAACATCACCGGCTTTAAAGTCTGCAGTCTTCCACTGACCGCCAAACTGACTGATTTCTAAGGGATCATGCGTAAACCAACCTGTGTCTGTAAACATTAACAAGAAAATCCTATAAATCCAATACCATCCTATCAAAAATCAAACTGATTGATATTCCATTCCATAAATTTTTATCAAATTCATGGTTAATTTTATCAAATATATGATAATCATGTTTGTAATAGCTTAAAATCACGTGGCTTCTGGGATGGCTATTCACATTGCTTATTTAGCAGTTAATTTTATGGAAAGTTTGGCAATCATAATTTAAAGGAACTATCGTCTATTCAATTGATTTTGATATCATTTCAAAAGCAAAAATACCTCTAAGTATATTATTGTCTGAAAGAAACGTATTTTTGATATTGTGGAAAAATGCAATGATATTCAATCAATGCCATTATCCACTATTATTATTCATCAGAGATTGTTATTCATCTACCATTTCTTTTCAGATATATTATTTGTTTAGCTTATAAAATTTGATATTCTAGATCCCTTTAGGAATTTAGATTGATCTTACAGGGAAACTCAAATTAGAATAGGCAAAGATGAATTACCAAATTCAAAAATTCACACCTGCAAGATTTTCCTTTTCTATGTCTAGGCTGCCATAGGTTTCTTGGAAGTACTTGAATCTATGAGATAGAAAGAACATGTTTCACAATTTGGAGAATGTCAAACAATATACATACTAAGAGCAGGAGCCTAGTTATTGATTAAGATTGAATTAATATTGATGTTAACTATTTCTAATATTGAAAAAAAACTAGTGTTCTCAATCCAATTTTATCTCATTCCATTGGAAATAGACAATATCCAACATTAAACAAATGCAAAAGAGTGAACTTAGATGTGCTATAGACCCTGAGAGTAGTAGACAGGGAGTGGGCACTGTGCATGCATCATCAAATTTCGCTGCCTCGGCAACCTATCTGACCTAGATAGGATGACAGTCTGTATACCCAGCCAGTCAGTCTCTCTGCTGCTTGCTTACTGCACAAATCACGTGACCAATACCTCCCCAGGCTACATTGCGTAACCCGAGGCGCACATACCCTAGGTACTAGCATGCTGTGCCTATTGGGTTGCGGATCAAGGGGATGTATTTCTCTGTATAGACCTAAGGTTTTGAAACATACACTTTATTGAGCTTCAGAAGCATATTTGCAACACCTTAATGATATCTTAATGTTTTATCTCAATCAGCATTGTCCAGCGCTGAATCAGTATCCACGTATATGTTAATTTAGGTTCATTCCACTGGAAATCTCAAATAAAAGGTCTGACTGAAAAAGGATGTCAAGTAACCTAAAGGTGATTTGAGTAATTTGTTTTGATACTTAAAAATGTATGAATTATAACATTGTATCTTGATATTTATCTGGTACTTTCCTGTTGTGCCTCTCACTTACCCAGGTAGCCTATGGGATCCCTCACACATGGCCAGGACTCCCATCTCTATGGGGACATCCCCCATGGGGGTCCACAGGGTCAGTAGGTGCTGTGAGCCACGAGACATGTAGACATTATCCACGTGGGCACCAGTGTAACCCTCATGGTGAACTGCCCTGCAAAATGGAATAGCAGTAGACATGAAATAACGTGTTTGCAGTCTTGTTCCAACATTAGTTTTCACAAGAACCTATATATTTATTACCTGGCAGGCCTATTCATTTTGTGAAACATTTCAATTTTCTGCTAAATGTGCAACCTGTGCAGCCATTAAGCACTCCAAGGTAATGTCAAGTACAACGTCTCCATATGCCAACCATGTCACCTTTTTTCAACAAACCACACAGCCAAATCAGCGAACTTCTGGTAACTAGTACATCATTAGACCAAACAAGACACTCATACCCATACAATCAACATATGTAATTCTAGTTCAAATTAATTTTGGAATGTGGGTGTGTGTTTATACATATTTATATATATATATATATATATATATATATATATATATATATATATATATATATATATATATATATATATATATATATATATATATATATATATATATATATATATATATACATATATATATATATATATATATATATATATATATATATATACATATATATTGACTACCTTAACCACTTGAAGTCAAATGTTTTTGACTTTGTCCCCAGGAAGCGCTCGAAAAATTTGTAAGCTGAAAAAGAAAGGGTTTGGTGATAAAACAGTGTTTCTCGTTTATACCTTCAATGTGGAAATATAGCAGGTATCTGGTAACGCTCTAGAGGTGATGACGAGTTGAGCATATTATGCAAACTTACCAAACTTAGAAACACAAAAGCTCTATTAAACTTAAATGCTTCTTTTGTTAATACGGCGGTTCCAAGATGTCTGTTAATATGGTTCATTAGTCTTGAAGGGTGTTTCTATAACTGAGAGGAACATCTACCTCATTGGTTATTCACAAAACTATTCAATTAAGAAATGAGAATTTCTAGCAATGCAATGAACATGTTTAAATATGAAGGGGGTTATTTTAAACCCTTGAATAAACCCACTTTGTATCCATAACTGATTAGATAGAAACTTTATTATAAAGTTTTTTTTCAAAGAACCCAGTCCACGTGTTCACATTCATACACATGTACTTACGCCTTGGTCCTTCAATGACTCTGCGCACCGCTTCATGCTGGGTGATAGGATTCCTCCCCTGGAAAGCACGCACACAACATGTATACACCTACATCATCTAATGGGTTTAAGTAAACTGTGGAAACACCGATTATGATACTTGCTAAATATGATGGTGATGGTGTTAATGATCCTGGTCATGATGATGATAGTAATGGTGATAATAATAACAATAATGACTAATACTGCTACTTCTACTGCTACTGCTGCTACTACCACCACCACCACCACCACCACTACTACTAGAGATGATAATAATGATAATAATAATAATAATGATAATAATAATAATAATAATAATAGTAATAATGTCAAAATATCTCGGATTTTGACAATTTGGTGACAATGGAGTTTGACCTGTTACTACTACCGTGTTTCAGCTATCACAAAAAGAATATATCCATGTCTATGTATAAATGAAATATAAGTTTACCTCCATAAAGGGAATACATCCACGTCCACACCTTTCATCTAGAACACCCTCCTGCCAGGGGTGGTTCTCGTTCAGCTTGCCGTCCCCGCTCTCCTGCACATACTTGAGCACGGCCAGGCGAGCCTGCAGCACCTCCTCGCGGTCGTGGAACCCGCGCAGAAACAGATACCTAGTGGCAGGTCAGAAGATGAATAAAACCACGTGTTACTGACATAAACATCTTAACTTGAAACTGTGGTGGGATTGATATTGCACGTTGATTACCGTGGTTTTATCTGCCATTTAGGCTAGATTGTATGGTCAATAGCAGAGATAGCCGGAGTAGCAGTGGATGACCATCCCCAAGTCACTGCTAACTTGCCTACATGTATCAAAACCAACGTCAGACCTTGTGCAAAGGTGAGATAGGGATCACGGACCGTGCAAATCAGTAGACCACTGGATGGACCCATGGTCTATAAAATTGTCTCATGTGTAAAAAACAACAACACGTAATTATAACTTCAACCTAGACCCTCGCCAATACCATGATATTTCAAAAACTCCCGGGGGGGGGGGGGGGGCACTTGAGTATTTAGGGGGGCGCATACGTTCGTTATCAAAATTAAAAAGTACCCCTAAAGCACTGATTTCTGGCCAAAAAAGCACCCTTATTTTAATAAAAACGCTGACTTTTTCCACTAAATAAACACCCCTTCTTTTATCAAAACACTGACATTGGATGAACGGGAACACGTATTTTAACTTTAGATTTTATAATCCTCTGCGTGTCTAGCGGCAATAAGTGGCGGCAGCAAACTCGGCAGCCCAGATACTTCGGGATTCACTCGGCGTCAGAGCCGCGTATATTTCGTGGATTGTAAGGGGATTTTGACCCCCATACTTCGTACCTGGGTACAAAAAAGTACCCTTGTTTTACAAAATCGCGGACATGCGGAGGTCTTCAAAAAAGACCCCTTCTTCCGCGAAATACGTAACTAAGGTGCGGCCCCCCTCTGTACCTGAGTGCCCCCCGGGCAAAAACTATACCCCATCGAGATCCTGTGTAATGGATACTGCCGGGGACACTCTATTCCATGTGTATAATGTGACCCTTGTTATGCCAAGAAAATCAAAATATTTTACCGTACTATAACCCCTAATATTACTTACTTATACTGTAAATTCAGAAAAGATTGCGTTAATCTTTTTTGCGTTTGGCCTCGGGCGCAAAATTTAAATTCGCAAGGTTTAGTACTGCCACTTTAAGTGTATAGCTGGCACTCCATGTTGTGGCCAATTCCCAAAGTTAAAAAAAACAAACATCGATTTTCTGTGAATTCGCAAACTTTGCTCTGCACAATCTTTTGTGAATCTACAGTACTATTACCCCTTAATATTACAATATTAATATCACTATTAATATTGATAGTATTATATTATTGTAATATTAATTTTTACTTATAATTATTACCCCTTATCTTGGAACTCCTGGCGCAGTGCGTCGATGTCATCTAGGAGATGGTTGCTGTCACTTAGCGGCTGTAATTGTTTAGATGGGAACTTCAATTCTCTTGTGCCTAGTTTAACTACACGAACTCCATCGGTCGCCATGATCTGCAAAAACCATTACTAACAGGTAAGGCTTAACATTCAAACTGAACTTGATAACACAGCCTACTGCACCTTTTTATTCTCTTCATTACTATCCAAGAGCCTGTAGGGAATGAATGATTGTTATACATGACCCAGTCTATATTCCTTTCCGCAGTTGCATCGTAAAGTAATAACTAATAAAAATTAAAATTGATAATTTCCCTTTGGCATCATTGGACTTTTGGTCATTTTGGATATTATGGGACTATTTTGCATCATGATGCTTCTTTATTTTCATAACTTTATTTTCATAACTGTGGTACAAACTACAATGACTACAGTGAAGCTGTGGTGTACGTGATATCCCTCTACTAGGCTTCGCCTCGTAACATCTCGCATATATCACGTAAACCTGGTGCCCATCTATCACGTACGTACGTAAGATAAGATAAACAGGTAAGAACATTTTATTAAGGTCTCACCTAAAAATGATTCATAGATGCATTTCATAGTGAAACAGTAACTGAATAATGCACACATGCCATGATAAAGGCAGGCCTGGGCAGGCAGTGTCTGCTAGATATGTCCCAAGGGCCAAGGTCTAGCCTGGACAGGCAGTGTCTGCTAGATATGTCCCAAGGGCCAAGGTCTAGCCTGGACTGGCAGTGTCTGCTAGATATGTCCCAAGGGCCAAGGTCTAGCCTGGACAGGCAGTGTCTGCTAGATATGTCCCAAGGGCCAAGGTCTAGCCTGGACTGGCAGTGTCTGCTAGATATGTCCCAAGGGCCAAGGTCTAGCCTGGACAGGCAGTGTCTGCTAGGCATGTCCCAAGGGCCAAGGTCTAGCCTGGACAGGCAGTGTCTGCTAGATATGTCCCAAGGGCCAAGGTCTGGCCTGGACTGGCAGTGTATGCTAGATATGTCCCAAGGGCCAAGGTCTAGCCTGGACTGGCAGTGTATGCTAAATATGTCCCAAGGGCCAAGGTCTAGCCTGGACAGGCAGTGTCTGCTAGACATGCCCCAAGGGCCAAGGTCTGGCCTGGACTGGCAATGCCTGCTAGACATGTCCCAAGGGCCAAGGTCTAGCCTGGACAGGCAGTGTCTGCTAGATATGTCCCAAGGGCCAAGGTCTAGCCTGGACTGGCAGTGTATGCTAGATATGTCCCAAGGGCCAAGGTCTAGCCTGGACTGGCAGTGTATGCTAAATATGTCCCAAGGGCCAAGGTCTAGCCTGGACAGGCAGTGTATGCTAGACATGTCCCAAGGGCCAAGGTCTAGCCTGGACTGGCAGTGTCTGCTAGACAAGGGCCAAGGTCCCAAGGGCCAAGGTCTAGCCTGGACTGGCAGTGTCTGCTAGACATGCCCCAAGGGCCAAGGTCTAGCCTGGACTGGCAGTGCCTGCTAGGCATGTCCCAATGGCCAAGGTCTAGCCTGGACTGGCAGTGTCTGCTAGACATGCCCCAAGGGCCAATGTCTAGCCTGGACTGGCAGTGTCTGCTAGGCATGTCCCAAGGGCCAAGGTTTAGCCTGGACTGACAGTGTCTGCTAGACATGTCCCAAGGGCCAAGGTCTGGCCTGGACTGGCAGTGTCTGCTAGATATGTCCCAAGGGCCAAGGTCTGGCCTGGACTGGCAATGCCTGCTAGACATGTCCCAAGGGCCAAGGTCTGGCCTGGACTGGCAGTGTCTGCTAGATATGTCCCAAGGGCCAAGGTCTAGCCTGGACAGGCAGTGTCTGCTAGACATGTCCCAATGGCCAAGGTCTAGCCTGGACTGGCAGTGTCTGCTAGACATGCCCCAAGGGCCAAGGTCTAGCCTGGACTGGCAGTGCCTGCTAGGCATGTCCCAATGGCCAAGGTCTAGCCTGGACTGGCAGTGTATGTTAGACATGTCCCAAGGGCCAAGGTCTAGCCTGGACAGGCAGTGTCTGCTAGATATGTCCCAAGGGCCAAGGTCTAGCCTGGACAGGTAGTGTCTACTAGATATGTCCCAAGGGCCAAGGTTTAGCCTGGACTGGCAATGCCTGCTAGACATGTCCCAAGGGCCAAGGTCTGGCCTGGACTGGCAGTGTCTGCTAGACATGCCCCAAGGGCCAAGGTCTGGCCTGGACTGGCAGTGTCTGCTAGACATGTCCCAAGGGCCAATGTCTAGCCTGGACTGGCAGTGTCTGCTAGACATGTCCCAAGGGCCAATGTCTAGCCTGGACTGGCAGTGTCTGCTAGACATGTCCCAATGGCCACGGTCTGGCCTGGACTGGCAATGCCTGCTAGACATGTCCCAAGGGCCAAGGTCTGGCCTGGACAGGCAGTGTCTGCTAGGCATGTCCCAAGGGCCACGTTCTGGCCTGGACTGGCAATGCCTGCTAGACATGTCCCAAGGGCCAAGGTCTGGCCTGGACAGGCAGTGTCTGCTAGACATGTCCCAAGGGCCAAGGTCTGGCCTGGACAGGCAGTGTCTGCTAGACATGTCCCAATGGCCACGTTCTGGCCTGGACTGGCAATGCCTGCTAGACATGTCCCAAGGGCCACGGTCTGGCCTGGACAGGCAGTGTCTGCTAGATATGTCCCAAGGGCCAAGGTCTAGCCTGGACAGGCAGTGTCTGCTAGGCATGTCCCAAGGGCCACGTTCTGGCCTGGACTGGCAATGCCTGCTAGACATGTCCCAAGGGCCAAGGTCTGGCCTGGACAGGCAGTGTCTGCTAGACATGTCCCAATGGCCACGTTCTGGCCTGGACTGGCAGTGTCTGCTAGACATGTCCCAATGGCCACGGTCTGGCCTGGACAGGCAGTGTCTGCTAGACATGTCCCAAGGGCCAAGGTCTGGCCTGGACTGGCAGTGTCTGCTAGATATGTCCCAAGGGCCACGGTCTGGCCTGGACAGGCAGTGTCTGCTAGACATGTCCCAATGGCCACGTTCTGGCCTGGACTGGCAATGCCTGCTAGACATGTCCCAAGGGCCACGGTCTGGCCTGGACAGGCAGTGTCTGCTAGACATGTCCCAAGGGCCAAGGTCTGGCCTGGACAGGCAGTGTCTGCTAGATATGTCCCAAGGGCCACGGTCTGGCCTGGACTGGCAATGCCTGCTAGACATGTCCCAAGGGCCACGGTCTGGCCTGGACAGGCAGTGTCTGCTAGACATGTCCCAAGGGCCAAGGTCTAGCCTGGACAGGCAGTGTCTGCTAGATATGTCCCAAGGGCCACGGTCTGGCCTGGACTGGCAATGCCTGCTAGACATGTCCCAAGGGCCAAGGTCTGGCCTGGACAGGCAGTGTCTGCTAGATATGTCCCAAGGGCCAAGGTCTAGCCTGGACTGGCAATGCCTGCTAGACATGTCCCAAGGGCCAAGGTCTAGCCTGGACTGACAGTGTCTGCTAGACATGCCCCAAGGGCCAAGGTCTGGCCTGGACTGGCAGTGTCTGCTAGACATGTCCCAAGGGCCAATGTCTAGCCTGGACTGGCAGTGTCTGCTAGACATGTCCCAAGGGCCACGGTCTGGCCTGGACTGGCAATGCCTGCTAGACATGCCCCAAGGGCCACGGTCTGGCCTGGACTGACAATGCCTGCTAGACATGTCCCAAGGGCCACGGTCTGGCCTGGACTGGCAATGCCTGCTAGACATGTCCCAAGGGCCACGGTCTGGCCTGGACAGGCAGTGTCTGCTAGATATGTCCCAAGGGCCAATGTCTAGCCTGGACTGGCAGTGTCTGCTAGACATGTCCCAAGGGCCACGGTCTGGCCTGGACTGGCAATGCCTGCTAGACATGCCCCAAGGGCCACGGTCTGGCCTGGACTGACAATGCCTGCTAGACATGTCCCAAGGGCCACGGTCTGGCCTGGACTGGCAATGCCTGCTAGACATGTCCCAAGGGCCACGGTCTGGCCTGGACAGGCAGTGTCTGCTAGATATGTCCCAAGGGCCAATGTCTAGCCTGGACTGGCAGTGTCTGCTAGACATGTCCCAATGGCCAAGGTCTAGCCTGGACTGGCAGTGTCTGCTAGATATGTCCCAAGGGCCAAGGTCTAGCCTGGACAGGCAGTGTCTGCTAGGCATGTCCCAAGGGCCAAGGTCTAGCCTGGACAGGCAATGCCTGCTAGACATGCCCCAAGGGCCACGGTCTGGCCTGGACAGGCAGTGTCTGCTAGACATGTCCCAAGGGCCAAGGTCTGGCCTGGACTGGCAATGCCTGCTAGACATGTCCCAAGGGCCACGGTCTGGCCTGGCTTGTTGAGTACGCCCCCTCGACATAACCACACAAAAAACCATAATTGTAAAGACAGCTAAATTGCAACTCCCTATCAAATGACAGAAAACCCACTTACCTACCATTACCAGCTTAATTACTTATAACATTCGAGTCACAACGCTGTGTGCACATTCATGGTGGATGTCTTACTCCACTACAGTACATAAGTTGACCCCATTTAGCCCTCTATATCCACATATAACCAGGTCATCCGATATGCCGTGTATATTTCTCCTTCTGATTGATTATTGGTGCTGTAAGTGCACGCTGCTGTCTCATTGCTTTGTTTTACCTACGTGCGGAAATTATTTCATGGTTGCGGTGACTTAATTTGTAATTGGGTTTCCATCATTTTAATCAGCATATTAGTCATATCGCAACCAGACAGACATCCGAACTCAGTCGACTTCCCCTTCTCTTTACCCCCGGGGGGGGGGGGGGGGGGGGCACTCAGGTACAGAGGGGGGCCGCACCTGCGTTACGTATTTGGCGGAAGAAGTGGTCATTTTTTAAGACCTCCGCATGTCCGCGATTTTGTAAAAGAAGGGTACTTTTTTGTACCCAGGTACGAAGTATGGGGGTCAAAATCCCCTTACAATCCACGAAACATCCGCGGCTCTGACGCCGAGTGACTCCCGAAGTGACTGGGCTTCCGAGTTTTCTGCCGCCACTTGCTGCCGCTAAACACGCAGAGGATGATAAAATCTTAAGTTAAAATACGTGTTCCCGTTCATCCGATGTCAGTGTTTTGATAAAAGAAGGGTTGTTTATTTAGAGGAAAAAATCAGCGTTTTATTAAGATAAGGGTGCTTTTTTGGCAGAAATCAGTACTTTAGGGGTATTTTTTAATTTTGATAACGAACGTATGCGCCCCCCTTAATACCCAAGTGCCCCCCCCCCCTCGGGCTCTTTACGAACAATTCGAATGGGTCATCTAATCTCAGTGGACCAACGCACGTTTATATAGCAACCATGCGAACCTGCTGTCGAGGGACCAAGTATATACTGGCAGAAAAAATCAGTGGATTATTGGAATAGTAAATGGTCTACCATTAAGTGTTACGTCACATGGTAGAGTAGACCATACATATATCAAAAGCACATTTTCAACTTTAAGATCCCATAACTTTTGGAGAAAGTGAAAGTTGAAATAAAAATGTGATAACCTCCCCGGATACATTCTTAGCTACAGCTATGCAATATTGCAAACAAATCACTTAACAATTGATACCCAAAATGATTCTTTGAAGCGACACTATTTTTGATGAAATTCGATTTATAGAAAAGGGCCAAAAACCTTTTATGCTTGCATGCAAACCTATGGGAGCTTCTCCAATAGTGTATCTATTACTTTGCAATGGCCTGCATGTAGACATTCACAGTTCATCTGACCATAAAGAAAAGTATGTAGCCTTTATCATATCTGAAAATCTCAAAATAACGCTTTTTCACACATTAAGCAACACTTGCCTCCAATGATTTTTTTACTGGAGAAACGGTTTAAACTTAAAGATACATGAGCGTCTATGCCTTTAGTATTAACTGCATGAGGCGCGATGGATTGATTGGTAACGTTTGGTACTAAAAGGCTAACCACGGCGTGGCAGGTAGGCTGAGGATCATCACAAGACTCACAAGCCTCTGGTTACTTGTATCATGCAATAACAACTCATTATTTCCTTGTTAGTGTAACGTTCCTGTGAGAAATACTAAATTGCTTACCTACACCGAGGTTAAGTCCTAAAGCCAAGCATGGAGGATTAGCACACCTCTGTACCTCTCAGGTACTAATAGCTGAAATTGTCCCAGGATAAAAAGGGTCTGACAGGAGAAAAAAGTTAACAATTGCTTGAATGGACGAGGCTGTGTAAGCCTGATATTTGTCATAGTCGTCCTTGTCTTTGTCCTAACTAACGCCTTATCTTCAACCAATAGCTGCACCATATGAGCTATGCCGAGATGACCTACCTGGTTAAAACGTGGGCCACCAGATATATTCCTCACCTAAGTTCACCTATCGCCAATCAATCTTTTCTAGTCAAAAAGGGGGGTTGGCGAGCACCATCGGAAATCAATTTCTGATTGGCGGTTTTATGTAGAAAACAGTGTATAGTAAACGATTTCTTAAGTTAAAAAGTTGACAAAATGTCCCGCGATATCATTTGCGTGTATATATGTTTGTCAAAAGTTTTGAAAAATTGCAAAATATTTCGAATAGCGGTGGTCGGTTTTGTTTACCGGACCAGAACGCTTTTTTTATTTCTTGTAATCTAGCATTAAGTAGTAGCAGGTGAGTTTACCCCATGCAATTGTCATTACATTAGTCAATAGGATTGCTTGCTGATTACCAGCTGTTTAAAGGCTGGTTTCTGGTTAATGTGTGCTGAGGGCGATTTTCAAAAATGTCCCACATTTGTTATGCTAAATTAGCTCATATCCTAAATGTTGCCCAAAAGTACGTATACCAATTACATTGAAGGCGACGCAGGCTTGTGTTACTTGGATGTTGATTTGGAATATTAATGTTATCATCGAATCTAACCGGTCTACATATGCGGAAGAGGCTTTACATCGAAGGGTTATGCGACCTTTACTCAATTACCACCTTTGTGTAGTTGTTAGCCAAGATAAGATGAGAACAAGATAATGCAGACAGTAACATGATGACACAATAAACAGTCGACATGATCCACCATACTGTTTAAGGTAGCGCAGTAGCACAGTGTGTTATTTTTATGACTGTTTTGTTCTGTAATGTTTGGTCTCTAGTCGTATTCTTCTCAGTAATGGCAGAATTTTAATGCCATAAGGAAAAGTGCGTAGACTTTAACACATATAAGCATATCAAAATGACTCTGTATTCACGAATTAATCACATAAGCCAAGTTATTCAATGCAGAGTATTACATACTAGTATTAAAATATATCATCACATGAAATCAATTCGTGATACTTATGTTCAGATGTGAAGGATTTTACAGCTATACCTGGCACTAGATATATGATACCATAGCTAGACAATTAACACCAAATTATCTGTGTCATTTTAAGTGCTAAATGTTAGCAATATCGTGCCAGCATTAAGAAAAGGGGTTTCTCTTTTTTCTTTCAAGATCAGGGTGCAGACAGCACTGAAGAAACTTCTCCCCATACTCTATAGTACGGAATGCCATATGACCAATGATGCAATTTATGGAAAACACATTAAACCTCACAGAAAAACATTTGAATTACATTTAAAACAATTCAACTTAAAGAACAATTCAACATGGCAGAAACAATTTAACCTGCATTCGTTAATATCAATCGGGCAGATATAGAATAATGCATATTGAATTAGTTCTACAAGTGTAAGTTTATTCGTCTTGGCAGTCCATTCATGCCACACTTAAAGGGGGGACCAGTGGTGAAGGTGAAAGTCCTTGCCATGAAGAACGACGATTGATGCATGGCATCAATGTTTATATGTGAAGTTCAGGAATATTGAACATCAGATATTTTTTGCTTTTTTCCAGACAAGATGAACTTACTTAGTATCTTATCTTATCATTAAGTTAACTCAAAACCATACCAGTGTAAGGATGGCCTTCTGCATAATTTCATTAGTTATGAGAATGGCTGAGCATTCTGGAATTACATATGGCAGTAAGTAACGACTTTCCCCTTCCCCATTGTTTACCCCTCTAAGTGCGACATGAGTCAACTGCCAAAAACGAATCAACTTTCACCTGCAGAAATAATTAAACATGAATTCTTCTATGTCTTACATAATGGTATTGGAGAATGCATGTTGAATTGTTTTCGCCATGATGAATTGTTTTTATAGTCGAGTTGAATATTTTTTCCGTTTAAGTTGAACATTTTTTAGTATTTTTTTAATAGATTTTCAAAAGTTAAATCATTGGTGACATGGCATTAGTTATAAAAAGCTCTATTTGCACCAGTTCAAGCAGCTCCTTTTCTCTCATAGAATCCTGTGATAGTTAACTTGTACTGGTTGTGCACAGACCTCAGCGAGGTTGCTCAATGTATACCCAACTGGATGGATGGATCAGGAGTGTTTGAATGGGTATTGCAATATGACAACTATGGTCATGATGTAGAACTCATTATCTGCCATTTTTACCTCTATCTTCTTTACCAATCATCACAAAAGTGGTTCGCATGCTTATCTATGTTTCAAATCCGAACTTTGTACAAGTTTATCTAACCTTTCTAGCATCACATACGTATACACGAGTGCTAATTTTTTAGCCTACTCCAGGTTGTCAGAATACTATACCCAAATGCGTTAGAGGTTATCTTCATGATAGTGAAACATAACCAATATTGTATTTGATTTTATTTTGGACAATTCGCCTTTACAACTTGGCATCCGGTATTTAAGGGCAAACTTACATTGTTGACTCGAAGGGTTAAATGCCAATATTTAGAGGTCACCACTCAATTCATCCAATACACACTCTAATTGTCCATAGATGCAGCTACTGAGAGACCCTGTATATGTTAGATCCGCGTCGCTTCTAAAACGCGATTATACTGGCGAAAATCTTTGCATTTTATCTTAGATTAGGGCAATTGATTCCCTTTATTTATAAATACGAAATTGTTCATTATATATGTTCACTCAAAATATAGCTTTTCTTTGATTTTAAAGACCACCGCGTTTTTGGTTTCACTCTATTACACTTAACGGTCATAAACACGCGGTGCTTCTAATGACGTCACAAATTCTATTGGTAGGCCACTGATGCGCATGTGAGTTCCTGTGAAAATGTAGCTGTAGCTGGTAGACTGACATCATCCTAGCTTGTTCTGGCAGCATGTTTAAAGTCAAGGACAACGCTTAAGCTCGGAAACCTATCAAAAACAAACCGCACAGATAGTAATCGCCCACGAATTGCCTTCGCCCTTTTCCTCTTAATCGGATCAACTGATTGTCGAGGCCATCATGAGCCATCACATATTAACAGACCTAATTTCAAAAAAGGGTTTTTGCTCTTTTCTCTTTTAAATTTCAACATGCCAGCTTCAAGCATCCATGTTGGGTATCAAATGTTGAAGGATTTGCTCGGAGCACTTACAGCTGAGGGTTTAATGAGGATAAAGCAATCCCATCTGATTCTTTTCATTTTGCCCTAAACTACGTTTTTCATTTTGTGTGTCGATGGAAAAATACTGTGGGCACAATAAAACGTCAAATCGTAAGACAAGTATTCATTCTAATAGGTGTAACTCAGTTGTTCCAAACTTTCAGTGCCACTGGTGTTAATATATTTCACTCCGTTAATCATTCAATATATTTGACCTGACCTTGTTCTATTTACTCGGGATTCAAACCAACCTTTCGATCCTCTGAACTGAGTAATAACAACGGAGCGTAGTCTCAATCGCCAGAAAATACTGGAGTATGCATCTTTCGTAATTCACTTGAATAGTTTGGGTAATATATATGGTTTAAATAAATGCACATGTGGGTATTATACATGTATAGTAATCCAAGAAGAAAAGGATGTTCGCTGTTGGCAAAAGAGACTTGTTTCCTTATGAAAGAAAATAAGGTAATTTTGCAGGTGCGTGGAATGCGATAGTTCTTGTTTTGACCTTTAGGGGTAATATTGGGACGGTCAAATCCAAATGGTAGATATACGATACAAACTCTACAGGCTATAAATAGCCAGCACCTAAACATAGAAATCTGTGGAAACGACATTCAATACATTTCTCGTATGAAAAAACAATGTCTATTAAGTCGACTGCTAGCATCTGTTCAGAAACACGCGGGGAGGTTTTTACATGGCGATCTACTACTCGGGCAAGCATCCCGTGGTTTTCCGCGTACAACTAAACGTTTTATTTCACATTTATTACGATCATTCATACTATATAACCTACCCTACCTACTATTCTGTTAAGGGGTCCCTAGTACCAGAAGTATGATTACTTTTACCTTCATTGATGTGCATTTTATTTCTGTTTTAATGGAAATAATAAATTCTGGATAATGGTCCATGTGTTCAAGCATATATTCCACGGCATTCCACTGCTATTTTATGTTCTCGCTGCTATAAATGATGCTATGTTGTATATCCTTTCGACATTTATGGTCAATTGATGCAAACCGTACACCCTAAGGATAAAGCGTCTGGAGGACTTACAGTAGTGGGGTGGAATATTAATGATTGTCTGCTAGCTCTGGTTGCGAGAATCTGTGCTGCAGAGATGATGCTGTAACGAATACCATCTCACTGCAGGGATTGGAATGAGGGGCCGCCGGCTGTTTGCTCTTTAACTGTTTGCCTGGGAGGAACAATTTGCTGTGATATGGGATAAACTAGGCCAAGTAGAAAGTCAGCTTACCTGCTGACCCTGCAAGGAATCAAACATTCAACAAACAGAACACCCTGATGAGGTTAATAGTACGGAATGTATACCCTGGGGAAGTGACATTTCCTCGAGTGCTCAGATCGAGAAAGATTGCACTTTCCAGGTAGACTTTGAGGATTTCATTCATACCTAGTTGAGGAAATTATACCATTCTTTGATACATCATTTCCAGTACAACATGAAACTATCAAAATGTCTAAAAGGGCTGAGGTCAAATAAATATCCTACATTTGGACTGATTCAACTAGTTACACTAGCCTAGTGCAATTACAGATTGACAAATTGACAATCCGCAACAGTGAAATTAGGATTGAAGAAAAAATACCGAACTCACAACACACATGATTGAAGAGGGAACTATACACAAGAAAGCAAACACTCATGTTTTGACAAATACAGTTACTTAAGGAGATTAACCATGCGGACATTCAGCATAATGCATCTTTAAAGGATAATGTACGACAACATATTATACGAGCATGTATCGAACCTCAAGACGGCTAATGAACATGTATTGTGGACATTAATTATTGGAAAGTTGGGGCACCGTATGATACGTTCGACTAAGGAGGGTAATACTTACCATTTGAAGTTCATCATATCATTTGAACGCGATACTATAATTTGTTAATGGTGGGGGAAACCGGAGTACCCAGGGAAAACTATTGACTAACCTTAAATCCGACAATCTGAATCGCGCATGCCTGTGTCAATCTCGGGAACTTTGGCAGTGATCAGTGATAGCGAGTCTATACTTTGCTGCATGAAAATTCAGGAAAATATAAAAATGAGACACTGATACAACACTTCTTTTCTAAATGTTACTATATCTTAAAAATCACTCCAGATATCAAACTATATGCAGTACATGTGATGCGATTTGAGAAGTATGTCAAACACCACCAAACGGTTAGTACAAACGCCGCTCGGCTATTTTTTGCGTGGATAGGTTTATCATCGCCGTGAGGGTCACGGAAGACAGATACTATCCGTACGTAACTTTGTCTGGATGATTTGAAGAGAAGGAAGTATAGGGATTGAGTAAGTAGTTATCATTACCGGCAGGCGCGCCATCACTCATATCTAAACATAGCGCTTTCTTAACCGAAACATAAGGTTACCACTTTTTTACCATTAAAACTCATTTAGTCATACATGGAGGAAACTGGTAACACTTGGTGTCGAATGTATGCTCTGTAAATGGGATATCATTGTTGGTAGCTTAGGTAAATATATGCAAATCATGCTTGTCAAAAAGAGAAATAGTGGTTTTACACACGCATTACATATAGAAAAGTGATTTCCCTAGCTATCTGGCTGAGATATTGCTCTATTCGTATATGACCCCCTACGCGGTCATTTTTTGTTCATTTTAGACCTTAATAAAAGTGGCCTTTGCGGCTTTAAACTTTTAATATGGAAATGTGCTTATGATTTAGAATATACATTTGCAACTTTAGTAATCGTCATGTATGTCCAAACTGTGTTTATGGTTTGCAGCATTGTTCATCACTATCTCAAATTAAGGGCATTTGAAAGCGTATGGGTGATTGGAATTTAGTGAATCTATAGGACAATAAAACATTTGCTTTGCAGGGAATTAAAAAAGCACCCTTTTCCATCGGAATGACAGATTAAAATGGTGATCTATGTTACTCTTAATTTAAAGAAACAGATGCCAAAGAGAGCACTCAATTTTAAATACTAGTATTTCAGCATTAAGTAAAACGTATCACGTAAACGAAAGTTTTTTATTCATCAACCTCTCACTGGGAAAACAATCGGAAGTAGTAGACATTATAGTTAATAAATATACATACATACACTACAGTGACTAACATGGTAAATGCATGGCTTGTCACTCTAGTCTGCACATATGCGGTACGCTAAATAAGATAATTCAAATTGATGCACTACACATGACCCATCCGTCTTTGTATTCGGAAGATCCTGTTACAAAAGCCAAAAGTCAGGTGTTTTGAACAAGTTAAACTAACATAAATTCCTTGCCAACACAACTGGCCAGTTGTGGTTATTGACCATGGAGTGATTGAGAGGTCAGGGTGACCTCCTTGCTGCCAAGATACACATGTTACTCTCGAATGGTAAATAAATTTAAACAGATACTTACACCTTATGGAAACAGGTCCGTTTGCAAAATATATTCAATAAAAGATATTACACAGAAGAAAAATAACAAATAAAAAATCTTTTGGAGATGAATATCAAACAAGATAACTTCTGCCCATAATGTAAAAACGCATTGAACATTCATTTATTGAGTGTGAACAGGCTGAAAAATATGGAAAACGTAGAACGATGGCTAAAATTCGCTATTGACAACAAGACAAATATTTCCGATATTAATCAAATCCTGGTTCAATTTTCACAACGCGTGGTAATAGACAAAGCAATAGTGGCAAGGAAGGTGGTCATACACAAGACTTGTCAATCTGACAGGGTGTATAAGTTCCATGACAGTAAAGTTTTATTAAGATCTCAGATGTTGGTACCACTCCACTTCATACCTCTCCAGTATACAATAATGTGAAAAAGAATTCTTGAACACCTGGAAGAGGCCTATGTCTGTTTATATTATACGTACGTTGTATGTATATTGGAATTCTCTTAAAAGGTAAAATATACTGATGGACACTATAATGTTGATAGCACCGATTGAAAAAGGGTCCATGTCTAACTGCATAATTTTGAAGGTGCAGTTGTGAATAAAAGTAGTTTGCGAAGTTAAAAACAAAAGATACACGTGTATTGTTTTGGTTTACACAGTAGTGTTGAGCCTGATCTCTACCCCACGCCATACACCAGTGGTTGATACATGATTATCTCTACATTAAAAGCGGTGCAGAAGCATATACCATGTAACATCGCATGTCAAAACACATTACACTTTGTTTAAATATATTGCACGAATTGTTTGTAATGTATTGTTATGATATTTAGAATAATTATTATCCAATTTCTAGATGGACTAACCTTTATTGCTTCATGAGTTTATATTGTTGTGGATTTTCTTATTGCAAATACGAATCAAACTTCATTTAACCATGCAAAGAAAATCTCTGTTGAAGTAAGTCACTTTGACATTCAAAATATGAAAACAAAATGGTTTAGTTTAGTTGAAAGCCGCCCTTGATTTAGCTTTTTCACCTATGTGAAATTAGTCTGAAATTGGTTATACGATCATTATTTTTTGTTCTACATTTAGCTAGTCTTTTGACTGAGCAAACATAGTGATGTTAAGATTGTGGTTATCCTCCATATTACGTTTTATCAATAAAGTTTACTATCATTGTTAGCATGTTCGACTGGCAATAGTTGTGAAGCTTTTAGAGGAAAGTCCACCATTTCAACTGTACACAGTGCAAACATGGAGTAGAGGGGAAACATACACAATGTCAACTACATGTATATAGTAAGCTATGTATAATTCTACAACCTTGACCAATACTCCTTGTCATTCTGATCGCTGTCAGTTGCAAACTTCCTCTAGTTTAAGATGCGTCTTAATCCCTGTGAGTTACCTCTTATGCTGGTGGTGGCTAATTTGGCCAATAGAAAATGGAAGGGTTAGAAGCATTGGAAAGGTTTAGTTAGACTATATGCCAGTATATGGTTAATGTATTTGGCTCGGCTTTTCCTCTACCTTCCTGCTTTTATTTGATGATTCAGCCTACAAAAAGTGTACATTGCCTGAAAGGTCTCCTGATTAGGAATACTAGTACATTAAGGATTACAAGTACCTTCCCCTTCGGGTGTAAGATTTGGGGGTAATGAAACTGTAAAGACATCCATACATGTGTAGTGTTTTCATACGGAGTTCATGTTCAACATTTCAGGTTCCATAACTCAAACTCAAAATAAGTCGAAACTGGAAACACTAATAAATTTACCTCTGAAATAGTGTTAGCTATATCGCTGCTAAATTTCAAGCAAATCATTTATTTAATGGTACCTAAAATGGATATTTGAAGTGACCATGTCCAGTTTTAAAGAAAAGCGTCAATTTTGTTCTGCTTGTGTGCAAGCCTATGGGAACTTTAGTAATAGTTGGTCTTTTTCCTTGCTCAGTGATAGCCTAGACACAGTCGGCCTGATTGGGAGGGAAAAGTGTTGGCTTTAACCAACAATCTCAAAATGACCCTATAGTCTCAAATTAATTCAATCAGCCACCTTATGACTACCTGCTTAAAAGAGCACATATTAAACGTGTATAATTAGAAAACGTGATTTCCTGTCATTTTCTCATGATAAGACTACTCAATGCTGTCTTATTGCCTCTCACCAACCTTGAAAAAAATTCAGTTGACGATAATTTCCATGTTTGGTTTCGTCAATCTTCTATTCTGCTATGAATGCCTAGATCTTGTCTAGACAGCATTTATATGGTGGAGGAAACCAGAACCAGAATACTTAAGAATATCCACCGACTAACATCAAGTTACTTGCGATTTATCCACATCCCTCTGGCTTTTTGCTGTTAGCGAGTGTAGCCGGTGAGCAATGTATCAGACCACTGGGCAATGGAGGTAGCCCGCACGCAGCCAAGGTACCTGGTGATAATTCAAAATACTGGTGATCAAAATGCTTTTTAGTCTTCTAAGTATCCCCTCGTAAACGTCAATTGCCTGGGTCAGTCCCTTGAAACATCTTAATTGATAGAAAATAGTCATAAACGCTGGTCGTCAATCAGATAAACGCCCAGCATTGGAGAGAGTTAATTTGGTTTATACAGCTGGCTGAAGAGCCGTGCCAAATATGTGCCATGTTCAGATTACAGAGGGCAAGAGGCGCTACATACCCCACGACTTGAAGCTAGCAAACTCTCAGAAAGGCCGGGATATTTTAAGTGCCCATCTCAACTACCTGAATGTGACAATGCTTCCATGAAAAGAAACACTTTGAAAGAGCCTTTGGTCTCTTGTCGTGGAAATCCCTGGAATAAATACTCGTGACCTGCAAAAGTTGCTCAAGCATTAGGAAAGAGAATGTCTTATCAGGTGCGGACTCATCCTCTGATGAGAATGCAGATTCCAGTGATGATTGGCGCTGGATCCCGACAAACGTGTTGGCCTGGTCGCTTTATAAATATGAGACGGTCTGGAGGGCACCCTATGGCATTTCTGCAACTGAAAGACCTCTTGAAACTATTTGTGAACAGAAGGGAATTTCTTCCCATTTACGGGTTTCTATCTCGTTGCGATATACCTCTTTTTTGATAGATCAATTTTTTGCCCACCAGTAAACATAAATTAAAGAATTTATCTTTTTGTTTGTCTCCCAAAATTGTTATTTTGTGCTCCAGTCTAAAGTTATGGTAACCTATGTTATATAACCATATCTTGAAGTCAGAACAGAATATATTTGCATGATCACACCATACAAAATCATGTTCTATTGTTTCAGGTTCATCACAGAATTCGCATAATTCACTTTCTACTATTTTCATTTTACACAGCCTTGTATTTGTGCTAACCCTTGAGTGCCAAATTTCAAATTGTATGTTATATAAGTACATATTCCTCGATATCCTTTTAGTCAAGCTGATTGATTTTTTATTTTCTTCATATTCTACATCTATTCTGTCTCTGAGCATTTTTACCATTTACTCGCGATTTCCTGTAACAGTCCTCTATTATATTACCTGTTTTTCTATACATCTGTTAACATCCCTTTTGCTGAGTAAAACCAGATTTAGCATTTCTGGTGTATGGGGACCCATGTTTATAGCTAATTTCTCAGCATTTTTTATATATTTTGCAATAACTTTTTAAATTGCCATACATTCCAAGAAATCTAGAGTTGCTTTGTATTTCTTTCTATTTCTTCTTTACTTAAGATGTTCCATAAGGGCTCCAATAGGTCTGATACCATTTAAATATTTTTACTCTCTAAACTAGATATTTTTGGTATCTGTAAAATATTATCATACCATAGGCCAGCTCAAAAATTCAAAATCGAAAATAGGTATGTTTACCTGTCTAAGGTTGCACATTGACTCTGTTACTTCCTTCCAGAATTTGTTCTTTGTACATTACTTTTGTTTTTCAAAATATTTGTCTTCATATACAATCTATTTTTTAGTGATTTTCAAAGTCTGTCCAGTTGCTTTCTGTTTGTATTCTTCTTCTAATCCATGTTGTTTTGAGTGACATTGCAAACCTTTTCAGATCATTAAGTTGCAAACCCCAACGTTTGGATGGTGACTCCAATATTTCACATCTATATTTTGCAGGTTTGTCCCTCCACAGAAAATCTGTTATTATGCAGGTGAACTGGCTTAATACAGACGTGTTTTGTCCGGATTTTCGGATTTACCATTCATATTTCAAGGGCCCGGTCCCTCTCAATACATTTACATGCAAATTTCAGTGCTTATAACGGACAATTTAATCCATACCTCGCCTAAACCGGACGATTTTCGATCCTATCACATAATACGACGCGCCCAAGCCATTGCCACAGAAAGTAGAAATAATGTCCTCTCCCACAAAAACGAAGAGGACAGACAACTAGATAGACAGGGGGTGTGGTGGGAGGGTCAGGGAAAGAGGGGGGATACGGGGGTTGTAAATATATTGATTGCTTCATCTAGCTTTAAAAAATAATGTAGAATCTTATTACAGAAGTTAAGGTATTCATATAAAATAATAGGAAAAATAAAAAAAACATTTCCTAAGAATTTACATTACTAATTCAGGTTAGCGAAATAAAAACTGCTCAAATATCAAAGTAAGATATGGAACAATTGAAAAGTAAATGGGTACACTGTGGGTATCCACTACACAGTTATACATGCATTGCAATTTTTAATGAGTATGTTGAAATGTTTTCTATGATTGTCGAGAATTGGTAAAATGCTAGTAATCCGTAAGCATAGATTATGGATATTTTTTAATGAAATACCTTCCTGGTGATAACAATTTGTCCGAAAATGTATACATTGTTTCAGGAAATATGGAATATGAAGCCTCAGAGCAGTTTTAGTGAGAGGTTGTGGTCAATTATAAAATCATATCAACATTGTAAAGCCTAATCATGACACTTTCTGCATTCAGTCGGCCAGTAAGGTAGGCTGGATTTTGCATGTTAACGAAGTTAGGTATTAGCAATCGTATCAAACAAATCCTCTCACAACATGGCAAAGGTAACGCCATCGACCCAAAACATAGCGTTTAATAATTTAGCGAACCAAATATCCTCGCTAAATTCGCTAATATTCAACAGCCGCTAATATCATGTGATTTACAATAGTCATGAAACACTACCCCATGTTACCAATGTTTCATCTTTACCAGTTATTAAACATTGCCGCATGTAACCACTGGTGTTTTATCTTTTTTCGTTATGGTAACTGAGTAAGGTATCATCTTCACCAACATCCAAACAATCTCCTTGAAAACAACCACACTTGAAATGCATAGCTTTCTCTGCATCTCGATGATTGATGGCTGACTTTTTCAGCCCTGCCACCGCAGGGAATGCTGGGAAAACACTAGCTGGAAATTTGTCAATGTGAACCAGATGGAATTACATGCACGTCGATTAACTCTTAACCCGCCAGAGCATTTTGAATATATGTTGTGTGGCATATACGTTTAACCAATATCTTCCCAATGAATCCTGGTTTTCAAGCGTAAATGCCAATATTCCGCTAAAGGGGCTTCTTTGTTCCAATTACCTTTTTTTCTGGTAATACAGGTGAACTTGGATATGACGGACCACTGTACGACGGATTTTTGCATATGACGGACGATATGCTTGGTCCCAGTCCGATACATATCAAGTATTCGTCATATGTGTACGACGGATTTTGCATATGACGGACCAATTTTCCTGGTCCCATTGAGTCTGTCATATCCAAGTTCACCTGTATCCCTACAGATCACCTACCGTATTGGATTTACTCCACCATAATGAAGTTCGATACGGGTATAGATGATACGGGCATAGATGATACGGGCACATATGATACGGACATAAGTGATACGGGCACAGCCGGGTTAATTCATCAAGTTCTGTATGCTGCATGTATGTTTGGTCTGTGCAATGGAAGGCTGTGTGTATATGGTTGGGGAGGGGGCTGTGATCTAGAGGCATGGGTGGTAATAGGCGGGTAGGAGGCTAATAGATAACTGTCTTAAAGAGCAGCGCGAGCTTGAGGAATGAGGGATCCAAACGACATCCTGCAAACCGTGTCAAGTTCTCAACACTGTTTGAAAAGTAAAGCGAACTATTTACCGTGTGCATAATTTCCAGGCGGATGATGTATGCAAGCATAAAAAACACATGTCAGGAAAAGTATAGTCTGCGGCGGCTAGATCGCTCACACTGGTTAGGGGCACTTGAGTTCAAACTGACTCGCTTGCTTGCTTCCGAGACTAAGGCACGTTTCTTGCAACGTTGTATGTCCGAAAAAAAACATGACCGTGCACTATCTATACTACGGTAGACCGGGTGTCTTTAAGTAATCCCATCAGATTTACGCTCAGAGATTATTTTGTTAAGTGTTGATTGGATAGCATGAAACTTTTGAAATTATTTTAGGGATAAGCATGAGTTTGAAAAAATAAATAGGATCATTTTTGCCTGGGTTTTGATTAGCATATCCTCTTTAATTCTTGATCAAATAATGCTTTTTTGGAAAGCTATGAGCAGTATACATGTAGATGTGCCTTTTTGGTCGCTGCAGGCATGGATGATTTTCACATTTGCTGCGTTCTATCAGGATACTGGCACATCTCTTGGGTATCATTCTGACCTCACTCTCACCTTTTCTTTTTCCAGTCTACAACTTCAAAAAACGTCATCAACGTTTTGCTTTAACCCATTAACATCTGAAGAGCTCACAGAGTCTGACAACTACGGATAGAACTAATTAAGTAGTTATATACTAGTATGCAACGCTTGCAGAGGGTTAAGCGACAGTCTTCATTCAATTATTCTTTTTAAAGAATCCCCGGGAAAGAATCACGTTGCTTTCAAGGTATCTACATATGTTTTAGACCATCGCACAACTCGTATTGGAATGGATTAATAGAAATGTCAGAGAAAAATAGTATACTGTAAATCACTTATGTATAGCGGGAACAGTAAAATAGCGATAATAGCTCTCTGCCCATATGCGCTATTGTAAAATCTCCGTCCTTAATTGAACTTGTTGCTGCTGTTCCCGTTCAGCGCTATACTTAGATCACGCTATCCAGACCAGTACTGTAATTGCGCTATATAATGTTCACGCCCTGTTTAAGTGATTTACAGTACTTTGCGTGCATGGTCATTAGTAAGACTTACTTCGGGCGTCATTTTTGCAACGTAGACGTGTTCAGCTTATCACGAATGCTTTTGGTTCCTTTTCGAAGCATTTGAATGAGCTATTAACGGAAAGCAATGCCTCTAACCTCAGACTCGCGTTATCGTAATGTGTAGATTATCATTTGCTCGCTAAGACATTAACGGCCAACAACGCATGACTGTTTCGTCAATATTGACACTTTTAGTGGTGAATTATGGGATAAGATAACTTCCTGGTCAGGTAAACACGTCATTATACACAGTTGATGGAGATTTAAACCCCCAGGTGATGAGCTACTCAATAAAAAGCAGGCAAACGAGTATCTAAGGTTTCGCGATACTCTCAACCGATCACATCTATTGAGTATTGGGCATACTAAAAGAATTCATCTCAATCTACCTGACACGACTGTCAATTTTGAAACGAAATCCGTGCAAAAACAGATTTTTACTTATTATGTACCACTATCAGTATACCTGCCTTTTTAAATAGTATTCTAAGAGACAGCTTTTAACACTGAATGTTTTGGCCACAGTGATTTTCGTATTTATTGAATTTGACGATGGGACCATTTTAGAAAATAGTTATGATCATTCATCTATGTAGGAAAGGGGACCTCTTGCTTTACAGTATCTTTTAAAAGAATCGGCAAATACGGTACCGGTTACCGGTACTCCTTTGTAACATCTTTATAGAATCCTGTAAAAAGTCAAATTTTGCAAACATCAACCATCTGTATTTCGAAAACTAACACAATGTCTTCTTGCTAAGAGCTTTATTTAGTTCTTAAATATACTAGTTCTGACTTTAAACAGCACGTTCATTACTCTGCCTGGTAAATACCACAGGCGCATGCACACTCTTCATAGTACGTACCCTTACGGCCTTACCTATACTATTGTGGCCTGAAGTATGCCCATGGCTGCAGTGCCTCGCCATATGACTCAGCACCTTGCGTCCAAATGCTCGATACATGACGTTTGCATAAATGTACATTATCAAAATATAATTTACAGGCGGTCGTATGTCAAGAAAGTTTCCCTAATTTTTACCACTATGTTTTACACTAAACGTGATGTCTCATTTTTGTTGAAATATAACGAAAATAAACCAAAGCAAATGTAAACTATCTATAACGGTGTTATGGTAAATGCAAAAAGCTGCAGAATTCTTAACAAACAACTGGAGCAACGTAAAAATCAGAAAATCATTTACATACGAAAACCCTATAACAACCCCGAATTTCTTTTTTCAACATGTGCTAAGGGTTGAATGCACAGTGGGCATGAGCCTAGGGCATTGAACTGATGAGGAAAAATTGGGTCTAGATTCCCAGTGGAGACAAATCAAGATTAAACCATAGGGTTGTAGGTTCTGTGGTTAAATGATAGACATTTATGGTGTTAGATAGCATTCCAGCCGCGCTGGCCGACCCCAGTTTTGCGGCTCGTGGGAGCATTCTGTCCATAACACATATCAAACTAATACTACGTTATTTTGACATACACCCCTCACTTAATTATCTTGTATTTTTTTCTTGCCTGCGCTCTGACTCTGCTAATGGGCCAATCCAATGTTGTAGCGCGCAGGGGTTCTCCTTACGTGTGTGCATTGGACGATTCCATATCGGGCAGGGACTCTCGCGCCTGAGTACAAAATCTGCGCTCTTGCTTGGCAGGCATCAGATTTGTGCCCAGGACAACCAGACTACATCCACAATGCCGAGACCAGTTGATGTAAGTTATCGCTATTTCTAACTTTTTGATTTCGTTTCTAGCAATCACCGTGCCGGTCGACACCAAGTGAATGTAGGACGAGACCAATCCAAAACGGATAATAATCAATTTCTGCTAGGTTGAGAATTTGGACTTTTAGAGGCGAATTTTGACATTTTAAGACTTACACGCAAAAAGTGTGCCGTAACTGTTTCTATATATATATATATATATATATATATATATATATATATATATATATATATATATATATATATATATATATATTTATATATATATATATATATATATATATTTATATATATATATATATATATATATATATATATATATATATATATATATATATATATATATATATAAAACAACAACTAGTAAACGTGCACGTGGTGATGGAAAAGATGATATGCGTTGCATAACAGTACTGGCACTTTGTGTCGTCTTTTATTGTAATAAGACTTGAAGTTTGCAGACTATTGCATTGCTTCATTTGAAGTAGGCGTCAAAAAAGGTGTCGCTAAAATTTTATATAATGAAAAAGATCGGGGAAAAGACAACCTTGGCTTGCAATGGACATTGGCTAACTTGCCTGGTTTAGTTATTTGTGTTGGTTATGAGCGTTGTTGTCTCTGTCCGTGGTGCGTTTGTAGACGAATAGACGATGATGGCATGAAAACTCTTGAAGGTGATCCAATCTCGTTAGGAAGGTGACGAAAAGTGCATAAACAGTTTCTTTCGCCAACCCTGAAGGCAGCAGTCTCAACAAGTCTACCTCACGCAGCTGGAGAGCAACAAAACTGAGGAAAATAGCGAAAGAACGGAGAACACACATATTTAACCAACTTTCAAAGAACACGCCTATGGCATTTCTGTGACTACAAGGAATGAAAAATGCCTATCAAAATGGAAGAGATGGTGTAAAGTAATACTTATTACTTTGATGGCAAAACGTTGTTCTTGTATAAAACGCATATAGTGAGCAATGTTTTTGCATTGCATGATGGGGTGTCAGCTCCAATTACTTAAAACGTTTTTAGATATAAAAAAATCTCCACCCATGCGCAAAAATTATGACAAATATTAATACTGATTGGTGGATAGAACTGGCCATATGTTTTAGATATTCGTAAGACATGTTTAGAAATGAACATCTTACAAGTGCATGTGGAGAGAGAGGGATGCGCACTGGGGTCTCAAGATCACATGCTTCCGCAGGCACGTGCCTTGGGGCTTCAAGTGCATGCTTCAACGGCTCGCCCGTCAGAAGAGGAAATCCGTTCACATTTCATTTGTAGAGCAACCCAAATCTTCCGACCGCTCGATCTCGCTTGTGTTTGTTTTTCCATGTGGTAAAAAGCAGCGTATCGCCAGCGGAAGAAAGTGAAATGCATTGGAAGTCGCTAAAAAGGTTGGGAGTAATGTCGAGGAGTTACGTGAAGATGACACTGCAGATGCCGGGGCAGATGCGCCTTTTTCACCTCCGGATATCATATTCTGCGAATCCAGCCTCCCATTTGACAGGATGAACTTTAAGCCATATTTTATCGTAACATCTCCCAGGCTTACAGCGCGCCCGATTTCAACGTAGACGATTAACAGGCGAAGACAGATTGCCTCTCGTCTAAGAAACCCCACGCATGCATTCGATCTGGTCAACATAATGATACTCCAAGGCCCTATATAAACAACTATATGTAGAGATTACTTTTTTCTTATGGTTAGAACTTAGAAAGACTACGGAAATAAAATAAATCTAATATACGCAAAGACCCAGCTATCTCATTGCAAAAACCTTTAAACAAACACCCCTGACTGTTTTCAATTTGCCCTAAAGTGAAGAATAACATACAAAATGCCTTAAAGTCTATTCATCTATGTGATATAAATGTTCCCATTTACATGTAATTTTGATCGCAGAACCATTTAAAAGTCCACAATTGTACTTTGAATACCACCCAAGCCCACACATCACGTTAGCAAATACCGCAGGCGAGCCTAACCTACTTATCCTACTTAAATTGTACGAAAGCTCTCGTACACTTGATATGCTATGGGAGAAAAAATAATCTGCAGAATTCCATGACAACCCTGCGGCCACCTTAACAAACGACACAGGCGAAAACATTGATATTATGACTCCTAGTTTGGCTCGTTCGGAACGGAATCTTTATTAATGAATGCGCTTTAAACTTTCCGTTCAATCAAGAAGATTAACGTTAGTGTAGAATTTCACCAACTGACATTTGCATCCGAGATTTCCTCAGAGAAACTCGACGTAGCAATATGAACCGAGAAAGTACTTCCGCCCTCTTTCTCTAATCTGATTACAGTGCCAGCAATGTCACTGTCTGATAGCCTCGTTGTCAGATTGTTTGTGCTTCGTCAGGAGTTGAGTGACGTAGTACATACTGTATGCTACACGAGAACAAATACTTGACATAGGCGCAGGCCCAGAAATGGCTACGTACATTTATAATGTGTAGCAATTTTTTGATGAAAAAAGTTCAAATATTGCATTTCCAAAACGCGCCAATACCGTAAATGTACGCACTGTATTTTAGAGTATTTGGCTCAGTGTCAAAGACTATAAGGGTTCAGTAGCCTAAACATTCCTAGTACGCTTTGCTGATGGAAATTATACAGTTTAATGTTTTGTTAAATGATTGCAATGGCTTTATAACGGATGCCATTGCTATATGAATAGTACATTTACCCTGAGACTATTTCTTGTCTTGATAATATGGTATGCATTCTGATTCGTTTTCAAATCAAATATAGTGGATTTAGTTTTGGAATGGGGTATCTCATTTAGATCATGTGTACCCGGACAGATTGAAATGGTTGCCTCTGTCTAGCACATAGTAAATAACTCACAGGCGAAGCAGTTGCCACCATTAATATCCCTGAACCGTGAGGCGCCCCAGGAATTAGTAAACAGAAGGCAGTTTTTTAGTGAGAGGCATCGAGTGTCTCAGGTTGAACGCACACCTAGAAGACTTTAAAAGGGATGAATTTGAGTCATAGTGTTGCTGGTATTGCTTATGATTTTTTTCCTATAGGTTGGGGTTTGTCCCATTTTAGTACAAGAAGTCCTTCCAAGAGCGAATTACATTAAATCTTTATTAATTAGTGAAATACTTCATTTTGATTCTCAAACTTCTGAGTTCAATGATTATATGAGTATATAACAGTTTCATTACCTTTCTTGTAGCATTCACATGCATTGTAACTTAACTTATTTCTGAAGGTCTGGTTGATAAACCCAAACCGCTCATGTGGATACATGTGTGTTTGTGTATCGTGAAAACAGAATCCACGTGCGGCATTCATATTTAGCTTCCTACAGATTTCATGCTTGTAAAATGAAACAACATTCGTTCTGATCCCTGGTATCAACTATGGTGTTAATCCAAAGTTCTACAGCGCTGATGGAAAACATGTTTTGAAACGCAATTATGGTCTAATGAGTAGACCATATATAAAGAAAGTTTCCTGGTATCCACAATTAATAGACATACAGTATTAAATAATTTCAGAATATCCTTTACACAGGCATGAGGACTGTGAACTACACTCGGCAATGTCACGTGATCAACTTCCCTGGGACGTAGGTCTAGATATCCACGGAATTCCTAATGGCCAAAATCAAAACATGCCATACCCCGCATCAGGTATTCCTTGAGATGCATGGCTACATATTCCTGACAGTTGTTCCCTCTGATGGTTGTTTCCATTGGCTTCCTATGTTGACCTTACAGTGAAGGACAGTTTCTGCCAACTATCAATCGTCAGTGAGCATCTGCTCGCATGGGTATTTCAAAAGGACATGTTATTGTACAGCATTTTCTGGCGGGCAATGCCCCCAAAAGATGTTCTGTTGTGCGTGTTGTGTTTTTTCTTCAAAACAAAAAAAGCTCAAGTGCGTCAGATTGAGAGTTAGAGCAATCCTCTCTCCCACCCATCTGTAATGTGATCTCTCTCTCTCTCTCTCTCTCTCTCTCTCTCTCTCTCTCTCTCTCTCTCTCTCATTCGATTTAAGGGCATATGTTTAGCAACCACCATATCACAATGCATATAATAGGCCATTAAAAATATATCACCATGGTTTATAACATATGTTACTTCTCCTTCACAAATGATTTGTCAGCACGTTTTAAGACTAGTGTTTAAGATCAAATCCAAAATGCATGATTGTTAAAAACTCAATAAAGTAAAAGTTGTTTCGAACATGGGGGTTACGCGACGATAATTTTTCACCTTGATTTATTGAAAAGCACAGATATTGTTTATTTCTTTAACATAGAAAGCATAGCAAAAGTTGGTTAGCCTTGGGCTCATGTGTAACGAAATGCTAGCGTTACGGTAATATGGCACAAGTATATACAGCTGCTTATTCTCATAACATAATATAGTGGTGTGTTATCAGTAGTTTATACTTTCCTCTTGTCAGTACTCGTAGTAACAACATATACAAAGTGGATGATATGTGGGTGAAGTTACTCAAACAGTTTAAGGCAAGTGGCGGTTAGGTTACTATTGTATTACCACTTGAGAGTCTCTGCTTAGTGCCATGGATACTAAGTACTAAATGTGAACTGCTGAAAAAGATGTATAGTTTAGGATTAAAAAAATACATGTTTTATTTTGAAGCAGTATTTGGTATTTTTGTTGAATAACTAACAAGTGCTAAGTGTGCACATCTTTCAGTGTTTTTATCAACAAGTTGATCTAAGAACAATGTGATCATCGATCTGATACTAAATGGGCGCTGAGAAAGCGTTCTAGTCACAACTTTGGATGGAGATTCATACTTTTTCGATATTCGATAATATTTCTTATGCTAGATGTATGTTTATATGCCTTCCATTCAAGATGAAGGTTATGTCATGGCAGCAATACTTTCAAAACGTGATTACAAAGAATAAGTAGAAAGAAAGAAGAACCCAAACCTAAGAACTACTTTTTTTGCAAAAAGAGTTAGAAATCCATACTCCCTGGCATGACAACCCAGTCTTGGAGGTGGATCCCCCTCCGAGTTTTATGTTCTACCTTGGCAACGGGCTTGGCAACGGGGTAGGAAAGGATTCGCAGAAATGCTCTATGTAAATGAGCCCCAGTTGCCTTGGATATGGTGATACGTGATTCAGCTGTGTCTACGAGAAAAATATTTAGATAAGGCCATGTTGAGTGAGACAGCTAAGCTCCTCTGGGCACTAGGCTTCTCTGGTTAAACCCCTCTACGGACTCTATGTGTCGTACTTAAAGACTATTGGTGACAAAACGGTCACCTTTATAGATAAGAGCCATGGCAAACCAACCTCAAAGATGTGGATTAGCTTGGGACTGTTGGCAAAAGGTAGGACAAAGTATATTCAGTTAGGCTGTAAGTACACAGGCTGTACTAGCATCTCGCAGCATGTATAGACGCTTGTAAGGCCATCTTGGGTGAATTCTCGGTGGAAATGCATTTTTCATAATCTTGTGGAGACGGGTGTTGAGCTAACAATTACTCTTTACTTGAAATGTGAGAATCATGACACTGAAAGGTACGGTTGAGTATGTGTGAGGAGGGCTTCATTTTACCTTATCATATATTTAAATCTTATTACACACGCAAATATAGTGAACACGTCATTTAGGATCAAACGCAGGTTGACGTTAAAAGTTTATTTACATCTTAAAATGCAAAATCCAATTGACTCATATTGATCGAACTTTGCATACCAATTGTGACCATAACTTTCAGGTATGTTATTGAATGTTTGAAATGGCGTTATGTTGTTATCCTCTTGCATTGACAGTGATATAGGTAATATGGAGTACAGTACATTTAACAAATGACCTATTAATTGGGTATGGTGAAATTCAATCTTTGTTGGGAACACTAGATAATGAACAGAGGGATGATATTTCTCCTCCCTGTTTCCTAGCAATAAAATAATGCTATCCATACTGTCAACCTTTTCCGGTACCTGTGTTGAAGAGAAACTGTAGATATGGGCACCGTTAATTGCTTTTAATTGAAGTTAAAGCTGAACTTTCAATTGCCTTCATCACCCATCTCCGTTTAGGATAGCGTTGCCTACTGTCATGTTAAGGCGAAAGGCTCACGATTTCTTGTTGATCGTGTTTGTCAAATACCACATTTTTTTATATTATTGGTAACAAAATAAAGGCCAACCTGTTCACAGAGTATATTTTGGCATGCTCTGGGGAAACTCTGAAACGTTGATTGGTGCTCATGGTGAGTAGGTGATTTTGGAGTAACAGCCTGTGTATCCTAGTAGGGATATTGAGGGGAGAGGGATTCATGTAGCTTTCCTGCTGACATTATGGTGAAGGTGATATGTTTCATCGTTTACGTCATGGTAATGTAGTTTCGTCCTCCAGTCGTGTGTTAGTCATATCAAGGTGGGTGGAAACATACACTGTTTCCTAACGCCTGAATGTATTACGTCTAGCGTCTGGTCACAGCACTCCACTTAAGGAACTTGGCCTTTGTGCAAACACAACAAGCAGGGGCGGTTGGAATGCGAGCAGAACAAATGTAGGCTAGCTGCACCTACTTCCAAAACCCTGAATCATAGGCAGTATAAGGAAGAAGAAATTGATTTCGCGTTATATTGAAATTAAATATCAAGTTGTGTATAACGATTTATTAAAGTATAGATTAAATGATCTCAGTGAAAGTATAAAGAATCTCTATCTATTCTGCCTGCATATTATTGTATGATAATGAACAAACATTAGACATCAGAGATTTTCTGGTCTCACAATTAATGTATAGAAAACTAAGGTGATTGGGACTGGGAGAGACGGCAGGATGATTATTTGTCCTGGGCTAAGGACAGCACCCATACATTTGAATCACCAATTGATACTTTGATGTCCTTACTATTGCAAACATAAGGGAATTGAATTTGAAAGGCATAAGAAATTAAGCAACTAATCAAGATTGATTGGCCTTGTTTGGTAGGATCATTGTGATAAAGAGCTTACTGACATCAACCTTTACCCGAATCCTCTCAACACCAAACAAATCAACCTTAGATTAAGTTGAAGGAAATATCAAAGAATTTGTTATGGGGTAATAAACGCTCAGAGTACAGGACTGACATTTTGGAAACAAACTAAACAGGTGGAGGGTTAGGTTATGGAAAGTCATCAACCTTAATGCCCTAAAATAGTGTGGGTTAAGCGACTATATACAAATGATGAAGGCTGGAAAACATTCCCAAGTTAGATACAAGTACGGTTGAAGATGCAAAGCATCAATAGTCAAAAGGCGGGGCCAAGTTATTTATGAACTTGTGAGGGAACCGGATGTATAAAGAACATTAACATTATGGAGGAAAATAATTTATAATGACTAGATTTGTATCATTTTTGTAGAAATGAAACAAATATCGGAATTTTAGGCGCAAGCTGGAGACTTCGAAATCTCTTGGGTGCGAAGCTACTAGGGTACGCATCAGTTTGGTTACGAACCAGTTTGGTTACGAAGTCTCCTGATTTCATTCTATACACATAGTAGACTAGTTGCAGTCCTATAAGCCGCTTCACGCCAACAATAGATGGTGGGCGATACCAGTCCCTAATCCGTGACGTGATTGTGAGACTGGCGCTAGTCTATACACACAGTACTTTTTTTCTTAGTAATTTTCCTTCCTATACTGAAAAATATACTTGTCCGCTTAAAATATTTTATATATTTGAAAACTTCATGCTAAATTAAAATAAGGAAGGCACGATTTTCCGCGGCAAAGGCAACATTTATATTATAACCAATCAGAATAGAGAATTATATTCAGTCCGGCCTCAGGATTTAGAGCACTGATGGCCCCGCCAATGATCTTGCTAAATGTTTTCATTTTTAACTGTTATTCGCCAAATATACTATCGACATTACTAAAATAGGAAAGATTTCCTTTTAGCTGCATATGACAAGTATTCTCCAGAATCCATAAATGAGCAAATTACTGGATCAATCTGATACAATGCCAATATTCAAATTGATTTTATCAAGCAATGGTTCAAGAATGGCATTAGACTTATAAGAGATTTCTTAGAAAAGTTTTCACGACAAGACTTAATGTAAAAAATGCATGTTAAGTGTGATTCTTTGCTTTTTGAAACAATTATTTAGAGTTCATAACTATTTGATGGAACCCAAAGGAAAAACCATCACCATGATGATGGGACCTGACTAACTACTGATATTTACTTTAACTGAATACTAGTATTCCAGTTAAAGTTGGAATATATCACAGAATGTGTAAATGTACTGTTGGATTGCTAACTAGTAATCACGATGTAACCATTTTGATAGTTCAAAGTACGTCTATAACTTGTAGGCGACTAATACTTTTTCCAGATTGGTTCACTTTAAATAAAAGGGTTATGATCAATAAAATTTTACTTTAAATGAAAGAAGTTGATAACCCAAAGTGCATAAATTCTGAAAATGAAGATGAAATACTTGTCAACACGGTCATTTTAGCAACAAAAAGATTATCTACAAGAAGTTATGAGATGTAAGACTAGTGAATCACAAAGCCTATAACAAGTTAAAAAGTGATCACTAAGTCAAATGGAATCTGAAGAGTGCTTGTCTGTTTTAACAAATGAAAAGGATTTATTCGTTAAGAACTGGGAATAATTGCAAATAATATATGGTAATTTATTCAACCTGACATCTTCATGTTTTATATTCGTATAATGCTCTCCTTGTAATTTGTTCCATCACTTTTATGCCAGCATACTGGGGACTTACTTTTATAAAACTTGATACATTTTCTGTACAAGATACTCATGCTCATATACAAATATATGATAATACTGAGTGAGACGACAGGAAAACATTTGTTTTACAGAGACTTTATTCATAAAGTCAAGCAGCTAAATATCTTTTACCCGGCAAAACCTAATTTGATTACAAATGGGAATCATATCATAAAGGGCTTTATTGAAAAACAATGATACACGTGAAAAATTGCTTTACAACAATACAATAAGCAGCAAATATCAGTGATATATTCCGTGAGCGTACATGATGTTATGTATGTTATTACTAAACACATACATATACATAAGTTATCCTATAACAGTTAAAATTTAAATGCCTCAAGTAAGGATGCTGAAGTGTGACGAAGTGTTAGTTTGTTGGAAATGTCAAATAGTTTAAGAAACAGATTTTGCGTTATACCTATTCCCTTCTTTTGCTAGGTACTTAAAGGTCACAATTCATCTCGATATACGTTCAGTAAAACAACAAACATTGCTTTCATCAATATCTGTAAGACTGACAGAGCTTGAAATACTGACTCATATTGATCGCAACGTCAGAATCAACAGATGATCATTTTGATACTGCGAGGCACGAACCAAATGTTAAATATCTCAATTACAAAAGCTAATTGTCACGGTAGTAAATATTACAAAAAACTTACCAAATTATCACACTACACTTACATATGCGTTCAGCTTCACAAGTATGTATTTCAAAGCTTTCGTCTGATGAATTATTCTCTGTAATATATGTCATGGCAAGGCATACAGCAAAGGTTAAATGCTCACCAGATAATTGGTGAAATCGGCGGCTGACGTAAATGCCAACAGGTGTTGACGTTTCCCTGTCACTGTACATTTCTCTCTCTCCTCATACTTCGCCCTACACCGAAGCAAGATAGTCCTTCCCATCTGAGCTCTTAGATAAGATTTTCAAGCCTTTAAGTCAAAAGGCCAAACGTACATGTTGCCATTCCATCAAAAACATCAATCCCATTTTCCTGAGGTAGTAGTCTTTTTGCTGTAAACGATAGGTACAAAATAATACATATGCAGAAAAAGTAGTTTCATAACATGAAAAAACAAAGACATAAATACAAGTAGAAACTTATTCTTAAGTAATAAGCACTGCCACTTTGATTCAAATAAAGGAGATTTTAAGCCCTATACTTAAGCATTTCTATTCAAACCAAAGCTGGTATGACGATTGCTTATTGCTCAGTGAACATTGGAAAAATGTCTTTTGATCTTATATGTATGAAATATTTTGTGAAACATCGCTCGATAGATTTGGTTGCATCGTTAACACAAAAATAGTATCATTCTCATGCAATATATTTTTTAATCTTTTCGTATCCGGAGAGGTCATGGGTTTAGCAATAAGTATAAGTTGAAAACCATAGTGAGTCGAAAGCCAATGTATCTTTTCCTCAGAAACGTTATTTATCAATAATTTATCGTCCCACCGCCAGAGTACTCTAAACATGACGGGGTAAAGCAAACAGTGATGGTCAATGTTCCACTTATCATAGTTAATTAGCTAAAGTTAACACCACAGTGACATCTGACGGGGCATTACGGATGAAGCCATGCGTTGAAAGACATAGAACACTGGGTGCAGAGTTGGATCCATCCAATATTGCCCTCACACAATGGCATGAAGTTAAAATATTGTCCCGGTCCGTTCCTTTTTCTTTACTAAAGATTCCTTTTGAATATGGCATATTTGCAGTGATTTGCCGTATGATTCAGTTGTGTGTCATTATGAGCAATTCGTGTTTACGATTAAAAACCAGGTGACGTAGCAATTTTCGACACCCAAAACAATTTGCTATATGAAGTACAGATGAAGGTGTATTGATGGCATTGTGTGTGGGTTGGTTTGAACGTGACCTTTCTGCCATACATGTGTATTTCAAGAACTTTGTTATAGTATGCATTGTAGATTACAATCAAATATTCGTACTAATATTTTTTCCTCCAGATATTTTCATCATAAACAGTCTCATATTTGTCAGGTATCCTGGTTGGTCTGGGTTTAAATGTTGCTTGCACATAATACTGGACTGTTAGTCGTTGTCCTACATTACGCAACTCCAAATGCCATAGATACGTAGAGCGAAAGTACTTACCATAGATCACTAAAGACAGCAACACCCTGCTTGCTACATCGCTCTCCACTTAGAGAGAACGAGTGGAGTCTTGTTAGGGCATGTGTGTGGTAGACCTACTCTAAATGATTTTAAAAGTGCTTCTATTTGTCGTCTTTCCTGGTGGTTCAGGATGACGGAATTTCGTAATATTTTCTTGTGATTATATCGCTTCTAACAGCATATGTCAAGTTGAAACGAGACGCTCTGAATATGACCCGTCCCAAGAAATCATAGGCATCTCTTCACAACGATACACGTTTATATAACAAGCAGGTTAACCCATTAGTGAAAAATAAATTCCAAACGTGAAATCTTAACTTTGAGAGTGTTACGCATAATTATTTTATAAATGAAAAAATATCCTTTTGACCTTTTCGCTGGTAATGCAAGAATGGTTTCTTTCAGATCGCTCTTTGAATGTGTTCATTACTTAGAATCATGAGAAGCTGAGAGTTGCACATCCGCATGTGATAAAGTGATCCCTGTTTCCTATTAGAAGGCAATTTCGATTAAGTGCTGTCTTGCAACTCCAGTAATTCAAATTACGCTGGCAATAATTACCCTTATATATATGAAACACACAATTGTATCCTTCCTCGCGTAGGTTTATACATACATACATACATACATACATACAAAGGTCATATCGCGACTAGATAGAAACCCGGAAATTCCCTTCTCTTTACGAATAGTTCCAAGGGGTCTTTTAGTTGCAAAAGAACCATAGAGAGCCCTCCACAACGCCGCACATTTATATTGCGACCAGGCAAACCCGCTTGGGGATCTAGCGGAGATTCGAACCTGCGATTTCACGCTTGGCACATACATACATACAAACATACATACATATATACATACATGCATACATACATATATGTGTGTGTGATAATGTAAGTAGAATGTGACATTGGTGGTCAGCTGTTGGCGTACGTGGTCAGTGGTCAGTCATCCGGAAACACTTGGTATTTTCTTGAGCCTAATTGGTGTTTGTGCTGCCCAGCAAGATGCGGCCAGTGGCCCGTGCTGCTGAGCACGTGTGTTTGTGGATGCTCGAATTCCACTAAGCGGGGGGTCCTTTAGCGCTGTCTGCTACCCTGTATCCCGTATGGCCGCAGGAATTGCTGAATGAGTTTTCTTGCTGGGTTAAAAGCCAAACAGCCAGATGCAACGCACAAGTCAATTACACTCCCACCTCTCCAGGAAGTAGCTGAGAGTTTGCAATTCATCATGTTTGGGAAAGCATTGATGAAGTGCGGCTAGGGTTTTTGTGAAACATCCAAGCAAAACGAACATTCTATCCGCTCTAGAGAGCATTTCTTTTAATCTACAAATCTACGTGAAACACGCGTCCCATTTCTTGGAGTTCATTTCCATATAAGTAAAAATGTAAATCAACAGATCTCTCTCTCTCTCTCTCTCTCTCTCTCTCTCTCTCTCTCTCTCTCTCTCTATCTATCTTTTTCCCATCTCTCTCTCTCTCTCTCTCTCTCTCTCTCTCTCTCTCTCTCTCTCTCTCTCTCTCTCTCTCTCTCTCTCTATATATATATATATATATATATATATATATATATATATATATATATATATATATATATATATATATATATATATATATATATATGTGTGTGTGTGTGTGGAGCAAAAAAAAAACAGTTGGTGCCGAATATCTCATTTTTTTTTCCTGTAACCAAAGGACTGTACCCCATGGTGCGGACAGAGGGCGGGGAGCTCCAGGTTTGCTGCTCGTTAATGGCAATCTGGTATACGGCCACGTGAACAGTTCATACACACATTTCAGTGTTCCTAAACCCACCCCGGGTAGACACCATACAAGGATGAGCGTCGCGGCGCTCAGCCTTGGGGAATTTCGCTGTAGACATCACAGCAACCTAAACTGAGAAAATATTTACCCATAATTTGTGTGTGAGTTTATCGATGTGTACGCTGTAGGAAGGACGATGCGTCAGAGATGTGAAGCAGAGAAACTGGCCCTTAGCCAAGGGGCATGCATGTCTCGTGTCAGTCCGAGGCCAGCGGCTACTGCTACATGCAGTTGACCCTTAGACTACCCACTAAGCTCTGCTAAATGCATATGTCTGTCATTTGCGTTCATATTTTCCTGTAGTTGTCTCCCTCTTCCCAAATGGTAGTTGTGGTTAATCGGATATATGTTTATGGCTACACAATGTGGTTTATATATTCGTCACTGGACACGTGTATTGAATGAGTTTGCGGAACGTTTGTAAATGTATACTTATGTGTGGAGGCCTTGGGTTTGGCTTAGGACCTTCTGGTATACACGAGTATGGATAAAGTGAATTTCAAAAACAAACTTGGTACACATTTCTAAATTGGTCAGGTACATAGGAAATCGGTTCTATATTCGAAATTGCTAGTCGAGCCTTCTAATGCATAGATAAGCATGAAATGGGTGAATGAAATGTGTGCCATGAGAAGGTATACATACGGGTATACATTTCGGTTACAGGTGATGGGATGTTATAGTTATGTTATATATGGCAATAACCACCTGGTTGCAGAGAAATCCTGTCAATACACTAATCTAGTATGGAACAGTAGTCATTACAGAGCCAATGTGTTGTAGCAAAGGCTTATGAGACAAAGGCGTTCAACTTAGCCAAAACGGCTATCATGCCAATGTATACAACCAAATTATTTTAAGGTATTAAAATAGCCAACACCACAGCTGAATGTCCAGTACTTTTATTGCCTTTTAACGACATTAAAGACTACTGGCTGGTAACATGAAACATTTTCCTCCAGTTCTCCCCCCAGAAGCGTCCCATGCGTACAAGAACCTGGTTCTATTTATAGATTCTCCTGGCCAGAGACATGTGAACTCATCTAGTAGAAGTTGAACGCCTTTATCTCATAAGCCTTTGGTTGTAGTAAGTGTGCCATGAAATGCTGTCTGACTCGCTGCAGCAGATGTGGCGCTGAATTTGGTCTGACTGTCGATGCGCAATGTTGGCCATACGTTGTGCCACATAATGATTCATTTGTCTTCCGTCAACAGAGCCTTAAATTTTGAATTATTGATACGATATATTTCGATAGATCTCACTTATCATAGAAGAGTCTGGTGCATTTCAAAGGTTGTTTTAAACATCATTAACTGTCTGTTCAATATATCTTATTAACAGATAAGCATTGGCAAAAGAAGGGGCATTGACCTACTTACTGGAGGAACACGTATGCAAGGTGGGGAGCCATATGATAAGGAACTCCCATCACCCCCTCTTTCAACATGTGTTTAGCAAATAGTAGAGTGGTAATTTTTGGTAAAAAACTTTTTCCGCAGATGAGCAACATGGGGTCCTGAGCCTTCCCCTTTTGGCAAGAGCAACATATCGCATTCCTTGAAAGATTAATTACTTTAATGACCTCGCGCTGCATTCCTGAACCGGGCAATATCGGAACATATTGCATTCTATAAAGAGGGGTATGGATTGCATGTTCCTTTAACCCGGAACCTGGAACCAAACATTCATCACAGCGCATCGTCATAGTAACCCGACCCGCTGGAATCGGCCATCTTGCCGAAATGTTTCCAAATTTAGCCCGGAGATCAGTGCGTGACTTTTCTGCGCGAGAAGCCGCCTACTTCGGTTACCATAGCAAGAGTGTAATGGGAACAGGAACTAACTAGCTGACTTAGTCAATGACGCTCTCGGGGAGGGTTACTCAAAAGCTTAGAATTTGGCCTTTGAAAGCAATTATCTAACCATCTATTCATCTGTCTATGTATCTGTTCGTATCTCAGTTTCAATTGACCTCTGACATATCTTGATGTTCAAATTCTATTTTTTTGATCATTTAGCATTCTACCAGATTATGTAGGTAGCAATATAACAAATCATGCATTACTTGAATTTTACCAAGGTCTTTAACCAGGTGATGGTTTAGTATTCTATGTATCATCTACTAGAATGCTTATATTTTCCTATTATGTACAAAGTTGTTGTTTTGTTGTTGTCAAAAGAGACATTCGAAACATCTTGCCATTTCCACTGTTTTGAATCATTAACATTCCGTAGCGAGAGAAATTGCAAAATTAAGAAGCCAGCAAACAGCCACCTTTCTCTCCCAGCGTGGTAGCCTGTTGTATGTTTTGCCGACTGCCGCATTATTGCGGTATGTCACAGATATGTACACGTCGAGAATGTTTCGAATCGCGTTGCGAGAAAAAGTCATCAATCACAAAGCCCGGTTCCAAATGCCACCAGGGCTTACTGAGTGTTCCGCCTTTCCTACTTAACTCCCGAAAGTTCTGGGTTCAGGTCAGACTTGTGCGCTGTAGATAGAAAAGGATAAAATCATACTAAGATTTGCAGAGAATAAGATGACGTTCATAGCATAAATTTTCTGACCCACCCCAAATGCACTCTGTGAATTTTTAAATACTGTATCCATTTAAGCATAAAATGGTAAGCTGCATTTAACAGTCCCCTGACATTAACCACAAGTAACTTTCTTAACGAATGTTTCAATGCAACTCATTCACTAAACATACATTGATTAGTCATAACGGTCCTGTGAAATGCATCCCCAAATACTAAATAGTCGGAAGGCAGGTTCTTTGAATGCACTTATGGCTTCCAAAAATATCACTGGCTTGTTGATACATGATCCTTAAATCCTAAAACGTATTGTAAGGTTTGATAAATAGACGACAGGGTTAAGATTTATACAATTTCCAGCTGAATGACACGCCAAATGCATTGCTCCTTACAACACAAACTTTAAAATATGGATTTTGTGTATTACGTGTGATAAAAAGGAACCCCGACTTCAGATAAGAATCTGTTGAAATTGTAATGAGTTGATGGAAAATTTAAAAGCAATCATGGTGCACCCATGGAAATGTGAACGCTTTTCATGGAAAGGATGGCAATACTATTACAATGATGTGCAGATCGTCAAATCTCTTGATTGGAGTCTTAAACATGTAGTGATCGATATTCAACGTGGTATTAGATATCCTAACACATATCTAAAAATGTTCATTCCTATAGGTTAAAGATGCCAGTATTACGATGGTTCAAGATAGAGGATGATTAACATGCAAAATAATTGTTATGATGGACATGTGTTTAACGCAGAAAATGAATAAAAGCTTTTGGTTAGTAATATATCAAAAGTTATATATCAACTATTTAAAGTAATCGGTGAAGAATGCGAAATTTGATTTAACAATTGTGAGAAACCCTATCAAGAACCTAACTTAGAAATTAGAAATAGTATCCTTTGATGAGCCTATTTCAGAGATAAGTGGATTTTCAAGCAAATCTATGAATAATTTTATTTCATTTTAAAAGGGTCTACACCTAATGATTTAGCATAAACTAGCCTGATCTTTTTGTTGTTATATAAAGTGAAGAAATTTCTTCAAATCAGCTTTATCTATTATTATACCTTCTCCGCATGCTTTCAATTTTCTGTGTATGTAGTTGTTGTGCAGGGAGATTCATGTCCCGGAGTCATTTTTAGAGGGTATGTCTATCACTAGATGTCAGTGCGAGCGTGCATCAGCCACTGCGAAACTCCATATATGACGTTAGCAGTGGTCTGGCATTGCTCCAACTGTTCAAATCTCACTCGCAAACAGATGGCATAATTGGTATCCAGACAGACAGATAGTCAGACAGACAGACGTATGAACCGATCAGAACGACTGACTGGCGGTTTGGCATCGGAGGGAACCAGTCACAGACGGTTGCCCCGTTTGAGTGTTTGAACGTACCCAGTCTAGTGGTGGATGGATGGATATGACCTTCGTCTTCAACTTTTTTCATTTAACTTCCTCGACGAAAATGCGGTGAGGCATGGGCTTCTTCTTCTCAGTTCCAAGCCTGCATTTATTCTTATTCTGCAAATGCAGTAATTAGGAAATGGCGGAAGTAATTGTGTCTTTTAATGCATTAAACTTTACCCCTCACCCCCCCCCCCCCCCCAAAAAAAAAAAGAAAAATGAAAAATAAAAAGACACGCTCGGAGCGCATTCTCGAGAATCAGAAAACGGATAACTACTTTTCAAGCCTTAGATTTAAAATAAAGGTTTAATCACTAGTGTGGTGTCTTAGACTGAAAAGAGCCTGTCAAATGATGATATATTGGCCGGTTCTCCTGATATATGTACTACAATATAAATCAGCCTATAACCCGGAATAGCAGATTACTCAAACATAAACATTTTTAATCGAACGATCATTGACAATAGTAGGAAAACTTAAGAAAATGGTGCAGAGAAACTTAAACATCCTTAAAGAATTATGCTCGGAATATCCAGTTTAAGTCAACATCGCTCTCAATGATTTGGCTGCTCTGACCTCTAAAAATGTGTACGTAATGGAGTAGTGCGTTTATACCTACACATTTACCGTGCTCATTTACACGCTAATTAGATCTAATCTGTGGTCCAGCAGCACGTCGACAAGTGCATTTCGAGGATGCCACAGCTGGAATAATAGTCACTGAAACCTCCCAAAGGTTTAACCTTCACCTCTCACATACAGTTTCTCACATACAAATAAATAGCGACTCACACAATAGGTCAATAGGTGTAGGACTTATTTGCTGTATTTATTTTTGTATCTCTTTTTATGTGTATACTTTATTAAAATGTATTTTACAGTCAGTGAATATACTAACAATACACACACGCGCGCCTAAGCTTTACAAGCAATGGCTTAGAGAGGGGATTCGAAAAATGCTTATTTTTACCCAATATATGCATTGTTGTGCCTCTTTCGTCTATAAAAATCATTTCAAATTTCACCCAAGTTCGTTTCTGACATTGAGTGATAATCTTACTCAGCATCATTGAGTCATTGCAAAAGTTAGGATGATTATGAACTGTTCAAAATATCTAATTTAGATTGTTTCTGAAGTTTACAATGTTCCATAATGTGTACCTCTGCTGTTTTCCATGCCAATGTTTCCTAATGTGTCTCTCTATTGTTTTCCAGCTGCAAAGGAAGAGGAACAAGGAGCAGGAGGAGGAGGTATTAAAATGGATTGAGGATGTATTGAATGTACAGATCACCAGAGATATACCTTATGAGACGGTGCTCAAGGACGGCATCCTCCTTTGCAGGTAAGCTATATAAACACTAGCATTCCTAGGGAACCCAATACTAATGCAAATATAACAAAAAAAAACATTCTAACGCGGAAGCGAATCGGTTCGCACAAATTGGAACCCTAGCATCTCTGCCAACACACACATAATCTTAACACGGATAGTTTAATTTTCGTCTATCATGTTATGTTAACTCATATGAAAAACATTCTAAGTGCAGAATTCTTTTTCATGTCCGATGAATGGATCTATCGATGTAAATTGCAATTGTTACATGAATCGTGTAGCATTATTTTGCCATACATCGTGATAAATTGACCAATCAGAGGGGGCTATAATGAAATTATCATTCTCATCTGTAAATATTACCACATGTGCCAATCCAATGGGGTCTACTAGTCATTGATACTTGCCAACTTGAATGACGTCAATTTTTTAAGTATCAGGACCAGGTTGTGGCTGAAAATTGATGTGCACAGCAATTGTTGATGTTTGCAGATTGTTATAATCATGATAAAGTAGGTCAATAAAAAAATTATGCTTTTACCAAATTGGTCAAAGCCTATTTCCTTATCAAGAGTCTACGAGCAAAAGCACATTTCCTGTGTCTATGGATATCAGAAAGATGGGTAGAAAATTACTAAAGTGTTAATAGAAATGTCTCAGATACTTAAGCATATGGGTCAATGATACGTTCTATTTCTTGGTCTCATTTCGTTTAATGGATATAGATAACGCAGCCACAGCTGCTTACTGAGCATGACTAAATGACGTCCATCTTGTCTTACTTGTTTGCAGAGTGATGAATACACTTTGGCCAGGATCCGTGAAGAAAATCAACACGGAACCCGGAGCTGGTGGATTCAAATTTCGTGACAACCTTTGCAAGTTCCAAGACACAGCCGAACAGTATGGTCTCCCCAGACAGGACATGTTCCAGACCATCGACCTGTGGGAGTCCAAGGATATCGCAACTGTAACCTTCACAATCCACGCATTGGGAAGAACGGTGCGTGTGTCTAGAAATTGCCGTCTGCTACTTTCATACTTTTGAAAATAACTTGAGAAAAAAGCGAAAGTTCACAAAATATTTGAAGAAGAGTTGTAGTTTGGCTTCTGATAAACATTTCTCTTCCATGTGCTTTCCAGAAAATACTTGTATAAGTAATATATTTCCAAATGTGTCAGGCCTGTTTTGGCTGGTCTGAGTGTTAATGGGTTAAAGTGCTGTTTTTATTGACTCCATTCATTCAGGCCAATCCGTTGTAACATTGAGAATAATGACACTAATAATTAACCAATATAATCTATGAGTACAAAGATCATCTTCAATGGAGTCCCACTTTTTATGGAAGTTTGGTTTGTCTTGTCTTATTCATACAACACCAACTCTTTGTATTCATTAAAAGAACGATTAACCAATTTAGTTTTTGCACATCATGTTTGATTTTATACAAAGAAATCAAATTCATCCGACCACTTTCTTGTGAATAAGTAAAAGTCACTTTGATGTATGTAAATGATGATAAATTAGTGATGTTAGTGCAAGTGAGAAAATGTGTCAGTTGCTCGAATGCCTAACGCTTGGGGTAGACCCCTGGAACTATTCTCAAGCACACGTTCGGTGTTAAAACAATGTCGAGTAACGCTGTTATGTTGTTTTTAGGCCACATTGTACACAAAATAGTCGCCTTCAGGTTAATGGAAAATTATGCTGCTAATTCAACAATTTTGACTTATTGGGCTTTTCATGTTCAATTTCAGGCCCAAAAGAACGGCTGGAACGGTCCCAAACTTGGCCCAAAACCTGCCGAGGAGAACAAACGCAACTTCTCAGACGACCAGCTACGCCAGGGCGAGGCTGTTCTGGGTCTGCAGGCGGGCTTCAACAAGGGTGCAACGCAAGCCGGCATGACCTTCGGCAAGAACAGGATGATCACAAAATTCTAAACTGCGTCTTGGACATCCGCATCAAAATATAAAACACCTTTTAAGGAAGAAATCATTCAAGGAATACTTCTACTATTAATACTACGAAAACGCCGCGACAAAAACAGTCTTCAGCAAATCTCTTTCTGATGCACCTCACTGCCAAATCCTAGTTAATTTCTATTTTATCTCCAATGAACCAGCAGTCCAACATCTGGGTGATCAGCCGTGCTACCTGTTTTCACGACAGGTTCAAGATTGTTCAGATTTTAATATTGCCGGTGCTCACCAGGTGTCGCTGCTGTGCAGAAAGCTATGTCCTGGTTGCCATGGGCAACAAGTCTGAGGGTAGGATAGGCACTACTGTATCTGACCAACCAGAGAGAGTGGTAATCCTTTTGATTGGACACAAGACAACTACAGGCCCGCATGGACACGTAGATAATATTGTACATACTTAGAAAGCTATGTTACTGTATATTTCAGTTTAATTTGGTTTGTTTGACTCATTACAATATAGTACTCTGCACACCAGCAAATTGTCTTGCCCCATGCAAATCACGGGCAATTCTTCGATGCGGAGCTGCACATCTGGAAAAGATGCTGCAGTGAGCCGATAGATGGCGTACGATGTTTCCTTGGAATCACCCGTCATTTGATCATCTGAATTCTGACGGGTTGCGTACAGGGCGCAGGTGATTGACAGCTCAGTGCGGACGTGAAGAAAGATTCGTGCAGGCGATATGATATGCTCTTGACATCTTACGTTCAAACTTTGTTGAAAAGGCCGCCACTAAGCACTCTGGATCTCTGGATAACACCTCTGATCACCCTGTGGCATGAGCACAAATCGAATCTATTTGTTTGAAGTGTTGGAAGTTCCTAGAGCCAGGGTGACTGGGCAACAAAAGGTTGCAGTGTGCTTCATGGTCAAATGCAACCAATGACGTCATCTCATATTTGGATTGCTTGGTGTTTGAAGTGGATGAAGGGGTGTTGATACTTGCGAACTATTTGTCTGGAAATATCAGCAATAACACACCTTGAACCCATGCCCTTTAAATGTGGTGTTTCTTACCTAACTAATAACTTAACCTGCACCTGTACACAAACCCACATGTTCTAGTAACGTTTTTCAATGTTTATTTCAACAACAAAAGTCTTTCAATGTCAATACTTGAAATCTCCATCACTTCCTCGTGTTCTAGTTTTGGTAACATGTATGACGTCTTCTTTTCTCTTCAATAACCTTTATGTATGTGTTTCGTATGTACTGTGTGTGTCTATCTCTCTCTCTGTCCTTTCATCCAAGTCAATGTTATATCGTGTCTCTCTTATGCCCTCGGGTAGATTGATACGCCTAGTACAGTGCTAATATAAACACATATAACAAACATGCTTTGGATTAGTATACAGTCAGTATGGCATTGCTGTGCGAAAGCGCAACGAGCTAAAAATTAGCTTATCTTTTACAACAAAGAGCTAACTTCCTTAGCTGTTCAATGACCTGGGCATCATCTGAGAGCGGGTATTGTAGTTGTGTATGTGTCCTTTTATTTGTTCCACGTTTCTTCTTGTCTATCCTGCCATGAATCTGTTATTGTTCTTCTCTTCTACCCTCTTTTTCCTTCTTTCTTTCCCTCATCTGTGCCGTCCATACCTTCAGTGCCTCAGCATGTACCATGTGACGTTTGGGTGAGTGACATTTACCTTGGAGGTATTTCACGACATCGGGAGAAAACCTAGCTAGCTAAACTAAATTAGCCGGCTAAGTTTAACTAGCTAAAATCCAGAGTCATATATACCATTCATGGGTTTCACTGAAAATTATATCAGAGGAGGCTAACCATTCTATCAGAGGCAATCGCATTGTGGAAAAAATTCTTTGCAGTCTGTTTGGAAAAGCGTAAAGCCTTCATTTAGATCTTAACGGGTGTGAAACCATTTAACTACGGGTTACAAAAGAGAGATCTAGAGCATCCCTGTAGTAAAAGTTCTCTGTTCGTGAAATACATATTTTCTCGCGAACCAGAGGAATTGCACGCATCATGCTGTGGCATACTACCTTTTACCTCAAATGGTAAGACCCACAATGCACTTCGCGCTTTGCCTCTTGGTTTGCAGTCAAGGTAGACGTCGCCATCAGTCAGTTTGTTTTGTAATGTATCAGTAGTGGCTACATGTTCTAAAACGAATAAAATGTTTTACATAAAATGTGTTTGTTTTGGTGTTATGATATTACACAATAAAGTAGGTGCTTTTCATTAATGATGCATCCCCTGGCGTGCTTTCTTGCAAAATACATGTACTGTGAAGAATTTGAAACGATGACCCAACAAAATGTTGGGAGTGAGTAATTTGATATCGTGAAAGCCCTTAAATGTTATTTCATGGCATTGGCGTCTAACGAATACCCAATACATTCAAAAGAAAAGCAAAGAAAACACCAACGTAAACGGAAATGGGGGAGCAAAAGTATACAACTAATAAGAAAATAAGGCCAGTCGTTTGGTCACCTTAATTCATGTTGTAACTGTATTACTAGGAATTTAGAAAAAAAAACATATTCTCTTCATTCTCTCCGCACACATACAATGTTTAGATACGACAGTAGGTTTATTTTCGAATAAATTGCTAACAGATATTATCCGCTTTACTTTTAAAGCTCCTTTTCACCTCGAAGCGGTCTATTAGCTAGGATGTAATTCGATTGTAATCGTTACCAACAAACCAACAAATATCGTACCTAAACATATTCATGAACTGCTATTGCGCATAGACGTTATGTGTGTGTGTGTGTGTGTGTGTGTGTGTGTGTGTGTGTAAAGACATCCCTATCGATGTTTCTTCTTTGCATACCAGACAAAAAATGTGTATAACTGCACGTAAATCTATCCAAGCAGCCATTGCGGCTGATGCAGACCCAATTCCATCCCACCCTCGCACCCCTGCCTTTATGATGAGCTAGACCAGCATCTCAGCATTATAAACACAGCAAGAGCAAGTCTCCACCCACAAGTATCCAGGAGTAGATAATAAGACCATATGCAGAGTATATAGTTCCCCTCGCCAGCCAGCCGCTGATGCTAGGTGACTAGTGAGGTAAACATCGCCTGCCTCCGCTGATCAAATTACAGCGCAGCCATATTTAGACATCTTTTGCTGGGCCAAGTGGCAGCAGCAGCGAGATATCATCTGGAGCACACTTGTGTTTTGCTGCGGAGCTGTGTCTGTGGGCCTGCCTGCAGCAGCAACATCAGCATCAGCAGCTGCTCTGGCTGTTGGCTGGCAGCGGAATATGTAAGTGTGGGTGATGCCTGTAACGTTACGATATGGCATGGCTTACCAGGGGCCCACCAGGATACAGCTGGGGGAAACGTTATGGACGCCACATAGAACATCCCACTCATCAACTAAACTCCCACAACTGGTGCCCCACAGCTCAGGGGCATTAACGACCCCTTCGCATGAAAGAGTGGGTCTAGATATATTTCCACACTGATCTGCCTGGACACAATAACGCAGCTTAGGGGTATTAACACCCCCTTAGCATGACACAGTGGATATAGTTATACACCACACTGATCTGCCCGGACACTAAGATTTAAGTTTCAGTTTATATTGAATAGGGCCTGGTATTATAGGGTGTGAAATGGATTAAAGGAATTTTGGGGATAATTTGGTAAAAAATAAAACTGCCTTCACCAATTCATTGGTTCATTCTATGATACAGACCATATAACTAAGTCACTTACGTGTCTGTATAGTTATTATTCATTTCCCTAATATCCAAATGTTATATTGAAGAAAAACTTTTTCAAATGTTTTGGTTATTATTTTCTATGAAAGGAGGCCAAAGTGTTAGTGCTTCCAATCACTGTTTCTCGTCATTTCCTCTCCAGAGTTTAAAGACTTAGAAAATAAAGATATTGAATTAATTTAGACGAAATAATCCTCTGCTAACTGGGATAATACATTCACTCGAGGCTGAGCGTAATTTCTTAAAGATATCAATCGTTCAACACTATTCAATTTTGGTAATTGTGGTTTCATTGAAGACATAGTAGGGTATTCGACAAGGTGACATTAACATCTAAAACTTAAAGTCCATTTTTAAAATACCCCAAAGTTAGAAAATACATTAAACGTTGCATATGCTACCATTGTCAGATCCTCTTTAAAAATCCAAAATGATAAAGGGGGTCAACAGTCATGCCATTCATATAGGTGGCGCAAAAATGGCACGAACTTTGCAAATTTCACGTCTAAAAGTGAAAGTCCGTTAAAGAATACCCACAATCAAAATTTAATCAAACCTTGCATAGGCTTTCATTGCCAGGTACCCTTCGAATATCCAAAATAAAAAGTGGGGTCACCAATCAAGCCGGCTATACAGGTGGCGCCAAAGTGGCACTTCGTTTGCGAATTACATTGTTTGCCACTTTTAGATGTTACTGTCACCTTGTGGAATACCTTACTATGCCTTTTAATAATATGAATGCGGATATCTCCTGCGATGGTATTTATGTACCACTCATTTTTGTTTGTGTGATTTGACCCATTTGTATGGTATGGCATGAGTCTGTATGAATTCGTGCCTTTTCATACTCTGAAAAAAAATCACCTAAAAAGACGTGTTGCTCATATCTTGAAAGTTCAATATTTTCCTTTTTATCGTGTTTTGGAGAGGAGAGGGCTGAAAGTTTATGCATGTGCGTATGTATATTAATCAACTTACCGACTGTAAATTTCATTTACAAAAGTGCTTATATATGAATAAAATTAGAATCCAACTAAGGACATGCGTTAATATAACTTCCAACTTGAACTAAGAAATAGAAACATTCATGATTTCGTCATAAACTCAAAATGCACACCTACGCACAGACTCACAATAAGACTACCGCACACACCTGGCACCACGCAATCTGTGACGTGTAACAAGAACACGATTTTGCCGTGAAATAGGTTCCGTAGATTCATCTCGGAAGGATCACTTCTGTTTGCAGAGTCATCGCAGGAAAATGTATACAACTTTATCCAAATACCGTTTTTATCGTTGCATGTCCGAACAAATATCACGGCCCTTGGAAACCCACTTCCTTCTATGAACTTCAGCTTGACCAAATACGACTTGGAGATAAATGTTGAAAAATAAATGTTGAATAAGAAAGAGGCCTTTTTCGGCCTAATCATTGTAGTACACTTTGTATCTAGCTGTAATTGTGGCTCAGCTAAAATGTGTAGGGTATTATAAGCTCGTCTGACCACTGTCCTGCCATTTTTCTTCATATTTTTGGCTAGATGACCGTCGTATCATTTGGAAATCAGTAAGTTAGTAAGTTATTGATAAGGTCGTAACCATTCTTGTTCAAGCATCTATTCATAAAATCTGTCATAAAATTACAAAAGCCTATACTTTTTCAAAAGGTTGTATATCCTAGAAGAGGGTAAATTCTGGTCACTAGAAACAAGTTACAATTTTCATGCCTTAAATCCGTATACCTAACCTACAACCTCCCTTGATCTGCGATGACCTGTATTACTCTCGTGAACGTGAAGTAGGTTACTCTTACTGCCTTACAAAATCAGTGTTATGAGTGAATGTGCTAGAAATATTCAACAAACAAAGCTGTATCGCAAATCATAATTATTTCTAATTGACAAAGAAGTTTTACCCTTGTGTTTAGAAAGTACTTCATGCTTCTGTAAAGCCGATTTTTTCTGACAATCAGACATGAGAACTTCCTTCGGCAATGAAATATTACAAATTGAAAAAAACTAGGAAAGTTCCAGAATAGCCTTCAGCGACGGTGCTATATGTAGATACCTGCGTGTCTAAGGCTGAGTATCCCATTAGGCAAATATGTCTGGATTGTATTCAACAACATTAACTGTTCTAACCCCTCGCAGCGCACATACTAAGAGATGTAAAAATGCTATCCACAATATATGAATAACTTAACTGATCCCAGATGTCGCCACCCAAAAGAATATGCCGGTAACACACAGCTATCCAAGCACGTGTGTGAGCAACACCATATAAACTACAAGACACAGTCAAAACCTGTCAACCTATGTTCACATGATCCATGATTATAAAGAACAAACACAAATTAACGGTGTCTTAAAAATAGCATACATTGTTGGATACAACATTTATGTTTTACACTTACGACCGTGTTACGAATTATTTTGCTCTAGGCTAAATAACTGTTCCCAGTAACGAGAATAACTAAAAACAACAAGTTTTTTTCCCAGTGAGATTTGGTCTTTTCACGTGTTTAGTACACTCTAAGTAGTTCTCTCTTAAAACAAGATACCACCACTTCTTTCATTGAAAAGGGGCACCGTAAAGCTTTTTGCGACATGTCACATTATGGTCAACTTTAACACCAAATGCAGTTTCGTTGCGTCGACAGGCAATGAGGAGAAAGTATAACCTATCATATGAACCGTTGTAGTTGCGTGTAGTAGCAATGCAACAAATATTTGTGTAAAGTGTCCTGAAGGCCCAGTCACACAAGGGTTCGACTATCGCACGATTTTAAAATCGGCAGGTCGGACCCGATTTTTTCACCTATCGGCTCCGTCTAAAAAGTCGGTACTGGGTTAAGATCGTATATGCCACAGTCACACTAGAGCCCGACTATCGCAGGATTTCAAAATCAGCGGCAGGTCAGACCCGATTTTTTCACCTATCGTGCGATCGTCGGATCCGATTTTTAGGCCAACACACACAAAAAAAGGTTTTTTAAATGAATATAGACAAATAGACAAATAGTCGACAAATGTATCGAAATAGGCAAATGCTTATATTGCTAAACACCTTGGACTGAACATGCATTAATTGCATGTCCTTATGCTGCTGAAATGTGGAGGCAAATAGAGCTATGTCAATAAATATCAATATAAATATGGTGATTAAACTTGATAGTTTATGCAAGGAATGTGCAAAAAATTGACATATTTAGAGTGGTTGTTGGTTTGGCAGGAGAGGTCCCATATGCAACGTCCTCTATTAGGACTTAAACATGGGTGATATAAAGATTTGGCACATCAAACCCCGAAAATAGCTAAAAAGGAACACCAATGTAATTGCACATATCACAGAATGTATTTTTCAAATGAAACAGCACTCACAAACAAAAGAATTTGGATCCATTTGAAAAAATATAATACTAGTATCAATATAATATCAAAACTAGAATTTCACATTTGCATTACTGAGATTAACAGGGCTGAATACAATTGGCGCAGTTTTTAGTATGGATACAAAACAATTAAAACCCAAGAGATACTGAACCTCATCATTACCCTAAACAAGTTCTCTGGTATCGAGCTTACAAAAGTCATACTCATACATCAAATAACAATAATAATAAACTTGGAGATAATTTAAGTAGTGTTATATACATTCGCTGTAACATATTCATTACAAAAGTCATACTCATACATCAAATAACAATAATAATAAACTTGGAGAACATATAGGGTATCTCAGCATACCATTTGGATATATCTGTACGTTAAAATCCTAAGCTTAAGTTTGAAGTGTAATTAAGGACATGTTGTCAAGGATCCGATTACTGAGATTACAAAAGTCGTACTCATACTTCAAATAATAATAATAAACTAGGAGAACATAAAAGGAAACATAAGGAACAAAACTAACTTGAAATAACATAAAAAATATTAAGTTATCGGCTTATCATATTACGTAAATTTATCTTATCTAGCATAATAGGTAGATTCGGCCCAGTTCTATCACCTATTTGACAATGTACATGCATCTTATGATATTTTTGCTGTACTTGCTATCAGAGGTTATATTGCTAATGAACTTGGTCAGTATTCCTCAAAATTCACCCCCTTACGCAATGCAATCTTCTACCATTTTTTCTTAGTCAATGCATTGTCATTAGACTCATAAAATGTGGGAAAATGATGATGATTGTGATGGGGAAGATCCCTAAGATTTGAAAAGAATAGACCAATTTCACGCCCTCATTCAGCATAGCCATTCGTGATATCAATGACACTTGCAAATACACTTCTAAACATTGGGTACCTAAAATTACATTTCTGGAAGAGTATTACATTAAGTACAATTTTTGGATTACGTATCAGTGATTTACTTTTAATACAATATGATTGAAGGCTATTTCTTTGGAACTCGTGTGCCAAAATATCTTCTTTTGTGCTGAACCACTCTTTGTTTAGTTTCGACCTCTGACCAGGTCAGTGGTCCGAGGGCCATGGTTCTGCCCAATCTGTAAATATGACTTATTGCTTAAAGAAACACATTAATCTTTTGACAACAGAAAGTTCTTACTATGGGTCAAAAAAGAAAGCATTTGCAACGTCCTTTGCTTCCTAAATCGAGTATAGAAAAAACACTTCAAGATATTTTGCTTTTTGGATGATTAACTAGTGTAGCAACAAAGACCAAAAAAGTGGTTTATTTTAGGAGTAACTCCAACCAGCGGTAGAACAAGCAGTATCATACATCACATGGAAGCGAAGAATCTCAGGATTCAGAAACTTCGTGATGCCGGAACAGAAAAGTTGTACAACTAGAGATATTGCACCGTCTCCATGGCAATCTTTTTGAAGTATTGATATCACTGAAAAAATACTCTTATTTACCGGCCTTCTTACCAATAGTCCTCATTTAAATTACTCTTGATAATTGATAAGATCCTTGTCTACTGGACAAAAGTAAAATAAAATGTTTAAGTTATGTTTGCGCTGAATGTCCTCACATTTAGGGTATTTGCAGAAATGGGTAGAAATGCCCTTCATGTATGATCATGATGTATGCTCGTTCTACCGCTGGTTGGGGCCCATTTCCAAATTTGATCCTTTGCTGCTACACTATACAGTAAATTATTGTTTATGGAGGATATTTCTGGTAGGATTTGGGATAAACAGTCATAAAATTGGGCCATCCCTTATTGACGCTTTTGAAGATTCCAACAAAAAAGGATCTTGATAAAAGGAAGCAAGGGAATACACACACCAAGTCCTGTCAAACTCCATTCCCAAAAGTGGTACCTCCTTCTGACTGACACAGAGGAATTGCAATTTCCTCTAAATGATGAGCGCAACCTGATGTCATGGCAATTAGGAAGTAATAGTTTCTACCCACCAAAGCAAAACTTATGTAAGATAAGTCACGTAGCGAAACACCATTTTATGATTTTTGAAGTACACAATAGCAGTTATTGCTCCCTTTGGGCCAGTGGTGTTACAGCTGTACACTCAGCCTGTCCAAAATGGCACAGATAGCGCCTATCGCTGCGCAGTTTCACGCCTGTTACCAACACATTTGTGTAAGCCATAACTGAGGAGTGCTGAAATGGATAGGTTCAGGTGTGGTCTCATTTAAAAGGTGACGAAGGAATTGGTTTTGCGCAGCTTTCAACAGCTAAGATGAGATAGAGTATACGGAACTGAAAGAAACTACCTACTCTTTAAGAATAGTTTCAGGGGGTCGTTCAGTTGCAAAAGCACCATAGGCAGCTCTCCACTATGCTGCACGTTTGTATAGTGACCAGGCCAGCCACTTATGGGTATCCAGTAGCTACAAAGCCTTGAATCTGCAACCCCTTGCTTGGGAGCCAGGCATCGTAACTGGCGGATTTCTTGTTGAAAGATGACATCTATAAGCTTATATTGAACGTAAATCATTCTGATGGTGGGTGGATTTGTCCTTTAACTAATAGTTCCTGCTGTTCGAGCTTCTTTTGCCTCAGATAGAAATTGGCAAAGGCTTCATAGGTTTTTTCAATTACTCTTCCAAAATAAAACGTCTTCTAAAAGTAAGTAAGTATCTATTGACTATATCAAAGATATAAAATATACAAAATACATTCAAACATTCAAAATCTACACATATAACGAAAAATGTACACTAAAACGTACACACATAGGTGTACATGTCCACCCTGTCCGGTAAGAGGAAGAAGCACACGCTTATTCAGAAGAGGATTGAACATCTATGGTATGAGCAAGCCAGGTGGTGCAATTTTTCAACTCTAGTGAGTGTGACTTAGAGGGGATTTGAAAAAATTGTGAGTTATCCTATGACTGTTTTGATTGTTATGGCTTTCGTGTACATTCTGTTAATTGCTTTACCAGAAGTAGACCAAAGACATAGCATTTCATCCTCATTGCATGTATCTTTATTGACCATATTCAAATATATGAAAGGTACATCGTCATATGGAATCCTGTGAGCAATGTGAAAAAAACAATTACAAATAGATAAAGAATAGAACATATAAACTTGTCAGAACTGAAACTTTTAGTAACATGACATTAACTGATATTAATCATTGTGCATCATCATTTCCTGGACATTTCCAGGTCAGAAAATCCTGTGCTTGGACTACTGTTAAACTGATTCCGGCCTGACCTACTCCATCCCTGTCTTGGATGGCTTTCCAGTACATTTTGGTGATAAAGGTCCCTGATATTTTCTATAATGCTCCCAGGTCTGAGATATCTATCTCTTCAATAATAGTCCCCAGAAGTCAGTTGAAGACCCGGCTGGGCTCTTCTTCTAGCCTCTGGCATATTCCTCCACTGAGAGTCTTAATTTCCGCCTACATTTGTAAAGGAAGGGATCTTCCGTTCTAGCAAACATACAGAGTATTATCTCGATCTTCTTTAAATATTATTTTGGCATTGGGGTACTTCCTAAAAAAATCCTCATAAATGTCCACCCAGTCATTGTGGTAGTAAGGGCATTGGATAATTATGTGCATAATGTCCTCTATACAATACTAGTACATATCACACATTGTGCAAATCCTGTTACTCATAGTTAACCCCTTTAGCTTACATTTGACTTGAATGTCAGATATTTTTGCTCATATTTTTGCACATCTTTACTAGTCTGTAATCTAAGTCACTGCTAGCCCACCAAGTAAGGTATGCTATTACAAAAGGGTATTGACCAGCATATCATATCTTGGTCCCCTAGTGTAATATTTTGTGACGTTATTATACAATGATAAAATCATATTTTTGTCAGGTAATACGGTTTCCTCCACCACTTACAACTTGTAATATGGCAAAAAATGAGGAAAACCGAAATTCCAAATTCAAACTCAGTAATTCAATCCTTTTCCGAATCGTTTACTACATCACAGATTACAATATACTCTATCAGTATTCTTGTTCGTTTCTACATCGTATGCTTGCATCCTATTTACAAAAAAGCATGAAAAAAAGTGTCTCAACATACTTGGAAACTCACATTAAAGAGTTTCGGCGACTGTTTTTGAATTCAGTTATGCTTCATTTGAATATACCCTTTAAAAACGACACTAGAACTTAGGTGGGTTAGGTGGTTAATTTGTGAATAAAGGGTCATTTTGAGATGTTTAGATGTAAAGCCTATATCCTTATGATCAGGTCAACTTTGAATCTACGTCATCACGGAACAGGGCAAGACACCAACTATCACGAAGCCTCAAAAAGGCTTGCACGCAATACAAGCAGGGAAGCGTTTTGGCTTTTATCTATATATCGAATTTCACCAAAACAGTTCGTTTCAAACATGCATTTCGGGTACCAAACATCAATGGATTTGCTCACAGTATGGCATATTCATAGCTAAGCGTATTACCGAGGGATGGGTAGCACAGTCTTACCAATTTCAACTTTGTTCCAAATTCATAAAATCTTAGAATTGGAAGAATGCACTTTTTTCTTATTTTAAACAAATATCATGAACGGAATGTTTGTAAAATTTGAACGGAGCAATTTCAAAAGTAATTGATAGCTTTTTGTTCTTTCAATCATTCCTTCACATTTGTGTAATTTGAAGGTACTCAGTATATAATTGTGGATAGGATCTCCGTATGAAAACATCAAGTACTTTTTCAACGTTTCACCTTTTACTGCTTACACCCTACTGGGAGGGCATATTTTTTTATGCTTGATGTTTTCCTTATCAGAAGACAGTCAGACAATAGATATTTTGTAAAGGCTGGATATCTCAAATAAAAGCAAGAGAGAAGGGAAACCGAGTCACAATTCAACCCCAAAAGCTACGTTAACTCTTGAACAGTTAAATGATTTATTTTACAGGTACAACATTATTTCCTAACATTCAGGCTCTATTTCCCATTGTGATCTTAAAATGAGGCATTCTATGATTATGTTAAAGTTTCTAAACATTTATCTTACACACAATTACCTCTCTCCCCTGTTATGTTGATATATAGCTCTATACTATACTTAGTAGGTGAATGCGCATTCTCCAGTCAGACTCATACTAAGGTAGTCATTTATTCACTTTGTCATTTTGACACGTCTTGCACCAAAGCCAATGAACCATTGACTTCTAGGCGAATATCTAATCTGAACCACACACTGAGAACATAAACATTAGACCACCAGGTACTGCGGATGGTTCTATATTTAAGCTCATGATTTAAGGTACGTCATTTGACTCTAGATCAGTAGATATTTATGTCGTGATTAAACAATTTGCTCAATGTATGGGATAGATTATTCCAACATCTGTGTCCTGTCCAGTATAACTCATAGCTCTGGCTAGTATTCTAGCTGTGTACAGGATCAATGTAGCAGACCAGCCTCTTGTGAGAAAGTGACCTACAAAACCCGACAACTTCACGATCTATGTTTTATGATGATGTTCTTACCCGGTGTTCTTATAATTGATGTTTTCTTTGGGGACATTGTATATTGTAGTTTGATTTTTAGTTTGACGAAAAAATCATTTTCCATTGCACTCATTTGCATTTGCTTTAATGAAATAGCATTTTGGAAGGTAGATATCTACTTCTACTCGCATTCTCGGTGTGCATTGCCTATGGCAAACTGTTTCAGGCCTTTTCCGCTGCTTGAAATGTATTGTTTAATGTCAATTATCTTATGTCATAGTAAATTAAAATGGTCGTGTCATTGGAACTGAAAATATTGTTTTGACCTATCTGCGAGTAACATGGCACATACAATAAAAGGTAGCATTAGGACTACCGATAATAAAGGAGTATGTTCAAAGATATATATTTGAACAAAAGAAAACTTACTGATCTTTAAAATAACTACTGGCGGTTGGGATATAAATATATTTACGGTTACACCTCAAACTGAAATACTGTTCATATCTATCAAACACGTGTGTCAGCCTGGGAGATGTTTGAACAAGGCGATGTCCGAGGGGTATGATATGCATACCATGTGTCTTCAAGCACGAATGGACGTATGTCTAAAAACGTAATCCTGCGCTACTCTGCATCCCGCATCCTCCTGTTAGACAGTGTTGGTTGGGTGGTAACCATTACAGTTACTAGTATTACGATAGTTGTAGACTGCCTCTCCCTAATGATTTACACACAGTTGTCAATAAAGTCCAATTACTTCAACGGTAGGATTTTTTAGTACGACATAAAAAGGCAAAGAGGTAAATAAAAAAGCAATTGGCTCTCTGATGAGGTAAATGGATAAGGATAATATTACATATACACTGTATATACATATTTACAGTTGAGGAATTTGTGCGAATACAAATGTGGATTTTGAAAATTTCATTTTACAGTCTTAAAGGGCTCAACTTAAATGAAAGTTTAGAAACGCTTGTTTTTATAGATGCAGGATTAAATGAAAGATTAAATAACATGTTATTAGTATTCAAGGGGAAGACTGTCAAGCATACATTATTAACTGGCAGAAACCAGTTCTGAGTGTTTAAACAGTTGTCACTGGTATTGGTTTTATTCTGAGTAATACGTAATACATGCCCATATTTATTTGATTTGATTTGTATTTTCCTCGATGGTAATCGATGCAAGTTTTTATTTATTTCCTGAGCCATGATATACTAGTATTTGTTGGTCTATCTGGAAAACGTTCCTCGATTACAAGGTAATTGGTACTTAGAATACAATAGTATCTGTGATTAGTTGTTTTTCAAAATGTAGATAGAAATACACGCGGTGCTATTTTCAGCAAAGGTGTATTTGCTCACCAGCTATGTCTTTCTTATATAATCGCTTTTAAGCGTAAGAGGAAACAAACCATCATCATACTGTATGCTATAGTTACATGCATCTAACTGAATAATTTAGTAGATGTTTCTTTCGCTATATTTGTATTTTTGAGCAGAAAAAATATGCTTAAAATCAAAATGTATAAAGGACTTTAAATAAATTGTCAGAAATGGCTTATAAACAGAAATAAAAGAAGATCTATTAATTGGCATATAAGGTCTCCCCATCGCCTACTATCCGAGGAACGGCAGCTGCGAGCATCGAAAGATGAGTTACTAAGGTTATTGGCCGATAACCTACTAACCACGTCTGCAAGTGGGACTCTTTCACTACTAGCTACAAGTACTAGTCGCCGTTGCTGGCGGTAACACCAATGAGCTACCGTGAACGCTAGCTAGAGTTTTGGCTGGCGATGGAAGAAGAGACCCATACATAGTCTAGCATAACTAGGGAGCTCTGCTTCATCTTAAACATTAGGTTATATCAGTTACCATACCATTGCATGATCGAATGCGAATCAGAGCTATCTATGATTGCTACTGCTGCATTCACCGTATTAAAGAAAACCATAAAGAAATCGATATAGGAGTTTTAAAAACACAAACAATTTTCTCCATGGCAGCGTTCAGATATGAATACGAATTGAAAAGTTCGCGAAATATGTTAACCTGCAAACAAGTATGACTATTGAGGGGTTTAAATGTACCCGAAGATAGGGTATCAATATTTATCTTTCGAAATCTATGAAATGCCTTACGCACATACTAGTTAAGTTATGTATCTCCTTTGTATTACCCTTACTGTATTTGAATATTCCATCAGTACTCTATCCCTTGATGTTTTAACACAATTAGAAAAACATACGTTACACCTAAGACCCAAGCATACTATTTGACTGTCTATCTTTGTAAGAGCAAGTATGACCGAGTGCTGGTTCCTCTTTAAGGTTCTGAATGTTGACCACAAATCTGGGCGGGCAGTTGACCATGGTGACCGCTACTCGGTTACATTGACTGGGCCACTAGTGCACACCAGCACCTCTAATAATAAATCATTACTGAATGAACACATTGAAAATGTGCCAAAACTTCCCAGGAATCCTCGCTACGGCCATAGGATATTGTTGGTCAGTCAGCTGAGCCGTTGGTGACGTCACTCGTTAATAGGTTAGGTGATACGTCAGCTTTGGACAGACGGACAATCATCAGATGTTAAATTTAGAATACAGCTAGCATTGCATATGGGTTATACAACAATAGGTAGTATGATAATACCTACCAAAGCCATTTGGATATTAGCTATATATTTGTCGAAACAGGTATGACATTGCTGCTGTTTAGATTTGATAATTAGATATAAATTATTTCGTGTCATACTGTACTGCATTACATTGTATATAACTCCAATGTTAGTGGGTAGTAATCCGCTTAATAATGGTACTGTTGGCTGATATGGTATTGCACTGCATTGTACTTCAGGAGCTGAACTGTATTAGATTGCAATGTATTCTTAGTAGAACACCGTTTAAAACGTATTGTATTTTACTGAATTACATCATATCATCGTGTTTGAATAGGGCTGATTTTGAATTGGATAGCAACTTGATAAACCAAAAAAGTTATCAATAGCATAAGGTGGGATATGCGTTTATCCTGGAACGTGTAACTTTTCAGGACATCAGTGCGAATGTCGTGTCTTTACTTCGATTTGAAAAAGGGGCGAAAAAAATACTTCTTACCCTAACATGTCCTACTTATAGGCAACGATTCTTCGCTTGCATTCAATTTCCACAATTGAGGAAGTCAAAAAACAAACACACATATCTTCATTTAGTTATATACCCAACCAATAGATGGTGGACAAATGTCTATCATGTTTTTGAACAACCTGTACAGTAGACCACAGTGACCATGGGTGTATCCCTGAAATAATCACCAATACATGCAGAGTAATTATAATGCAGGAATTATAGAAAAGAAAAACAAAGTTTTATAATTTCATGGACCAGGATCTAATTCACCCTCAGGACGAAACTGACAGTTTTTCATGAGGACACATATAAATAAACATTGCTACGTTAGGGGTTAGGTGTAATGATCATCTCTGTTTTACCCATTCTAAATATTTATCTTCACTGACGTGAATCCATTTTCAACTGTAAATGAGGACGTGCCGACGTCACACAGAATTTATCGATATCAGCTGAGCGATGTGTAGATTATTTCTCTAGAATCTTCTGTCTAGAGACATGTTAGACGCGATGAATCACGGGAAAAAACATCTTGTGAACCTGGCACCCTCTTAATCTCCAAAGTGCTATTTATAGAACAGCCCTGGCATTAACACAAACAAACTCTCGCGCGGCGAAGCTTCTGGTCGCGGGGGTGGTAGGCTACTGTTCTGCCATGTCAACAACGTGATTTTCCGAGCAGAGAGACTCATCAATCAATCTTCCTCTAAGTTGATACCATTATAGTCGAGGTGAGGCATAATTAATGTGAAGACTTGGCAGAGTGTGTATACTGGTAGCTTATAGTATTCAATGTGACCACCCCTGCCACCCCTACTTAGCGTTCGTGGATTGATGCGTCTCATGGTTGAGGTAGGCTTTGGGTAGGGTTAACGAGTGAACATGAGATTCGTGACGTCCCAACTTGGACGATCCCAAGCTGCGCGGATACGGGTTTGTTGCTCTACAAGAGGCTTCGCCGGGCGGGTCACACCTCACTTTCTTCGACAGGGCTTGGAGTATACGCCAGAGTTTTATTCCGACCGTGCGTGGGCAAGTCACAAGGATTATTCAAAATGCCAAGAGTGGTAAGAAAGATTTCATTTTCAACCCTCTTTAATTCAAATAGTGGGTACTATAGTTGTTACCAGACGGACTGTGAGTTCGTCTGCTTTGTTTACACATACCTTTACCGTAGTTTGTAAAGGGCAAAGTAGAGTGTATAAAAAATCTACATTCTTACCATCTGTCGTCCGGGTTGAAGAGATGTGTAATTGATGCCTAGCAGCTCACGCGATATGCTACGGTGCTTCCATAAGGATATCATGCACTTTATCTTACAACTTAACAAATTTACTTTAAAAAGTACTATTAGTTGCTATACCAAACTAATTACTATTTGATATTTCTTCTTTTCCAGAAAAAAAATTTTTTGCGTACTTATAAAAACGCTGAATTTTTCAAAATATAACCGTCTACTTTGACAAATTTAGAAGTTATGCTTTGAAACCCTGCACAGGTGTAGTCTATACCTTGTAAGTAGTACGTGAAAGGGTTTGTTGAAATACTTTCCACAACATGAGTACCCATCATATTTACATTGACAATGAGCCAAACTATGTGGTATATTTTGTTGGTTCAACAAATGAAAGTGGTTAGTGAAGTATCTAATACGAATGTATATCTTGTAAAAATCGGTCGTCGCACTATGCTTTGAGGTTGTAGACAATGTTATATACAAGTCATGAAAGACCACGCCCCTTTTGTCCATCGGGCTTGAGTAGTCGACCATCTGCGGTTCCAATTAAAGCGATACGGTACGGTATGATATTCATTTCAGTTATGGGTGAGATAATTAGGTGAAGACTGCCCGTGGTATAGATGTCGTGAACTGGTGATATGTTGAGCTGATAAGCTAGAGCTTTTAATTAACGACTGACGGAAGAAGACGGGGGATCCTAATGATAAAACCTTGTGGCCTGTGTATGGTGACCACAGGCTACTTAGCTGGACAAACACGCGAGTTCATTCTATACGTATCTAAACTGGTCACGGTAATTGGGATAATGAGGAGTGCGAATGGCTGAAATGGCATACTTTCTCTTGCCTCCTAAACTGTAAGATAACTCGGAAAATATGCAGCATACCAGACAAGACAAGAAAAAAACGTAGCAGACATGTTAATGTTTGTGAGCATGTGGTTTGTGTGTAGGAGCGCCTGGTGAGAGCTTCTTGGAGAGACTCCAAAGAGAACACCTCAAGGATATTCGGTCACTGCTTCCAAACACGCTCCTGTCCCGACGGATCGGACACCATCTCGCCTTGAAACATACCACATGTGTTGTATCCAAGAAATGTAACCCATTCCATACTAGCCTGGCAATCAAGACATCTCTAGTGTAAGCGTAGTGTTTTGAAGTATATGATGTTAAATTGCAAATCCAGCAACCTTCAGAACGATACGCGTCGTTTTTGCAAGGTATTTGCAGGCGTGTTTTAGAGTTATAGCCTATAGGTCCATTCTGATTTCGTATTGGTTTAGACCGCTCCCATGTAACTCAGTATAGATATTGTGAAAAGAAAGACACTTTTGCGCCATAGAAATTCTTGATATTGCATATTTACGAAAATTCTGAGAGATTTCACTAAAGATAACGCAATGCTTGCAAACTTGCTTTGCTTCGTTAGGCCATAAGCGTCGAGGTATTAACATAGCACACTGGATCAGCTATTTTACTGACGTCATCATTAGGTGAACCACGCAACCAAAATATTGTAAGCAATACGTTAGATGGTCCACTGATAGGAAGGTTATCACATGTTGCGCCCTGTCAAAACTAACTATTTGTAGACCAAGTACCCACCGCAACTTCGGCTATGTAACGAAATATTGGAGGCTGTCATGATCATCAAAACTTATTTTTGGAAACGGAAATGAGAAGTATTATGCTGAGGGAAAATAAGTCAACTAACCAACGATGTAAATACGATGATCGAGCTCCATAGATACTAGTAATTGAAACGTGAACAAATGGATGCGATGCTGACTATAATCATTTTAGATATTTCTGCAACTCTTTGAAGGAACTTAGAATACAAGTTATGTGTGGGTCCCATGGAACCAAATAGGTAAGGGTGGAAAATCGCTAGCATGTATATCTGGAACGTTCGGAAATTTGATTGATAGAGTAGTAATGTAGGGCTAATTTTAGAAAGTCGAACCATGTTGCCATGGGCACTATTTATCAAAGTTGGGTGAAATGTAATCTGTTAGACTGGGAATGCTTTGCCATGATGAAGTGCAGACCAAAGTCAATGTTATCTTCCATCTCAGAGGACAAGTATCCGTCCTGCCCCATGCTGACGTCATAGGCAATCTGGGAGATCACACTCCTGGTGAAAGGCCCGCAGTGTTATGCCAAAGAGCGGAAGTGGTCACCCCCAGTCCCTCCTCCTCGGGCACAGTGGGAAATGATTTCGTTACTAAACTGGTTTTGGCTTAACAAGTGTATGATGGTTCTTCAAAACACATAAAAAGCGACAAACGTTTCCTTATTTTTATCAATTTGACTGCTCCATTTGGTTATTAGTTACATTGATATAACTGCCACCGAATAGCATTAACTGCAATATAGTTATGCGACAATTAGTACAAAAGACCAACAAGTTTGTTTGAGAATGACACGGCACGTAATGAGAAAGTTGGGGTCTTGAACGTGCTTAAAAAGATCCAGTTTCGTTTTTAGTGGGTGATAGGCGGCTGTCTCACGTGACCTACTTGTGGATGTAGGTCATATTTGAATTGGGTGTTGACATGCAGTACAAAGCGAATACATGATGTAAAACTAATACTAGTATTCGATTTTTGTTTTAATGAGGCTTCATGAGTGACTGCTGAAAGAAATGAACATTTTCTCAAAATGCATTCCATTAAAGTGACTGACTTAAAAATGGATTCTAGGTTATTCAATAATGATATCATAACATGTTCATTACTTTATCTACTGCGACTTCATCAGCGGTGCCCCAAGTGCAATAGATTCTCCCTCGTGCAGATGACTTTATTAGTAAGACGTTAATTATCGACAACGCAAACTGACAAGTTTACAACATTCCTTGGCAGTCAATCTTTCCCTCCGGCCTAAATAGTCCCTAATGCAAACCACTCGGATAGGAATGGAACGAGGCGGGGTTGGTGTAAACAAGGAAATGGACACAGCAGTACTGTTTACTTGCTGACCGGAAGAATCAACATCAACAACATAATGCATCACCTATCACCAAACTTGGCCGTATATCCTGCCTGCAGTCTTTACTTTTCTGTCATTAACAGTCAAACTCTTTTATTTATTGTGTCGGCTGTCCTATTGGTATGACTTTTGTTTTGTCCATGAAAATTCTGAATCGACAAAAATACTTTCTTTAATCATTAGATTCCCAAGACTATCAAATCACTCGTGATTTTACTATCAACGTAATATATTGTACTTGTTTATCTAGTTTGAGTATAATATACATCTATTGCTTTTCCTGTATTATTTGAAATACGAATGTTGAAAATTCATTCCCTTTCAAATTCTTCGTGCATTCTAAATCGAGAATTAAGGGGGAACTCTAAACCTTATCTAACTTTCAAGTAAGAATAATGTAGTTTTTAAGAATCTGGAATTCATTGCTAGTGCCAGAGAAATGGATAATATTTGGCGTGATTCTTCACTATATCATTGGCGCATATGGGAGATCTAATGGGGTACACCCTCGAGGACTACGGTTAATCAGATTCACCACCACCAGGGGTCGCTGTTTAATGAGGACCAGGTGCGGTTTGGTTATGTCAGTAAGAAGTGTGTTGAAAGCAATCATGGCAAATGTTCGGGTTACATCAACCATGATAGATTAGGAGGCTGGCCAACGAACATGTAGGCCAGCAATGGAGTGATTAAAGATGTACTCCAAGGAACCTTAAAATCACTGTTTATCGGCGGATTATTTCTACTGCACATTTACCATCAGTACAGTCAAAGGTTTATTAACATATGTTAATAAATCTTTGGTACAGTACAACTTACAAACTATCTTTGAATTTATGATACCTTCTGACTATATACTATATATTTCTAACTTCTGAATTTCATATTTATTTATGAGTATGGTATCAGTAAAGCAGTTTTAATATGAGTAAATAGAAAAGTATTGAATAAAGATGATAATGTCAATACATATTGATTGTTCTTTAGTAAGACCCCTCCTGACGTCAAATAGACAATTTTCAGCATACTTGCGCTTCATAGTATTAGCATCCTTTCCATTGCAACGAGGGAGTTATCAAGTATCTTAGCAGTTCCTCATTCCTGTTCCCCGAGCCATCTAGCTTGTGCGTAGTCACCTAGCACAGGGAAACTCCATCAAATGTTTCTTCAGTCGTCGAAATGCCAAGCATAGGTTATATCTATTTATAGCTCTTTGGCGAACTCTTGTGGCATAGGTACTGATACCATGCCATGCTGGATGTGCCTAGGATGTGAATGACCCGCTGATTAAGGGCAAAACATGTTGAGTTGCATTTTAATCATAAGATTGAGAAGCATGCTTAGTATTCCACAAGGCGAAACTTAATTTTGAGGCATTTCCTGCAACTAGGTGCAGAACTCAACAATCTTCCCTATGAAGAACGAAAACTCTCACTATCTCCCAGAATTCATTGCACGACAGCCGATGGTAGTGAACACGTATTAAGATTGCATCTAGTGCTTAAGTCTATATAGTTTTATTGAATAGAAAATCGTGTACAGCATACCCGTCCTAATTTTATCATAAGTTGTACTGTTACTGTCCCAAAGAGCGGCGTACCCTTGTTGGCCAGAATTCCTACTAGCACTCTATGAGAGCCGAGCGAATAAAAATGGAGGCCGATGTGAGGTGCTCCTTTTGGCCAAGAAAACGGAAGTGGGATGCATTACTCTTTGCTGTGATGATAATGCCAAGGGTCTAACAGTTGCCAACAAACCACAGATAGCCAATTACAACTCCACAACTTAATCGTATAGTGACCAGCTTAATCAGTTAATAAGGACCCAGTGGGGCTCTTGTACTTCAGGTTGTACTTGAACCCGGGACCATATGCAGCGGTGAGACACGCCGCACAACTGTTGCGCAATGGACGTGACCGATCGGCCATGGAGGCAGTCTATTTATAATCAGGATTGTCTGAATAACATAAACGTTAAAAACTGTCGGGGGTGGTCTGCAAAATGTATATCTACTACTTCACGATGCAGCCAGGACGTTAGAAGTTTACTACAAAAAAGCCTTAAAGCAACTTATCACCATAGTCAAAATAACTTCGCTAACTCGCAGTATTTCTTTAGTGGGAGACAACTGTAGCGGTGGTCGTTTAACATCAAACAGCATGATGGGTTGTATGTATATTATGCTATCTTGACTAGCCGAACAGGGGGTAGAGGCACCCGCTCGTGTCTTGTGTCGTAAAGATACAGATCCTCCCCCACACCAGAGACTGGTATGCAATACATTACGAGGACTCCACTGGGACCAAACATCATGCCAAGATTCTTTAAGGAATCCTCTTCCAGTTCGAGGTCGAAAGTTTAAGCAACAGGGTTATTCGATATATCTTGTGCAAATTAAATACTTAGTCGAATACAGTGTGTGTGTGTATGAACATATATATATATATATATATATATATATATATATATATATATATATATATATATATATATATATATATATATATATATATATATATATATATATATATATATATACTCTAAAGCAATATGAATTGTAGACATAACCTATGCAATACTATTTCTGGAATGGAGTAATGTCACTTAAGAAACATAAATTGTACAATTCAATACATGTACATGTATAACCGAACGCAGCATTTTAAGAGTAGCCATAATTTGACATCATTATACATCTAAGTGATTAAGAGTTGGGTATTGCAATTGCAATACATTGTTAGAAACAGCAACATGACATGACATCACAATATCAATTGTGACTTAAGTTTTCTGGCTTTTATTTTTAGGGAACAGCCAAGAGAGACCCAGAACAGGAGAAGGAGGTTCTGGATTGGATCTCAGCAGTCATAGGTGAAACGCTGACTGGCGAATATGAAGAAATTCTTAAGGATGGACAGGTTCTTTGCAAGTGAGTACAGGTGTATTATGAAAGTCAACTTGCTTCATAGCCAATAGCATTTCCGTCTTGACTAAAAAAAAACAATAAACTCACAATGCATATGATTGTGTATCATGAAAATTTTAAAAAAGCATTGAAAACTATATTCAAATTTCCATTTTGGATGTATGCATAATCTTTAGACAAATTTGCAAAAATATTAGTGCATTGCAACGGTCCCATTGCAACACTTAATATTACGAGAAATTAGTAGTTTAAGTAGTGGAAACCGATATTTACAAGAAAAACATACTAGTATTCAATTCGAATAACGAAGAGAGTAGTATGTGTTTTCAATTAATGCCTATTGAAATTATATAGTTGCATAAAGGTATTAGCTCTTTTTGTTCGTAGCTGTATAGGTTCATTCATCCATGTCAAAATGATCATCCATATCCTGTATCTTTTGTATATGTCTTTGTGATGTCCAAGTTTTGAATTACAACTTTATTGTTGCACCTTTTATATGCTATATCATGTGGTCAATAAAGATACATACATACATTGCATGGTATGCCATTAAACACTAGGGGGTCGACTCATCATCGAAGGATTACATTGATGGTCTCACTAGGTACGTCATGAGCTAGGTACATGTAGCCTGGTGGCTATAGGGATATGCTCTGTTCTGTGACTGTCAATGGTTCGTCTCCATACAATCAGAATACCTCGTAGAATATTGTAATTAGAAGATATATTCCTTCCGGTACCAGGTGGGATAGCTTTGTAACATTAGCTCAAAAACAATTCAGCGTTTTTTTATGAAACTTCGACATACTGTTTTCAACCTGATGTTTGACTTTGAAAACAAAACCAAAACAAAATCTATAGATGTTAAATCTCACCAAGGGTTAAAAAAAAAGGTAGCACTAAAGAACTATGTCAACCCTTGTCGAAGGGGAGTTGGTTGAATCACGATCATATTTCGCAACATGCTAAGAATGTGCAGGCAGGTTCCATGCATTGCAAATCTCCCTACAACCAGATGCCCAAAGAAAATGCCAGTGGGTTTGAGTTCGGGGCGTATTTTCGTAGGGGGTGTTATCCAGCAGCATCTCGTAATGGTACACTGGCGGGTGCAGACGGGGCCTCGCAGAGCGTCGTTTGAGGGTGGGATAAGACATGATCAACATCAGCCGCAGTAGCACTACCTCCAGCAGCTCTATGGCAACTGCAATCCTAGAAACGAGACTAGATTTGGAAAGAATGTTCTTCATGGTTATTTATAGCCCAGGGGGTCCCGCAGAAAGGATGAGCACAACAACCGGCGTGGAAATGGAGTGTAAACATTCTCCAGGAGAGCCGCCGACCCAAACCCATCTGTAAGGCTTAAAGCCTTCAGCATGCCTGCTGCGCAATGTTTACTACAATTGCGGGTGGCCCTCGCTGTAAAAAAAATACAGCAAACAAGCATATATTTAAACAGCAATATCGTATAATTACATGTAAACACCGCGAATAGATATGCTTAGAGTACTCCTCTACTATAACTTGAGAAGATGTGAATGCTTAAGTAAATAACTTTTTGACCCAGCCTACATATGTCAACATCGAATATACGGGGTATGTACACCAGTGTTTAGCTTTACGATTGATCGGCATCATAGATTTACACGTAAACTAATAGCGGTGAAGTCAGGACCTAGTTGATAAACATAAGACCCTGTACAAAAATTCGCAGCATCGTTCAGATATGTGGTAGGATTCTTCTAATAGGTTTCCACGGGCATTTCGCTCAATGTCTTGAATAGAGTCCCACACACACACACACACACACACAAACACAGACCACTTCATTTTGGTCCACAGCTAACGGCTGCCTGTGATACGTCAAGAGGTTGAAGAGATATCGACATCCGGTGCCGTAAACACAGGCCAGCAATGTTCGTTTGGAGTTCAGACAACTGGGTTTCTGGAAACCCATTGCAGTATCTCCATGGTAGATAACCCCATCCAAGAGATGCCTTATATCATCAGCCACACTGTCTCGGCACATCACATTCCTACTACTCGTGTTCATTTCATCCCCGCGTGCAGACAGCGCAAAGGCCAGCATTCTCAGATAGTCTTGATAGCCCAGGTCTTGATTGCAACTAGGTCGGTGTCAAAGTTGAATCCTACGCTGACGAATAACAGAACACTAACACTTGAGAACAAGATACGAAGGGCAGTTCCTAAAATAGAATCCAGCTTGGTCTCAGACGCTAAAATTAAACTTTTTAATTGACAGTTCTATCTGCCAAAGTGTGATGTTCGCATAATTAAAACGGTGACGAGTATTTTACAATTTATACCTAGGAACTATATTTCACTCTTCTTCATAAGGCTAATAAGATGATTGAGAGATGCTATAAGAAGTGTGGATGCAATTTTTAGTTTCTGATGATAACTAGCTATTGTTGGGTCTTAAATCAATATGTGTTTGGTATGACTGTCGTTAACATCCATTTTTTCTCGATTCGATCATTGACATTATTTCTTTCTATTTCAATTTTTTTTCGATTCGATTTTGAAAAATTGCACCACGGCATGAAGTTTGAAATGTATCACACTTCATGTTTGTTGCTATGATCCTAATATTCCTAAAATACAACAATTAAAATGTTCTCATCATTTTTGAGTGAAAAAAATTCTATTCAAAATTCATATCAGTGTTGGCTAAAAAATTAAATGGCTAACAAATTATGACAGAGCCTTAAATACTGTGGTGATTCTTTAGACAAAATATTTTTTTCGAGTAATTGAAAAAAATATTCGATCAATTCTTCTCAATTACACCCTTGTATTTGGTCATCTTAAGGATACAGGGAAAGGCGAAGAGTAGCACGAACGGGAGGAGAAAGGTGTTGGTGGTGATGAGGGATACAAGCTTGATTTGGTTTAATAATCAATCTAAGTTATGTTAAAATCGCCAGATATTGGAGCGTTCACACTGAATTGTTTTACGATAATAAACTACTTCTTTTGTTTGTCATATTACTATTACTATGTTCGTTTGTTCTTCCAGATTGATCAATGTCCTGAGACCAGGTTCCGTGAAGAAAGTGAACAAGAAAGGTATGGCATTCCAGTTGATGGAGAACATCAACGGTTTCCAGCAGGGCTGCAAGGCCTACGGTTGCTCAGACGACGAGCTTTTCCAGACAGTAGATTTGTGGGAGAAGAGAGATGTTGGAGCAGTAACCAAGAGTCTCTACGGTCTTGGTCGTATTGTAAGTGTTCTACTTAATGCACTATAAAAGTGATGAGGATAATTATTCAATTTCCATCTTACATGAAATAAGGACAATTATCTATGCCCATCTTACATGATATAAGAATAATCATCCATGCCCATCTTACATGCAATAAGGATTATCATCCATGCCTATATTACATGAAATAAGGATACTAGTAATCATCCCTGCCGATCTTACATGAAATACGGATAATAATCCATACCCATCTTACACGCCCATTTTACATAATCATTCGTGCCCATCTTACATGAAATAGGGATATCCATCCATACCCAATTATATAAAGAGAGGATAAACCATAATTGTCTATTTTAAATGAAAATAAGAATGATCTTTCTTCATACCCAGATTACATCAATTATAGATACTAGTAACAAATCTATGTCTGTATCACATAAAAGCGGGATGATCCATCCCTACCCAGGTGGAAGGGTTGGGTCATCCATTATCATTCATAGGAACATTCTTTCCATACCCAAATTACATCAAATGCTGATATTAAATGTATGCCGGTATTTCAATAACCAATAACAATAATAAAAATATGCAAGTACTATTTCAATTACCAATAACCTCGAATCATCTTGTTTCTAATGGGATGCCTTAGCAATAGCAGTATGATGAATATGAAGTTACTATTTCAATAACCAATAACAATAATAAATATGTAAGTATAACTAGTATTTCAATTACCAATAACATCGAATCATCTTGTTTCTCATGGGATGCCTTTGCTATTTTCTAGGCACAGAAGAACAAGTTCGACGGGCCCACGCTCGGCCCCAAGATGGCGGAGGGTGAGAAGCGTGAGTGGACCGAGGAGCAGATGCGCGCGGGACAGAACGTCATCAGCCTCCAATACGGAACAAACAAAGGCGCCAGCCAAAAAGGCATGAACATGGGAAAAGGCAGGAAGGTCACAGATTAAACGAAAAAAAATATCTTTTAACAATTATTCCTCTAATGCAGCTGCAATTTGATTGATCAAATTTGGAAAACATCTTACAACGATGCAGCGATTCGATTTTTATAACTGAAATATTGAAGGCATGAACATGGGAAAAGGCAGGAAGGTCACAGATTAGACTCAAAAAAACTTTCTTTTAACAAGTATTCCTCTAATGCAGCTGCAATTTGATTGATCAAATTTGTAAAACATCTTAGAAACAATGCAGCGATTCGATTTTTATACCTGAAATATTGAAGTTCTTTGGAAATGTATCAAAACGGTTGCAGTGGGATGAAACAATTACAGTAACGATGTGCTGGGTATCTTTCGCAGTTAACTCTTAAATCCACAAAGTTGTGTATATGTGACATTACAAATAGTCCAACGATCGTCTTGATGAATTAGCAAAGAAGCAGTATAATATGAATTTTTACAGAGGTATCACTATTTTCACAAATGATTCAGGTGAATAGGTCTTCATTTTGGAAAAATAAATCTGTATTAGTTTGTAAACCCTCTCTTCCTTGTTGTGGTCTCCAATAGAATACAATGGGTTTTTTGCTTCTTACATGTGGGGGAGGGGGGTGCATAGCAGTAGATGCTTTATCTTTGAGATGTACCTTTAAATGGGGGTATTGGTTTCATCCATTTATATTCAGAATGTCCAAGTGATATGGCATTTGAATATATCTTAAACAGGGACAGCGCTTAAATATGATTTGAGAGAAAACTGGATAACTTACATTCCAATTTTTTCTCAATGGGGTGCGAATTTTAGATAGATGTTTGACGCACGTGCACGCGATCTGTGCATAAATGGGTTAATGTTATATACTTTGGAAATGAAGCAAAACAAAAGTGCGCACTTGAAACATTTTATCAATGATACATCCGTATATATCAGGATACTCATTTCACCTAAAATACATGAGTAAGCCGTTTGAAAAAAAAAACGCACTAGGTAACCTTAGTCTGCAATGAAAAACGCATTAAGATGAAGCGTCAGAGAGAAGTCTCCCTACATTTGAGGGTCTGCTCTTTTACGCATGCGCACGGAGAAACTCTATATCCCCCAGTATCCAAGCCTTCCCTGTTGCCTTGCCGTTTGTAAAAAAAGAGCTGCAGGATTACTCTGCGAGGTTAGCCAATCCACAAACTCGCCCGGTGCTCAAAGAATGTGGAACATTTGGCAACTGACAAGACTGATGGAAAAGGCCGGTTCTAGGCACTGCAGCTGCTACTGAAGTTTTTTCGCTCTTTTTGAGAGTTAGGGAGGAAAACATGAGTGGGAAGATCCAGGCCTCTCAGAGTTATGTAGACGTTCAGACCATTCCCTAGGAATAGATATGTGCTAGTTGATACGACATCTCTTAACTCACATTTCCATGAAGAATTGTTGATAGAGAGGGAACTGTGGAAATGCAGGTTACTATAATCTGAGATACCTGGGGATATCGACCATTTTTATGTTGTCATTTAAAGCATTCAAATGCAATGTTCATTATATTGATACGTCCCTTCTTGGTACAAGTAGGCTGTTATGGTCGGTAGCAGTTGGATTCACACGAATATCTGCATTCAGCACGTTAGTGTTTGTGTGTATGGTGTTAGATGGAAAGGGGGTAGAGAGAAGAATGAATGCTACTAATACTCTATTATTGTTTCGTTATTTAAACCCTATCTAATCCGTCCTCGTCTATAGTTCTTGGATATTAAAACCCATTCCTGATTGTTCTAAGGCTTCTACCTTCCCATCCAGCGCATACCGCCCCTTATATGATGTCAACCCTATACTATGCCAATCATTCCCAGACAGTCAAACTGTGGATCCAACCCTTCTCCCAATAACGTGTCGGTCCAAACGCTAAAAATCCTACACCAACGCTTAGGAACATGAACACTATGATACCATTATAACTACCAAACCCAACTTGCCAACCAACCCAACAACTTCAAGTCCAGGTTTTTAATTTCTACTAATTCTTCTTCCCGTAATATCGTTAATATTTTTTCAATCTAGTTTATATTTTATAACAATGAATACTTTTTTCATTTTAGCTGTAAACATTTACATGTATTTAATAATAAAATATGAAAAAAATTACATGTTTGCTTCTGATTACAAGTTTGGTCTCCCGTGACACAAAATAATTATCGCCTTTGTATAATCAAAGTATAATTTTATCATTGAATACTAATTAGACACCCCTGACTGTCAGTTTCCCTCAGGTCTTGTGCGATTTGAAAAACATAAGCTCGACAAAAAAGCGCGGTTTCTTTTTTGGAAAAGTTACAAAGATACTCCTGACTGTCCATTTCACCTTAGATAAATAGACACATTCGACATTCGTGGTTTCACGTCGGCCTTTTCTCGCATGAAAACGTTTTGGCCCCTACATTTAGGATCTCATTTGTATTCGAAAACCATTGATAAGATATATGTACCCCCACTTAAACTTGGTCTCTAAAGTAAGAGTCCACTATGATCTAACAAGGAGAAGACGAATTTTCTGTTGAAATCTAAGGCCCGTGTATCATGTTATACGCCTCGTCTCAGTTGAATGAAAAATCTTCCCAGTGACCACGGTTTACAGAACACTGAAGACATTCAATGTGTGTTTTTCCTTAGAAGACCAACACATGGAATGGAAACCAGCCGGTCAACCTGAACATGCTAGCCTCAACCAGTGTCAATTAATAGTCGCTATTAGGTGCTCTGGGCACCCCCAGCAGGTGGTGGAGATATGGTTTCTCTGTAATGTAATCGATGCGGGAGCCCTGATTGGTCCTTGTTCCCACGTGACCTCGTGCTGCTGCCTTATCTGCTAGTCCTGGCATGAGGCTAGCATGTAACTATAGGGCATATAGTAATTGGTCTCTCGTTACATATCCATTCTTTTCTTAATCCAAGGTTTTTCTAAGGCCTCACGTAAAGCAAGTATGGCCAGTGAAAGGTATGGCCACTTCAAAAAATTAGTCCCTTTTCCACCCCAACTCAAGAATGGGTGAGGGAAGGATTCATATAATTTTAGCTCAACAAGAACACCACGAGCCTCTGAATCTCATTAAAAGCAGCATGTGCACCATTAAAACTGATGGACGAACTTAAGAGTTACCATTAATGACATTCTTGGGAAAATTGCCTAAATTTCTGACACCTGCAAGAGAATAAAACAGCTAAATTTACACTTCCCCCATACAAATACCACTTAGTTCATGTTCATGAAAAGTAAACACATGCACATGTATGCAAAAACCAGGGGGATTATTTTATAGCGCTTTGGCAAGAAGCATCTCTATATTTACGTGGTAGCCTATGAAGCAACTAACTTGAAAGTTGGAATTTATTCGCATCAGGTACTTATACATGGTTTGACATTTTAAGAAATATTCAGCTAACTATTGTTGTTTCTGATCGGTGTAACACTACTTCTTTAACTATTTTTCAAATATTACTTTGTTTGATACGTTATTTTCAAAGTTGACAGGCCATAAGTGCACTCCAGATACAAATGGCAAACATCTCGTTCGATGGAACCCGGCTGTGACGTATAACATATGTATGTTTCGAACATATGGTGCCATCTACTGGCGATTTATCTTACTACAGAGAAACAAGTAAAATACATCTGTACCACAGTTAGCGGTCTTCCATCAATCACAGGTGTGGAAATACATGGGGAATATGACATAGTTAACATTTTTTAGTAGTTCTCTAGGCTGTCTAGACAACAAAGGTGATAAAGATAGTGCTCGGCCAAGTTTTCTCGGCCTGTTAATGGTGGAAAGCAATGGACTGTGGAACAAACTCTATAGACCCCTCAGAGGCTGTGGCGTATGTGATATCCCTCGGGGATACTCGGCTTCGCCTTGCCACACCTCGGATATATCACATACACTACATCTTTCTTGGGTACGATTGTGCAGGTGTGAACGGCAGAAAAAAATTCCGCTGTTTTTTTGGAAAACGACAAAGTTTTTTCCACCGTTTTCAAAAAAAAGCGTTCATACATGCGCCATCGCTTGGTTCTATCTATAACCAGAGATATATAGATTAAAGTATTGAAGTCTTAATAAACTACGATATACTTACGAGCACAACTGCCACCTATTGATCATCAGATGAGTTAATAAGACATTTCCTCACCACCACAACCATCCAGCTAACTTGCATTTGAAAGGACCAATGCCGACTATACATAATATAAGTTCAAATTAGAGTGTAATCGGATTTTATTTCACATAAATACAAGTAGCTTATATATCATATTCCAATATCATATCATATATACTAACATGAGGGACAAATACAAATATAGAACAATCCACACACAACCAATGAACTGGGTATAGTCATAATCTTGTTTCTAACACAGGAGTTAAGAAAGATTTTCTTTCTACATCATCGTCAAAAGATGTAATCGTTTAGGCAAATACTTGTAGTGTGCGTAGTAATTCCCCACATTTTCAGTCCCATCTTTTTTCAAAATTATTCATTTTTTAATCACTTCACAGTTATATTTGTAATCGGATTTTTATTTCAAATGAATACAAGTATCTTATAAATCATATTCCAATATCATATCATATATACTAACATAAAGTGTAAATGCAAATATAGAACAATCCACACAAAACAAATCAACTGGGTGTAGTCATAATCTTGTGTAGGAGTTAAGAAGGATGTTCTTTCTACATCATAGATAAAAATGTAATCCTTTCGGCAGATAGTGTGTTTTTGTTTTATTTCATATTCATATAATTTAGATCAGTATTTAAATTCGTTACTCGCAAGTGAACAATACATATTATTCCATACAAAGTACACTCTTATTCAGTTTCTTAATATCTTTGTTGAAATCTTGATCTCCAAAGATTTTTTTATCTTATCTAGCCTTATTCATCTTTGCAACATTTCTGAAATCCACCTCTCTGTTTCAACCCAAAAAGTAAGTGCGATTTGGCAATCTAAAAATAAATGTTCAGTTGTCTCATCAGCCACTTTACAATTACATTTATTTTATTTTATACCTATTTTGTTGAGATATTTATTTGTAGCAATTCTTGTGTGGAGTATTTTGAACTGTAACTGCCAAACATAAGGGTCTATAGAAATAGTTGTTTTTTAAATGCATATTCAACCAGGTTTAAACTAATTTCCACATCGATAATTCTTTCCCATTTTCTTTGTACCTCAACTAATAGGTTATTTCCTGTGAGATGTACATTTCCGTAACTAATTCTACAACCAGATACCCCAAATCCTAAATAATCCATATACACTGGCCTACTTGGACACTCACCTCGTGTTTTATTGGTACCGGTATTGATATCAGAGAGACACTGGACTAGACCTCTACGCAAGCTGCAATATTCAATAAATCTAATCTCCACATTTTTTTATGTTTATCTGGCTTTCATCTCTTTGTACATTAATCTGAAAATTTATATTAGTCTCATGTTACTACCACCTTGTCTATGTTTGTAAATAACAAGTTTTGTATTTGATAAAACCAAATTGTTAACTATAAGTGCATTTGGTGACTGGTTTGTATTAGTCCCAAAAATCTTTACTTTTCTTAAATTTTGACATTTCTATTAATATTTGTTCGCAACCATAACTCTATTTACCTCCCGAGGGGGGGGGGGGCACTTTGGTATTTAGGTGGGGGGGGGGGGGGCGCATACGCTCGTTATCAAAATTTTAAAATACCCCTAATGCACTGATTTCTGGCCAAAAAGCACCCTTACTTTAATAAAAAAAAACGCTGACTTTTTCCAGTGACTAAACACCCCTCCTTCATCAAAACACTGACATTGGATGAACGGGAACACGTATTTTAACTTTAGATTTTATAATCCTCTCTCTGTTTAGCGGCAGCAAACTCGGAAACCCAGTCACTTCGGGAGTCACTCGGCGTCAGAGCCGCGTATATTTCGTGGGATTGTAAGGGGATTTTCACATATATTTTAAGACACCATGGTTTAAGCGGCCTCTTTGTCATAGACCAGTATCTGTGTAGGTAATTCATAAGCTAGTCTAGAATGTCCCTATCCCGTCTAGTACAGCATCTGTGTGAATATTTAAAGAAGCGTATCTAAGAAAATATGTACGACAAGTTAGCCTATACAAGCATATATTGCCTGAAAGCTCTTCTGATAAATTCAATAAGAGAGGTTGAGAGGTCTATCATATGCACTGCCACCATCAAAAGGCAACTGAAGCCTCATTTTAAAAGAAGAATTCAAATAAATATATAAGGTCACCGACACCTGTCAATTAAGTGTAATGAATCTGAGAACATGTTTGCAAAGACGCAATATGTAATAACTATACTATTTGAGAAGGAATGGGTTAAGCCTGTAGTTCTACCTGCATGCACTGAACCAAATGAAATTGCATTGGGAAAGGCGGCCATGCATGATAAAATGCAAGGCGTTTTCAGTTTTCCATTGGTTATCACATGAATAGCGTATTCATTTCCTCATGTACGGGTATCGTTCAAAAAGAACTAGGTATACCAGTTGACGGCAAGACCAAGGTTGGTATAACATATAGATAGTACTGGTAAACAGTAAGAATGGTACGATGGTAAATTACTAGACCTAATTTTGCAATGGTATTCTAACTGGGACATGCCTTAAGTATAGTCAACCATGACCAAAAATGAAGCTATTTAAGGACACAAACACGGGCCAGAGCCAGAAGCTCTAGTCTATGGGGGAAACACATTGTAGTTCGGCCTGCTAATTAAGATCACAGTGTTTTATTAATACCCTGTTAACATCCTTTGGCAAGTGACCTTTCTTAGCAGACTCTACTTACTATCTGACTATTTTCAGATTATAAAGCTGATGATCTATCTTCATTATTTCCAATTCTGCATAAATCACACATAATGTATAGAAATGTATATAAACATTATGTACATAAACCGTACATACTTAGCAATCTCAAATAAGACCATATACTATATATTTCTACAACTTATATTTTCTATGACATTAACTAAAGGCATATCTTGGACCTGGGACACCTTGCTAGTACTGGTCTATGGATATTTTAACTATTTAAGGTTATAACCATACGAGGCACTAATCATCCCAGACACGAACAACCTGAATAAATCAAGTTGATATGTCCTGAAATGTTCAAGCTTTTGTGCTGATATTCAACCATTTACATGTGTATAGTATGCCAATATGGAAGCATCCTGATGAAATAGCAATATGTAAAGCATTTTAACCATATCTAGAAACGTATTGTTCCTGTTGTGTTTGACCACCCCTCTGCAAATAAGTTCTTTTTAGATATAACGCCATTTGATGATATATTTTCAATATTGACAGAAAATGTATGCGGTCCGGGTACAAATGGGCTGAAATAGTTATGTGATATAGTTTTACAACACCCGACGTTGCCCATCCATGACAAAATTTTCCTTGAGTAGGTTTTATGATCCACTGAAACGCTTTGAAAGATCGTCACGGTGGCATGAATAAGTTCACTTAAATCGTAATAGATAAATATATACATCATATATATATATATATATATATATATATATATATATATATATATATATATATATATATATATATATATATATATATATATATATATACATGTATATATATATATATATATATATATATATATATATATATATATATATATATACACACACACATATATATATATATATACACACATATATATATATATATATATATATATACATATATATATATATATATATATATATATATATATATATATATATATATATATATATATATATATATATATAAATATATATACATATATATATATATATACATATATATATATATATATGTATATATACCGTATTCACCCAATTAAGCGCACGGTCCCAAATAAGCGCATCCCCCCTACTTTTCACGATAAGAGGGGGAATGGCCAGGGCGATTGTCATGAAAAACTCATAAAACTTCCCCCCAGAAGAAGTAAGAAAAGCAAAATCACATACCTTTTCTCAGCAGTTCCATTGCGTTCTCGCTGCATGATCGTACTTTTGACCAATTAACGATCTTTTCACATGCAGCAAACGTCTGAGCAAACTGATCAGCGAGAGTGCAAAGGTGCAATAACGGACAATACGCTGCGAATGGCAATCTTTGAGGAAGACGGAAGATTGCCAACATCCCTTCTACAGAAAATTTTGCCAACCTCTACCCGCACCATGCGCTTAATCGGGCAAATACGGTATACACACACACATATATATATATATATATATATATATATATATATATATATATATATATATATATATATATATATATATACATATATATATATATATAAATATATATATATATATATATATATATATATATATATATATATATATATATATATATATATATATATATATATATATATATACTAATCTAATTATGATTATGATTATTCTCTTGAAATCATCCGAAATGGTTTGGGTATGAAGGAGACTACCTAAATAGCCTTTATGGGTGAATGCGGTGGTGAATTGGTCAAGTAACAGCTTGCTCCCAAAGTCTCGTTAGTTAATCTTTCCGTGTAATTAGAAACATTTTGAAGTCCATTGGGCTAAGGCTTTGCCTCTGAATACTTGCTATCCCTCACCTGCGCAAAATGTTCTGGGTTCAAATTCAGCTTTCTTTTTAAAACTATTTCCATAAGTGCCCCATATAGTTATACACTACTCTTTATGATCATCTATTAATATGGTTAGCTTCGGTCAATGTTCGCACTCGCGACTGATAACACTCATCTGTTGCACATGCATGTATAAGTGCATCCTCACCTAATGTGTTAGCTGTAAAAACATTGAATCCTTGGAACTCTGATTGATCACATAGTTGATAAAATACAATTTCTTTAATCTAAGTTCAACTTCTCAGAATTGTATGTGAAATGAAATAAATTGGAATATATAAATAAATTGCCATAAAAGGCATTATTAGTTTTCTGAAATTGATCAGCAGAACAATGATAATAGATGATTAATGCAGAGGTCTTTATATAGAGCGCAACCTCCCTTGCCTTGGATTATGTATACTATGGTAAAACCTCAACAACATACATTGTCATATCTAAATTCATATATTGTTCTCACTATGTGTGTCTTAGTCAAACCACTAGCCTCCTGACCTCCCCTTCATCTCGCAAACCCAATGGTTGTGAAAAGCAATAAATGTTTTTTGTATTTTACATGTTCTTATGCAGGGTAGAACAAGATGAGGGCAGTTGTTATGAACCAAGACTCCGGCCTCAGCCTCAACTCTGATGAGCCAATTCCAGAGCTAGGAGAAGAAGACGCCCTGGTCAGGGTCCTGCTGGCTGGCATCTGTGGCACAGACATAGAAATCACAAAGGGATACAAAGGATACAGCGGCATCCTTGGTCATGAGTTTGTAGGAAGAGTTGAAAAACTTGGCCCGAATGTTCCTAAAGATAGTAGTATACAGGTAGGAAAGAGGGTGGTTGGAGACATAAATCTGATATGTGGCAAGTGCACCTTGTGCACATCAGGAAAGAAGTGTGAAGCTGGAAGCGTGATGTACTGTCAGATGAGAAATCATTGTCCAAATCGCACTGTTTTGGGGATCGTGCAAAAGGATGGCGCCTTTGCTGAATATCTCACTCTTCCCCTGGCCAACTTACATGTGGTACCTGATGGTGTGTCTGATGTTCAGGCAGCCTTCACTGAGCCCCTAGCTGCCGCCTGCCGAATACTAGAACAGAATCTCATTGGCCAGGAGGACAGGGTGGCACTCATAGGTGACGGACGATTGGGTCTCCTCATCTCTGATGTCCTCTCTACTCATGGATGCAAGAAAATACTGCATATCGGAAAACACAGCGAGAAACTGGCCTTGGTGAACAGCAACATAGAGACTGCTTTATTTGATGAGAATACTAAAGAACGTTACTCCGATGCGTTTGATGTGTGCATAGAAGCGACTGGTTCTCCCGGTGGGATAATGCTGGCAGCAGCCATTACTAGACCCATGGGCACAGTGGTACTCAAATCCACCTGTGCCTCGACCGATTCCTCTTTTGATTCAGTGCCCCTGGTGGTGAAGGAGTTAACTATTGTGGGATCCAGGTGTGGCCCCTTTGAGAAGGCGTTAGAGCTATTAGCTTCAGGACGGGTAAAGCCAGAGCGTCTGCTCAGCAAATCTTACCCCATAGATGAGGCACTAGAAGCCATCAAACATGCTGGTACAAAAGGCACCCTTAAAATACAGTTACTATTCCCTTAGACAATATTTCCTTTAACCTGTTCATGATAAGTACCAAGTAGAATTGTATTACCTTAGAAAACTAGAACAATAAACATGAACAACAAACATAAATATATCAAGAATATCCCTTACTTTATTATATTTTTGTTACAAAACAAATATTTCTATAAATAAGATGATCATAAGTTATCTATAAAACATTTTAAAACATTATGTTCATTTTTAGACTGAAGGGATAAAGCTCTAAATATATATATATATATTCTATTCACCACACGTTTTGTAACTTTTACTAAAAACTAGAAAAAAAATATCTCAATATGAACTGATAACATTTTACCTATCAATTAATAAACACTATACATAGTGCTTAGCTTTCACTTGCATTTAGGACTAATACTTTTTCATTTTAACTAGGAGCAGTTAAGAATATATGATGATTAAAATAAGTGTATTCATTTCTCATCTAAATTCCCATTATTCTCATTACAATCATATTGCAATGGTTACAGCTGTTATTGTATTTTACATGATTTTTCCTCTTGCTGATATAAACACTATTATGCACGTATACTTCATATATTAGGAGGTAACAAAAGAATGAATCATTCAAAACATCATTCATTTCTTCTTGTCAAACAAATGCAATGCTTCATACAACTGGCTCCATTATCAAGGAAGCACTTTGGTGTTGCATTTACATTATGTGTATTTCATTTTTATTATACATTCTCTTCTCACTACCCATTAAATCACTTTTTTATTTTCATAGTAAATAACCTTTGTTTCTTATTTCTTTTCACCTTGCTTCTTTACCAATTTAGTGTATTCATGATTGGACAAATATGATAATATCTTGATTACTGAGTAATATTTTGAGATAACTTTGATTGCAAGTTATCAGAGACTTGGGATGTGTGTCAACTCCAGATGCAAATATGCCACCCAGCAAAGCACTCCTTTTCTGACCCATCTTTGGGGCAGCTATCATTCAATAAACAGCGTTCAATAACAAGGTGGCTCACTTTCAGCCAAAATCTGTAGATGAAAGTTTGAATTTTTACTATGAAAGACTCAAGTTTTATACAATTCTTTAAAGAGGGGTATAATAAATCCCTAATAAACCCATTCATACTCCAGTTTCCCTGAAAATTCTCTGAAACCATGACACAAATAAAAATAACTTCTGACTTAAGCATAAATTTGTAAAATAATTAAAGAAAAGCTGTTATCTCAGTATCGTTGAACATTTCTCTTTTAAATATTTCCCAAAATCTGTATTATCCATACAACCAGACCAATTTTAGCTGATGCACATATATTTGTCTGCAGTTTTTGCATGTATTGGGCTGATGGAGCTGATGAAGTCCTACTTGAGCGCGATGATCCCGTAGCACCGCGGAGACGTGACTGGATCAAAGAGTTGCACTAACCAGGTCTGCTGAACACAGTCCTGTAAGCAAGGAAAGCAACAAGTCACAACTGCGGGAGTGCCATAATATAGCCATAATTAAATTCAAGAGAATCATTTAACATTACAAGGATTCCATACAACCTAAAAATAGCATGATTTTTAAAATGAATATCTACCTTTTATCAAATTGAATTTTGCTTTGAAAATAACAAAGAGAACTTTGATGATCTTAAATGACATACATAAATGTTTGATAAAAAAGTATCAACACTTTTTAACTTGACAGAAATCGCAACTATCTTTAACAATTTTCTGTTGCAGGAGCACACCTAAATATCAAAACCTTGCTTAGCTCCTCCAACCTCAAAATCACCTTTTTTGACTGAAATATATGTATCTAATAGTTAACAGGCACAATAAAAACATTTGAAAAAATTGTAATTGAATTACACAATATGTCATGATATAGACATTGAGTCATTAGGGCATAATGGTCTAGAATAGGTAAACCAATTTACATTTTGTATTTTCCTTGAAATTGCTGTCAGGATATTAAGATAAATTTGAAAATAGCTTGGCAAAAAAGACTAGGCAATATTTGGAGAAATGAAACTCCAGATGCATAAGGGTGAAGGGCACATTCCACCTACTTGCTCCAAGAGGAAACACAGCCTGTCCATGAGCAGGAGGCCCTCTATGCACGGTGCTAGGACCGTCCTGAGCTGGAAGAACACCTGCATGGCTCTCTCCTGGTCAGCGTACCTCTCCAAATACCCGGCAATCTTCTCATCACTCAGCTAGGAAAATAAACATACCGTCTATCTTACTTTGTGCAGTTATTTCCTGTAGTCATTTCACAACATACATCATATCCCCTTAATGTGAATACCTAAGAGTAATAAATGAGCGTTGTGAATGTGAACGCAGTACCATTATGCCAATCTCATTTTATCCTAAGCCTCTGAGATATGAACCCCTCATACTGTGAATACTTTTACCACTGTATGAAATGTGTAACCATCTTAGAGGGTTCTCTTAAAGCTTTAAGTGAAATTCAAGAAATTAAACTAAATTCTTCATCTTTAAAGTATAGTTTTCTTTCATGGGTATTGAACTATTTTCAGTTGTTAAAAAGAGCAAGATATTTAAGACACATACCTGATCAGTATGAATTCCTAACTTCTTGAAACTTTTATACACGTAATCCTCAAAGGATTTGCATTTTGCAGCAACTTTTCCAACCTGAAGAATAGATAACAAAGATATCATGATCAGGATATTACACATTATGGAAATAATTACGAGAGTATAGGGTACTAAAATTATAAATGGATAAAAGAATGCTAGTCTGAATGCCTTTGAGCAAAGATGAGGACTACAAGTGAGTGTGACATATATTTGAAAGTGATTCCTTTTGCCGATAGGTAGTTCTATATAAAAGGCAACATAACTGAAAAATGAAGGTAATTAACCTTGTTATAGCAAGATACCAATACTTAAAAAACTCAACAAAAACAGAGAAATGTGTGCTGTATCTATTTTCTATCTTCAGTAATGAAAGACCAAATTGTTACATCAATACAAAAACCTTAAAAACTGAGCCTTTTTTTCATTATAACATCCCCTTCCCCATTCATTATACACACCACAGGCACAAACAAAACACTGATCCATCCTGCCCCTGTGGAAAGATTTTACTCAGGTTCGGGAAAGTGTGTCATCACTCACTATTTCCTTACTCAGAAATATTGTTTTTTAAATGTCATATGATTAAAAAATTATGAAATATGAACACTAAGTAAACAATTCAACTTGAAATAGAAAGGAAATAAATGCAATTAATTAATGGAATCTGAGTTCTGTTACCAAAAGGTTCTCCTAGTTTCAGCTTACCTTCCACTCATCGGAGACGGTTCCTGTAAGATCTCGGAGGATGACCTGGAGGAGTGCTCTCCAGAACAAAGAGCTACTTGGGAGCTGCAACATAATACATTACAACTACAATTAGAAACAAACATAATTAGCCAATACTTAATGCCCTTAAAATCACCTTCAATGATTTTGTATCTATTCGATGCAGCCAATAAAGATACAAAAATATTTGTGAGGGATTTGATATTTTTGCGAATAAAACAATTCAGTCATCAATGCCATTTCAAATATTGCCAAGTCCAGAATTGATTAGAACATCTATGCCATGTTCATGTTTAATTGATTTTTGTCATTGTACAGAGATATAAATTTAGGAGGAAGTGACAGATGGGGCATGATCATATCCATCAATGAAATACAACAAATTAATTTAATCCATTCTTGCTCACAGCATTCAAAACAGCCTGATAACTTGGGTGAAATCATAGTTGCACAATAATCACCTTTCTTTCTTCCTCTATCCGTGCTAGAGCCTGTGCTGCCAGCATCCTGGCATTCCTACCTAGTCCACACTCTCTATTCCTGAGAAACCCAGACATAGGAAAACCATAGCTGCTGGGGCCTGGTGCATCTGAAACATGAAAAGTAAATACAGGCACTTTCAATTATGTAAAAATGGAGGCCGGTCAAAGTCCCGAGGACATGCCTAGACGTTGTCCAGTAGTTGTTGAAGCATGCAGTTCAGTTTGAAATCAGTTTTTAAGGACACTTAAACATATTATCAATTTCGGAGAGAATTTGATTGCTATAAACAATAGGAACTTTGGGTTGTGAAAATTGGTTAATATTTGTCATAGGTTTCCACTAATATTCCATCACTCCACTATAAAAACTCTTACCATGGAAAGAGTTAATAATCCGTCTACCTATCAACAATAGTTCAAGTAAACTTTTGTCATTAAAAAATTACTGCACTTTTAGGGTAAAACCAAACCCAAACATGCCATAACAGTTGACTCTTTATACCTTAATTCCATAATTTTTCACTCACCAGGAGGAAGGTAAGGATTCCTCCTAAACTCCTCCTCAATCAGGTGGTAGCAACAGCCAACGTTACAGAGGGCCTTGATGGAGTCGTTCACACAGAATATCCTTAGCATACTGGACGCCAGATCACCACAGGTATGAAGACCAGTCAGCAGCTGCCTGCTGAGGTGTGATTCTCCATCTTCCAGGTGAAAATGCCTGCAGGCAAGCGCATTCAGGTCTGTGTTGGTGTCTACATAGAGGGTAAGTGGAATAAACGATGGTGCTGTTTTCTCTTTTTGGACATTCGCAGATTTCTGCGTGGATTTTTGTTGGGATTTCTTTCTGGATGGTCTATGGTCATTGGCACTTGATGAGTGTGTGGTGGTTGTGTCTGACAGAGGAAGCTCTCCACCTGATCTTCTCTCAGAGGAGTCGTTCATTCTGTCAGGGGAAGAACCTAAAAAACCTGTGCAGCATGTTTTTGATTGACCAATTTTGGCTTCTCCTAGATCAGTCTCAGGCAGAAACTTCCCACTCGAATCAGCTTTGGCACTTAATGATTGTGTTGATATTGGGTTTGAAAGATCAAGATCTGTCTCAATAAGGTCCCTCTCAGAATTCACTGCAGAACCATGCTCTTCACATTCCTTTTTACTAGCATCTTCATCATCGTCCGGAAGCCCAAATAACAGGGACTCTACATCAAAGAAATCTTCCCCTGCACTTATATTCAAATCCACTGCATCGGTTGCTTTTTCCTCTTTCAACCGACTTTTCTTTTCTTTCTTCTTTAACTCTTTCTTAGATGGCTTTCCTTCGGCGATCCTCACTAAGCCATTCCAGTGTTTCTCTAGCTTCTTAGTCCTCTGTTGGGCGCTCTCGGTATTGACACTTGAGGAGTCAATCCCGAGCACCTGAAGGCTGTACATGAGTGAGAGCTGAGAACTCAAGTATCCTCTCCCACTTCCTATATCAATCACCTACAAAGAGAAGAGACATGCCAGTAGCATATTTAGTTGTACATAAAGGACAAAATATTTGTGGCCCACACATATTTGCGGGAACCTTTCTTATGAAAGAATGATTGGAAAATATTTGAAAATTGAATCATAACCCAACCAATTTATAAGGAAATAAGACTCTTCCGGATATTTTATGACATATACTTTCTTCGCAAATTTTTGGTTAAGTATCATAGCATCTTGAGATCTTCTAGAACTCTGATATAAATGGTTAAAATTGAAGGAAATAGTATAATGACAACCTACACAGATGAGATATTCAGGACTGTACCTGGTTGAGATGTACCATGTTCAACACAAGCTACATTTTTTAGAATTTAAACAAGAGTTCAGAAGCCCATCCTGGTCAGGATGAAACAAAGTAAAACTTCTAGAATCAACAGAAAAAGCATGTCCCAGGCTAGAATATGTTTATCTTGGCAATCAAAATTATGATACACAAGTCACATCACAGGTTGAGGGGTCAATTCAGTAAATTGCAAATAGAATGGAAAGAATAAAGATTACCCAGTTATGTTATAAACATACGGTTAATACTTCATATCAGGTGGCTGAACTATGTGTTATGTAATCCACCCAATTTACTAGCTGACACTAACTTACCTTGTCTGTCTCTACATGCGTGGCTAATTTTGAGCATATCTTGGACATAATATCCACCTCATGGCACTTTTTGCTGGTCATGAATTTTTCAATAAATATACTATCCTCCTCTTGAGCATCGATGTGAGTCAAAACATCTCCCCTGCTTGCTAAAACACCAAGATTTGGTAGTGTATGTCTCTTTGCAGCCACTACAAAGTCTTTCAACATGCTATGATTCCATTCAAGTTGTGATTCTGGCTCACTTGCTGTAGAGTTCTCATTTTCGCTGGTTAATCCAATCTTTTCATTTTTCTGACTCTTTCTGTTCACTTCATCAAAACCTACTTCCCGTTCGCATTCAGTGGTACCAGTTGCATTCAGTGCCGTGTCCCTATCTTCATCTTCCCAGCATTTACCCGAGGGTAGCAAAGCCAGATGGGCAGTGTCCAACTGGAATAACTCATTAGCAATCTGTTGTGGAATTAAGTTCCTTATTTGGTCCTTGACAATGAAGTCAGTGTTATGTGCATTAGCCAATGGAAGATAGCATGTGAGGAATTGTAAAGTTCTGGTCATAGCATCTTGGACCAAACTTAGCTGCTCTTGTCTTGATACTACGTTTGCAGGTTCTCCTTGGTCCATTTTGGTGCATTGACAACCTAGGCTGGTGACTGAAGGTATCTACAAAACAAAGTGTATGTGTGTTTCTAAAATCATATCATTAACAAATACACGTTAGTTATATTACGCCCTTAGTTGAATTTTCTAAGTAGAAACAACATATTTTGTAGTGATTTAGAAATGAAAATCACACTTTGATAATAATGGGGACTTTAAAATGCGCCCTGCATACATCCTGACACCCTGTGCATGTCCCTATGTAACTGACAGTGATGTCTGACACCTTGATATTTGTACTTTTTTGCTATTGACTATTACCAGACAGCATCGATATATAAAATCGGTAATAGAACCGGCCCTTGCTAGTCCCTGTGAAGCCTGACTGGGAGCCTTGGGAGGTATGACTAGAACTGGACTTTTGCTACGTTCGGTACTTTGGAATTGTTTCCTTAGATGATCTCCGATTCAGCTTCTTCTTAAAAAAGGTTATGAAAGTACCGGAATTGGAAGTCCAACAGTTCCAACAGGTACACCAGAGATATGTGACTTAAATTGGCTTCCATGCACAATAGGCTGAGTAATGGCATAAGACATCATTTGATCAGAAACTTGCTGTATGCAGCTTGTATAGTTTTTTCTGGCTTGACTTTTCTAGCCCAAGGTATATTTTGACACCAATGCCTCTAAAAAAAGCCATATAGGCTTTGCTTGCACTGCAGGATCTTCCTTTCCCATAGAATCATAGGATAAAGGGAGGAACTTTAGAGATCAAAATCACTGTTATATTTCATCTTATCTGGTCAAATACGTTTCTTATATATTACCTTTAATATAGAATAACAGATACCCCAATATCTATATCATTAAAACGTTAAAACATAGTCCTTCTCATATCACTCATTCCATGAGCTAAGTTATCAACTCCATGCCTTTATGCCACTAACGTAACGGGTTTGTCAATATTGTGCTGGCGCAATTATTGACCTTTTTAAAAACATGCGGAATGTCCCAAGTAAGACATGTGCCATAGGGGTGCATAGATTATCAAATTAGTTCCGACAGCACCTCCGCGTTCATATCTCTTATTAAATTTTATTTGAAAAATTAAAAATGAAGCATTATTCAAACATTGATATTTTGTTTTTGTTTGAGCGATGGCTTTGATCTTTCATCCAAGTTCAATCAAAATAATAAACTAACCCGTTTTCAATAATGGACTATTCCAGTGGCGCTATTTACAAATGTGCAAAAATGGCTACCGATGATGAAGGATACAGCTCACACGCAGCTTCTATCGCATCTTGTCAGGCTGAGGCATCGGAATCTGAACCTCCATTGGTGCTCCAATGTGCACAGTGCAATGTCATAATCGGAGACACAACGTCCTGGGTGGGCGCCAATGCAGAACTGAGGACGATCACTTTAAACAGTAAATATCCACATGATTTCTACCTTTTTGGGTTTGGCTAAGTCTAAGATGAATAAAGCATGGATTGGTCACCAATTTTTTTTTACTAAAGGACGCATTTTAAAGCCCAGGACACACCGAATCTAGTCTCAGTGTGACGTCACTAGGATATCATGATATAATTGTGGCCCTATTACTCGCATTATAACAGAGAAATACATCCCCTTGATCCGCAACCCCATAGGTACTGCATGCTAGCCTCTACGGCATCTGCGCCTCGAGTTACGCGCTGTAGCCTGGGGTTGTATTGGTCACGTGATCTGTGCACTGCTGGCTGACTGGCTGGCTGGGGGATGCTATCCTATCTAGGTCAGATAGTGAGAGCCAGCGAAATTTGATGATTCATGACCAGCGCCCACTCCCTGTCTACTTCTCTCAGATTATAACAAGCGAGAAATCTGCTGCGGTGAATTGTTCTCTGCAAACAATTATAACGTACCAGAATTGTCAGAACAATTCTGGTATAATAAGTGTGCCAGAATTGTTGATTCAGGCTGAATACTGGGACCTTGGATGAAGAAAAGAATGGATATGTAGCGAGAGACCAATTAGTTACTATATGCCATCTAGTTAAGTGCTGGACTCATGCCAGGAGTACCAGATAAGCCATCTGCGCAAGGTCACATTGGAACAAGGAACAATCAGGGCTCTCGCATCAATTACATTACTGAGAAACCTTATCTCCACCACCTGCTGGGGGTGCCCAGAGCACCAATTATTGGCCTATTAGCGGCTATTATTTGAGACTGGTGGAGGCTAGCATGGTTAGGTTGACTGGCTGGTTTTGAATCCACTTGTGTTTGGTCATCTAAGCTGGGACGTACCACAATTGTCCGAGAATTTTTAACCTGCCGGCTAAATCTTAGGCTAAATGTTGCCAGAATTGAGGTTGCGAAGTACAACATGACCAGATTTTCACCTTAGCTTGGATTCATATCTCTAGAAAGGCCACATAGATATATTGATCAGTAAAATGAGTAGTTGGCATGGATAGACGACACAAACCATTTACCCAATTTTTTTGATCAGTTAATGGACTTATTAAGGTAGAAATTTATGTTGTGGCGCTGTCGTCGGATGGCCCTTACCTATGGATATCAAAATGAAAGATTACACCTGAGCGACTTTCTATTGACATGCGCTTAAGAAAACACAAGCGCGATGGTCTCTTGGGTCTGCCTTGTTAAATGGTCATTAACAACATGGCTGTCTGCTTTGAGCATGCAGATTGCTTCGAGCTAGGTCATCTTAAAATATTCATTGTGCTTAGGTACCTTGGACCTTACCAAAGTCATGAATGATCATATGGTGGACTCATTTTAAAAGAAAAGGGTGAGTCTTGACATTTTGTCAAAACACGAAACACATCCAGATATGTTCTCTAAGGGTGCCACATCACCTCAAAATAGCCCCTTTGATATTGATGAGAGAGTTTGCCATTATACGGTAAGTATGAGATGTAACCTTTACAATAGCATAAGTGCTGTTGTATTCTTTAAACTCAGCTTTCAGACATTCAGGTTTTTAAAAATGACCCGGGTATTGAGTAGGGTTCTACCCCAAGTGTTCAAATCCCCAAGGAGTGCAAACTATTGGTATATGTCCATTACGCCCCTATCGGCATCCTGCATACACTCTTATCTAATATCTAGCATTTGTCCAGTAAATATGATAATTTGTATATTTTGTAGTTGCTCCTTTGTTTTAAATAATGATGTATTATTTACCTTGATATCTAGGTGTTACAGATAAAGTTCATGCAGGTACAAATCTGAAGACCTCTTGTGAAGAAAGCGATCTAGGAAGGTATGTATTACAGAACACAAAGTGTACTTTGATTACAAGTCCAGAGTAGTCAAACATTTGCAATACCCAGAATATTTGATTCTTCAGATTAAACCAGAGAGCTTTAGGTACACATGGGAGTGGCCACCAGAGGCAAATTACAATAGGTCCAGTGGTCAAGCCTTTACAGCTATGATCTAAATGAATACAAGGATGTGTGATACTAAGATAAGCGAACCCTACTCCTCAACAATTGGTTTTAAAACTTAAAGTAGGATGATCAGTCACTCCAGGAAATTAAACATACCTCACAAGATAGTAAGATGGAAAGCTGGAGATCTGAACAAATGCCACCTAGCCAATGGCAGGAAGGCAAGCAGGTTACAAAATCAGTTTTGCTGATAGTTGAGACATACACATGATGCTGTTGGTCTTCTGAGAAAAATCAGGAGAGCTTCAAATCCTTTCATTACTGGTCCTAGGTTCAGGTTATCAGAATAAACAATTTAGCGTGTTTTTGTTATATACAACCATGGCCTGCTTTAACCTGAAGGAAACTTTTTAAAGGAATTTAGAATTTATTTTCATATTGCAGTACTTATGTGCCGCTTCGATGTGTTTCTTGTAAGAATGAACTTGGCAGAATTTACAAGACAACCTCCAGACACCTTGACGACATCCGGGACAGATACACAGTGTATGCCAACAAGATAACAAGGTAAGACAACCTGCTACTAGTTCATGAGGAGAGTTTTACCCAACTAGATATGGATCCATGAAGTTTTAAAATAATGTAGCTCATTACACATGAAGTTTATTGATTAAGACATCACAACGAACATAAAGTCATATATTTCCAAAGAAAATACTGGTGAGTGGTGCAGTGTCTTAGCCAGTAATTGAAAATGCCTGTCTAAAACATCCATCACTAATCACCTTCTAAGACTACTAGAATTGAGATGGGGCTTAGTAAGTTAACTATTAAGCATTGGATATAGCATGCAGTCTCTCACACAGGGTAACTAGATCCCCAGCTGTTATCTACAAATGATGATCATAGCACTTTACTCATTCCTTTGCCAATCAAATTTGTGATAAACCCATTCACATCTGTAGCCATCTCTTGACCAGTCTGACATATTTTTATTATATTATGGCTGTAACTGATTATCGACCATGAAATTGCAACCAATTCCCAACCCTAATTTTAAGATATAATTGACTAAAAGGTTGATCATGTTGTTTAAAATCCTCTTCAAATACCTAGAATATCACATTATTGTAAGAGTTCTGTTTGAAGTCATCAGACCATATACGCTTGCTACGTTTATGGCATGGCTGATATTGTATATTTTCCATTGCAGTTATCAGATTGGATCCCAGCAGCAGAAGCAGAAGGCTGAGGGGGAAGATAGTGATGATCCCCTGGGTTTACCAGGAGCAAAATTCCTATACATACAGCTTAGAAAGGTCAGTCACAATTCAGTCCTCAATAATTTGTTTTAAGTTAACATGATCACTTCAGTGAAAACCCATGTCTCACAAAATAGTGACCTTTCTGGACAGCAGGCAGTCTGAACAAGTAGCACAGTTAAGCCGATGGCAGGAAGGCAACCAGGTTAAAAAATAATCTTGTGCTGGTTTTTAAACCAAGCGCATGATGAAGACGGTTTTAATGAATAAAAATTAATGCCTTTCATAACTGATCCTAGATATAGATTATCAGTATTGGGTTATAGAATATTTGACAGATTATATGGCATAAACATAGAATAATGCATGTTCTGACCGTCTGTGAAAATTCTTAGTAGTCCCACGCGATTTCAAGGAAGTTGTGGAAGTTTCAATTAACTTCTAAGTATCAAGATTATTAGTTTCGCGATTTGTAGAATTTTCTTATTTATCAGATTATACTTATGATGTTTTCCCTAATTAAACATTTAATTTTTACACAGGCAGGTAAATTTTGACTGTGTTGCTTTAATACCGGCTATTCACTTGTTTTTCAATCATATTTTTAGACTCAGTCGCTGATTCTGACTTTGAATCAAAGGGTAAAGAGTATTGAGGAGAGCCTAGAGTTCTACACAGACGAGGAGGGACAGAGGCAGGGAGAGAACCAACAGGATGGACTGGATCTTCTGGAGATGCACAAAGAAGGGGAAAGTGACAGAGGCAACAGGAAAAACAAAGCCACTGATGACCTTGAAAGCATGAGTCTTAAGCGTAAAAAGATAAAATAAATGGAACACTCTTGGTGCTTTAGGTTGAATAACTTGTATGGAACCTTTGCACTTTTATGCTTGGAGGAGAAGATGGGTCTAACAACTTACCACTTCATCATGGAAGATTGTTTTGAAAAGAAACTTAATTGTTAAATAATATTATAACATTCATTATTCCTTTCAACATTTGCTTTAGTTTGAGATGCCTTTTACAATTGACTAAGAATGACAATAAGAATGTTTATTAGCAGTGTAGCTTATTTAAGCATTTGTTTACCAATACCAGGTACATTTAAAGACTTTGCCCCATGAAGAGTGGAATTGGACTTAGCTGCAAAGCTAACATTGAAATCTCTGTTTTGCAGTTGACTTATACATGTATTGGGAAATCTGTTACACACAAAGCATTTGGGAACAATGTTTTGTTTCTAACTTTCTGTCATGGCCAATAGAATGCAGGTCATACCTAATTTCAACATGGTCTAAATAGCAAGGAAACGAGTAATAAGAATCATTTGACCATCTGCAAACTTAAAAAATAATGCATTTGTGCAGAATGGACTTCGCCAGGTCTCTTATTTACACATGAATATCTGATAGCAGGGTATGTTAACAGCAGAATCTGAATGTGAGATTACGTGAAATAACATACCCACACAACCAATATGGATAACCCAAATCATGTTGCCACCAGCTGCCAACCTACTTGATCAACTGATTAGCCAGGGGTCTTTTCATCATTCTGAAGCAACGTTGTGCCACTTTCATTACTCCCTTTCAATGCTGAAGAAGAATGTGATATCAAACGCATTTTGGCATCATAAATGATGTTGTTTTCAGATAAGTGCATACATATTTGATTCCGAAAACAGCACTGAAATTTTTAGCATACAACCATTAAAAGGCATACTCTTATCATCAATGTATTCATATTGTCAAAACTAGTAGAACTGTAACAGTAAATTGCATGCAAATGACATAACATGTTCAGAAAAGTAAATGTTGGTGCTAATCATGCTACATTGTAATGCATGCAATGAATAAGGTTACGGATGCACTAAAAGGGTGTATCAAGTGTTCATCAGTACCAGTTATTTTCTATAACAGTATGTTAGTAGTGGTGTACACTCTCGTTGGAGAAAAAATACCCTTAGAGACTAAGTCATTCTCTATCTTCATATTAGCCATTTGTTGGTAACGAATATATCATATTTGTTGTTTTCTAATTTGAATGATGTTCACTTCTATATGTTAACTATAAATAATCTCATTATAATTAGCAGGATCTAGTGAATGTAGGTATATAATATGGACCTTAACCTTTAAACCTTAACTTTATGGTATCGAAATGATGAATGATTAACTAAAAGGGAAAATGTTAAGATCCTTCACATATTACTCATTAGAATGAAAATGGCTATTGCACCGTTTTTTCTGATTGATCCCTATCAGCAGGTTCATTAGAGTATATAAGGAAGATTGGTACTGGTATGTTTCAAGATTTGTATTTAGATAACCAGCAGTTGATGAACATGTATAAATGGAAAATGCATCACTACATTAGACAATGTCATTTAGCTATGCTAATATGTATCTATATTTTGTATGATAATCACTTTGTGTACATAATAAAATCGTTAATGTTTATTTTGAAAAAAAAGACTTGTGCTGTTCCTAAGCTCTTTCAGCTAAGCAAGATGTAAATGTACATTATTGACTCCAGATTTTTGTTTTATACACAATATTTTTGGGCCAAGAGCCTTTTTTGCAGGTTCTTAAAATTAGGTGACCTAAACTGGTTTAAGTAAATCTGGTATTGAGGGAGACAAATTTATTCAGATTACAATCATGAACTCTTGTCCATATATAAAAATGTATAGAATCTTTTCGCAATTTCTTTACATTGAAGTTGAAGCCAATTGTTTAAAATGACGTATAGGTATTCTTGACAAAGACAAATGCATGTCTCGGTGTGTTTTCAAGGATTGGGTCGTCCAATTTATGCCCAGACACTCTTTTGGCGGAGGCTAGAGTTGCATCTTGGAACACCTGCACGAATGGGCACAATTGATTATCAGGGGCCCAGCGTACTCCAGTCCACCTTAGAATCTGGATAGGCCTTTAAAGCTTCCCCAATAGCTTCTCCTGAAATCCTTATCAGCAGGGTTGAATCTTTGCACACCAATTTGTAGTCAGATACTGCTTCCTTACTCAGGTCTGCAAGATGAAAGAATATGCATAAGCCATACCTGCCAACTCTCCTGATATTAGCAGTACTCTACTGATATCAGGCCCAAAATTAGCTGTCTTCTGATCAGGCACCTTTAAGGATTCACCAGATGAGCTCTTGATATGCTTATTTAAAGAACCCCTGGACTGACCATTTCACAGGAAATCGGTCATTCTGCTGTCTATTCCTCCAAACTACTGTGTGAACAGAACCTATGTATTCACCTTTACCATCTTTTAGAGCTAAGCCTTTATTAATTGTAATTATCTGACCAGCTAGGTATTGTTCTATAGCAAAGTATGTCCCCTCCTATGGAAATTACAATTTTCAATATTTCGTCTTAAAATTTCATATCCTGTTGTTAACATAATAAATTTTCGTAAATGTGTCATTTTATTGGAGGATGTCAATTCCAGCTATTTCTATATGCTACTAGTAGTACAGTGTACACTGTCCTAGTATTCATTACTTACAGAGCCAATGTCCATCCTCTATTGTCCTTCTATGAGTGCTGTCATCATCATAAACCACCTGGATACCTCCACACACAACCAGCAACAGCTGACTCACAGCTGTAATGAAAAGGTTAATAGATACAGGTGAACTTAGATATGACAAACTCAATGGGACCAGGAAAATTGGTCCGTCATATGCAAAATCCGTCGTATACATATGACGAATACTGTATAACTGGTTAATTTGGCGTGTACTTAAGTTGGCATTTTTTTTCAAAATAATATTTTCCCTGTATTTATTTTGGCGTCTGGAGCAGTCAGAACAACGCCATCTATATGTAAACATAGTTACCAATGTATCGTATCATAATGATTTTGTAAAGTTATTCCTTGTATTTTTCTTCGCATCAGCATCGAACCTTCACGCTGTTGCTGTATATACTTTACCAACTTCAAATGCAGTGCGAACAATTTCATTTTTTTGCAAAATATATATCATTCTCATGATTATCAACATACACATATATGTATGTTGATAATTAATGAAAATATTTATCATCGCAACGAACGTGTCCCGTCGTATTATACAATGACAATTTACGCAGTTGGCCGCGTCTGATGCTATCAAAAGCTCCAGAACTTCCTCAAAGTTGGACAGGTAACTATGCGAATTATGATATGATATCTTGGTAACTTATTCATAGGTTACCAATGTATCATATTATAATGGTTTTGTGAAGTTATTTCATCGATTTGTTTCAGCTGCCACAGCCAAGGGGTGAAATTCATGCTATGCTGCCAACCGCAGCTCCCCCAGCGGCACTGAAAGGAACTTAAACTGTATTTTTATGCAATCTTTAATTTGGAGTTGATGGGCATTCGCCAAAAAACGCCAAATTTAAGACCACGCCAAATTAACCAGTTATACAGTACTTCATATGCATCGGACTGGGACCAAGAATATCGTCCGTCATATGTGAAAATCCGTCGTACAGTGGTCCGTCATATCCAAGTTCACCTGTATAACTTTAATAGGTAATAAGAGCAATATATAAAAATTTATGAAAATATAGGGAGACAGAAAGTAGATTTTTAACAAGAAATATCTGTTTGAACTAAAAAGTGATGAACAGAAAAGTAAACAGTTTTGAAATAGGCCACTTCTTGCTAAAAAGAGTCAATACTGTAAAGTTCGAAATATTAACGTGGAAGTAATATAAGCGACTTTAACGAGTGGGTCCGATTCGTTAATATTACGATCCGTTACTATTTGTTCTATTTCGTATTCAAATTGAGTATTTAGTCACAATTACACATGGTCATTTGACAGCCATAAGCATATACATAGACACACTTACGTACAACCAAATTTGAATGATGCGCATAATCCCGGTGGATCTGAGCTTCTTAATTGCAATATACCAGTCAGGACAGGCATTCACTGACAGGTGAGTTTGATAAACAGCCACGTGGTGATACTACATTAGCGCGTAAAATCCTGTGGTTCTAAGAAATTACGATTGCAATAGACCCATTTTGACAATCACCTGTGCCGTTCATAGCTCGATCTGATAATCTTGAACCCTTAATTTCACTTGTTAGGTGGTAGCGCCTTAAAGAAACACGGGGTAGTCGGTGCCTTCGGGCATGAGTGGTAGATTAGTACATGAATTAGAATACCACTACTCAGATGGCACTTTTGGTGATGGACCAGACGCTAATATTACGATCCAGTATTATCGAAAAATGGATCGATTCGCTAAATATAAGCACGCTGATAATTCAAACTTTACAGTAATACATTTACAGGGTCACAGATAAAACACCCCTATGAAGTGTTCTTTCCAAGCCAATGCATCAGCTATTGCAAGAATGTTTCTACCAGTATTTGATATGTTTGACACTTTTCAAGTCACCTTCTGAATGAGGCTGGTATCTGTCATCCTTTTTGAACTGTTGGCCAACAGCATCGAGAGCCATTAGGTTTAAACAGCCTGGCTCACACTGACTGAGGGCAGGACACCCTCTCAGCTGGAGAAATAACATCTGGAAAAGGAAAGGGGCAAAGATTGACGAAACTGAAATATATGATATTGGTATTCCCTCATAGCTGTTAACAGTATTTGATATTTTTAGCAGAAGTTTCAGGAGGCATGGAGACTTTCAAATAATTTAAGATTGAAAGTGTGCGATACTGTAACAAAACTATCTTTTTTTGCTTCAGCCACAAAATTAGGTTCAAGATAATGGATGTTACTACTATAGCTGCCCTGTGAGTTATTTCATTCTCTATCAAGTGATACAATGCAATACTACACTTCTCTACAGAACACAGCAATGGAAGGATTCAATTCATTATTACCTCAAACTGCAATTTGTTTGGATGATTAAATAAATGATACACTGCAATAACACATTGCATTGCATGACACAACCATGCTAGGACTAGATTATTCATTACCTCAAACTGCATCTTGCTTGGATATTTCTGAAATGTTTCCTCATCACGGTTCCCAAACAACTGGTTCCATTTCTGAGACAGGAGGTTCAAGCCATTACCTGCCCCTGGCATCTGATAAAATACAATGGATTATCCAAATATTGCATATTGCAAAAATGTTATACATTTCAAAAAAGGGGAGAGAAGTTTAATCACATGCATAATTATGTGTTTGTACCAAGAGAACCATGCATATATTATTGGTGTGAGAGATGATTAAAATTATTTAAAGAGCCTGGCTTGACAATCTATAAAACCCTCTGCTTAGCTTGAAAATTAGGCAATGGGTTGTCAGAATTTTGTGTTCAATTTGAGGGTCATCTTGATAGGTCACATGACTGTGGTAGACCAAAACTTTATAAGATCTAACACATGGACAGCCTGGTACTGGATTTGGGCCGAAATCCTTATTTCAATTTGGCATCTGACATTTGTGGGTAAAATTATAATTAGGATTCACAAGATATCAAAATAATGAAAGTTTCTAACTAAACAACTTCTTTGGAACCAAGAACATTGTGTCTGTTTATACAACACATAATGAACAATCTGGATCATTTCTCCACTAATTTGCTATTCCCAGACACAGGTAAGATGAAAATTAAACACTGTAGAATATACCAGATGCTTTTTTTTCTTGCAACTTTGATTTTCATCTTTTTGTTCAGAAGTTCCTTTGTTTTATTGTTTACACTAGTATATATACATTATAACCTGAGTGCAATGATGACCTATGGGCTAACATAATAACGTTTAATATACAAAGGTATTAAATGTTTAAACCATTGATGACTGTAGTGCTCAAACACATTCTGACAAGTTCTAAGCCACCAGAGAGATTCATGGAAATTTTCTTAAAGAAAGGTGTTGATCCAAATCAAACCAGCAACTCATTTTTCAAATATTTAGTGAATTTCTGATTAGTTCCAAAGTTATTTTCAAAAGTATCACAGGCCGAAATGGCAGGCGTTAATGGGTTTAAATAAAAGCAAATGCGGTTTCCTAGACAAGTGTTCAATTTTTAGAGGTGTACAACTCATCGGGCATGATTGGGGCATTAAAGTTTCCACATTTCCACATACTTTCTTAGCCACTTCCATGAGAGTTGACTTCTTGATGCATATCACCTGGCAAGGAGTTAGTGCACATACTGAAATACCACTCTTGTGCTCACTGAATATACCTGCAAGGAAAGGAACAATGGATGATCCACTACATCAATTCATGCTGCTTTCCACAGGGGCTTGTATCGTTGAGGGGTCACTCGCAAAACTGAGACTGGTACTATGTAATAGATATATTACTAGTCCGGCTGTGACTACGTGCTAGTGGCACTCAACGATACAAGCCTCTGTGCTGCTTTCCAATGGTAACTTGGCATTTTGATGAAAGGAAAGCCTTTCTATAATTCAGAATCTTTAAAACTTATCATGAAAGAGCATGGATGAGATTACTTAAAAGTGGTCTCTGAAGCCATGTGTTCTTTACTAGAAAATCACACATAATATGATAAGCTACTGGCAGATGAGCAGGTGGACTCTTGTGCTGGTTTAATTGCATGAGGTATGTTACTTGAAACTAAATTGCCCTAAGTATAAAGTGACAAGATTATAAGTAAATAAGTCTCTTATACATGCTCTTTACTCATTAAGGTAGGTTATCAAAATTCAGATAGGCCTATTGAGGCAAAACTAAGCATTTAGTATGGAAAAGGGCAAAAGATTTAATAAATTAAATACTTTATTGACATTTACAATGAAACCACTATAGAAGATAAGGGAAACAAATAGGAAATGCTTCTGGCTCCTAAGGGATGAGGGACTGTCTTAAGATTGTTTACCTTCTTCCCCAAAGCAAAAAGGGTATTTAGAAGCTCTAACTGTGACTATGACCTCTTGGTTACAGCTTACTTCTACCCTGAAAACAACAATATGATTCAGTGGATTGTTACAACAAATGCCAAAGACTCACAAATAGTTGATAATGATATGAATATATAAAGGTAATGCCTTGTATTAAATGAAAACCGGTGAAAGGAATGCTTTCCATTGTTTTTACCAGCCAACAGGCTAAATTAACCATCAGGTTAATATACAATGACCAATAGAAGAAAAGTTGTTTTTTCACATTTTTACTGTATTAAATTAAAGGATAAACCATGTAAGGTAATTGTCATTTACCTAGTGAGTGGCCATGATTCTAGAACATAAAGGTAGGTAAGATTTACAGATTCTTAAAATATTATCAAGTGCCCTTACATCCATCCTTTTCTGTTGATAAAAAAAGGATTTTATGTGAATTTAAGATAGAAATAACCAGAACCAAACAGTTCTCTCAGAACCTGTCAGTCAAGGGAAAAGCCAAAAGCCAAAGTATATTTGTAAAGACTCTATGAATCACCAATCTATAGGAATTTCAATCTAATGTTTTTTTATAGAACTGAAGAACACATTTGATTTCTTCTATCCCAAAATGAATGGTGATTATACATACCTTCCTTTGCAGAGAACCACCAAAACCCCAGCAGGATCCCCCTGGTAAACCAATACAGCATGTTTGGGGTAGAGCACAATAGAGCTATTCTCACAACCTGATGAGAGTTCCTCCAAGCTGGAAATTTCCCATCCTCTAAGCATAGGTACCTGCACAAAAAAAGAACTTGAAAAAATTGAGAAATTGGCCTTTGTAATTGCTAGATCTCAATGAATTGCAGTTCCTACTTTCAGATTCTAATCAATTGTGACCACAATGATTTAGCTTTATATATGAATGCATGCTTCACCTGTTTTAGATAGTCCAGTGCTGCTCTGTAATAATGCTGGTCTTGGTTGCCATTGTTGAGAGTGGGCAGGTAATGTCTCTTCACTGACCAGTCTACCTGACTACATGTGGGTTCACCCAAACTCCTCATCATCTCTCCATCCAGATAGGCACAAGTTGCACTGTAAAAAGGCCAAGAGGGTATCTGTAAATGTCTCTCCTGTAAGCAAACATATATGGGATTATTAGAAATGATATTATCAATCCAAGAGAGATACAAATACTCAAGTTATTCAGTTTCTTCAAATATGATTTTTATTTTATTTAATTTTTTTTTTTTGGGGGGGGGGGATATTTGTAACATATGGTTAGACCCTGTAAGCAAATTATCTCTTATCCATGACACTATCAACTCTAGTCTTAAACCTAAGCCTATGTGTACACTCTGTACTGATCAACAATTTCAAGAAAAGATATTGTTACTATCAAGATGTGTCAAGATGTTTCTTTGAAATGCATGCCATTATAATACAGTGGTCTACTTCATGTGGAAGGCATATCAAAGTCAGTTTGTAATTATAAAATTCATACTTCAAATGATTTTAATGTTTCAGGAAATAGTAATGGAAAAGAGTAAAAAAAATACCACTTATACCAAAGAATATATTTAACTGTTTCCCTGTTACTTTTTCAACCAACTTATCCATAACGGGACACAGGTACCGGTTGTGGGTAGTAGAAATATATCATTCTTAATTGTAATTACATGTATTCATCAAACATCAAACATCACTAGATTCACTACCTGGGTGTAACAATGGTGGCAGTTGCTGGAACCTCATACAGGACGGAAATTTCTCCAAAGAAATCTCCTGCCTCCAGTGTTGATATGACAATTTCAGCATCCTCAGCTACTACTTCAGCCACACCTGTCACCAGAATGTAGATACCATCTACTTGCTCACCTGAAATACATGCCATCAATTAACCTGTTTGGTGTGCAATGATTGGCACTACCTAATCCCATCCCCCCTCCCACCCCAAATGTTCTTCATTGAATTAGATGCATTCAGATAACTAGATATATTTTAAGAGTCCATTCTGGTGGGAGGGTTGAGCCTGTGCAATGTAACCTTAATTCTGCAGCTCTGATTAATGAGATAAAAAGCATGTTACCTTTATTTATAATAACCTGTTTGGCTTCAAATACCATTTTCTTAGCATGAGACAGGATGGTCTGGAACTGCTCTTCGTCTAGCTCACCAGCATAGTCTATTGGTAGTAACTTAAGGCATCTTTCAATCATCTGAAAATAAAGTAATTTCCAAATGAAGTTATGATTTTTTTCTTCAGTACTGACCCAGTATCCCAGTTTCAGAAGTTTCAAAAATATATATTTAGCCTTGAGCCTAAATTCTAGTCTAGAACAACATTTTAATGTTGTTTATCAACACTTTTTATGCCATATTTACTCTATTTAGGCAAAATAATGACCAGCCATTTGCAAATGGAGGGAACAGGAACACTAGGGAATAAAGCCAAATCACAAGTCACTAGCATATTTCTCACAAGCCTCAAGCCTATGGGAATTCCATAAATGCTTACTTTAGGGCACTTCGGCTTGCCATACAAGCAGGTCGAAAGGTTCAATATTAATAATATTATTGAACTAGCACTAATCAAAATTACTGAGAAAATAGTTTATATTGTGGTTTGTTCCTACATGGGAATATGATGTTAATTCCCATTTACATAATTATAGTTCATTGACTTTTGAATATACCTGAAATCAAATATACTTTCGAATATTGTCGGAAGAATTGACAGGTCTTAAAAATTAAATCGATCAAGTCACAAATAATCAGACATCAAAACGAAAATTGTATTGATATATGTTATCAGTTATGTCATTACCAATATCACGGATTCAGGAACCCCACTTGAGGTCGTGTCTTGAAATTTCGACTTTTGCCCACCCATCTTTCTCAGTATGTAGTAGTATAGACTGACACTATAGAGTTTTTTTCTTTTTTCACGAATGCACAACACAACAAGAAGTGAATGTGAACATGGCAGGACCGTCCGAGCGATTTCCCGCCAGATTTCAGTGCCACGCCCACAACAAACACCACGTGGCGGAGCGCTGAGGCAAAATACGGACACCTGCAACAGTCCCGCAACAGTCCGCATTTGGGTGTTGTTTGTCTGTGGATTTTCAAGAGGATCCACAGGCAGACGACAACTAAGTGTTTAACTCTTTAATATAAAGTTTTAACCTATAATGTTCAGACTGTTGCCAATACATGGTTCGACGTTGAATGGTCGGAGGTGCGACAGAGAGGTCTGAGGTGTAGATGAATTCAACCCAATGGGGCAAATGAAATGAAAGTGAAGACCAAATTTATGCCAAGCCATTTTATCAAAAATGATGTTTGTTGATATGAATAAGTCCTTTATTGATATCAATAAATACATATTTTTCAAAAGTCCGGCTTGCCATACAAATCAACCAAACTATTAACAGTCTTACAGTGATTAACGGCAACTTGATAAACTATTCTTCACTGCCTGAAATACTTTATACTGTTCTTCCATGTTATATATATATATTATTATTATTATTATTTTTTTTTTTTTTGGGGGGGGGGGGGTTATGAAGGAATTAGTAGGCAAAATAAAGGAATTCAAGAAACAAGAATTTAACCCAAAATTGGTATGTCAGAATTCCCGAGTTTAATTCCGGGGTTTAATTTTCTCCTTAAATTGTCTTATGTATCTAAACGATATTCTTAACAAGAAGACATACTAAAGAAAATGACAAGTCATCGTGTTCGTTTCCGTACCACAGTAAGTTTAAGTTTGTGAAAAGGGACTTCTTTGGGAAATTTTTCATACGAATATTTCAAAAGAGTTATCGAATTGGTACCATATTTGCCCATTCATATATGAGATATTGTTTCGCACTGGAACCCCAATTAATACAAAGATTAATGATCATACATATTTCTGAAAATGTGTCAAATCATCAAATATGAAAAATATGTAGCCAAAACATTCAGTGCTTAAAAAACGGTCTGTTATTTAGAATAGGCAGGTTGAATCATAATGGTACACATTTCATGAAAAATATTTTTGTACCAATGTCTTTTCAAAATTACTAGTAGTGTCAGGTAAATTGTAATAAATCATTTTAGTTAGTCCCATTACTTAATACGTGTCACCGGTGAAGAGTATCGTAAGACCATAAAAAAATAAACGTGTCATTTTATGTTGAAATAAAATCGTTTTTCTTTAATGAATAGGAAAATAATTTTCCCTGAACGAACATGCAGAGATGGCAATAAATAGCTAATGTAACCCAAGGTTACTAAATGTAATGATGTTTGTATTGTGCTAGGATTTGATAGCCCATTTGAGCCCAAAGTGAATGCTTATAAGCCACTTATTATAATGAGAGCATTTTAGATAATAGCATCTCATGTAGAAGTTTCTATGTGCGGTATGTTCTCTAAGTGTGCTGGCCGCACAGGAGCGTCTTTATAACGGTGAGATAGGATTGATATTCCAGTGGTGACGTTGAGGATGTTTATGTGAGATGCAGCATATGAGCTTATCTTTAGCAGCTGAGTAAAATCCAGTCTGTCCTGACAGGGGATGGGCGGTTATTTCATTGAATATGAGATTAGAAGGTTGTGTACATGTGTAAATATCAATCAATGACACATAGGCAATTATTTCCTAATTAAAGATTTGTTAGTAGGAATAAGCGAAAGTATTAGACACTAACGTACCTTTCCACAAACTGACATCCCTTATTCAGTGACCTGTGACATATACCATAAACTCGATTTTCGTGTGGACAGAATCCCTAGATGAATCCAACATCTGTTAACAAGACAAGAGAAGAAGACTTCCTGCATTTCCCTTTTTTTAGGCATGGCAAATCTCTTCGGGTGGCAACTTAATACGTACATGGGTTGCAGTGTTGGGAAGTAATATTTTCTTTTTTTGTTCAAATCTGGTGGGTTTTTTTTTATTATGTATAGTGCTAGTTCGAGTGGTTCGAAATTTATCTACTAGCCTGACACCTTTCCAGCCAAATCAACTGCACTCTAAAGCGTGCATGGCCTGCCTTGATAGTGTTGTGGTTTTGTGCGTTGCCACTGACTCCTAGCTGTCCCTCGCCACTGCCCAGGTTCGAATCCCGACCGGGGTATGTGAGAAAGTTGTCGGTAACTTGCAGTTAGGCAGTGGTTTTCAATGGGTACTCCGGTGTCCTCCATCACTAGAAACAGGCTAGTCAAGACTGGCTAGCAATATGGCATAACGGTGACACTGATCGAAATTGCTAAATCACACTGCTATGAGTACTCTGCATCTTTCCCTGTTACTGATGTTTCTGAAGGTGTTAATTTTGTATTTATGTGAGGGAATAAAATACGTTTTTGTCTAAATAGAGGCCACTGCATGTGGGAACTCTGCTGCCAAATTAACAGCACTCCAAAATGTCAATGTCCTCACATTTCTTGCATAAAATGTCTTTTATTAACCCATTCACACTCTGGGTTTCATTAGAAAGAATTGTCTGCTACTCTCACATTTATGAAAATAACTTGTGAATGAAGCAAAAGTTCACAAAATATTTGAAGGAGAGTTGTAGTTAAGCTTCTGGTCAACATCTCTCCTTCAAAAAATTTCAAGAAAATGCTTTTGTAAGTAAAATATTACCAAAACGTCAAGCCTGTTTTGGCCGCTATCAGTGTAAATGGGTTAATATGTGATCTCACATTTTTGGCATGAAATGAAATTTCATGATTACTACTTATCTACTTTATCTTTCAACACTATGCTACCTTTATCCTTCAACACTATCCACGCCCATGAGGGGGGGGGGGGGGGGGGGTGGAAGGGGGCGGTATTCCCAGCTCACGATAAATGGTCTGGTGTATGGAAAGCCGTTCATACAGAAAAGTGTATGTTTGTCTTCAAAGACAGATGAACTGTTATTGTCTTTAAAGACAAAGGCAAATGAATTTTCTTTAAAGTAAAATTGTGATTTTCTGCAAGAATGTTTTTTTATATTGGTGAGAGCAGGGAGATCAAGCTGCCTCTCATCCCATCTCAATGGTCAGAGTCAGCTTTACTCAGTGACAGACCACACATTCCCTGGCAGAGGATTGGCCATTTGTAGCACTAGAATACATCAATACCAGGCGTATCGATCTGCTGTGGCAGCTTTTACTTCGGTCCAGTCAGACCTAGCTGCTAGGTGCACAAGCAATACTGTAACATACCGGGCTAGCAGCACATCATTCTACCACGTACAGCGCATTTGCGGTACGCATGAACAGCTTTGCCTAATCGCCTTGATTCAACCTTCATACTGAACTACTATAGACCCATATATATCCCGTATTGTTGTCAATGTGCGATTAAGATTGGGCTGGATGCCAAAGTTCATCGTGACGTTGCTGTGTCATAGGTGTACCCTGCCTCAGTCGCATTTAGGCAGGCCTATCGTATAGATCGCTTCATCAGGTGGGTTACACACAGTATGTGTACATGGATAAATGCAAGCTACCTTTCAGTTGGATGATTGTACTCTTACCATGAGTGATTTAATTTGAGGATGTTTTTATACTGTGGACAATTTTATTCACATCACTGTTACTCTGTAAATTTGCTCTACTATAAAAAACATCTACTTTTATAAATGCCTCTGCGTATCTTAAGTTTTTACCATTATCAGGAATTCAGCTTCTAATCATATGTGATTGATGTCTCTGCCAATATTTTGGATGGCAAGCCAGTATACTATGGGACTCACTCAAGTGGGCGTTGCTTAATAATTCCCTTGTCAACTTCGCTGGGACCATTTCTTCACGTAGGATGCATGTCCTAAGTGTAAGATACTGTAGGATATGCTTATACTGTATGCTTATCATTCGAGTTAGATATGGTATTGATGATAGTGACGTACACTGGGATTGTTAGCCATATTATAGCTCGTATTTTACCTAAGATTATTTCTTTCTATCTCCAATCACTTAGTGGCATCTTGTGTAATCCTATATATTTGCAATTTAATGACTGTTTCTGTCAATTTTTTAATACAGGTAAATCTTGACTATGTTATGTAAAGGTCATTTCTCCTTATCAAACGTTAAATGATGTACACTGTAATATCAACACTTCTTTTCAGGGATAGTCCAGGATGGGGTTCTAAATGAATTAACAATAAGGACCCCAAACATTTTCGTGGAAAATTGAACACTCTATTTCTAATACAGTTTCCAAAATATGTGTTACATCTCCTCAGCTGCTCAGCTGATGTGCCTAACGACTACAGCGCCCTCTGCTTCATTCCTAAGGATCCCGCCAGATGTCAGCCTTTATGTACTTCCTTTTATCCTCTCTCAAAAGTGCTTGTTGACTGCGTCTGCTGTCACCTTAATTTCTCTTTGACAATTCCTTTATCATTATGACAGAACCAGCACCAAAAGTACCTAAGATGGCTTCAGCACTAGACCAGCTAAAGGAACACACTGTTGTCGTTGCCGACACAGGTGATTTTGAAGGTAAGTGGAGGTTTTGAATTTGTATGTGCACACTGTTTGGGCACATAATGTAAGCGTGCTGCCGTGCCGGTGTGTGTTCTCTGCTAGTCTTTGCTAACTAGGTCATGTGGAAAGCATGTTTGACCCAATTAATAGTTGCACCTGTGGTGGTGTCATTGCAAATGCATTGGTAATCTGTCTGTCTGTGTGAGGGGGGGGGGGGGGGGGGGGGGGTAGGGGTATCTAAGTGCACATACATTTCTGGTAAAATTCTTTTGAAAAATTAACTTTCCAATTCCCAACATTAATGGGTGTTGTTAATGTTAATATTGGGAGGTGGCGCCCATTTGAAAACGGTACATGCCTTGCTGGGGAAGGGGGCAGGGGTAGGGGTCCATACCGTTAAAATTATACGGTATGGTACGGGTACGGTATATTTTATACGGTTCCAGTATTCTAACGGTATCGATACTGGTTACTTTCTTTACTTTGTCGATGTTTTCGAAATTCTGTCGCGCGCGTTAGTGCTTGGAAAAGTGTGGTGGGGCTGGACTAGCACCATGTAAAATACATAGCGTGGCCCTCTTCACACTTTTCCAAGTACTACTGCGCGCGTTAGTGTCTATCGTGGTGCAGTTAAAATGGCGGCCGCCACTGGATGACGCGATCGCGATGTATTTTCCCGCTGATCCTGCGTCTCGGCACTCTTTTCCGCCTTGCCTGCTACATCAGCAGAGAGGCATTTTTAATCATAGTACCGGTAAAAAAGTACCGGCTACTTTTAATACGGTTTGACACCGGTATTTTTCGCCGTTGTATCGGTACCCTCACGGTACTGTCGTACCGGTGTGGACCCCTAGGCAGGGTGTCCAAATTTTCGAGTATTGGAGCTCAGACATTTGGTCCTTGAGCATAGGAATATTTAGAGGTAGCCGGGGCTGACTCTAATACTCATTTTATATATTGACGTTATTGGTATTAGAGTCGGGGATAACCCCTATACCCTACAATGTTATTTTTCAATAATTCGGCACATGCGACAGGCCCAAGACCATTTTCATAAACAATAGGCGGCATGTGCCGAATTACAAATAGAAGTCGCTCTTTGATTAAATCTTGCCCTGACCTCTCGCAAACTAGGCAAGATGGTGGTGACCATTTGATAAACAAACCCTCTCAAGAAATCTTTGGACTACCATTCCGTTAAAAGTGATTTTACCGACACACAAAGTTAGCGGCACGCATTGCTAGCTCATATTAGTCATCCTAGTGCAGTCAGGTATGAGGTAACTTTGACACCGACGGAGAAATTTGGGAAGATTGAAAAATAACATTGTAGGGTATAGGGGTTATCCTCGACTCTAATACCAATAACGTCAATATATAAAATGAGTATTAGAGTCGGCCCCGGCTAATTTAGAGGGTGCCTGTGCGAAAAATCAGTTTGAATATTGTCTGACACCATGCAGCATTACATGACAGGGTCTTAGCCAGCAGGTTGTCTTTTGGACTCCTTGTTTCATGAAAAATACATGTTTTTAGGTTAAAAGACACCCTAGATTTTGCCATGTGTTTTTAATAAATACTAATTATAAGTTAAATTTCTAAAAAGTTTTAACTTCAAAATATTAAAAAGATATTTCTTGAGGAATTAAGCATATAATTGCTTTATATGTTAGTGTACATATAAATCAGTGTAATGATTTTTACTTTTTCAATCAGGGATTTTGGACACCCTGTCCATCTATCTGAACACCCTGTCATGAAAATCCTGGCTAAGTCCCTGATTACCATATCAGATTTGAACCAATGATGAAGATCTATATCAATGACTAAGTTGTATCAATGATTGGAGTCTACGGGAGTGTACAACTGTTTGTCTGTGTGTACAACTGGGGATGGAAAATATGAATGTCACTGATTGTTCAGTGCTAGGACAGAAGTAGAAAAATATGCGAATGCGAAACCAAATATCTTTAATCATAGGCTTTGTTTGGGCAACAATCAACAATGATATTCAAACTCATTCCCATCCCAAGAGGTTACTTAGTTCTTCTACATGTCTTCAGCCACTAAGTTGCCAAAAAGGCGCTAAACCATCAAGGTACATGTTATATATATCTCTGACACAGGCATACTTTGGGAATTACAAATGGGAAAAGTGAAAAAATAAAACAAAACAACAACTCATAATTTATGAATTCACACTTTAGTAAGATGTACCTGTCCAGTGGGCAGTCACCATCAAATTTCTTTTATTGGCAAAAAAATATCAGAGCACCCAATTATCCCTATGGACCACCAGTTTACAATGGCATAGCCAATATACTTTAAAAAGGTAAAATTTTGTGAGTGTCTAGAAAAAAGTACTTTTTCATCCCCTAGAACAAGCCTCCTGTAGACTAAACTACAACCCCTTTCTTGCCTCCGCAATTTCAATATTCAACGAAACTGGCAATATGTTAGACTTGGTTAGCGTTTTAACAAGGTGTTTGCTGTTTATAGGTCCATAGCTACATGACAGTCAGGTCTATGCATCATGACAATCGCCCTGGATCTTCCTCTATAAATAGAGTGGTCTAAATCATGCACCCATTGTGAATTGTCAGTGTGTGGAAAAGTGAGGGATAAATTATCTGGCATCAGCCTTGTATCTGACCAGGGTCCGACGCTAAGGCTTGCCATATTGCCTGGGGCAAGTTTGACAGTAAAAAACACGGTTTCGGGCAAGTTCATGGCCTAATCTTACAGCCCGAACAGGCAAGTCAGTATTCCCACTTTAATACCCCATACAAAAGTTAGACTGAGATTATCGTCATTATTTCGGCAAAACAATGCCCTTCACAGTGAGATTGTCATTCTAAATTGTATGCCTCTATAGAGTTTATTCTCATAAAATGCTAAAGAGGCCTCCAAAATAGGATGTCATTGTGTTAATAATGAACAAAGTGCAAAATAACATTTTGGGGGGCAAGCTGAATTTTTTTTCGGGCAAGCAAAACTTGGGGTCGCTCTGCCCGAATCGGCAAGAGCCTTCAAAAGTTGACGGTCCCTTATCTCTTAGTTCTTTCCTGTTCTGCACTTCTCCCCTGAGGCTGAGTGATAAAACTGATAAACTGAATCCTGATTTACCAACCCTCTAAACAACTATGTATATATGTCCTTCATAAGAAATAAACTGTGGGATGATGCAAACTAAGATTAAAACCAAGAAGCACCCAGGGTCTTAGCCAAAATTTTTAAAATGCCTGTCTGAAGTAGCAATCACAAAATGTCTACCTGTCCAGATTTAGCTACTCACCTACTTCAAATCCTTATACCATCTATAGTCTTGTGTCATGAAAGGGTAAAATTACACTTCAGCTATGTCAAGCTATGTTAATTACTCCACAAAAATTCATAATTATAGAATTATTCAAAGAGGTTTTTGATTGTCCAAAAAAGAGGTTTTTAGGAAGCTGCCTGTCCAAAAATAGTTCAAATTTGTCATCCCAAATTTATCAAAACATAATATCCTCATATTTTCTTTGAAATCTGACTACAAACTTGAAAAGTTCTCACTAATATGATAAGTAATTTATTTGAAGATTTTAGTTGTTGGACTAAAGATTTGTCAGCATTCTCTGGAATCATGCATTCTGCTGAGTGCTGACATGTGTGTGTGTACATGAGATGTTTCTAGAGTGCCACACTAGGATGCCAAGTGACCTGGTGACCTCCAGCATTTGATCACATCCTTGTGTTTATTCCTGGTCCTTGTCTTATATCCTTGTCATATAGTACACCATGATCAAGATTTATACACCCAGGGATCCTGAGATTTGCCTTGAAATTTTTCTGATAGTTACAACACAAATATTATCTGAACTTCCAAGTTCATCTGTAGACTAGAGCATGTTTGTCACATTAAAGGGGACATCTGATTTATTGATTTCAGTAAATCAACCATGATTGCATGTGATCAATATTTACTATAGCATTATAATTCTGATGACCCAATTTAATTCATCTTATACATTCCTTAGAAAATTCATCATTGAAAATTCCCTCTATTCCAAAGTTCTATGATTTCGGAAATGAGTCAATCTATGAGGTGTAATACAGTGACACCTGCCCATCTGTCATCAGCAGACTGGAAAGTGAGCTATTGGGTTGATGTGAAAATATGTTGTAAAGGGTGTGAACATGAGTTATCGGGCAGGTAATTTAAACAAAACTAACCTTACCTAGCAGGTTATATATTTCTGACATGTTCATCAAAACTACAACTCCAGAATGCCAACATTTTACCAGTCAACCTGCCATTCAAACACTTGTAACAATAACAAATATGAACAACAAATGATTACACATTCAATTTTAATTAAAGAATTTTTGTTTAGGCATGTAAGAATTTTCTGGAGCAGGTAAATATTGAGCTGTGTGATATGTTTCATTCAGTAAAGATAGATTGTACTTGACCTTGACAGTATTATTACACAGCAGATAGTACAGGTGGAGATAGTTTGAAAATGCAGTAAGTGCTTTTGCCATGTCATTGCACTTGTTTTGTTTGCTAAGTCATTGCACTTGGTTTGTTTTGAAGTTCAGTACCAACTGAACTTGATGCTAAGTCATGTCTGGAAAAAATTGTGATATTGATCAGAAATATCTAATGCAGCTGCAAATTGTATTGGTCTGTTCAGGATGGTTGTGGATAAGGGGCTGTAGATAGGGGTTTACAGAGGATTCATTTGATGGTTCCAATGAGGCATCAACATATATAGATTTGAAACACTTTAATCTATCTGGTCTGCTGTTACAGAGTTGATTTAATTTTCAGGTCTGCTGTTACAGAGTTTAGTTTTGAATAGACAGCAAACCAAAATGTATATCCTGCCACATTGAAGTTATGCAACTCTAAAGAAGTAAATTATGTTGAGCTAGACACTAGAAATGGAGGTTCTCTGAAAATCTAGCTTCAGGAATGAAAATTCTGGCATCAGGTGAACTTTTTTTCAAATTTGGCTCATTCCCAGGCCAAAACTAATACAGCGAATGCCAGAATGTAACAATGGCTCAAGAGTTGGAGGACCTATTTCTGGCACTTTAGATAATAATGATTATGAAAAGGGAAATGCAGCAATGAGCACATGATCCTTAATATAAACGCCAATAAGAAAATAACAAAAAAACGTACATCACATTGTTTGTGTGGCTCGTAAAAACTATATTGTTAGTTGATCAAATTATTGTCATTTTACCGATGTAACTTCGTAAGGAACCAAAACCACTCTCAATTCCTGTTGGGAATAGCTATAAGGAATGGGTTTTCTTCAGTGTTTAAAAGTTTCATCTTCTTTGACACTGGTTGCAAAGATCGCAATGATGTTCTACATGACATACATTGTATCAGAGCTATGGTCAGTTTACCTAGACCGGGTAAATATTGACCATACAATAAGCTTTGCTCTGCTTCATTCAACCTGTTTATTTTGGTCCCAAGATAAATATAACTTGTTCACCATTGACCAACATGGCAGACTGTTTAGCCTTATGATGTTCACTCCTGTCTGTGTACTCTATGCAGGTTAAACATCCGAGCACATGAAAATCAGGATGTGATTATAATTATTTGCTTCATCTTTAGATATTTAAGTTTGGCTAGGAGCCTAGGTAATCTGCTAATTTTCCTAACCTAGTTGTTCCATTGCCTGTGAAATAAACACTTCTAAAATAGGCAGGAAATAGGTCAGGATAACAGCTAGCCACTTAACTTGCATCCCCTCAGGAGACCTGGCTATTTTACAGATATCTGATAAAACCACATTTTGGAAACTGAAAGAGAAAAGTCAATAAGAATCCAAAAGAAAACTTGTCGAATGTATTGCTTATTCATACTTAATTGAAATTAATTCCTAAATTATTTTACAAAATTATTGAGGACACTTGTTTTATGAATGCTATACTTCCTTGTTCATTGTTGAACCATTTCAAGTCCCAGGGGAACATGGAAACTTACCAGCAGTTTTTGGTGCTCCCTGTTTAAATTTCATAACATTACAGGTGAGACACAGAAGCAGTGTGTGTTAAACTGTCTAGCCCAAGTTTATAGTAAAATACCCCTACTGGAAATAGAATTTAGTAACTCAAACCACTGCTCGAACACCTGACCAACTATGCATCTGAAGCCTATGATCATTTTGTATTTATATTGATCCTTCCAGCGATGACCAAGTACAAGCCGACTGATGCCACCACCAACCCTTCCCTGATCCTGCAAGCAGCCAAGATGCCCCAGTACCAACACATCATCGACAAGGCTGTCAAGCTGGCAAAGAGTGGATCAAAGTAGGTCTATAGCAAAAATCTATCCAAGTTTATAACTCCTACTGGATGTAGATAATTTTGAAAGCACTTATTTTTTAGTGAATGTCTTGAATGTATCAGCTATGATGAATATAAAGTACTTACCAAGTGAAGGATGGTTTGCATTTTTTTGTTATAATATGTGATATTTGAATGATGAAGCAAGATAAAAAGCATACTATGATATTTAGTTCTGATTTAGGCTGATGATTGTTCCAACATGGAGTATTCCATGTTATTCTGCTTCTTGATTGTCAGTTGTGTATGCTCCAGAAGGACTTTCATATGGGTCCAAAGATCCTAGGCCAGTCATTGAAGCAGAACATCCCTGTGAGGCAAGTTAAATTGCTGACTAACTAGCCTTGCAATATCAATAATCATTATACATTTCAACATTATCTATAACATAAAGATAAGTCATTTGATTCATTCAATTTTTGCAGAACTATTGACTTTTTCGTAAAGCAACTAGTAGGCGTTTTACTTAGATGTAAAGCCCTTTAGCTGTAATGATATGCATAAGAATAATATCCTGTTAAATGTGATGCACACAGTCTACTTATGAATTGCATTGTCCTCTTTGTTTTCCGCAGTGACCCGGCTGAGCAGCTGACCCTGGCTATGGACAGGCTGTTTGTATTGTTTGGTACAGAGATCCTCAAGATTGTCCCCGGCAGAGTATCCACAGAGGTAGATGCCAGGTGGGTGGAATGCTTATACATTTTAAACTTAATCAAAATTATGTATATGCGAAAACAAATATAAACTAAAAGCTCTGAAGCTCATCATGTGTGAGTGCACTCAGTAAGACCAAAAACATTATTTCTGTGTCTCCCCTAAGAGAGCAACTTGAATATAGCTTATTTGCTGGCTTGCACTACTTATCAGATCTCCTAATTTCCTAGGTATTTCCTCAGTTGAAAAATATGATATACTTGATTATTTACCTATAAGTTGTTTTTGTGTTGGTCGGCAGTAGCCGATCCTACACTATAAGTCTTCCCTCCCCATTTATAGGGTATCTAATGGGCTATCGTATGTCCATCGGCTCTTTGGATCATCATGGTAGGCCAATAGGTTTAATTGCCTTTATCTACTTTTTATGTGGTATTTCCTTTGATCTGTTCTGGAACTTAACGTCTTTGTATGATGTTTTACAAGTATAATAAATAGTTTACCTGTTTTGCATTCTTTTTGTGTAAACCTTTTTGGCGTTTATTTTGTGTAAGTATCTTAAATATGTGTTTTATAGACTTCTCTAGTCTATATGTATTCCTCTATGGTCACTGGCTACAACATGGCGTAGTATTGGAGGTCGTTCAATTAACATACAATCTCTTAACACTCTTGTGGCCGGGCGTCTTATGGTATGTGCCAGTGCATGTTAACCAGGGATCGATTTAAGAAAAAAATTCTGGTCGGTTTTCGGGCAATCTCATATGATAAATGATAGTCAGTCTTGGGTCGGCCGGACATATTTCAGGACGTGAATACCGCCCGGACACCCACTTAAGTCAAACCCTGTTAACCCATTAATGCTCACAGCAGCTAAAACAGGCCTGACAATTTTGGATATATTTTTTCTAACAAAAGCATCTTTTAGAAAAAATTTATGGAGAAATGTTAATCAGTAGTCAAACTCAACTCCCTTTCAAATATTTTGAGAACTTTTCCTTTGTTCCCAACTTATTTTCAAAAGTATGAAAGTAGCAGATGATACTTTCTGGAGAAACTCTGTGTGTGAATGGGTTAATCTATTAGTAGAGGGGTCGTTCAATTAACATAAAATCTGTTAACACACTTGTGGCCAGCGTGTTATGGTATGTGCCAGTGCATCTTAACCCATTAATGCTCACAGCAGCCAAAACAGGCCTGACAAATTTGGATATATTTTTCTAACAAAAGCATTTTTTAGAAAATATTTGTAGGAGAAATCTTAATCAGTAGTCAAACCCAAATCTCTTTCAACTAGTTTGAGAACTTTTCCTTTGTTCCCAAGTTATTTTCAAAAGTATGAAAGTAGCAGATTATACTTTCTAGAGAAACTCTGTGTGTGAATGGGTTAATCTATTAGTACATCACGTGTCTTAGTGATTGTGTGTCATTATACAGTGGCGGCTGTGTTGTGTATCACTGCCCTAGGAACGTGTATATTGTTAGTTTCTGTATAGTATTTATAGATGATATGGGTCATTGAGTGCATCATTGAATAGGGGTTTCATTTGTCTTTTCTTTTTTCTGTAGCACATGTGTGAGAACCGTGATCATGGGTACGCTCTGAGGGCATAATCAGGCATTTGTGATATTTCCCTGTGAGGTGGTAGAAACAGGGATGGAGATAATGACTGCTTTCAGAATTATGGAAGTATAGGATATGTGACGGAAGGGGTTAACATTTCTGAGTACAGAGGAGTCCTTATCAGATGGTATACGCAGAGGGGGTCTGCCAGCGCTGTGGATGATTTTATGGCCAGAATGTTGTTGACATCTTTTATGGCTGAGGCCTGATGATGATAGCATCCAGCTCTTTGGGTGTTTTATGGCAAACAGTTTTCTGGTCTTCAGATATCCTGCTTTGTGATTATCCAAAAGGGATCACAAAGATGACCATTTCTTGAAGAGATCCAGCCTTTAAAATAAGGAAAATAATAATGATAATTGATATTTGTTATAGCGCTTTCTCCACCTATAATGTTCAATAGCGCTTTAGAGGCATTGGACATTTGCTATGGTATAGTCAAATAACTCCTTTCAAAATAGCAATGTTTTCAGGTGTTTCTTGAAGTTTTGCACACTAATAGCAGCCTTGGTGAGGTCAGGGAGTTCATTCCAAA
>OZ012684.1:12712428-12748394 GCA_963942565.1 Maea johnstoni | reverse complement strand
ATATGATAAACTTGATTATTCACCTATAAGTTGTTTTTGTATTAGATGTTTAGATAAGATTAGTGTTGTATCCAGCATAGATGCTTTCACAGACTGTGATTAGGCTGAAATTCTCCTAGCAGCATAGGAAACAAATGGGTAGAACAGGGCTCGACGTTAAGGCTAGCCCGGTAGCCCCGGGCTAGTTACTGAGAGTCAGGGCTAGTACATTCTACCTGTGAGTAGCCCTGAGGGGCTAGATAGAATTAGAATATCAGCGCATAAAAAAGTATGAAGCCCTCCTTTGGCTCTGAATATCTGGATGATAATATAACTCAATTTACCACAATACACTGTATTCTTTTCATTTTATCAACAGAGGCTATGATATCAACAGAAGTCAATATTTGAAAAGAGTTGTCATTAATATCAGGGCTAGCAAAAATATTTCAGGGCTAGTAAAAGTTTCAGTAACTAGCCCTGCTGGGCTTATAAAGTTTTTTCTTAATGTTGAGCCCTGTAGAAGTTGGTTTGCTTCGAACTTCATCAGGTTTAGATTGAAAAGGGAGTTGAAAAGGTCTTGAATACCTCAAAACTCTACAACACTAGAACCAACTGATTTTGATCATTCATCTTTCCATTCATTTCAGATGAGAAGATGATCATGATATTGCAACTGTTTCCGATCAATATGATGTATTGTTGATATTTCAGACTGTCGTTTGACAAGGAGGGATCACTGGCCAAGGCGCGTCGTTTCATCAAGCTGTACGAGGAAGAGGGTATCGCTAAAGAGAGGATCCTGATCAAACTCAGCACGACCTGGGAGGGAATCGAGGCTGCCAGGTATGTTACATGCATTTCCTTGACCTCTTTTTCCCTGAGGATAAGCGTTACCTGGACTTCACAAACACTTGAAAATAACTTCAGAATTAAGTATAGATGTATCGTTAAAAGGAAACTTAAAAGAGGATTATTGGGTAGGGTTTTGATCGATATTTTTCAACTAAATGTTTTCTCAAAAATATCTGGTCACAAAATACTACTGAAATAGTCAGGACCTATGATTAGGAATGGTTTAAGAAGTATAAAATGTTTAAATGAAGGAGTTCGGGTTCAATACTTATTATCGATTTGTTATATTGACTGTATGTATTTGAAATACCCCTGTTTTGTCATTTTAAATTGCATGTATTTGAACTACTGTTATTATACTAAAATTAAGCTGAGGCCAAAAAAAAGTATATTTCAATTTGCCTTGCCATACCTTTACAAATAAATCTTAAGGTGTTGTACCAAGTCCCAGTAACATTACCTGTTTATACAATATCAAATATCTGCCAGAGTTTTCTTACTTAATGTTCTAAAATAGTCTCTACCAGCTTTTTTTTTCAGAAGTAAAACAAACAGAACAATAGTAACACTCTCATAATGTTTGACTGCACAATCAGCATGAATGAAATATCCTGATAATTGTGCACCATTTGTGCTTTTTCAGAGTCTTGGAAAAGGAAGGGATTCACTGTAATATGACTCTGCTCTTTGCTTTCTGCCAGGTAAGATATATTGGTTCCCAGGATTGCTCTGACTGGTCCGCTGGTGGTAAATCATTGACTTAGAAAGGAAATCCAAGTAAAATCTACTTGACTGACTGATTAAAGGATAAAGACTATGACAAAGCAAAGAATTGTTCCCTTTGGCACTTTACAATCATTTAGAAGGCATCAAAACAGTATTTTCTAATAATTGTCCCAAAAAAGTATAATTTCTGAATTGGGAGTTATAAAAATTGTAGTACCATTTGTAATTATGAAGGATAGTCTGTTTCTGCCAAAATTAAAAGAGTGTGGTATATTATTTGTATGGAATGGAGTGTGTCCAACTTACTACAGCCAATTGTATCATGCACATGCTGATCTGTTTTATATTTTTACACAGGCGGTAGCATGTGCAGAGGCCGGGGCCACCCTTATCTCGCCATTTGTAGGACGCATTCTGGATTGGTTTGTTGCGAATACGGTAAACAAATCCTTCGAACCTAAAGAAGATCCAGGTACAGTAGGCAGTTAAATGGAATGTCACTTAAGGAGTTTTAACATCATATGTTCTAGTCTTTAAATGTACTGTACTTTTCATAGTAAATTGCATCATAGATGAAATTTAAAAAATTAAAAAATGATTCACTAAGTTCAGCACTATTTGTAAGTGATTAATGTTATAGTTAAAATATCTTTGAATATGAGTATGATTATTTATTCTTGATACTCATTAGATTTCTTTGCAAGGTTTGCACTCATTAAGGATATAATAATGACTACACCGATATTGAAAACTTATAATACTTTAATCAAGATATTTGTTGATGTAATGTATTAAATCTGTAAGTAATACTGAGGACCCAATTATGTATTTTTTGTTGAGCATTAACTAAGATGATATGAAATTGATTATATTTATAGGTGTAAAAAGTGTGACTCAAATCTACAACTACTACAAGAAGTTTGACTATAAGACTGTTGTGATGGGTGCCTCCTTTAGGAACACTGGTGAAATCAAAGCCCTGACTGGCTGCGATCTGCTCACTATTGGGTGAGTTACTATATTGCAGCCATTTGCATTTATAGCATTGTGAGCTGCTTGATGTGACAACAATAAAGTAAAGTAGGAAAAGATATTTCTCTGAATTGAAATATTTTTTTTGAAATATCTTAAATTTTCTAATGAAAAAAAAATTGCATTTTTGGAGTGTATGTTTGTTTGGTACGTCATATGTTAATAGAATGAGTCTCTCTAATTCCACTAGAGTCTGTCCTGTACTAGTAAGATGTTTTTCATTTCTCAATGCATTGACAGGCTCTTCTGGTCACATTCCTTATTCCAAATTATTGGCATATTGTTCAAGTGTGGAAATCTTTAGGCCACCTTTATCTATTTCACTTCATTGCTGCTTTTTATTCCAGGCCATCCCTGTTGGAGAAATTGGCTAATGATGATGAAGCACTCACCCCACAATTAACCGTTGAGGCCGGTAAGTCTTCAGGGAATAATTGAAAAGATGGACTTTTTTCTAAGATTATGTTTCTTGTAGGGATGGGGATCGTTGAGAATTCTACAGTTCGGTTTGGTTCTCGGTTTTGCTTCTACGGTTCGGTTTTATCACGATTTCCTAAACGGTAAACGGTTTATTAATGACATTTCTTGGATACGATACTACGCAATGGAATGCATGGCTGAACTTGCCTGAACTGGAAAGTTCCTATATACTAGCTCCCTGGCCACTTTCTCTACGCTCAGAAGGCTTCTGAGCATAGTGAAAGTGGGCAGGGTACCAGACTTGAGAGATTTTGAAATGGCTGTTTGATCGTCGCGCTTGGCAGACATTGTGAGGCCAGCGAGGAGGTAGGTGCTGACAGTTTTATTACGCCTCCAGGAACCCTGTACATGCATAGAAAACTGAACTGTGTAGAGGGAGGTCCGGTTTTTGACTGGTTAACCGCAATGCTCAGGCCGGTTTCACATATGAACCGGTCCCCATCCCTAGTTTCTTGTGACTCCCTATCCGCTCTCTTGTGGGGAAAAAGCATTCATTATTGACAGATCATTTAAATATGTACGTTGAACTGTTTCCGATAAAATTGTGTGGAGAGATTGGAGTTTAGTTGAAGTCCAAAAAAGCTCATGCTATTTTCTTTGAAAAGTGTGATATTGAATTAATTCATAAAATTTCAAATAGCAATAACGTTTGAGATGGATGTTTACTATGGAACAACCAGAAAACATGAGACAAGCAGAAATCAAATTATGCATTCTGAAAGAAATATAACAATGACAAATTGTGTGAAACTAAGAAATATTTCATCTTGAATAATATTTGATAATTTGAATTATTTTCTGTTTAAGGTATTTATAAAAAAATATGAAAAACAGATTGATATTTATATTTTTGTGTGTTTTTTCAGCCAAGAAACTTGACCTAGAGAAGGTGACCATGGATGAAAAAACCTTCCGATGGCAGCTGAATGAGGACCAGATGGCCAATGACAAACTCTCGGAGGGGATCCGCAAGTTTGCTGCCGACGCCATCAAGCTGGAGAACATGATCAAGGAGAAACTGGCCGCCTAGACTGCTGAGAGAGATAGTGAAGGAGAAGGCGGGTACCATGTGGAGATTACAGGCTGAACAGGGCAGGAACAAACAGCATTGTCAAGTAGATCATTTGGTGCCCTAAACTCATTCATACACGGACTGCATGCAGGTGCTCATCAATTATTCAATTTCTCACAGGGAATGTTATACATGGGCAACAAAGTAATAATGAAAATATTATTATGATTGTTGTTGCCAATATACAAATACTGTGTATTTGATATATGGGTGATGAAGAAAGTGGGACCAATTGAGCTAGTACAAATATGGATGGTAACTTCTTTTGTTAATAATTAATACACCTGTAAGTGTATTAACGCCGAGATGTACATTTATACTGTATCATTACATTCTCTATACTATGGTTTTGAATCATGTCACATTCCTAGTAGACCATCTCTTATCAATAGTAACACTATGTTTGTACTAAGGGATCTTTTAAAATCTTTGCATCTACCATAAGTATGATGGCTGTGTGATGTATTATTACATAATACGAGTTTTGGGGTTTTCCTACTGGGTTACAATCCTGATGACAATGCCCAATTATTTTTGTTTCAATAACGCATTCCTAACTTACGAGAAGTCATCGAGTATACCATTCATTTCATTGGTCATTTCTTTTTAAAGGGTCTCTGGCTTGTGATTTAAGATGCACTGCTGCCTCCCCTATTGCAAAAATAACGAGCCAGCTAGACATCCTTCACATACTCTGCTATTGTTTTGAACAAGATTCCAGATTCTATGGTTGTGATTATGTTTTTGTAAAATGTAATTCGTACTAATTACCACCTTTATCTCATTGTCTTATTACTCTTACTGGAAAGCACAGCCACTTGTTTACAGTCTCCAGTGCCTCATGAAAGGATCTTGATACACCAATTGTTTATTTGTCCTTAGATAAAGTTATATGTGAAAAGTAAAAGCACTATTATTATACAGACTTTGAGGTGATATCTATTATGTAAGTCAACAGGGAACGAAGGCATGTTGCCTGATCTAATAAAACATCCAAGCAGCATTGACTTATACATTAATTGTTTTTCTTGTTACTGCCAATAAGGGTATAACCTCACTAAACTATTTGGGAATATTACACTTAGGCCTAACTTGTTTATGTTTCAGAGTTTCAGTTAAATACTTCCAATGCTTACTGTATTATTCAGTATATTCTTCTAAATTTGTATCGCTCTTTTTTCTGTAACCCATGAGAGGTAGTTAAGGGTGCTAGTTTGAATAAAGGGGTTTGATCTGATTATTTGACATCCTTGTTGCTCTGAGTTAACTGAAGATGATCAGCGTAAGGATCCTGTCATCATAGTTTTATTACACATAGGTAGTAGAAAATATAACATTGCACACAGCAACAGCAGGCGTCTTATCATTGTCTAGCATCATAGATTGTATAAGACAAGGCTGCTAGAAAACCAACAGCAACAGCAGACTTGATGGTTATGCCAATCATTGGTTATGTTACACAAAGTTGACAGACACATTAAACGCATTAATTAGCATACAAGATGGTATTGCCAATCATATTAGGTCATATTATACATAGCTGGTAGAGGCATACCCAGCAGTAGCCAAGTTGATGGTGATGTCCTAGTCTTGAAGGTCAGGCACAATTGATAAGTTTTTACCTGTGTAAAACATTGCAAGGTGACAATGTTCTAATTGGTCAAAGGTATGATGGGATGAAAAGTGGTATATTACAATAATGAATGAACGATTGAATAAAACGGACACAACAATATGAATTGAACTTATTTTTTTAAATCGTACAGTCCCCAACGGTGTCCGAAATTCCCACTAGATGGCATGGCCTGGGTTACCAATGTCCACTTTCAAATATCCCAGAGCAATGACTCATTTACTTAACCTGGCTGTGCTGAATGTCTGAGGAATTTGGTAAGAGGACTAGTGGAGGCTACTCTCCACTACATGTTAAAATAATTTGAGTACAAATCAGGCATTTAAAGAATGTTTGCTGGAGGCTCATCTTTTTGAAATTCTTGCAGGTGGTTCCCTATCTAGATGGAGAGGGCTTTCTACAAAAGGCAGACTTTTTTGGGGGCACTGTTAAATGAATGGATTGATAAACATCATACACAAATATTTCCCTCTTGATGACATGAATTTACATATAAAACAAATAAGGAATAGGGCTAATATGTCATCAATTGATTGACAGTTTAACTACTGGTTCAGAAGTATTACCCCCAAGTTAGTATCTGTCTTGTTTTCACAAAGAACATTTCTTTTCATTGTTTAACACTGGAATATTTAAAACACAATTGTGGTATGTCATCAAGATTTGTCCACATGGGTCAGACCATATACACACTACATATGTGAATTAGGTAAGTATAGTAGTGGAAGTAGGGAGAGTTTCCACATAATCAGTCAAAAACACCCAAGAGGTTGTTCATGCTCTTAGACTACAGGCATGTTCAAGACCACAAATGTGGTTATACATTTTTCATGCTGACCTGAAGCAGTTAACCTGTGATGACCTGACACAGCAGACTGTGGTTGTCGGAGTTGACAACCACCTTACAGAGATGGTCCAGACAATTTAACACGGCGACCTGTAAAGCTAGTGTTGATGAATCAGAGAACTTCGCTCCACTATTATGTCTAACATTGTCACATGGCAATTATAATTGAATATGGCAATTTAGCCATACTGCAAGGTTTGATATTTGAAAGTATATTTTATGTAGGGAAATAATGTCAGTAGATTTAGAAACCACACCTCCAATTTCACTCACTACTTGTGAATCCCACTGAAAAGTCTTGTCAATAAAGGATCCGAAAAATGTTTAAAAAGAATGATGGCAATGTTTCGACATTGTTCTTGAAGAGAACAGTCCATATAGAACAAATCAGAGGAGGGTTAAATGTAAATCTGATAGCAACTTAGTATTATTCTGCTGATGGCTGTAGATAGGTCTGATTAGGCCTTATGGGCTGCGTGCCATTTTCCATAGATGTATTTCAAAGTTAGAACAACTGCTAACATCCCATAGAAAACCAGCCCCTGATTGCTAACCATATATAGATATCCATCCCTTAACCCATTCACACTCAGAGCGGCCCAAAAGAGGCCTGACAGATTTGGAAATATTTTACTTACAAAAGTATTTTATTGAAAATATTTGAAGAAGGAATGTTGATCAGAAGTCAAACAACTCTCCATCAAATATCCAAAACATGATGCAAATTGTCAACTTATGATCGGTCTTTGAACAGTACAACAGACATAAAAGAGGTCATTCAACTCACAACATTTATTATGCAAAGCATATGGTTGAGTTTACAAGGATTCAGACATAATGCACTGAATACACAGAAGGCCAATACCCCAATGGAATAACTATCCTGCTTCTGTCCAAACTTGTCCCCTGATTCCCACTGGTCACTAATTTCCCCTACACATGGAATTAAGTCAATACTTCTCTTTCTTTCAATTACTTCCCTTTCTTCAGTTATTTACTGTGACCTCAAATATAAAACTACCGCTTGTATATATAAAAGATGATTGGAGGGTGTATAAAATGTAACAACATGTACCAAGGTTAGATAAACAGGTAGCAATTAGTCATAAATAACATTTTTCCAGGTATCCATAGCTGACATTAATTTGATGTGGAACTGCCGACCTCTCTAAGCATTGGATTTCACATGAAGATAGTCTGAACATTTATCCCTTATGTTTTACAAGGATTTGGACTGACATGAAATTCCTAAATGCTAGGGATATAAACGTGTCAGTCTTTTCCATTATTAAGTTTACGTAAAAACTCAAGCCATAGATAAGCAATGAATTTCAGACCATCCTCTCCTAGAATAGAACATATTCATTTCTTCAATATATCTTTTAATTGTCTTCATACAACCATTTTCTATTCATAGTTGAATTAAACATATATTGAAAGCACCTGTCACATGAAAAGTAGATCAAAAATAGGCTTTCATAAAATGACATGTAAATACTATGCAAATGACATGGTAGACATCTGTAATCAGTCAGTAATTTATACAGGCTATGTGTACCTGATAAAAGAAAACACATGCCAAGAAAAAAACATACCCATATTCACAAGTTACATTTTGATGTATGTTCAAATGCTTTGTCCTTATATAGTACATGTATATGCATAGCCCCCAAATATTTCAATACCATTTGTTGCAAAAAGCATATTATGGTTTGAGATTCTACATGACATTTGTGTTGATTTCATTCAGGACTAATGCATTAGATAGAATTTGAGATATTCAGTAGCTATGAATTAAGGCAGTTGTCATCTTAACTGGTCAGATCAAATCATTTTCAGCCTTAATAGATGACTTGTGAAATGTTAAAATACTTTTATAAGGATCAAATAACTGAAATACACTTAACTATGCTGCATTCAGCACAGTAGTGAAATTTACCTTAATTACCTTTTATACTCCTATCCCTTGCATTTGTTGTTAATCAATTTCCTTAACCCATTCATACCTCTAGCAGCCAAACAACCTGCTAAAGTGTGATTACTTTTTTCACAAATTAACTTTTGGAAAACATTTGAGGAAGTGATGTTAATTAAACTCAACCTAGATCTCTTTATGAAATAATTGCTTTTTCATGCTATGTCATTGAATTATTTTAAAGAATATAATAGATCCAGACAAATGTTCTGAAGTGAAGCTCCAGGCATGAAAGGGCTAGGAATCAAGAGTAGTAAAGCACCATAGAAAAACATCTGAAATATGTAACTTCACAGCAGCTTCAGGAATTACAAAAATAGAGATGAAAAGTTGCTATTAATGGATTAATAGTAAAGACACTACACCTTTATATACATGCATATCGAATTCCAAAAATATTTCCATTTCATTTCATAAATACCAATGGTTTCGAAGTACATCTCGAAGTTGAACCAATGAACAGAGACAAGTTTTGAAGAATATCCAAATGTAACCCAAATGAAAATATTTTTCACTTTTAGGAAATGAAGTAGCTCTATAATTGCTATATTTATTTTCCTCATTTATAACCAAAACATCTGGTGTTATATGTGCATTTTAGATAAATATCATTGTGCATTTTGAGATAATATTTTAGATTATAGCTCTCATTCGAAATATTTGAAATCAACTCTTCGTTTCAAGTAAAAAACCAGACTCCCAAGTTTTTTACTCTTTTCATGTCATGCTGCTCATCAAAAGTATGCACAGACATTTCATTGAAATGTCAACAGTAACATTTTTTTTATCTTATTTACAGCTTTACACACCACACTTAATAAGAAACAATGGCATGATCAACAACAAATGGCATACATTGCTTATATACAGATCCTTTAGCTCAAGCAGCCTTGGAATGGTGGGTCATCCAGTCATCCACAGTAATTACCCATTACGATTGGAGCATCCCGCAGTGTCCACGAGATGGCAGTCGAGAGAGGTCATGCTCAGGCAGGCAGTACACAGAATGTATCAATAAATAGACATGCCTCCACTTGAGGTTCCTGGCTAGTTTACCTAGCCAACTTGCCACTGAAAGAGAATAGAAAATCCAAATATAAATATCAAAAGCTACTTGCAGGAAAAAAAAATGATGAAGACACCTGTGATAGTTTTAAATGAGCATTAATAATCTCTGAAACCACAGTTACCACACCTTGTTCTTCAATGTCTCCCCTTCAATCTGACAATGGCAATTACAAATTACAAGCATCAGAAGTTTCCCATTACCTCAGAACCATATGTAATTACATTTGTATAGCAATTTCAGCTTATTCAATAAATATATCATTATCAATAATGACTTCCTCTATTAAGCTTGACAAACAGAATTTTTAAGTATAGAATATATTTTTTACACACATATATCCACCAGAAAAGGATCTAAAATGCATCTCAAAATATCCAGAAATCTAGAATTTTTGGGGGGGATGTATAGTGCCCTGACACTTTTCCAGCACGGGCTTGGGCTTTAACCTCTGACTGGAAAAGTTACATCACATGCCTCAGCTTTTTGGGGGGATTTAAGAAATTTCTTGATTTTCGTGCATAAAGCTCCAGATCAATGTCAAAGTCAAACAAAATTATTAATTCAGCAATTTTACGTCTCATTGGCCATCCATCCATCTCTCTACGTTTGTTTTGAATCAGTTTTACTGTCACATTCATTTGCAGCTGTTTGATTTTTTGAGAAACCATCCTGTACTAACCCTTAATCCTTCTCCACCAGATTGTTGTTGTTCGGCTTTCTTCTCTATTTCCTCTTTCCTCTGCTGCCTCTTTTTCAGTCCTTCAGGATCCTTCACCCCTCTATTTTCCTTTTCTGCCTGCCTTCTCTCAGCAGCTTCTGCTTGTTGGCGCCTTCTACTTTCCTTAATGATACATAAAACATATGGGTTATACTTAGGCTACAACAGAACAGGTAGGCCATCTCCTTACTGCATTGTTGAGACAAAACTCCTATAATTTTTATCATTCAAAAGTTTATCTCAGGTGCAGCTATGAAGGATCATTTGAGGAAGACCCTTTGCATACAAATCTTCAAATTGTCTAAAGCAAGAATACTGCTTCACTTTTTTTTGGGGGGGGGGGACTGAAAACTACCACTAACGTTTAATTCTTCCTTTGACGTCCCGTATCTAATACTCCATTACATTTTACACTGACTATAAACAGATGAAGGCGATTTTAAGATTATTTGTGGCTAATCTCATTCTTAATTTAGTACCAAGCCTGTGTTGTTAAAGTAAAAAAATAAATATTTGGGGGGTCTTTTGGCACAAAAAGAAGCGTATACTGCAAAAACCCTTTGGTCAATGTGAAAAATAAATCATGGAGAGTTAATGCACCAGTCAATTGAATCCCCCAGCCCCTGGCAGCCACTGGCTAAAGGCTCACATACATATCAGCTTATATGAAAGTAATACACTTCAAGAACAGGGTGCTGCCCTTCTTTTTCTCTCAGTGATCCCAAGCTCCTTTGCTGTACCCAATAACACTGACCACAGCAGGGGTGATGACCCGGATTCTAGGGCTGTCATTGATAAGAAATATTTATCGATTCGATAATCGAAAAAATTATTACCGATACGCTACTTCGATTCGATTCGGCGAATCAAATTCAAAATGAATGAAAACCAGCAATGTGCTCATGAGGAATGGTTGTAGTTCGCGTGCGGGGTGATTTTTTGACCTATTGATCACAGCCCTAACACATACACATTCATCTGTGTGAATTCAAGGATAAATGGAATGGATGCACACAGTTGTAGTGGGGAGTTTATGTATGGTTCAAGATGTGTTTTCCTGAAAAATATTTTATTTACCTAATTTGCATATGAATCGATATGTTGTGCCTTCTTTTATATCGATAATCGATAAGTTTCTTTTGTCGATTCATTGATAAGAGCGTTATCAATGCGCAACCACGCACCAAATCCTCAGTGCAACAAATGCTCATGCGACATCATGATTATAGTAGCAGGAAAAGTTGCCACGGCAGTGTTCTCTATTTTCACAAAAAAGATAAATTATCTGCATCTCTGTGGGTCAACTTTAATGCAGTTTAGAATGTTATAACCGCCACAACTCCTTCTACTTGACATTTAATTCTTTTAAATCTGTTGTGAAATGACGATGTTGCGATAGCAGGGTGCAACATAGGTTCCAAAACATTACTTGCCGAGCATGGCAAGCTGCCCCTAAAGTTTACTTGCCCAGGCTGGCACTTCCACTTGTCCCACAACCCTGTTTAACTAAGGTGAGTTACATTGCGAGGACTCTGCCAAAAGACATTTCTTGCCGAGCAGGGCAAGTAAGGGTCCTGTTCTGCTTGCCAGATTGCCGTTTTTTGCCGAATTCACTTGTAACGGGACAAGTGGTTATGTTGCACGCTGGACAGGTTGAAATCGTAGCAATTGTTATGCCATTAATTTTTGGTCAATCACTACTCATACTGTGTGGTTATTTCACAAATATTTTCGAGATTCGCGAGCATTTAACTGTTTAAAGCTTTGCTTTGTATTCTTATTATAATTAAAGTGTTATCCTCCAAATTTTATGAGATTCAGTAATCATCAATGTGTTTGTTTTTGTTAAAATTCTTGTTTTTTTCCTCGTATTTATATAAAAAGATGATTTCATACTAGCTAAATTCAGTGCCGGTCGTATCATTACGACAATATCTCATACCATTTGTCTATCCACTGCTAGGCGGCAGATTGGGCTAATCATAAAGTCAATAGGATTTTGGCATAAGGAGGATTTGGGTGGTATTCACTATCCCCGCCCCGTGTCCCGGCCTATATTGTCGCTCTACTAATTAGTTATGTCCCCACCCTGCGGGGCAGCATTTTGGTGCACTAAACAGGATATAAGCCTGACATCGCCCTGCCATTTCCCGCCCCCCCCCCTCCCGGGGATTCAATTGACTGGTGCATAAATTTGACAGACTCATGGGTCTAATCAGGAGTCAACACATGAAACTAACCTTAGACCTATAGCAACTTTTTTCTAATCTAGTATATTTGTGGAATTTGCTGTTTAATTGTTAAAGTTACTTTCCCATGCCTTGCCAGTTTGAATAATTGTCACAGATAAGACAGAATGTGCAATAACTTTTGATGTTATTGTAAAAAAACAAAGATTATGCAAGATTGGGCACTTGACTTAAACTTAAACAGCATCATTTGGTGACGTCTCACACTTGGAATAATCAAATTGCGGATAAAATAGTGTAGCAAATAAACTATCACCTAAACCATTGCTTAAGGTAGGTAGGTAGGTAAGGATCGGCAACCGCTTTGGCTCGCGGGCTCGCCCCACTACAGGGGAGCTACCGAGTGGTCCCCTTCCCCAGGTCTCTAACTAACTGTTGTGTCCCCTGACCTAGGGGTGGCGCCCTACTCCCCTACCCCCGTTTAGTGGTTAGGAAAGCCCTTCTCACATACATCAACTTTTTTGCCCGTCACTTATTCCATCACAATGACCGTGACTCTATTTGAACAGGTGTTTGTTAGTTGTAGGGTCCCTTCTAGTTTTACATATTTTGTTAGGGTATAAACATGGAAAAATTTCAAAGTGAAAAAGAACAGCAACTTCAAAAGGTAAAATCAAACAAAAGAACATACAGTCATACACACACACACATATATATACTCAAAAATCTGAGTGATGCAATCGTCCCCTTCATCACAAAAGTTGAAATAACCGTTTGATGTAATCATCTCCAAATTAAGCAAACCACTTCTCTCACTAGACTTGCCACACCCCCTTCCCTGCCCTGGCAATGGCCATGGGTCTGAACTCATCACACAGAATGTCAAGTGTCATTGTTATTGATGTCAACGAAATTAATCTTACTGGACTTGGCTGAACCTCGTCATAATCATCATGAGAACCACCCAGACAAGGTAGGCACATTCCCATTGCGCTGTCTAGTGGTAGCAAAGCTGAAAAACTCAAACAAAACAGCTGTAGCTGAAGTTTCTTGTAGCAGACATAAACCGGAAGTAGCTCTGAACATAACGCACATAAACCCTACTTATGCTGCTTTATAATTATTCAACGCTTCTTTCTGAATGACAGTAGTATATTGGATAATTCTTATAATAGAATAAAAATTGAATATATGTTGGTTACATTCTGTCCCTGACAAATCACATGGGGGGTCAAAATGGTGAAACGCATTTGTAAAAGTGGAGTATGTGTTTTGTTATGATAATATTCTCGCGAGATTTCGCGGACGGGTGGGGATTCCTCAAGCTGTCTGCTAGCTGCTGATTCCCATTTATGTTATCGATTTATCTCGTACTTTGAAGAAATTCCTGGTTAAATTAGTTAGTGGGGAGTTTGTTTATACTGGGAACAGCACGATTATCTCGTGGAAAGGACAATTTGATAACCATGGGGCGAAAAGTAACGTTGGCAACATGCTCCTTGAACCAGTGGGCTATGGACTTCGATGGAAACATGCACCGCATACTTCAAAGTAAGGTTTCCCTACTAAGTATCAGTCTCATGAATATCTGTTATGTGGATTGCTTTAGGCTGTCATGTCAGAACTGAGCAGCCAACTTTATTCTCTTATAAATAGGGGTCCACACCGGTATACCCGTACCGTGAGGGTACCGATACTCCGCCCGAAAATACCGGTTATAAACCGTATAAATAGTAGCTGGTATTTTTTTACCGGTACTATGAATAAGCCGCCTCGCTGCTGATATAGCAGGCAAGGCGAAAAAGAGTGCAGAGATGCGGGATCGGCGGGAAAATACATCGCGATCGCGTCATCCAGTGCCGCCATTGAAACTGCACTACGATAGATACTATACGCGCGACAGAATTTCAAAAACATCGACAAAGTAAAGAAAGTAACCAGTATCGGTACTGTTAGAATACCGGAACTGTATAAAAAATACCGGAACCGTACCATACCGTATAATTTTAACGGTATGGACCACTACTTATAAAGCATATTAATACTTTTGGCAATTAGATATTATCAGCCCTGACCCAACCAAATTTCACATGGGATAAACATGTATGTTTAATGTTTAGTTTTGCTCATGTCAATTGTCATGATAAATAGAATTTGAGAAGTCAACCTAATACACACATGACATGTTAGGAATGTCATTGATACTGCATGTATCGATGAGCCGGAAAGAAATCCTTGCCAAAAATTGATATCTTAGACGTCCCAATAGGTCAAAACATGACCCCACAGGGCTGTCCAAGCCCAAAATGCCTGTAGCAAAATTTGAACTACCTGTAGCAAAATACTTCTACCGTCTGCCACCAGGTGGCGTTTTAATGGTTCAAATTTTATCCACCAGGGGTCATTTAGTTCACAGTTTACACACTAGGGGAAGTTAAATTAAGACTATGACATAGCACCAATTGAAATGTATGTTGAAACTTGAAACACTGAATCCACACATAGTACAATATAGGTTATACTTATCACAGATTTGTATATTCAAGCTTAAGATTCTTCAATATACTGGCACACACTCTATTTCACACATATAGCCAGCTTGAATATTTATAATACAGTCTGATAAGACTCGGCAAGTTTTTTGGTAAGTGAGCATCATCTGATTATGAATAAGAATTGCTCAAGCATAATTGTTTTCAAAAACTATCATCAGCATCCCTAAGTGTATTAGCATATCAAATATTAATGAAATCTGGTGACCGGTTGCAGAGAAATTAGTGAAACAAGTTTTTTGGTAAGTGGGCATCATCAGATTATGAATCAGATATGCTCAAGCATAATCTTTTTCAAAAACTATCATCAGCATCCCTAAGTGTATAAGCATATCAAATATTAATGAAATCTGGTGACCGGTTGCAGAGAAATTAGGTAAACAAGTTTTTTGGTAAGTGAGCATCATCAGATTATGAATAAGAATTGCTCAAGTATAATTCGTTTCAAAAACTATCATCAGCATCCCTAAGTGTATTAGTATATCAAATATTAATGATTTCAGACCTCAAAATTGCCTATAGCATAGAATTAGAAACCTGATTTTCCTCAATAGTCTTTTGTGTTTCTAAACAGTTTACAAAATTGGTTACCAACACGTCTACTATAAATACAAGATTTCTAGAGTTGACAAGTTGGTTTTATTAGACTACCTTTGTGGGCACCCCCATACAACGTTTTATTGATAGCTAGTGTTCGCCGGCCGAGAAAAATGATGGACAGTGTTTCTTTCTTCTAACAACAACAAAGATACTACAGAAAAAATACACGCCCACACTGATTATAAACGAGCAAAAATAATCATAATCACAAACTCACTGACAAAACTGGCTGAACGTAAGTATACATAAACAACTCCGTTTTCGATAGACATTACAGAAATCTTAGTAAAATACGTTCCTTTTCCAAAAATCCATAACTGAAGGGGTATTTTTTTTATTTTCATATCGTCTGTATCATGGCGTCCCTTTGTTTACTGCATGTTTAGTCATGCGCACAACGCCCTGTTTGGTGATCACTTAGTTTTGGTGACCACCGCTAGATGGCGAGCGCATGCATGTTGCAGAATTACCGTGTCGCAACCTTGGCGCAAATATTCTTGTGTCACATTTTTTGAGGCTGCTGGCGCAAAATTTTGCGACAATGCGACAGCTTGGACAGCCCTGCCCCACATGCAGACCGCCGACATGCTAAATGAGCACATTACTGGTGGTGATGTAGAGATTAGCAGTTACAGGTAACATAAATATGAATCGGAGTGAATTACCATATTGGTAATTTTTTTATCGACTATCAAATCGATTAAAAATTCTTATCAATGACATCCCTATGACATGTACATGTACATTCAATAAAAAGTTAAAATGTTCGGTTCCTATTACCCTACCATACCTAGTTTTTGCCCCTACCCTTAAGTTTTTTTGCCAATCCTACTGAAAAATGAACTGTTCCTACCCACAAATAGCCTCACCATCCTAAATGTCAATTCTCCAACCATTAAATTATCAATTTCTGAATAAACAGAAGTACAATTAATGCATATAGACAATTACAACAAGGCACACTTTTATTGAAGCCATCCAACTCCAGGAAATCCTGTGAGTTAAAGAATAAAAATAATAAAAAAAACAAAAAAACAACTAAACCCTACCTACCCTACCTATATTTGTTAGGACGTAATAGGAACCAAACACTTTTTTTTTTGGCCTAAGCGAGCGCAGGGCCAGAGGAAACACACAGTTCTAGTAGAAATGGTTGAAATAGAGAAAAATGTATTTCAACAACTGAAAACTCATTTTTATTATTAAGTCATGATGAACTTTTACTAGATAAGTAATCTAGTGCTGTTTAATTTAAATACACTTAAGCATATATTTATCGAAACGAAGCTGTTTGAATTCCCATCATTTTTTTTGTTTCATTGACTCTCCAAAATGTCCTTTTGTTTTCCCTAAAAGAACTGATAGGGTAGTACATGTATCAATGATTATATAATGCCTAAGTTGTTAAAACTTGACAAATAGCATTCTTTTTGTCTAATTTTGCATTGTATACAGCAAAATGAGACTGAAAATCATGCAAACTGCAATTGTGATATTGTCATATTTGATCTGGGTATGGACTAATTTTCATGAGAGTAGACACTATTTGGTTGTGTTAATAACTTTTTCAGGTATTGAAGAGGCCAAGATCAGTGGTGCAAGTTATAGATTGGGGCCCGAATTGGAAATACCGTGAGTGAATAACCTAATACATAATCAGCAGATACATGATAGCGTTAAAATGACCTACTTTAACTTACTTGTACAAGACTATAAGTAGTCCCCACTGTTTTGAATATTTGCCAAAGCACCTCAATAAATTGTATTCCTTAATATTTGAAAACCAAGTTCTTAATCCACTCTTTTGAGAACTTACCAACTTGTGCAACCTTATTGAACGACATTAAAGACGTATATACCAACTTAGTAGGCTGGACATTATGTTCCAGGTAACGATTCTAGAATCAGTGTTAATGGTCTCTGAGAAATTGTTTTTTTTTCATGTCAAGGTTACAACTATATAGCTGTCTATTGATATAATCATTTCTTTCAAATAAACGATTTACAATAACTCAATTTATCAAGATTTCTATTTTTTTCAATGAAACAATTTCTAAAGAATAACTTCCTTTATTAAGATTTTAATTTGGTTCCAGGGGCTATGGTTGTGCAGACCATTTCTATGAGAGCGACACTTTCTTGCACTCGTTCCAAGTGCTGGCTACTTTACTGAAATCCTCTTTCAGCCATGACATGATCTGTGATGTAGGAATGTAAGTATACTGCAAATCTCTTCAGCATCCTGTGCACATTGTACTTATTAGCCAAATTGTAAATTGAATGGCATATTTAATACCAGGTAGCCAGGGTCTTAGCCAGGATTTAGAAACTGGTTGCTAAAAATTAGCAATTGTAAAAGATTGGGACGTTCTAATTTTCAAGTGAGACTTGTATACTCATATTACAACCATAATCATGTATTTACTTATTGAAATATGGCATTATATCCCTATACATTGTCATTGGAATTAAATGGAGGTGAATAAATTCAATTTTATGCTTGAAATTGACACTTTAAAAACTTTCTCCCAAAATATTTTGAGTGACCTGAGGGGTGATTTTTGAGGGTATGGGTGTCTAAATGACACACAGACGCCATGCTGGCTAAGTCTATGCCAGGTACTTTAACCCTACATGCTTAAGAGTTCCTCTAGAAATGTTTGTCTGGATTTAGGATGTTTTTGACAGGAACTTTGGAATTAAAAGTGGTTTTACAAACTATTTATAGGAGTGTTATTGGTAATGTTCTGATTGACCTATCTTTTTTTAAACATTTTCTAAACTATGCTTGCGCCTGAAAGATTTCACCAAAATTGTGCAGCTGCTTTTAGCCACTGTGGGCATCATTGGGTTAAGACATGAGTTTGAAAACTGCTGGCTAAACCTGTAAACCATTCAAGACTATGCTATGGGGCAAATGGAGTTATTAATTGCAGGGTCTTAGCCAGCAGGTGGTCTGGCCTTCATTTGTGCACCCAATCCCTTGAAACACACACCTTGAGTTAGACACTCAGATATTTCAGAGTTTATAAATAATGACAATTCTGAGCAGATAAAAGAAAGAAACCCTTTAGTACTGTATATAACAAGAATTCTCTTTCAACACAGATATCTGACATATTTAGGCTGTGGGAGGCGTAACCTATAAAAACCTTGAGAGTCTGCCAATCCAAATTACAGTGGGAAGGGTTGCAGGAAATGAACACATTTTTTAAGCTTTAAGTAAAAACATGCTTATGTTTGTTATCCTAATATTTATTCAAGTCCTCCTCCCATTATAGAACAAGTAAAATTCTGATAATTGGGTATCTCATTTAGCCTGTTTCAAATATTGGCGAAGACCCTAATTGGGAGGGTTATTTATTACCAGGCACATTGGTAGGACTGTCATCGATAAGGAATTCTTACCGATTCGATTATCGATAAGAAAATTACCGATACGGTACTTCGATTCGATTCGAATCGATAAGAATTCTATTACCTTTAGTCGCTTATTTTGACATTGTAACGAGCGACTGGCTCAAGCGGCATGGCGGCGGGTAGAGCGAGAGGTTGTTACGTGACCTCTTGACCCTCCCCCACACATGCGCATAGCCATATACTGCATGTGTGTGACTTCCGCTTGCGTCCCCGTGTTGCGAGCGGCATGAAGTCAGCGACAGGCAGGGGAGGTACAGCGTTTAACCGTTTTTATTACGCACTTTCTATCATTTTCTTATGAATCGATATCTTGGGACGTCCAAGATATCGATAATCGACAAGGATTTCTTGCCGATTCACCGATACGGGCGGTATCGATGACAGCCCTACACATTGGTATGATTTGTCAGAATTATTTCTGGGCTAAGTTTAGCTATGCACAGTATGACATGATTGATGAGTGACATTCTGCTCTATGCTAGTTTGTCGCCCACAGGAATGTCTGTTAACGATACTGGGCAGAGGTGACATCATTACTGATAGATATAATGTGGGATGTTCTTTTATGTGCATACTGAATAAATATGCATGGAGTGATGTTTTGCATATTGAATGGTTTAGGGGCCTGCCCTGATGGCCGCATGGTCTATAGCACCACCACTGACTGCTCGCTATCTCTCACCATGTGCACTGTCTGGGTTCGAAACCCAGCTGCAGCATGGAAGAAAGTTATCAGTGACCTGGGGTTCTGCAGTGGTTATTGCCAGGTTCTCCAGTTTCTTCCACCACTTAGAAGTGGCTAGTTGCGATTTAGCCTAAATATGGCAGAATAAATGACAAAAATTGAAATTCCAATTTCATTGGATGGTTAGTATTATGATGTTATATTTCCCTCATTTCTCAAAATCTATTAAAACGTCTGAAACCATGAATGAATGAATGTATATTAAACACTTAGAACTACAAAATATATTGAATTACCTTTACTGCTTTATAGAGAACAATTTAGTACCCAACCTTTGAAAAGCCCCTCCGGCCCTGATGTTCGGAAGTATATTCTAGTAATTAATTCTATAACTGGTACTACTGATAAATAACAATCAATGATGCATTAGTCTGGTCAATTTAAATGGGTGGATATATTACTGCATCTGATTACAATCTAGTCTGGGCCAGTAATATTGTTATACTCAATAATGACATCTGGCTTCACGAAAAGGCCCTTCTAGACAAGGATATACCGAAAAAAGATCCTTAAGGTTAGATATAAGAAGAGCTGAGATGCCTTGATGACTAGCTGTCAACACAGGGCCTTTCTTTCATGCACTTAAGCATAACATAAAGTATAATGTGGTTAATTTACATAAATTCAGCCAAAGGCTGCAGCTGATGTTCAGAAGACAAGTGCTGCAAGTCATACTCAAGTACCTTTATCCTAATGAAGAGCCAATTTCCCATAAATTTTGTGGACTTATAAAGCACTCAAAAAAGAAAAAGAATTCTGTTCTACCCTTCGTATCACTGCCTATTTAAACTAAAATTGCCCTTATCACGTAAGAGGCTGGCCATATTATTTTCTTATTCAGTTCAATGGGTTTAGATCAATACACCTGAACCTTATGAAAGGAAGCTCTGTAACCATTCACATGTGCTTCATCTGTAGGTAATGCTTGTTATGAATTATTGATGAGGCAATCAGTGTTGCTACTCATTGGAATAGATTTGATAAGTGGCATGCGATGTTCTAGCACGAATGTCGTTCACTGGATACTCAACCAGCAGATCTCTCTCAACAGACTCGGCATGACTCCTAGCCTAGGTGTTGACGAGAACCACTCAAGAGGTGCATTCTGGTATCAGGAATGATCCATTTTAATTGAATTATTCAGAATCTTAGTGCATGAATGCACCAAGTAAGAATTTTGAAGTGATAACAACCACAAGAACACTAGTTTAAAATTGCAGAACTTTATTTGAAAAAATGGGCAATCCAGTAGTGAAACTGGGTGAACTGTAGAATCTGAGTTTTTTCATATATAATTAATTGCTGTGCAAAGATTTTTTCATAATTAATGCCTTCCTGCTCTCCATAGCATGTAATGTGAACACTTCAGGATAGAATAAAAGGTTCTTAAAGATGATGGCACTTACCTTACAGGGCTAGAACTAATTAAGTAAAAAATTAGTAAATAGAATGTGGGTTTCCTATAAAATTGTGTATTTGAAGAAAGATGAGTAAACACATACAAAATATAATTATACAAATCAATTTAAAAAATGGTCTTAATTCTATTAAGTAGGAGGTGGTAGCACATTCAGTAAGGGATACTGTTGTGGCCAAATAACATAACATTTCCAGAATCCAATGGCGTGCGAGGTCTTTTACAATATGTAGCATGATTACCGCTAGTAGTACAGTAGCCAGCCACCCATTTTTGGGATTCAGGTTAACCCGAGAGCTAGAAAATTGCCTATAGAAGCCAAAAACACTGACTGTTTTGTTGATACCTTTTTGACCAGTTAGTTTTTGATAATTGTTTGAAGGGGGAGTGTTGGTCAGAACCCAGCCTACATCTCTTCTTCAAGTACTTTGTAAATCCATGCTGAATTTCAAAAGTATAAGAGTTCCTGACTTCACATGTCAAAGAGGTGTTCAGGCATGAATGGGTAAGGAAAGAACCGTCTAAAGATACCATGTTAGGAGACTAAAAGAGGCAGGTGGTAAGGTATTTTCAAAACAAGAGTTGAAACAGTATTTGGCATGTTTGATGAACATCTATTGTTGTTTATCCTAGCATTTAGCTTGACATCCCCAGAATATTTCTAACTTGTGCCAGAAATGGTCAACCCATTCAGACTGCTGTGTCTGGATATTGGAAGCCCTAATAATTAGTCTGTTAGTCATGATATTTAAGCCTTTCTGGATTGCTGTGGAAATAATTTGATTACAATATACAATACTAATTTGATCATCTTCTTTGTTACAGGCCAATCATGCACAAAAATGTGGCATATAACTGCAGGGTAATTTACTTAAATAGGTGAGTACAATAAGTATGTCTACAAAGCACTACTCTGTGACTTTTTGGGTCATTGGAACTTTCATCCTCTAGTCACCATTGTTATAATGTGGACAACTTTTCACTTTCATTCCTTCATTTCCAAAATTCTTTGGAGATAATTCAGAAGCATAAGTTTTTCATTCAGACTGTGGCTTATTGACTTTCATTTAGTAGGTTGGTTTGGATTGATATGGTTTATTTTCTTTATCAGTAAAAGCTTGGTCATATGGTGGTCATGAGCAGTGTATTAGACTGGTTTGCAAGATTGAGTAGTCCAGCTGGGCTTGAGTGAATTTGAGGAATCAATTAACTATAGTTTATCTTAATATCCTAGTGTCAGGCTGGCAAAAAAAATATTTTGAAAGTAGATGCTATTTGATGCATCCTCCATGCATATTCTGGGTACAATCTCATAAAAGTACTACTGTAAATGGCCAACTTACATGAAACCTTAATAAAAGTACCTACTATTAGAGACAGTGACAGTCCCTGGCATTCACTTGTCTGGGTGGTCATGTGTGATGGGGGGTTAGCTTGTACCATTTTGTACTGGCCTTGGACAAGTGTCAGTTGATGACACTGCATATTACAAATATTTGTGATGAAATATATAGTTTTACTCCATTTCTACTAGCCTGGTAAGCCTCCCAACAAAATAGCCCTTTTCATGCCATTGAAACCACAGCCTTGATATATTTCTTTAATTCTTATATATTTACTTCATATTTTTGTCACTTAGGAAAATCCTCCTTATCCGCCCGAAGCTAGCTATGTGTGATAATGGCAACTACCGTGAGAGTCGCTGGTTCACAGCCTGGAGGAAGCCCCGCCAGACGGAGGAGTTCTACCTACCCCGCATCATCCAGGAGATCACAGGGCAGAAAACGGTGCCAATTGGCGATGGTGTCGTCTCCACGGTGGATACCTGTATAGGTAGTGAGGTGTGTGAGGAGCTCTGGACCTGCAGGAGGTGAGTTATATAATTGGCATTAATATGAACACCTTCATATAAATAATAAATTCCAGAACCATTGAATAGACACTACATTTTCATGCAGTTGATGTGTTTATATAAAAGATAGCAAGTACAGAAAGTTTTCTAAAGGGCTCAGTGGATACCTGTATAGGTAGTGAGGTGTGTGAGGAGCTCTGGACCTGCAGGAGGTGAGTTATATAATTGGCATTAATATGAACACCTTCATATAAATAATAAATTCCAGAACCATTGAATAGACACTACATTTTCATGCAGTTGATGTGTTTATATAAAAGATAGCAAGTACAGAAAGTTTCTAAAGGGCTCAGTCTGCCATGCTGTTCCAAAATCTGAAGGGGAAGTGTTTAAGTGCTAGCTGGATTTGGCCTGTCACACTTTTGAAGCCTCTGGTGCAAAATAGGCAAAAAGAATGCCTTGGGATTACTTCTACACATAGTTAGAGATGTTGGAAAGGCGTGTGCTGTTCATAGAATTACCCATTGACCAGAATACATTATGGTGAGATCATACAGTCAAGCCACCAAATGTACCACAGTATCACTGTTTGATGACCTCTCGATGATATTTCTGATTCTTTATATACCAATTCTGTGTCTGTGTCATCCCACTAAGGAGGGTATTATAATGAATTCCAATTATACTGTCATTTTGCCATTGCTTTGTTTGCAGTTCTCACACTGACATGGGTCTAGATGGAGTAGAGATCTTCACCAATGGCAGTGCTAGCCATCATGAACTCAGGAAAACCTATATAAGGGTGGATCTCATGAAGTCAGCCACTCGCAAGGTATGTGGGGTTATCTCAAAAATAACAGGGCCACCAAACTGAACCATTTAATGTCAACTGATTCTCGGCATTATTTCAGATACGTATTGTTATTGTAACTGATAAATCCTGTTGAGGATAAACTTATGGGTTTTTCTCCTGATTTCGCCAGCATGTTGTATGCTAGATTTATTTCACAGTAAAAGTATCGCCCTGTTCCATAAAAAAACATCTTATGAAATGGTGTACATGCCCCTCTGAACTTAGTATGGACTTGTGTTTATATCACTTAACCCTTAATGCCCATAGCATTCAAAACTCTCCTGACTGTTTAAGTTCCATTTTTGTAACAAGATCATTTTTGGAAGATATTAAGTCGAGAAATGTTGATCAGAATCCAACCCCCAAAGCTCCTTGAAATATTTTGCGAAATTATAATTTCAAACACCAGACACCACTTGTCATGGAGATCTACAGACATTGTCATCTACTGTATAACAGGTATTTTTTTACAGGAATTTAATTTTTACTATTTTGCGCTCCCCATGATAGCCCCAAAATAACACCCTCCAAATAAATATCCTGCTAACAATATGGTTTAGTTTAAGTGCTTGAATGTGCACATTTAAAGTAGAACAAATACCCTTCAGCAGGGCTGTAAAGCGAAATTTTTAGCACGCCAAATTAAAGTCATTATACAGTATTTGTGAACTGTGTTCCAGACTGGAGGTATCTACCTGTTTGCCAATCAGCAGGGCTGTGATGGGGAGCGTCTCTACTATGATGGCGGTGCGGCCATTGTCATCAATGGGGACGTCGTTGCTCAGGGCTCCCAGTTCTCTGTGAAGGACGTCGAGGTGATCACGGCCACCCTGGACCTGGAGGATGTCAGAACCTACAGGAATGCCAGGCGCAACCAGTGTGTACAGGTATGGCAACTGATGATGATAATCATAATCATAATAATATGATAATTGTAATGTAATGATAATTATGATAGTAATAACAATAATCATAATAGTAATAAGAATAATAATGATAATAATAATAATTCTTATAATGATAATAATAATAATACTTATAATGATGATAATAATAATAATAATAATAATGATTATAATATAATAATAATAATGATAATAATAAAAATAAAATTATTGATGATGATAATAATAGTAGTAGTAATAATGATAATAATAATAATGATAATAATGATGATGATAATTATAATGATAGAAATAATAAAACAAAAAAAATAGTAATGATAATTATAATTATGGGAATGATAATAACTATGATAATGATTATGATGTTGATGCAGATGATGATAATAGAAAAGATAAATTGAAATGATAAAACTAACAATGATAATTAAGGAATGCACGGCGCAACCAGTGTGTACAGGTATGGCAACTGATGATGATAATCATAATCATAATAATATGATAATTGTAATGTAATGATAATTATGATAGTAATAACAATAATCATAATAGTAATAAGAATAATAATGATAATAATAATAATTCTTATAATGATAATAATAATAATACTTATAATGATGATAATAATAATAATAGTGATAATGATTATAATATAATAATAATAATGATAATATTAAAAATAAAATTAGTGATGATAATAATAGTAGTAGTAATAATGATAATAATAATGATAATAATAATGATAATAATGATGATGATAATTATAATGATAGAAATAATAAAACAAAAAAAATAGTAATGATAATTATAATCATGGGAATGATAATAACTATGATAATGATTATGATGTTGATGCAGATGATGATAATAGAAAAGATAAATTGAAATGATAAAACTAATAATGATAATTAAGATATTAGTATTAAAGAATTGTTTGACATAGAAACTTTTCTATTCGTCAATGCCTCCAATCTTCAAAGTACCTGGAAGTACAATCTATTTTAAATTCTAGTATAATCTGAAGGTTCTTTTTAGGAGCCTTTTAAAGCATATATTTGAGTCTCTCTTTAAATGACTTCCTTCATATTTGTAGGGAGAAATCTCTTGGTCATGCATGTTTTAATTAAGAATATGGAAATCTCTATTATTTCATTAAATTTCCTACATTCCCATTATTTTGGGATGAATGGTTTGTGATACTTATTGCTGTTTCTTTTCAGGCGGCGGACTCTGAGAACTACCCTAGAATCAGCACAGACTTTGCCGTGTCCTCTGACGACATCAGTATACCCTCCTACCAGCCAATAGAATGGCAGTATCACACTGCTGAGGACGAAATCAGGTAAAAGCTTGGGTATATCCCGGGGGCGCTGTCTTATTCAGCTAGTACGGAATCATTGTATTTCAAATTCTGGCTGCCTTAACCTTTAGTTTTATTTGCCTTATTTATTCAAATAACAGTCTCGCATCTTTTTTCTTTAATTGTCCTTAATCTATATAATTTGTAAAAAGGTTGAATTTTATCAATTAAGTGTTATCTTAGACAGTTAATCTGGTGGAAGTCACCAGATATCGCACATGACCTGAGCTACTAGTCACAGCAGGGGTTGACTGCTATACGCTGCTTGCAGCCAATAGGAGAGCTGTTTATTTGAGAACACAGTCCTTAATGACCCAAGCCTAGCACTGATTACACTGCAGAGGTATTTATCATCACATCTTAAGACACTCATACATTGGGCTTAATGGTAAATGGGCTTTGGAAGGCTTCTACTACTAGCTCATTTTATTTTGATAATTTTTGCTTTTTGAAAATCTTCAATTCTTTGGAATTTTATGGTAAAACAATATAAAACACTCAAGAACTATTAGTAGAATAAGAGTCTAGTTTACAGTGCCAAATGTATTGCTGTCAGAAAGTCTATCGATATTTTGTCCAGTCTAATATATATGAGGTTTCTATCTGTTATTTTCCTCTAGTTTGGGACCAGCTTGTTGGCTGTGGGACTACCTGCGTCGTAGCGGAGGAGGGGGATTTTTCTTGCCTCTGAGTGGTGGTATTGACAGCTCATCCACCGCCTGCATAGTCTACTCCATGTGTGAGATGGTGTGTAAAGCTGCACAGGAGGGAGGTAGGTCGAGTTTACCCATTCATACTGTATTCTCTCAACAATGTTTGCGAAATGTTTGGTAAAGAGTTTCTAAACAGAGCACGATGTTAACACCTCAACCAACATCCATATATAGGACGATGCATCACATTCATTCCTATTGTTACTTTGCATAAAGGTTCCTTGAACTGTGTCCTTTCCCCCCAAATTTCTATCCGCACAGACTCTCTAAAGAGGGCTCCCATATGAAATGTTTAGATAAATGGCGGCACTTCTAAAACGTGTTTTCAGTGAAGTGTCATCAAGACATTCTATTTCAACCGGTCACTGGCATGTTACTGATATGATTACTAAGAAGGCATCTATTTTATTTGTATACATTTATTGGTTAATGCATATCAAATAATTTAAATGGGTATCACATGTACATTAATGTCAAAAATTTTAAAATGGTGACTTATCATCAGCACTAAACATAACTCATACATAAATGTATCACTTAACTCTTAATGCATAGAATATTTGTCTCTGGCTTGATCTTTCAGAAGGTTATTGATGGTCAATCCCGGCACTACTGGCATGATAGACAAAATTTAGCCTAAACTGGCAGAAGGAGACGCAATTTGACAAATACCATTGAGTGGAATGTGATAAGTAATGTGAGGAGCTTGATTTCGTTGTTGTAGATCAGCAGGTGATCCAGGATGCCCGTAAGGTGGTTGCTGATCCAGAGTATGTCCCTGAGGAGCCCAAGGAGTTCTGTAACAGGGTCTTCACCACCTGCTACATGGCCTCAAACAACAGCTCCAACGAGACACGCAGCATGGCCAGGGACCTCAGTAATCAAATGGGCAGGTAAGTCAAGATTGGTAGTCCTATATTGCAGTCAGCATTTAGTATACTGTAAAGCATGTTAATATTAGGGCAGTTTAATTAATGCATAGTTTGCACACCGCTGTAGCCTGCATTTATTAAACTGCCCACCATTATTTGTACATCCGATTCCTATGCTAGTATCGTACAATACGCTGATATGATAGCTCGTCATTCGACATGTGCTGCATCTCATATTGTGTATATGATATTCTTTGAAGAATCTTCTGACTGCTTTCGCTGACACATTTAGGTCTATAACTAAGATGACAAACAGAACAATAAATTATGGGTGGTTTCCATCAACAACATTTATATGATAGAGGAAAATATCTGAGCATAGTCATCAGTCTAAAATGTATGAAGATATCTTTACAAAGAGCGTTTTCGTGCTTTTCCAATGCAGTTCTGCATTTAAAATCGTGGTTTTGAAGTGAATGATACAAATTTTGATACCTTAATTGAGTGTATTTTTGCTTTGATCAAGTACATTACAAGGGTATAATTTTTCTTGGTAAATACTATATAACTGTGAATTAAAATCTTGTTTTGTCTCCATGTCTAGTTATCACCTGAACATCAACATTGACACCACAGTAACTGCGGTTCTGAGTATCTTCACGGCTGTCATGAAGTGCAGGCCAGCGTTCCGTGCTCATGGTGGGAGTCTCAGAGAGAACCTGGCACTGCAGAATGTACAGGTAAGAGGAGGAGGACCCCTGCCTGTGCTACACATGTGGCTAACATGAGTTTTCTTTGGTTCAAGTGTGATGTGGCCTGTAGTCTTGTAATAGAATATCACACACAGTTTGACCGCCACTCGGTCAGTGGGTAACCACAGTAATCATACATCTGCCAACATTTTTGTTGAAAACAAGGCATGTTAGTGGTCATTAGAGAACGCTTTGGTAAGGGTGACCAGCTGATTGATGTTCCTATCATTGGTACCCTTACCTGCCCATTCCCCTGGTGAACACCTATTGTGATCACAAGTGTCCATCCAGTTATGTGAACATTTTTCCCCTTTGTCACAAGGTGCTTGCACGTTAAGAAGTTTCTCTGTCCTTTCTCTGTACTTTATAAAGCCATTCTTTCTCTGAATGTTTACAAAATAAGTTAGGGGCAAACTATTTCATAGGAAAATAGGTACAAATATTCATGAATATATATATATATATATATCATTGTCAGATGACCATCAAACCTTAGGCTTGTTTTAGATCAAACAGTATGGTGACTATAAAGAATAAACATTTCACTCTTCTAAAAAATAACTAACAGGTGAACTTTTTTGTAAGCAATTGTGTCTACAGCTGCTTGACAAAAGCAGTCCTCTTGTGCCATGCAAAGTTGCCTGTAGTATCTCAATAAGCAGACATACTTATTTAGCTGGGTTATTTCAAATTACAATAGCAATCTTGCTTTATGTTTATACTATTAAAGAACGTTTCAGTTTCTGTAATTCTACTTTGTTAAGTAATAGGAATTTCAAAGGTTTTTTGAAAATTATACTTATTTATTACTTTAATGGGATTTGTTTGCACATTTAGGGGATATGCGTAGGAAACTTTTCACACTTAATACATTCCTTCTTTAGTGTGATAAAGGTTTCTTTTATGACATCAGTATCTTATTTCTAGATTTTGTGTATTTTTCAGGCTAGAATTCGCATGGTGATGGCGTACCTGTTTGCCCAGCTGACCCTGTGGGCGAGGGGAAGGTCTGGTGGACTGCTAGTTCTAGGCTCGGCAAATGTGGATGAAGCGTGAGTCTTTTTCATTGTAATGGGTCTTGATACTGATGCAGTACGCAATAGAAAACATGCATGTTCTGCACAAGGACTCTATTACACAGGTAAAAGTTGACGGGCCCGTAAGGCCCCATAACGGGCCCGTGTCCAATCGGGCACGTAACTTGCTCGTTTTTCGATCCCTTAATATATCGACATTTCACGGCTTGAAAACCCGCAACGGTCCCATTATTTTTATTATTTATACGGGCCCCGTTATAACGGACTCGTAACGGTCCCGTTTTAACGAGCCCGTTACGGGCCCATTATAACAGGTTCCAAGCCTGTAAAGGGCCCATTACGGGCCGGTTTGGACCCGTCAATTTTTACCTGTGTAGAGGCACAGAGACAGGGTCTTAGCCAGTATTTTTTAAATACCTTTCCAAAACAGCAATTCCAAAGTATCTGCCAATCCAAATATAGCTACGCAGGTACTTCAAATCCTTACACTACAGGCATTAATGGATTAAACCTATTTCACAGTATTGGAAATAAGCATATGATGCATGTAGATATAGTGGTTATTGATGCAATTTCATATAAGACAATGGTCTGAAGCATTTTCATCTTATATTTCCCATACAAAGAGGATCATTTTCTCCTTTTGTTGGTGCTGCCCTCTTTTGGCAATGAGTATTACTATTATAATCATCATCATAACTTCTATTCTGGAAATTTGGTCGCGATATGTGGTTATCACCTTTTTTCCCCTTGAATGAAAATGAAATGGTTGCACTAAAGCACTTCTTGATTTTTTTACTTGTCTCTCCTGCGACAATTATTAGGTATATACTTTAGTTAATAGTTAGCAGTTTTGAGTAACCTTAAAATCTCAAAATATGTGTGAAATATGTTGAGGATATCATTTAGTTGATGATACAAAAGTAACTAGTGTTAAAAGTTTTCAACCATTTTCATTTCATCGTGTTAGTTATCTTTGATTATGGCTGGGAACAAATCCCCTCTTTAAAACCAAACTGCCTACTATATTTTGGAGTTCTGCACAAACCTGTGAGTTAGGAGAGCTATAGTATCTAAAGGTGTCGATTGGTGGGGACCATGTTGCTCCACCTTTAGGTTAATTGTGCCATTATCTCATACTTTTGGGTTGGTTTGGCCATTTCCCCAACTTTAAGGTTGATTGTAACATTTTTCCCAATGTTTGAATGAGTATGGCATTTTCCCCACTCTTAGGTTGATTGTGCCATTTTACCCTACCCTTGCTTTGACTGTGATGTTTTATTTTTCAGTTTGAGAGGCTACATGACCAAATATGATTGTTCCAGTGCTGACCTTAATCCCATAGGAGGCATAAGTAAAACCGATCTCCGGATGTTCGTCAAGTATTGTGTCAATAAATTCAATTTACCAGCACTAACGCGGTAAGTGTTACATATAAATCATAAACCATAAACTAGACATGTATTATTGAGCCTCAAACAATCTGAAAAAAGGCCTAAAAAGGCATTAGTTGAGGAAGCACTCTTCAACCTGTTCCAGGCAATTAAGGTATTTATCAATGTTACATAACTAAATGATATAAAGGTGATTCCACAATTAGTTGAGAAAGTTTCTCTCTAGAGGAAAAATGCTAATGTTGAATTCAAAATATCCAGCTGGCCTCCTTCGCCACCATATTACATTATGATTTCCAATCACATTATATTTAATTTTACTATATTCTTAAAAGCAAAAGTGAGTGCCATCCTTTGTTTAATTTAGCACAATCAATTTTAAAGGAATAAGGCGCTGTACAAGAATGATTCTCTTAAGACTTCCTTTTCTTTCTTTTTTTAGAATATTTGATGCTCCACCAACTGCTGAATTGGAACCTTTGAAAGATGGACAGATCGCCCAAACTGACGAGGTATGTCTCTGATTGACTTCATTACAATTTCATTATAGCTAAACTAAAACAGCTATAAAATATGGTTTGTGACTGTTGATACTTAACATTTGTGTATTGATTGACCTATCTTATATTTTGTCTGTGTTTTAAGTAAGAGAGCAGTCATATTTTGTGTTTAAATGATTTTATACAGTTATGTGGGAAAAACTGTTGTGTTGACAAGCTACATTCAGTACTGCGTAATATATCACACAGTGAGATTTTATTTATTCAGGCAGAAAACACCCTGTCCTCTTGAAGAGCCCCTGGTGTATTCCATCATTTTATTGAATAAAAACTAACCAGGCACTAAATATAGATATAGATAAATATAGGGTTTCCTCTTGCATGGCATAAAACATTAGCTCTATCATAAATACAGAATGGAAATTCAAGATAGCTATGTTTGTACTAATAGGAATTTAATTCTTTAAACTGGATAAACCTTGCCAGGCTAGTGTAATGGATCATTTATGTAATGTTTTTCAGGCTGATATGGGTATGACCTATGCAGAATTGTCAGTGTACGGACGGTTGAGGAAACAGTCCATGTGTGGACCGTACAGCATGTTCTGCAAGCTCATCAACTTGTGGAAAGATACATGCACTCATGCTGAGGTAGGTGCAGCCTTCACACTTTCATGTGTTCCCAGTTATGCTCTGGTTAACATTTCCTGATTCAACTATTTTCAAGAAAATGCTATAATAAGGAAGTTGCCACAAAGCTATCTTTGGCCTTTGTTCAAATGACCCATTGAAAACTCACTGATGATTAGAATATCATCATATTCCTATTGCAATGTAGTGGTACAAGCAGATTGATTGTATGCATGCTCACCAGTTCAGTGCACTATCCATTGATTGCATTTCAGGTTGCCCGGAAGGTGAAACATTTCTTTAGGAATTACTCCATCAACCGCCATAAGATGACCGTGTTAACTCCTGCCTACCACGCTGAGTCCTATAGTCCGGACGACAACCGTTTTGACCTGCGCCAGATCCTCTACAATTCCAAGTGGACGTGGCAGTTTCGCAACATTGATGACCAGGTCAGAATTAACATCTTGCATTCATACTTGTATTTCGTTTAGTATTTATCTCTGTTTCTGTCTCACTCTCACTCTCTGTCTCTCTCTGTGTCTCTCTCTCTGTCTCTCTGTCTGTCTCTCTGTCTCTCTCTCTGTCTCTCTATCTGTCTCTCTCTCTCTCTGTCTCTCTCTCTGTCTCTCTCTCTCTCTCTGTCTCTGTCTCTCTCTCTCTTTCTCTCTCTCTCTCTCTCTCTCTCTCTCTCTCTCTCTCTCTCTCTCTCTCTCTCTCTCTCTCTCTCTCTCTCTCTCTCTCTCTCTCTCTCTCTCTCTCTCTCTCTCTCTCTCTCTCTCTCTCTCTCTCTCTCTCTTCTCTCTCTCTCTCTCTCTCTCTCTCTCTCTCTCTCTCTCTAATATTTTTGTTTTATGGATCCTGCTGAAATATTTTTAGCAAATCAGGAAAAAAAACATGGATGTATTGCAGATTTTATTTTGTTCTCATTCAGCAATAATTCTTCCTAGGCAAATAAGAACGAAATTTCATGTTCCATGAAGGAGGGATTCCAAATCAAATGCCAAAGTTGCCCTCAAATCAAATCAAGCTTACTAATTTCACAGTGTCTGCAGACCTTTTCCCCTAGGCAAAAAGAATAGTTGAAAGTGATTGACTTCGGCTGGGACTGACCAAAGATTTAACGTCAAGTCACATAGCAGACTGATATGGTATAATCACTAGTGAAATCTTCAAAAATTGATTCTGTAGTAAGCTTGGATTACTAGAATACCTGAAATAAAAATGCATTAGTGAGAGAGTTATCACCAAATTCCCAGAATGTTATTTATTTTATGGTTACAGACTATAGAGTATAGATTTTAGTGCTGCATGAATAGGTAAAGTTTTGGGTCTTCCCCAACTTACCGATTTATTTTATTGTTATAGGGATTAAGCTAACCCTGGAGAGCTGTATGTTGAATTAAGCTTCGGACCTGCTGCCAACCTGTCTGAGCGGGTTGGCAGACGATCCAAAGCTTATTTCAACACACGGCTCTCCTGCGCTAGCTTAATCACTATTATTGTTAGAGCTGGGCTCGATTGGCAAGACATCGAGCGCTCGAGAAAGTCTCACGATCGATACTCGCCACCTTCTGACATCGAGCGACAAACTCGATACACTCCCCCCTAACCCAACCTCATTTGAACCACTACCTAACAGTTTAGTCCCCCCAAAAAATTCACAAGAGCCTGCCTTGTGCTTTTATTTCTCAAAAAAATGTGGCGCTAAGGCGGCCGCCATTAAAACTGCACTGCGATAGACACTATCACATGCGGTAACGCTTGGAAAAGTGTGGTAAGGGCCACACTATGTATTTTACATGGTGCTGGTCCGGCCCCACCACACTTTTCCAAGCACTAACGCGCGCGACATAATCGAATCGAAAACATCGACATCGAAAAAAAATAGTCAATTAATCGGATCGCTAAAAATGGCTGATGAGCACAGCCCTAATTATTGCATGATGCTCTTATGAGGGATAAAAAAATGTTTCTTAGAATTGAGGCCATGTGGTCACTGGATGCAGGCAGGTGTCAATATCCTGTGTTGAATATGGTTTGTCAAGCCATCTATATATTTGGGTATTTCAGTTAACTCAATACACTTTTTAAACATGTCAAGCTGATTGCATCACTAAAATAACTGTCTGCTCCTTAAGAAATAATTTAAAAACTCTGAGGTGAAGGGCTTAATTTCAACCCGGATGCATCAGGGTTGACTTTCACCGTGACAACCAGCATTCAGTAGTCAATAATGAACAGCAATTGCTATGCTAGAATGCTGTATTACAAACTATAGAGTATAGATTTAAGTGCTTGATGCCTACACAGCATTGCTAAGGACATTTCCTTGAGTCATATTGGGACAGCTCTGTCACATAATGGCACACTGCACTCCCTAATGTGGGTTGTCTGCAGGTCACCCAGATGCAATTGGTTCAAAAATAAGGTTATAAATAGCGCTCCACAAAAGTTATGACTGTAGGACATAGGTCATTCTTGAGGATAAAAATTGCTCACCCATTACCTGTTATACCTAAGACCAGAGTGAACATGGTACTATGCTCCTTCAGATATGGTCAATTTCTGCTTCCCTTCCACATCAGCCTCTGGATTAGCTTTTCTGCAAGATATCTACAAAAGCCTTTCAACTTTTTAGTGAGGTTTTTTAGTGAGGTTTTTTAATGGCATTTGCATGAACCGTTTGTGACCTTTGATTGTGTAAGGTCATTTGAGGATATATTTAGAGGGGTAGTACACAGAGGTAAACCTTGTCTGCAAGACATCCTGCTTAACCCAATTCTGCTCTGCTGACAATTTTGATGAAATCTTGCAGGATTAATTTCCAAATTTATTTTCAAAAATATCATATATCCAGCCAACAATTTCTAGAAGTTCTCTTAAGCATGCAAGGGTTAAGGAGGGAAGTCCTTTCAGATGTGTCATTACCCACAACTCCATGGGAATGTGGTTTACAGGCAAAAATTTAATATCCTGCATTTAAACAATATAGGTCCTTATAGCACATGTATTGAAGCCATGAATATCAGCTTATGCTGCTATAAATATAGTATGGAGGATTACCTGAAAACATGCTGAATTGCAGAACCAACATAGGTACACATGCTAATCAAGGAATAGTATTTACCAACATTTATTCAGCATGAGTCTTCTTAATTTGGAGTGCTAAAATTTTCGCTTTACAGCCCTGCTAGAGGGTATTTGTGCTACTTTAAATTCACATATTCAAGCACTCAAAAAAGGAGATACAAAGCAGGAAATTTATTTGAAAGATGTTATTTTGGCACTATCATGGGTAGTGCAAAAATAGCGAAAATTAAATGCCCGTAAAAAATACAAGTTATACAGTAGCTTATTGTGGTGGTTCATGTTCTTTTCTGTCAGGCAATGCTTCCCATATCCTACCACAGATCAGGATGGGTGTAAGTGAATCAAGTCAAGCGAATGGTCAGAGAGATTTTGTGAAAGTAGGACATTTAGTGTGATTTATTATAGGCTTGACCCCAAAAACGTGCAACATAAGCTTTTGCTTTGGCTTTCCTGGTCATTTGGGAACAACAAACCTTAACCCAAAATCCACCAATCACAGGCCCCCAATCTAGCCAGGCCATTAACATAGAATATCCAAGTGTGCTGACCTCTTTTAATGTAGCAGCAGACTAGACCCTGATTGGGCTATTTTAGGAAATAGGATATACTAACTGAGCGAGCCTCCTTACAACACAAGAAATATAGGAAGCTGTGCAACTTAATTTCACACTTCATTCCCTAGGTCAGGGTTACTTTGTT
>OZ012684.1:12577428-12707428 GCA_963942565.1 Maea johnstoni | reverse complement strand
ACTTAATAGAGGCTTAACTTTTCTACGCATTAAAGTAAATTACCAGGTAGTAGTCTGCACAGTAAAGCCTAAATAAGTACTCAGTGTAATCCATACTAGCCTAGCCTTAGGCCAAGTGTTTTTACTTGTTCAGAATATATATATATATATATATATATATATATATATATATATATATATATATATATATATGTATATATATATATATATATATATATATATATATATATATATATACATATATATATATATTTATATATATATATTTATATATATATATACATATATATATATATATATACATATATATATATATATATATATATATATATATATATATATATATATATATATATATATATATATATATATATATATATATATATATATATGTATATATATATGTGTGTGGATATATATATGTGGATATATATATATATATATACATATATATATATATATATATATATATATATATATATATATATATATATATATATATATATATATATATATATTACATGAAATGTATACAAATTCAAATCTCAGTATACCCTGAATCCCAGATTAAGATCTGAACTTGCTCACCAGGTAGCAATGGTGAGATCCTTTATTTCCAATTGATTCTAACACAGGAAATAACACCTAGATATTAAGCAAAAGATGGTGACCAGAACAGACAAAAACATTGAGTAATGAAATGAAAGTCAAGGAGCTAGTCTAATACACACATGTTTATAGAGAAATTAGTTGAGGAGGCCCACAACCCACCTGCATTGAGAGTGACAGAACTCATAAATGAGAGCAATGTAGAAACAAATTTGAAGAGGGATTGTTTAACCCAACAGGATCAATTTTTTTATCAAATATTACTTCAAGTATTGCTAAGTATATACAATGTGTCCATGTTTGACAGACCATGTGGATTTTCTAGACATCAGTGGGCTATCATCCCATGAGCTATAAGGTAGTGTTAAGATATGATAAACCAATATCCTTTCATTTGTAAAGTAGAATTTAGTCTACTCAAGGATGAAAACAAAATAAAATTATGGTTTGTTTGATTGTACATATGGAAAAAGTTCTCACAAGAGCAGTAATGGATATTTCCTTTTGGATTTTTGGATATAGGATTAGCACTGAGCTATTTCAAGGAACTATTCTGTGTACCCTTCATGAATGGGGTGATTGAACAATTGAATACCATGCATCTAGAGACGATATTAATCTGTCTGATCCAGTAAAAAGTAGATCAGTATTTGGATGACGTCATCATTAAATAGGACAGTTAATGTCACCTTAGTCAGATAAGATGCCTTGTACAACAAGGTACAGCCGATAGAGACCAAAGTCCTCAACTTAAAGGTTATGGAATGATGTTAAGGCGGTTACATTGTAAGCATTCTTTACATTTTTATATTTATGACGTCATGCATGATTTCAAACTATGTACTTACCTTTGCTGGAGAAAAGCATCATTTCTTTATATCTTTCTAATTTTCCCTATTTTCATAATTATTATTTTTCCCTATTATTGTTGGATTCCATATTGCGACAGTGAAGAAAAGGCATTTTTCCCATAAGCCTAGAATATTCATCTTGAAAATTAACCTTTGTGGTAAGTTTTAGTTCAACAAATGGTCAGCCAGTGGTATATGCTAGACCAGGTTGAATTTTTTTAATGCCGTCAGATAAGGTGAAAGATCAAAGTAATATTAGACATTGCTATTGTTTTTGATGTATAACTAAATTCCATAGACTATGGGGAAATTAATGAATGACAGAGGGTCTGTTTAGAAGGTGGCCAGTTTGCAGCCACAACTCTCAAAACTCTTTTCATTACTGTGTGTGAAAGGAATGAGTTGAACCCTCAGCTTCCCTTTCTATAAACACCTGTTACTGATAGTTTTCTGTGAGAGTGGAGAGCTAAATTATGTGTAAAGGGGATTTGTTGAGCACACAGACTTCCTACTTGTTACCAGCAACTGGTCTAGGTGTGGATAAGTTCCTCTTCTCTACTAGACATTGATTTAGTGTTGTTTTTCCTGTTTAAAGATATAGTAGTAATTGTCTTCTGAAAAAGAGCTTAAGGGGATACATCATGTATGCACAATCAGCCTACTCCAATCAGACATCTGGAAGTTTCTTGTGCTTTTTGCCCTTATGACTAATTGATTTATACCCAGTTGCTTTGAGTGAGTGTAGATGACCTGTCCGCAGCGTTGGTGCCTGGGAACCCCCCCCTCCCCCCTAGCTGGTCTGGTTTCCCTAATATCTGTGCTGATCTATTGCTTAGTGTACTCAGTCTGTCATTGCATCATGGCACAGCTGCTGCTGCAACCTCATAGTAACACACTTGCCCACATACTAATAGTAGTTATGGGGTCACCCTGTTTCCCTGTTGTTGTTTTTTTTAGTGAGGCAGCAATTATGTGTGTCTATCTAGAGTAGGTTTGCCTTGATTCCAATGTTTTGGTCCTCTTTATTTATTGTTTTAGGTTGACCTGATATACTATAGTATAACTTTTCACTTTTGTGGTACTTATCCATTTATCTATCTGTTACTCATACCCATCCTTCCCCAGGAGTTTGTTTTACTTTCATTTTACTTTATTCATTCATGTGTCTGATTCAACCCAGCAATCTTCCAAAAGCCCACTGTCTCCCTCATACTTTTGTTTTATTTTCTTTTTACTATATCTTATCATGTCTGATTTCAATAAATCATTAAACCCTCAATTCCCCAAGAACGTCAGACCTTATTATGGATATGCTACCAGTATTAGAAAACACAAAGAAGAAATTTTGAATAGAACCAAGCCAACAACAATCTCATTTTTTTTTCAGTGAATATGCTTAGTACCCTTGTTACATTAAAAGTGGAATAGCATTTAGGTGAAATTCTCAATATGGATGGGTTTAAGCAAGTGATGCAAGGTCATTCCAATTGCATCATGTTACTGTAGGCAGAACATTGTATTCACGTTCCTGTCGTAGCAAGCAAGTGAAACTAATCTTCACATAAACAGTGCTGCCTGGATGTCAGCGACACACTTTATGATGCTATATCACTGTCAGACTGCTCAAAATAGATCAAGAGTATGTACTAAAATATTAGGTACTCTTAGTATTTTTCTTTTGTTTTTGTCTTGTTTGAAACGTCTTCTCTTTGCATGAAAATCACTGAAAACTAACACTAGGAAGGTTACTGAAACTAGTTTTTTAGTCTTTTGTGGATGAAAAATGATATTTCCATTTAGTTATCAGATATACTTTAAAAAAAAAAGAAAAAGGTTTAAAAGCTTTCTACAAAGAGACATTCATATATGTTTTGTCCAACTCTTCATCTATGAATAGATTGCTGCTAAGGGCAAATTCAACTGGCATTTTTTGCAGTGAGCTGGCAAGACTGAAATGCTAATAAAATACATTTTTTTATAATTTCAAAACAGTAATCTATCTGAAATCTGTCAGACTGCTTCCACATTTGAATATTTGCATAGAGCATATGGGTTTCATTACAGTCATTTTACTCACTCACTCATCACAAAAGGATAGAGAAAACTACATCAAAAAGAAAACGATGGATTTATGACAAATTTACATTTTTGTTTTTTAGGTTGCAAAGTTAGAAGCAAGGCAAAATGACAGCTTTTACGGAAGAGGAAATATTGCGGGACCTGAAAGCAGTCCAGGGTATGACCGGCGGCCCGGCAGTGGGGGTAGCGCCTCTGGTGGGGACCAGGGTGGCTCTGGCAGCACCCCCAGACACGGGGGAGGAGCGGGGGCTGATGTTGGAGTTGTGGTACAGATCAGCAGGGATGTTCCCATCCAGGGTACTGCACCACTACACAGCACGGAGAGTGGCCATGAGAACACACAGACCTCAGAGCAACCAGAGATCCTACCCACGGAGGTACAGGAAACAGACAGTGTTGAAAGAATGGAGATCTTGGATTCCTGGGTAGGGGAAACTACAGTAGAGACTGAAAATATGACAATCAGCGAAGAAGGGTGTAGGGATACTATGAAAGACTGTGAGGGTAACAAAACTATTCATGATATCAGGAATACCTTAGAAATGATCCATGATGGGGGTTTTCAAGGGGATTTAAGGGATATATCCCAAGGTATAACTCAAGAACAAGTCCCTGCTTGGAACTTCCCTATGAGCCTAGAGGATGGAATCATTTCTAGCAGAAAAAGGGTTAAACTTAATGGGGATTTTCTTCAGAATCCATGTCACTTGAATTCATGTGTTCCTGATTGGACAGGTCCTGTATCTGTTATGGTTCATGGGTAATGCTATGTCAGAGGAATATGTCACAAAAATCATGGAGAATTCTTTTTTTTTACATTGTGAAGTTCTTGTATATCTCAGGTGTGTTACATTTTATTGAGAGAGTGATGAATATACCTCTAGATAGCATCATGTTTAGGCTTAAATGTTGTAGGAACATTGATAGCTGAAATGCTAGGAGAAAGTCATTTTAGATTGTGCAGCTGATATATTGCAAAGATTTATTATAGGGATAAAGTCTCTTATAATCACTGCCAATTGTCTGTAATGCTAATACAAAGCCAGTAATAACAAAGCCAGATGGACCTACTATCTAATATTTGTTAAATCCACTCCTACCCACAATCAGGGTGTGCCACCAAGGGCAATCAGTAATTAGAAGTGTGTTGGAATCCATGTGTCTTGTTCATGTAATTGCAATCAAACTTTGCTACATTGGTATATATATATATATATCCCTAATAAAACATGGTAAAGAGATCCTTTAGCTGGGAGCTGCATGGCTGATTGAAAGCAAACCCAAGTTGTGGACTGCCCACCTTGGTATTAGAATTAATAAATAGTTTGAATACAACTATTAGTCTTCAAGTTGAATTTTGCCATATAATAGATTGATGACATACATTCTTGGAATATTGTGAAGAATAAGTTTGAGATTATTCAAACACATGACTGAAATTAGGATGTAAAGAATGCATAGCTGACATTCTATAAGAAATTCAACATGGATGCTTGTACATTGCATAGCTGCACTTTTGTTATGGCTCCTACTAGATATTCAGCATACATACCAGGAGTTTTTGGAGAATATTGATATTGAAATTTTTAGATCCCATGACTGAAATAAAGACATGAATTGCATTGCTGAAAGGCAGTGAGGATTTTCCAAAGACAGAGTGATTCAGGGAATATAGCTGAAACATTGTGTTTATAATGCTCTTAAACATTATAAATAATAATAAATGGATGAAGTGTAATGAATGTTGATGTAACTGAAATGTATCTGGAGTGTTCAAAGCATTACTCATCAAAAAGGGAAACATACAATAAAGAAATGGGAGAGAGATGATTAAAACTTAACAGGACCAATAACTATCTTTCAAATATTCCGCAAAATATTGCTTTGTTGTTCTGATAGGTGTAGGCCATGTATATGCTCCAGATTTGAATAATTTAGAATAGAATGAATGTATAGCATAAGTGTTGTGAGAATATAATAGTGAAGATATTTCTTTTCTAGCTGATTTTAGTAGCTCAGTCCATGTACTATTTTGTCTGGGACAGACTTTATACTTCATATTACAGAGAAGCACTTGTTACTTATGTATGTTTTGTAATACTATCACATATATTACCCTTGCCTTTATCAGGATTTGTGTTCAGGAAGGGATGCCATTTGCATATTGAGCATTTTCCCATGTGTAAATCATTTAGGCCTTTGTGATATTCTAGAAAAGCTGACTCAGCGAGGTGTTTGTTTTGTTGCTCGTGGAAAAGTGATTCCCGTGAGACTGTGAGGCACAGACCAGCTGATCGGGTGAGAACCATGGCTGGAGGATACTTTCATGGGATCAATAATTTACATTCTACAGAATTGCTGAATCAACAATCAATATCTATGAAGAGAACCAGATAAAAGATGGAAAGGAATACATTATTTTCATCATCATGACTCCAATTTGCTTTAAATTTTGCTGAAGTAGGAATGTAGGAATACAAAGTATTGAGGGTTGTTTTTTAAAGGTTTGAGTTGGCCAAAAGCAAAGAAAAGGTATATTTTAATATTCTAAATGGTAAGAATTAATTAATCTGTACCTGCTGTATATTGAAGGAAAATGAGTGGAAATGAGGATAAAGGACATTTAATTATCTGCCTATAATCTGTGGAAGTCAAATATAAACATCCACCTCTTCAGGATTTTGGAGTTCTAGCTACTACTGAAGTAAAACCATTGGTTTAGTTCACTGTAACAGTCATATAGAGTGAAATTCACAATTTTCTTTATATATATGACTTTGAATGTATTAATGCTTGATTTTTCTTATTGCATGCATATTTCTTTGGAAGGTAGGAACAATACCACAGTACAGTACTTAGTTTACATATATGATAATGTATATACATCAACTTATTAATTTTTATAACCCCAGATTATGATATTACTGTGCACTTTTCTGGAATGAAATGAGAGACAATTTTGTCTGACCCTACAGTTGGATAGTCCAATTTAACAGAACACTCCCAAGGTGTTATGAAACAGAAGAACCAAAGTAATATTGCATATAATCCTATTCCACCATTAGTCATATTGGATCTATATCTCATCCAAGTATATGCACAATAATGGTAGGTTATTGTGTTTTGAACAGTCTGGAAGTTTGTGGATTAAACTGTCGATCTGTTCCATGCTGAGCAAAAAGTACTTTCAACATAATAAGACAATAGATAAGTTATATATTAATCATTCAGCAGCTCGACTTAGTGATTAACAGGGTATGCAAGGTAAAACCTGTTCTAATTTTTTTAAATAGGGTAAAGGTTATGTCCCCTTTACCATAATATAATGATAAATTTCATCTTAACAGGTATTGTCTTTTTGCTACTTGAATATTGCTGTAACTATTTATAGCATTATCCCTAGATATGAGGCCTGAGCCGCAAGACGTGTTCTAGATTACTCTCCGAGTTCAACTTCATTAACCCACTTTAGCATGAACTGTTAGACAATATTAAAAAGAAACAGCATATAGTGAAAGAATCATGAATATCATTCTTGAGTGATCAGTTTTGTTTCAATGAACACACCTCCCTACGGGTATGAGAACTGTATCAAGGTTGACAGGTCCAGTTAAGATGCTAGTTATTCAGGAAGTATGGACATTAGGATGTAGGATGTATTGAATGTTTTGATTAGTGCCTGCATATTATGATAGGAACCCAGAAATTTTCATATTGTGGCCCTGAATATTTTATTGCATTTACCAAGTATCACTGACAATAGTGTGAATATCTTGACATGTTTGTTATCTGTATGGGTATAACTACTGATGCAATCCTGATGATATGAATTGACATAATGATAAATACTGTAGAAAGTCGTGGGAATTGGTGTGACACTGCTATATTGTATTTTTTTTGTAATAGTTTAGTGCATGCATGGTTCTTTATGTGATATCTTAATTTGAATAATCGATTGATGTTGTTACTGTTGTATCATACAGATATAGTCTTTTGTTTACTTAAAAACATTTCTTGATTCTTTTATTTATAGGACTTATATTACCTACATCTAAACAGATCCTTGCTATGTTTCTACCTTTCAATCAGAACAGACCAGCAATAATACAGATGCTTAAAATATTTCTAACTTTCAGTATACGTTAACCAACTGAATGAAGTTCAAATTAGAGGCTTATTTTAAAAGTGAGAATTTGGTCCTACTAATCATGTTGGGAGGCAGTCATGTAATATTTATATTTGCAGTATTTGAGACATCTTGCACTTGAGTGTTTCGATGGCGATCTCTCTCCCTATGTATGGATATCCTGCTCTGTTAGAGAACTATTCCTTTTAACTCTCTCCATCCATGTTGGTGTCTGCAAGTATCCCCAGTCTTGTCTGAAATGTTGACAGTATAGAGCTCGAGTACAGGAAAGGGGAGCGAGATACATCCCAGTCAATATTCCTGTTCCTAATGATATAATCTTAGAAGACCAACACATGAGTTTTTTTTCTACTCATTTGCATCCTACTCCTAGCTTGCAAAAAGGATTGACTAATTTGGATCTGTGATTTGGGGTAAGACTGAGCAGTTGGGTGCAGGATTCAGTTGCAGTCATGTGTAAGTTTATTTCACAACAAGACAGGACTTAAATTCAAACTGATGTGAAGGTTTTACCAACGGGTAGCATAGAGGGTTGTTCCTCTTCATGTCATAAAATATGAGAACAGGAAAGTAAAATATGTGACAGACACTGATACTGTATGTACTATTAAGATTTTACTGCTAAATTACAATAAGTCAAATGTCACCTATTGAGATGACACTCACTGAGATCAGAGAGAAAGAGATGACATATAATTTACCTGCCACCCAATAAGTTGTGAAATAAACTAACACAGTACTGCAATTGAAACCAGCACCTAACGCCCTGTCAAATTAGCCGATTCAAATTAGTCAATATTTTTGCAAGCTAGGAGTAAGATGTAAGGTACTGCTGGGGGACTGCAGATCATTCTTTCATTTAAATTCTAAAATATGGCTTAATGAATGAAAAAAAAAATAAACATACTGGATTATATAATTGGGAACTGGAATATTGACTGGTATGTACCTCACCTTTCTGGTACTGGAGCTCAAAAAAGTCAACATTTCAGACAAAAACATCATGCGAGTTATTGGGAATGGGTCAAGATGGCCACCTCCACAAAAAATATGATAAGGCAAATTATTGTTATTAAATATATAGGATAAAAAGATGGTCAAACCTACAAGAATCTAGTCACTTAAGCAGTGTGGTCTAAGACGCCGCCACTGACTGCACGCTATCCCTCACCACTGCCTGGGTATGTGAGAAATTTGCCAGTGACTTGGGGTTAGGCAGTGGTTTTCGCCGGGTACTCCGGTATCCTCCTCTACTAACAACTGTCTGGCTAGTCACGAATTAGCGACAATTATGAATATCACATAAATGTGACGATAAACAAAATTCGAAATTTAGAACTAATGATGGAAGTTTTAAGATGGATTATGGGTCACCATTGATTGCACTACTCATGATTGTAAATAACCTCTATTACTGAGTAGTGTATACTTTGGATTAGAAGTTTAGGGTCCTACAAATACTGATCTTATATACTAGGAAAGACTGAATGAAATACATTTTACAAATGATAGATATGGAATCTTTGTTGTTAGTGCATTTATTACTTATATATAAGGCCACTCCAATTTATATACTTGTCTTACGTGCTCAGGAGGTAGGCAATGAGCCATTTTGGAATAAAAAAAAAGTTGAAAAAATGTGACTTTTTTTATTATTATTATTTTTTTAGAGTCTGACGACTATGACTGGTAGCGATATGTTTCTTCCAGCCTATTCTCAACTAAATAAAAATCAATCAATCAATTAATCCCTGTAACCTGAAGGGTGGAAGGTATACCTCCTCAAGTCTGAGGCTCTACTACAGCAATGATAGCTTCCTGTAGTTGATTGAATCACACTTACAAAGGATATTCTTAAAAGTTGCACTTTTTTTCTTTTTTTTTTTGGAGTCTGACAGAAAATATCAAAACCACTTTCGTCCGTAAGACACCAAAGATGACTTTTTTTTCTTTTTTTTGGGAGTCTGACAGGATTTTTTTTCCAAAAAAAGCTCGTAAGACAAGTAATTAAATTGGAGTGGCCTAAACAAATAAAGAGATGAGGGGAATTCAATCTGGACAATACTTTGTAAGATACTGTTGGCATATACTGATAAAGTTCAATTATGCTACATTTACTACTTTCATTTTAAAACAGAGAACTCAGATGAATAGACACACATTCGTGAGAAAACTGATCACCAATTTATATTAACTTTAATGGTGTAAATATAGACAAGCTAAGGAAATACATGTAGTATTTTGCAAGGTCCGTTTTTATCCAGATAATGCGGATGCTATGTTTGGGCCCATTTAGTCGAAATCCCATAAGGCATGTCTAGATAAACAGGAATCGATTATCCTGGCCGAATCTGACAAGACAGAGTGCGAGCCGCCAGTAAGGAGACAGATAAATCGTCCTCAGAGCATATATTGGGAACTCCCACCACGCCCACTTGAGAGGAGATCCCCCCCCCCCCCCCCCCCCTCACTGAGGGCTCCCACTGGCCTTGAGAAAAAATACGTTCGCAACTCCAAGACGTCACCATTGATCTGAGGCTGTCTACATTTTGACCCTGTTGATCATTGATGCTGTTGTTGAAGATGAAAATCGTATGGAGTAGCCAAAGACCGTGGCGATTTGTAAAACTGTGACTGCTACTAGATCATCGTCACGTTCTGACCTTCAAGATAGAAAGGGGGCAAGGCCGTAATGACGTCACAGAGAATAACCTCTTATTTAACCAATGAAATGGAAGTACGGCGACACACCTTCTTTTCCACGCTTCTGATTGGTCAGTTTCTGGTAGAATACTTTACTCCGTCAGCTGATTCTGAGGTATAAAGAAAGGGGGAATGAAAACTGCGGCTACATCACTGTATTTCTCAGGAACGAAGGGATCTCTAATTGACAAAAGCGTGGTAAGTTTGATTTGACATCTCTTCATTAGATTAGCGTAGTTTTTTTCACGAAATACTTCGTGAGTTTTCTTATAGGGCGGGTTTTCTCTAAACCATTTCTGGTCATCGCCTGCATCTGTCACCTGAGTCTGACTGCAGCAGCTGAGAAATGTCTCTGAGGCTCAGGCTGCCAGCTACAGAGGCTGCCAGAGTCAGCCAGACAGTTTTCTAATTTTCTAAATCCGCCCATTGTGTTTTGACCACGTTTAGAAGGTTCATGATTTTCCTAGCTTCGCATTGCTCATGGTTATCATCAAGGTATTTATTGGGTATTTATTGATCCTTATAACAATGGCATATGCATTGAAATGGATCTCTGTGTCGACATAATTTATTCAATCATGACGCATGTTCATTAACATACACCTTAGTAACCTCAGTGATATTTATATCGGAAAATATGTTTTTGGAGAGGAATAGAAGCATATTTCTCAATATTCTACAATATGTACCCTTTTAGTTCCTTTTTAAGAGTTTAAGCAGGGCTTTTGAATCAGTGATGGTAAATCACATCTATTCCCTGTCCCCATGGAAATGGTGATTCCTCATTAGCATATTAATATGGGACTTTTCCATGGCATCAGACTACTCAAACTATTGATCAGCAACCAGACCATAGTATCACCATTTTTATTTGATTTTTTCATAGTGAAAGCATCTAGTATTTCATTTTCCATTGGCTTAATACTATGGATGAAAGGTGCGAAGGGCATAAAATGTGACAATTTTTAATAATTTGTTTTTGGCCTCCTGTACCTACATGTGAATAACCAAATGTATAACCTAGCATTGGAATTGGAATGTTGCTGAAATATTTCCTGTAATACCTTCTAAGCGTCATATACCGTACTAATTTGCTTAATGATGACTAAAACTGGTTCCCATTTTACAAGCTTAACTTATGTTTGTCCATTTTATTTCAGATTGCTATGAGTATCAAGTTGTCAATTGTAAACACTCTGATGAGTATCAGGAGCCTCAGGGGTGAAAGCACTACCTCTATATCAACTTCTAAAAGAAGTAGTAGCAGTAATTGGTTTAGTGAAAAGCCTTCATTATTATAACCAAGGTATGTATATTACTCCTTTTTCACACTATGGTTTTTTGATAACACTAACCAAATTTTACATCATTGTCACATTTCACCAAGAACAATGATCAGTAGGTAATTTTTTCTGAAGTCAAATTTGCCCACATGGCTATTCGGCAGAGATATGGCCTTTTTACATCTATATTAACAATACTGGGGCACATTAGTTGACACACATTTGTTGGCATCAGTTTGTTCACCACTAGGCCAATAATACCTTCTCTTACACATATATTCCTAGAAGACAGCACAGACCATTTAGGTTTTAATTGTTTAATATTGCCTTAAATCCTTTGTAAATTTAGGGAAGCTTCTTGTTTAGCAAACTAGGTATCGTCACTATGGCAGTGCTATGCTGAAATTGGTGTTTGCCCTTATTGTACAATATTAGAACTTTTTTTTACTGACAATTGAGTGCCATTGTTATTCATTTTGTCAAATTTGAAATTGAATCAATGTTGAATCCTAGTCATGGGTAAAGCGCGTATTCTGAAAACTATGTTTCTCAGCCAAATTACTTATTATTCGACATCTTTAGTACGAATGCCTCATGTTTGATACATATTAGTAGTCCATTGAACCTCCTAACCCACAATTCATGTAAAATGATATTGATTACTCAGACTTTGATATGAAGCTTATCTGCTTGGGCAAAGTGGAAGCTATTTCGGCTGTAGGTTCTGGGTCACCCAGATCGCTGGGTCGATAGGTCGGCTGGAAAGCTAGTAAACAGGCCCATGGTGCTATACTGCGCAGGACAGGAAGTCAGACTGCTGGCAGAGCTCGATAACGAGCACTCCCAAAGAGGCCTAGGCCAGGCTCCTCACGTTGACTGTAACGTGCGCAGAGCCCAGCCACAATCTAAAAATAGCCAGCTGGACATGACAACTATCTGCCTCTGGTGTAAAATTTACTATGTAGGGAGGCGATTTGACCTAGGCAGATATGCATATAATATTTTTACACAGTAGAAAATGCTTTTTATATTGAGAAATGTCAAAAATGTCACTCATTTAATTTTGATACATGCCACTTGATTTGGATGGATTTATTTCTAAAAACCTGTTAAATAATTTTCAAACAATAAGGTGAATGAATAAATATTTTTTTGCAATCAGGTCAGTTTGATTGCAGGGGTGCCTATTCTAAATTTAATGATATAATTTGACAAGTATTTTTGTCAATTTTCTTTGTAATATCATTATTATTCTTTTTGTCTCTCCCAGTGAGTTTATTGCTAGTATTAACAATTAGCATCACCAGTTGCAATGTGAAGTCATTAACATACTCTCAGCCGTAGTCAGCTCATGCAGCTCCTAGTGGAAGATTTCGATCGATTGCTCAGGGTTCACAGGGAACTGGGGCAAGCGTTGCAAAGTGATTCTCCATGCATGTGCCTCACTGATTTATGGGCAGTAGTCATAGATTATGCTAATTTTAGTTCTTGACAGAATAATGGGGGATTTGAAACTGGTTCATGGAAATAATTGGCCTGTTTGGAGTTGAAAGCGGTTGCCATCTCGTCACAGTTCAGTTATCCTATTCAAGAACATGAAATCAAAGTCAAGACTTTGCTTGTCTATCAGTTCTCAAAATCGTAACTAAAAGTGAAAAAATGGTAATTTTTTTTACAAAGCGGATAACATGACATGACAAACTAAAGTTGCCATAATCATAAAAAAAATTGAAATATGCTATTTCAAATATTAATCTTTCATAGTGAATGTTAGTTGTTCTATATGCAAGCATATTCAACTAAAAATGAACAATTTTGACCTCAATTGCACTCTAAAGAAGTTAATTTTTATGGCCTGGTTTTTGTTGTTTTGTATCATGAAAAAGAGGGAAAAAAGCATCTTTGCAGGCTACTATCTTAATTTTTGCTCAAGAATGCCTCGAATCGAATGATAACCCGTGCAATTTTTGAGAGAAAAATTCTTCAGGTTATTTGTGAAAAGAAATATCAAGCTAAAGATGTTTTTCTGCACACATGTGCTATCGGGTCACCCTATGTTTACATTCAGTACAAACAGTTCGCACACTCACTCTTGCATCATCCTTACTCAGAAAGCGATCTATAGGATGCCAGTACTGTGTTATTCTAAGGCAAAACACTGTGAAGGAGCTCAGGTGGGTTGAGCCCGTAATCCTACACAACCCTGTGCTATTTATAGCCTTTTCCTGCTGGGGAGATTGCATCAGCATCTACCAGTATTGTTGTTATTGTGGGACTTGGCAGGTCTCGATGCGATGGATAAATACAGGGATATCTTGCTCGATGCAGCATCCAGACCTGGCAATTGAAAAACAAGATCATTCTTTGTTATGAAACCTAATAATCTATCCAATAAATGGAACAGTTTTTCATGTGAGTGTTATTTGAATTTTTGGATCTGACTGTTGATGACTACAATATTACCTTTTGTCACTGGCACCATATATGATGGTTGGAGGAATGGATGTAGATCATAAGTCAGAGTAAGGATAATACTATGTCTTACTCTTTTCAGAGACTTACTTGTATTCTATCATTCTATCTTCAGTTGAATTCATTTATAACCAGTTTCTGTTATTTTATATGTTGCTACTCATATCATGCTGATAGTGTTTGTTTCATTGTATCTTTCAGGAGGAAGGCATAGTTGCCTGTCATCATCTCGTACATCTTCTACTTTGACTCAAGCAACACTTAATTAACAAAATGGTTGGATTTAGCAACAACAAGGGCCCAGAACCCACAGTCGGTGTCAAGTTTATAAGCGCTGGATTGGCAGCCAGCTTCGCTGATTGTATAACGTTTCCTTTGGATACAGCCAAAGTTCGATTACAGGTAGGTTATCTTGTTTGTTACTTAAGGTGCTTAGTATTTTCAGGGAAAATGGATTAAGGACTTTGCTTACAGTACAGTGCACATGGCGTAACTATATCAGGCCTCGACGCTAACTCAAAATGATACTGGCCCTGTAGGACCAGTAACACCTAGCATCTACTGGTCCTGCAAAATGTTTACTGGTCCTACATTTTTTTCTTTAACATAATAAGAAAGAACATTGCATAAGATTCACCACAACATTTATCTTTATAAATTTGATCTTCATTTATTTCAAAAACAATTGGGGACATCTTAGGAGTAAACTTTTTAACAAGAATGTCTCCATATATTTACTGGCCCTGTAGGACCAGTTGAGGTCTTTTTTCACTGGCCCGAAGCTGTTTTTGGGAATTTTTACTGGCCTGGGGCCATAGGTTCACCCTTAGCGTCGAGCCCTGTATATTTAACCCATGCATTCACCCCCGGATGGCCTGGCTGTTTTAATTATCTTTCCACTGAAAGAAATTTCGGAAAATATAATTTAAATCAATACTCAACCAACAACTCTTTAAATTGGCTTTATACTTAAAAAGCTGTTTTAAAAATATCATACCAAGTAGACAGAATTTTGAAGAGGTTTTGAAGGGGAACTCCAGGCATGAATCTGTTAAATCAACTTTCATTTGATACAAGGGGTTGTGACAGGGGCATGTTATGTCCAGAGTACGTTAGAGAAAAGATTTTAACTCAACAAAACCCGAAGATGGGGTTTGCCAAGTTTAAGATGATATGTTACAGAGATTACTCTCAAGATGCACTCATTAAAATTGGGTTCTTCCCAAGTCCTTTTTGTTCAAGTTGAATTAGTTCCAGTTTTTGGATATCCCTGGAGTTTGGATTGTTTGAAATCATTTTAATTGCTATAATGTATTTGTTACCCCCTGAAAAAAACACTCAATAGGATGAATGCCCAATTGCCCATCCTCCTTTTTTACTTTTTGCTTCCTTATCTAAATTTGGTTGAATTATTGCCTACAGGTGAATGCGTGCAGTCTAACAAACAAAAAAATGCATTTTTTCAGAATGTTGTTTTTGCTAAGTCAGTTACATATATGTAACTTTTATAAACTATGTCACAGGAACTCGTCAATCTTGACAGCAATAATCTTATTATCAACACATAAATGCTTGAACGTTATTAAAGTAAGTGTTGTCTTGATCTGATATTTTTGACAATAACTTACAAATTTAGAATTATTTTACAAAATATTTGAAGGAGAGTTGTTGGTATTGTTCTGATTGACATTCCTCCATCAAATATTTTCCGATTATGATTTTGCCTGCAAGATTTCAGCAAAATTGTCAGGCTGCTTTTGGCCTCTGTGAGCACTAATGGGTTTAATTATTTATACAGTAGTCACCCCAAAAGATCTGGCCTTTTGGGCGACATCTTTCTGAGCAAAGCATCATTTGGAAAATATTTTATAGAGAAATGATAATTGACAACTATTGGTACATTTCAAAAGTATCATTGGAAAAAAGACAACATTCTTCTTGTGCAGCTCTTACAGTAAATGGTTTCATGCAAACAGGGTTGCTACAAATACAAACTTTATTTTACTTCTCCTTTATTCATATTTTTCTGATTGTAGACATCTTTACTCTGTGTTGTTAGTTTCTTTTAGTTGCATGCACTTCAATGAGTTTTCTTTTCCAGCTTTCAAGAAATTGGGATTGCACCCATTAGCTCTGTTTACCTTCCCTGCATGCTTACACTTAGATCATCTTTCAAGGTTCATTCAGTGGGGTAATCTGTATGTATAACTCTGTGCAAAGATGCAGGTCATGTGCCTAATCAAGTACAACTTGCAGGGACAATGACATCAATTATTCAACTCTCATGGATATGATCATTTGAATGAAAAATTCAGACAACTGAAATACAGGTTGAATTGTTTTTACTGACTGCATCTAGATTTTAAGAAGCTGATCTCGATAAGTCAATGCATTGATTTTCAATCTTTGGTGATGAGCATGCTAGCTGTCAGATGCTTTAAAGATCAAAATTGATAATCGAATATAAATACGGTAATTGAAGTAAGTTGGCACTCACAGTTCTATGGTAATTAGAATCTGTAAGCCATGTTTCAGGCAAACTTATGATATTTCTTGATGGCTTAACTTTTCCATTCCTTTGTCCAAAGGGCAGTTCGTTCTGCAGCCTAAATATCAAACTGTGATTCCTAGATATATATGAAACAAACAGCTGTTCATTCATATCTGCAGCTGCAAAAACTATTTTGGTTAAATCTTCCTCACTGTTACTCAATCCTGGAAATATTTACAGTGATATTGGTCAAAACTCAACCAAACTCAACCAATAATTTCCTTCTAATAATCTAGTAAGTTCATATACTTTCTTCCATATTTATCTTATTATTTATCTACACAGCACTTAACAAGTTGAACTTGATGCACAAATGGATTGAACTATTTCTTTACCCGTTCATACTCACGCAGATGTATTTTTTGTTAACTATGACTCTGTGAAAAGTATCTGAAAGTAGCATATCCTCTCCTGAGGTGCAATCTTATCTTCTTACAGATATTTCTGAATTCTGGTTTTCAGTTTGACAACAGTGTTGAGTAGAACACCCCCAGGCTGCTGTGGGTATGGATGGGTTGGCTCCAGAGCCCTAGGCATTATAATGGCTTTGGCTTGGGTGCCAAGAATGGGTTCAGCTGTTCATCAAGTGCATATCTATTAGGACTCGCACACAAGGTGTAGGTGCATTTTCAGAAGTTCAACTTACTGATCTTGGTTTCCCATTACGTCTGCTTTCAGAGCCCAGCTTCAGGAGTTATGGTTAGGAAAAGAGAAGAGGTCACCTGACAGGTCTAGTCAGCCTCCAGCTTTGAGGACCTGGTTGGACATGACGACAGTACTACCAATGGTTACCCCACCGCCACAAGAACGAAGACTTAATCATTTTTTTCTTCTTTTGCCCTCAGCCTTTCAGGTTCGAGGGTTGCTCTGCTTTTCTCCTGTTCTAGGAGAATGTTTTCTCGCCATCTTTCAGCCTAGCATTAAGTGTGGGTGTGAACCCCTCCGTGTTGTCTACATGCATGCTGTCACTATTTCTAGCTCCAAGGAGAAGGGGCAAAGACCCCCACTGCCCACAAGTTCGGCAACCAAGCCGTCCATGCCGCCAAGAAATTCAAGTATCGAGGCGTGTATGGTACCATCAGAACGGTCGCCAAAGAAGAAGGATTCCGCGCACTGTATAATGGTCTGGTGGCGGGACTTCAACGACAGATGTCATTTGCATCAGTTCGTATTGGCCTCTATGACTCGGTGAAGACCATGTACTTTGGCTTCTTCAGCAGGGGTGAGTTGATTTTTCTGTTCATAATTCAGGCGCTATGAGGGAAGTAAGCGATGGCATTTTGATTAAGACTCAATTTGAAGATATTTATTGGAGAACTGTTCTTCAGAACTCAGCTTGTAATTCTATTTCTAATATTTTGTAAATTCTAGATAAGTGTTTGTGTAGGTGTATCGTATCCATCAATATTGATAGCTAAGGTTTTTCTTAACAAATTCTGTGTTTAGTCAGGTACTTTAATTGGACTAGTAATTTCTAGTTAACTTTGATTTTTCGTGATATTTTTGATTGTAGGGAAAGAATCATTGATATTTAAATTGTTTTTGTCTAGAAAGGCTTCTGGCACATGTGTGTTTGAGCTTGCTGTGACTGACCTTGTGTCTGTTTTTTTGATAGGTAAAGACAGTACCGGCCAGAACCTGTTTCTGCGAGTAGCAGCGGGTATCACCACAGGTGGCGCTGCCGTCCTGTGCGCCCAGCCCACAGATGTGGTCAAGGTGCGCATGCAGGCAGAGACCCGGGTAGGCGCCGCAAGACGCTACTCCGGCGCCATCGACGCCTACAAGACCATTGCAAAGAAAGAAGGTGTACGAGGATTATGGAAAGGTAAGGAACACTTCCAATGATCTTGATACTATTTACACTTTGAACTATCGATTTGTTGTTATATTAATTAATTGTATCACTAGTCAATCTAAATAAGTATTTAAAGCTGACAAAAGTAGTCCCATATGAAAAGACCAAAATCTGACCTGTATGTTCAACATAAAGTAGTCAGAAAGTATTTTGAACATAAAAACTTCCATAGAGGATTAACAAAACAAACGAATAGTAAAGTGAAAGTATACCCTACAACCTAGTCTTCTTAGGAAATGATGTAGATAGAATTAGTCCACTTATAAAATGGAAAATGTCAGTTTAGTGTAGCTAAGAGATTTCACTCATAAATCATTGTCAGCCTGTTTAATGTGGTCAAAATAAGATAATAATGAAATGCACCCTGATGATGAAATAAAAATGATAGGTAATGAACATGTTTTAAAACTTTGGTCTCATGTCTTTCAGGCACTGGTCCCAATGTGATGAGGAATGCCACAGTTAACGCAACTGAGCTGGTCACCTACGATCTCATCAAATCCACCATCCTCAACTACCAGTTGATGACTGACAACATGCCATGCCATTTCACCTCTGCTTTTATTACTGGATTCATCACCACGCTTACCGCATCCCCCATCGACGTCATCAAAACGCGCTACATGAACTCGTTCGAGGGACAGTATAAGGGAGTGGCAGACTGTGCCAACAAGATGTACAGAGAAGGTGGAGTGATCGCCTTTTACAAGGGGTAAGTGAACTCTCTCACTCGCTCACTTATTTACTTACACCAGCTGAGTATGCATGGTATGGATCCTTTTCCATTTTTGGTTATTTGCCAGCAGTGTGCCATCTTCAGCGAAAGCGACATTCATACAGTGAATGTCCACACAATTCAGCTTTTTTGTAATTCTGTAAAAGGTCTATTTTAAAACAAAAAAGAATTTGTTAGTATGGATGGATGTTATTTGAGTAGTAACTGGTTTGGATGTATGGGTTAAGTTTTCCACAAAGTGTTCATTGACCTTTGCTTTGACCAGCAAGTGTTCATTTGCTGTGTAGTACTCCAGATGCAGGAGATGATGTAATTGTTAGCTAACCAGAGTGACACCTGTGGCTGCAGGTGGTGAACCCCTCAACACCCACACACCTTAAAACAGTCCTTTCATAGAAAATATGCAATATATGCTATATGTCAAATTGCATGAATGTCAACTGAAATAGAGATAGCTACATTACCTAATGTCAATCAGAAATCCACAACAAGATGGGCGTCTTATGAAAGCTTTAATGCAAAATGTCATACTTTAATAGAGGATGAATCCACAAGTATGGGTATCAGCATCTTGTGTGTGGTAGTTCCTAAACCATGAAAAGGTTTTCTGCAAACCGTAAGCTGTAGAAAAGCAACAGTTTTAATTCCTTTCAAATGCATAGTAAATCTTGCTAAAAAGGTGACTGACAGGATGACCTTAGTATAATCTTTGAAAATGTATTTATTAACTAGTGAACTCTGAGAATTTATGGGATTGGTCCTCATAGACAGGTGTTCTCCCTTAACAGGTGGTCTCCTGACCAATATTACCTGTAGTTACCTGCAATGCTATAAGCACAAGTTTAAAGCTGCTGTTCAATGTTTTGACGGGATGGCCATGTCTATGTTTTGACGGCACTCTGAGAGTTGAGCATGTGTCACATGCGCTCTCTTATCCACATAGTATTGGTCACGTATCTTAGGAAACAGCTTGGATGCTGCAAGCTGGCTGGATACCTTAGCTAGGTGCCAGCATAACAAGCCTGCATCACCTGGTAACTTGGAGACATCTTGTGGCCCAGGTGTTGCATTCCTCGGCTGAGAATGTCTAGCTGGGTCTAGATGGCACACGTGGCGGGCATACCTATCATGTACATCAGCCCATCTGACAGGCAACAAAGATAACTTAAATGCCATCTTGTCTGATAGGACAAGGTGGTATTTTAAACCCCTTAATTAGCATCCCCCTTTAAAATTAGTTGCCTGCAAACAAATCTGGCTAGTTTTAGACTTTCACTGGAAATTGTGATTTTAGTATATCCTGCATGGTATGACTTCACCACTGTCCGGTCCTAAGCTATTGGCCCTTTGATAGTATCAGGAACTGCTTATAAAAACAAAATTTCCAACCTCAATGTCGATTGTCATCTTCTATACATGTCAGGTTCAAGAGATGCTCCTCGGTTATATTTTATTTTCTAATCTTTGAAGCTTTATTTCAGTTGTTTAAGGCATGTATCTAAGAATTCTCTATTCTCTCTTTCAGTTTCATGCCATCATTCATCCGTCTCGGGTCTTGGAACATAGTAATGTTTGTCACATTTGAACAGCTGAAACGATTATTCATGAACATGTCCGAAGCTCATTCATCGCGACCAGCTCCCTCTGGTGTCAAGCTCCACAAGCTCTAGATGAAATCATCTCTCACCACAAAGATCTGATCATCATAACTACACAGACAGGCATCTACGCAGACCTACATCTACACAGATAGACATCTACACAGATAGACATCTACGTAGACCTTCATCTACACAGACCTACATCTACGCAGACCTACATCTACGCAGACTTATGTCTACACAGACAGGCATCGAGCAGTATGGCTTACTGCTCAGGGTTACCATTCAAGGATGCCACAGTCAGGACTGCCATGGGGGCTGCTACCTCACCTTGTAAACTCTCATCTGCACCAGGATCTAGAACTGTACTATCCTCATCTGTGGATGCTTAAAGTCATGGTGAGGTTCAGCCTCAAAAGCAGACCTGCTGATGAAACTATGTTACTCACGAAAGTAAACTAGTACTACAGCCAAGACTTAGCAATATGCATGCTTTCTCATTGCACAAAAAAAAAATCAAGATAAAAAGGAGAAAAGCAATGGGAAGGATGCAGAATTGCGGAAGGGATTCATTTTGAGTGTGGCGGAAGATGATTCCCTTACTAGTGGAGTGAGACAGACCAGCTGGCTGGTCTCAGGCGCTAATACGGAATGGAACAAAATTTCTTCTCTTTTTCGCGTCTTTTTAAAAGGCTTCCACCGGAAGGTAGGCCTTGGGGGTGAGGCAGGTCTCGTTGCTCTTCAATATAACTTGCCTCACCTTTCCTACGCACAGAGGACTATGGACAGTGGTTGATCTCCAATTGTAACTACCGTAGTTTATCTGACCACATGCATACACAGACACACACACAAACACATGTATGTACGCACAATCATGTATCGTTTAGTGTTGTGAGGGTGCAAGCTCCTGGTACATATCCAGGCATCTTGCACACAAGCTGTTCAGAGGTCTCAAACCTCAAGACTGAATCTTTGCCGTGCCAACTTCAGTGCCTCCAGACTCCTGGGTACACATGGGAGAAGGCAGAATTTGACCTTCATCGGCCGCGCCAATCTTGTTGACTTTCAGTAACTTTCTGGAGCACCTACGTGGCGATGTATCATGTCATGGTTCAAAAGGACAAAGTACACTCACCTTGCCTACTTCAAAATGTCATGTTGGCATGGGCTAGGCTTGGTGGGGGAATAATCGTGAAGAACAGACTTAAAGAGTATCTATCGAACAATTAGTCTACACAGTTTTGACCTGTGTGACTTACATGACCTAAGTTTATTTGCTGCCATATCTGTCATGACAGCAAAAATGGAAGTAGCCCTCGCCTACTAAAATATGGATCTGTAGATTAATGTGTTTTATAATGTATTTAACGTTATCATATTCAATCAGTTTTAATATCAAGGGTAAAAGGATTGAGTGAAATATAATATGGGACTATCCTAATAAGTATCATAGACATACATATTGCTACTTGATTTAAGCAGAGCAATGTGTACACAATGCAATTTTAAGCTTTGTGATTCATTTTGTGCTGCCATTATCTGTAGCAATAGATATGCTTGTGATTAGGTTCTCTCAACCTGCACACACCTGGGTTAACCAATTCATGCCTGCAGCGCTCAAAACTACTAGATCATTTTTGTGATATCTCTCTAACAAAATCCATTTTTAGAAAAAACTTCAAATATTTTTTCCTTGTATCCTTAATCTGAAAGTTTTTATTTAAAGTGTCATAGATATAAACCACCTTTTTCAAGATCACCAGGTTTAAAAGGGTTAAAGTAGAGTATAGCTAAGTACCCTACTCGACCTACTCACTCTTGTAGTGGCCAAAAAGGTCTGACAATTTCGTCAAAATCTCTACTCAAAACATTTTTTGGAAAATGTTTGAAAGAGAAATGTTTATCAAAATTCAACTATTATAACATCTCTCCTTAAAATAGTTTGTGAGTGTATTCTGTGCTTAGAAGTTAAATTGTAAAATAGTATGTATTCACAGCATGCTTTTGAAAATGTACTGTTAGCATAAATGGATTGTCCCCTCAAATTAATGGAATGAAAAAGAAAAAATGTATATGATATTTGTAAGATATAAGACATTTAAGAAGAAATTCAATGAAAAGACAGTTTGTTTCAAGTTTCATATTTTGAATAAAGATGAAACGCCTGTCCAGCTGGAAGTTTGACATGCTATGAAGAATAAACAATTGGTATGTAATTGATCTATAAATTTGGCTTACAGCCAGTGTAATGTTTATAACTGATATCAAGTGAGATTGGAGAGGAAATACACGGTTGTTTTTGCCAATTTTGCAGAGTAATATTCCAGCAAAACAACACATTTGATGTTTTTCGACTGTCAAATGTCAGGTATCGGTTACATCCATTCTAGTAATTTCTCTTTTCTACCTTTGCTACTTGAATACTATGCATAGCTGTATCAGAGTAAATACAATAAGTAAGTTCAGCAGTTTTATTACTGTTAAAAGGGTGATGTTTAATCCAGTTTGAACTAAAAATTCCATACATTTCCATGACAAATTTCAGGCATTGGTGCTGCGTGTTTACTGTGGAGAACAAGGATTCAGAACCAGCAGTTGTATATTAATATAGATTAATTAGGAAGATGTGATAGCTTAATGAAATTATCATAAATTTTATTATGATAGATAGAACAAGTAACTAAAATATAGGAAATTCTACTAAGAATATCTGTGTTGCTAGTTTTATCATCCATAGCAACTGTTGGTCCTGTACCCTAGTTTTGTGGCAGGTTGGGTATGTATTAATTGTATATGTAGGGTGGGTGACTAATAAAAAGAAATGAATATAATCTATTTGTTTTTGTGTGACTTATCCCCGGCCAGTGTCTTTAATTGGCACACCAAATATTTCTGCTTATCCAGTTCCCCTTCAGCATCTGGCACATTCTACTTTTTACTTGTCAGGTTATGAATTATCCTTAAGCAACTTGCTCTAGGGTGTAGTCACATTACTTGGTTCAATACCAAATATGTAGATCAATAGGATAAAAGATTATTATCTAAGATCTGTCTGTCATACAAGTACTGCTTATCAGTATAAAAGTGACTTCCCTTCTGCCTCATTGTCTCCGCATAAAGGCATATGGCTATATACTAGAAACCCATCTAAAGATTACAATGCTAAGCATAACAAATTAGGTCCCTGGGAGGTAAGCAATATCATTAAGAATGCACTTTAGCTAGTGTAATGTTAAGGAGATAGAGTATTGTGAAAATGTAAGTGTTAATCCCTGGTTATCTCTGATATATAATAACTTGGCTTTCCTACTGGCAAAGCCTGCCAATAGAGTTATTAATGAAAGTTATATACTTAGGCAATCACACTGGTAATTTTGATGGGTATGTTGTTTTAGCAGAATAACATCCCGAGACCAATATTATATATGCAGCTAGTCTCATTATCCTGCACTGCCAATAACTAGTTATTAACCCATTCATGCCTATAAATGCCAAAAAGAGCTGCGCCTTTTTTGGTGACATCTTCCTCGCCAAATATCTAGAATAGATATGAAGAGAAAGTTGGGATGGACAGCTGATCAAGTATGAAACACCATGAAGATGTGAGAAAAGTTCCAGCCTTAATTTTCTCCATTATTAAGTTTTTAGAAGATATTTTCCTGCTTAAGGCACATCATTTGAGCACTGTAATGATGAATTGATGCAGTAAATGAATGAAGACCTATGTAATAAATTATTCTGAAACATAAAACATTGCTTAATATGGCAATTTCAGTTATCTTGCAATATGACGAGGATATTTTAATCAACCATATCAAAACTCTACTAATCTACTAGTCTGGTTCAAGGTTCCCTTGGGTCACTAAATTCCAGATTTATACTTCCGTGTTTTCTGACAAAAAAACTATTTGCCCAGGCGCTGTTGAGCCAATTTGAGAATGAAGATAGGGAGCTCTGACTTAAGTGCACATGGACCCCTCAGGTAAATTGCTACAAAACATTCTCTGCTAAGGAGTGTTAGACAATTCAAGACAAACATATTACATATTTCATAACAAAAACTTCTGATGATTCATCAAATATTTCCATATTAAAAAGAAAAAAATCAGTGAAAAATCAAGTCACTTAGCTAATTGAAATATTAGTACAGCTTTCATTTAAAGATGCTAATATAGCATACAAATATTTCAAGCATTTGCAAATGTTGTTTAACGACAATACATAGCTGGGATGGATTCAATTAAGGCTGTGCCTTCATGCAGTGTGTTAGGTGCATGGTTTATTGCTTTTACTATTGAGGCTGTTTCCATGTGGGTGGATGCCTTGGCACCAGTTGCCTAGCCAAAGTGGGTTCAGCCCAGTTCTATCCAGCTGATGAATCTAGGTGCATGTAGTTCACCCGCTCTAACTTTTTACCATTGCTGCCTAAGTACATAATATCTGTATGCAGATGTTCCAACATTAACCCGTTCACACTCAGTGTTTCTCTAGAAAGTATCCCATCTTTCTATAAGGGGTATTTTTCCAGGCTCTGGCCGGGGAAGCAGACAAGAGGATTAAGATGCAGCTGTTCTAAGGTTATGTCAGGTATCTGTCTGTATGGGTATCCTGTCTCCCAGGCCAGAAATGTCATCCTTTTTGGACGTATGGCACTTTGGTATGCAAGAATAATCAGCAGGGAATCTTACATAAACAACCCCCTGATGTGTTTTAACAGATCAATAGATATCAGGTCACATGGCTATGTGAGCATTCCTACATTTATGATAAGAGTAACAGTAAAGGTTTAATGCTAGGCTATTATTGTGTGGGTAGACTAAGTTCCTAGTTTCTGATAAGTTAATTGTATCCTCTCAGTTGATAAACCAGCAAACGTGTTGTACTGTCAATGACCTAAAGATGGCACCATTAAGTCCCCTATTCTATAGTAATCAGACTCCGACACAGCCTTTTAATGCCACCTGGTGAGAAAAATGTTAACTAAACAGACCACTCTGGTAAGTGTAGAGATGTGGATAACTGAAAGAATGGCAACCTAAATTTATGGCTACTGTGTGAGCTATGCTCATCTTCATGGTTGAGGGATCAAGTTTGACATCCCCCTTCCTCGGGTCATCAGGTACTTTAATTCTAAGGTTATTTCTGATCACAGGCAATTTGGGCTTGGCCAGCCCTGTAGGTTCAACCAAGGGCCAAGGAACTAGTTCATCAGACTTGAGCTTAACACAATTCTGACTTGGTCAGACAACTATTCATATTTTCAGTAGAAGAGGAAATCTTTTTCGAAACATATTTTTAAAGTTTACTCAATGGGTACTATGAGAAACCCTAATTTAAACTGATTACCCAAACAAAACATTTGTGAAATATAAATTTGACATTAGAAAAATGTTATTGTTTAGGTGAATTTTCTTAAATAAAATAGTACATAAAACAAACATTTCTCTTGAAAATTGAAAAATAAGGGTTTTTACTGCGGCAAAGTCTACAACCAATTTTTTGATAAAATATACTTGACAATTTTGTTGTCTTTGTTGGGATAGATAATCCCTATTCAATTCTTTTAAAAGGTTGCTCTAATTGGTTATGTTGTCTGGCCATTTGTGCATTCTAGTTGCAATGGGTTAAAGCAGAGGGTACCATTCTAACCTCCATATATGGCAATGTTCCATGCTTATCCTTTATGTATATAACAGGCCTATCTGATGAGTTGTCCCAGTTCTAAAGGCTGTGTTTGATTGGTGGCCTGACCAGTTGATTGATGAGCGATGAGCATGTATTGTGGGAGACCAATAGACCCATGAACCTCACCGCTGACTCTGTGTGCCCCGCTGGCTCTGTGTGCACCGCTGACTCTGTGTGCACTTACACTATAAAAGCATCTAGCTCTGCCTCACATGGCTAGTCAGATCAATTCTAACTGCCAACAGGACGTTACAGCTGTTATATTCATTTATATTATTCATTCCTTCATTGATTTATCAATCGTTTTCGTTATATTTATTTGTTTACTTTATTTATTTTTCTTTCTTTTTTTTTGGGGGGGGGGGGGGGGTAGTGGGGTACTGAGGGGATGGCACAAGAAGTGATTTAGAAGTATACAAATAAGCATTCTTTTCCATTTTTACCCTTTCATGCCATTGACGAATATTGTCTGGATCTCTATGGCACTTGAAAACAATTATCATAAGTGGTATATTTGAAGAAGAGTAATTATTTCAATGATGATTGATATTTCTACGTCAAATAATTTCCTAAAGATGATTATGTTTGAGAAACATCAATAAGTCTTTTTTAGCTGCTGTAGGCATAAATGGGTGAAGGTTGGTTAAAGTGGCCCTAAAGGCTCACAAACATATCAGCTTATATGAAAGTTATACACTTCAAGAACAGGATGCTACCATTCTATTTCTCTCAGTGATCCCGTGAGGGGAGATTTTTGCGTATTGTCATCCTCCTGGACAGCCTCTGCCAGCCACTGGGTGCGGCCATGTTTTTCAAGTGCTATCAGCTGTGACACAAATGGGTGGCAGGGATCACATCCTGTCTCCAAGCTACCTCTGGGCAGTGTATCTAACAGCAGTGCTCCTGACAAGAGCTCTCTGCACAAGTTGCATAAAAACGTGTATATCAAACAAGAAAATGGTGAAATCATGTGCAGCAATTGGCTGTAAAAAAAGACACGGTAGTGGAGAAAGCTTTCATAGATTTCCTAGTAGTAAATTTAGACAAAACAGTGGTTAGCATCCATGAAACTTTTAAACCCACCTGTCCTGAAGTATGCATATGTATGTTCAGACCACTTCACTGACGAGGATTATGTCAGGAATCACACACTGCAGTCAGGATTACTTCAGAGTACAGTTAACAAGGTTCTGAAGAGGGATGCTTTTTTAGAAGGTTTGGGTACTTGTGAAATAGGTGTGCATAATCTCTCACACTTCTTCAAAGAAAGAAACAGTCACAATTGATACACCTTTTATCATGCTCCATGCGACTCCTATTGCATCTAGTCTTACTTTCTTCAAGGATATAATATCTGGTAACCAATTTTCATAAATCTCTTATTTCAAGCAGAAGTGATCTTGCAATTTATCAATTTCGGGATTTATTTACTTTATTGGTATACATTTACTAGTCTCAACATGATTTACCTTCATTCAGTTGCTCAACGAATATAAGCACAGGTGTATGCATTAAATCTTTAATATTAAGCCAGCATGAGAAGGGTAAATATCATTCCCTAATTTACAAAATTGAAACAGCTAAGGTTATAGTCAGTCATGACCCCATTTTCACTGGGAAGAAATACATTTTAAATAGTACTGCAATATAGAGGAAGGTTGAAATCAAAATATCTCAAATTGCAAATGACCCTTTCTTTTATTTATGATAGAATAAATGACATTTTCATTTACTCATTACCAACCTTCTCTTAATGACTTATGATTAATAATCATACTCTTCATTATTATGATCTGATGTACAGACTTTAGCAACCCTAACAGCTAACTTTCAGGGTGAATGGCAATTTTCATAGGTACCTCAACATGGACTTTATTAATCCACTGATAATAGACTGTGTAGGATTTTGTTAGTTGTGTTACAACTGAGGTTTTGTCTTATGTCTAGGTCCCTAGGGTAATAACAAAAGTAAGTAAAGGAAAGGGACACACAGGGTAATTGACCTTGTCCAATTGGCATTACACATCTAGACCCCATGGGACACAAGGTAGTAAACACAGGAAGTGACTAGCAGTACTGGGAACAGCAATCATCTTCATTTCCTTTAGTAATTGTGTACATATTCATGAAGATTATAGAAAAGAAATGTCAAGAATACCTTTGGAAGGGGCCTGATAATTTAAAGAAGGAAAGAAGTCTGACAGGTGCACCACAACATGCTATTTAAGCGCCAGCCCTCTGTTTCCACATCTTGACCATCAAATTCATAAACACCTTGAACTATGTCCATATAATCCACCTGATCACCTTCAGCCACTCTTGGTTCAAAGTCGTAGGGATTTGCATACCTAAACATCTTGAATGTGCTTCAGAGCAGTGAAATATCTACCTCCTAGACAGAGCTACTGGCTTTATCTAATACACCCACTAAGCTGCTTGCCACCCATTTACATAGACTACAGCAGCATGAGTTGACTCAGATCCAAGATGGCGGCTGCCCTGCCTCAGTGGAGTTGCTATTCACTAATTGCAATTTGAGATTTCTCTTTGTGTGGAGCTCTAGGGCTTCTCTGTTTATGACAGATGTTGAGCTATGTTCATGAACTTTCATATAAACCTATGATGTGTTTTTCCCCAAGTTCCCCTTTAAATTGCAAAGCTCTCATACAGGTGAGTCAATACTATAGTCACACCCCTCAGATCAAAATAATCAAAAAGGAGCCCTATATTATTACTGCTGTACTGTATAGTGCTTTCCTGTGGCAGAAGTGATAAATAAATATGTATAAGTATATTGCTATAGGCAAGCACTATACATCACTACAGGAAAAACTGGGGCTCTATTTTACTTTTTTCTTTGGTAGGGGGATAGTATTGATATCAAGTCTCTGTGGTTATGACTAGCCTTCAGCAGTGTTTAGAAGACAAATACCTATGCTGAGCTAATTTAAAGAAATCATATAATGTTATTTTCTTCCAGCATAAAGATATGGGTAGTGATTTAGCAACAGAAGATTATGGCAACCAGTCCTGTAACACACTCGCCCATTTCTCAATCTAGGAAAAAAACAAGATCATATGGTCCTGCATGATAACTCAGACCACCCATGGTGCCACCTTTTGCAAACATTAAGAACTAATATTGGAAATGGTATTGAGGTCCTGTATATTGACATCTGCATAGAAGGGTACATGCAATGGTGCAGGGACTGACCATATGATCATTCCATTTCTTGGCATTTTTCAAATAAATAAACTTTGGTATGTGATGTGCACTCAAATAAGAATGGACTTAGTAAATAATGTTTTAAGATGATAGTGACATTATCTATCAAAATATTGATTGTGTATGATGTTAAGAATGTATGTGGGTCATCAAATTATTTAAGCGATTTATAGAGAATAAGATTCTTGACTACATAGGGTCAAAACGAGTCACATTCCCTTATTGCAATCAACAATAGAACGTTATTTAACAGTCAAGGTTTTGTTGTATGTAATGGTATGAGGAAAGATTGAAATGTGTTAAAAGTTTCCATAACCCTTTCATCTCTATAGAGATAACAAAGAATGGTCTACTTTAGGGAAATATTCATTATGATAGTACCAAGTGATACATATTTGACGTGGAAATGTTAATTATAAAGCATTCAATTGTAATTTCAATATTTTCCAAACAATGTTTTTTTAAAATAATTTCTGAATGTGAGGGGATACAGACATTAAATTCTAGTTGAAACACTAATAACGAACTAATTCAATTGTACTTTTATATTACTTGAATCGTAGTTGTAGTCTAGTTTCTATTTTCACTATAGAATAGATGGAAACCTCTGAAACTAATTTGACTGAATGCTTCCCCCCAAAACAAGAAACATGCCAAAAATAGCATGACGAGCTTTGATAGGTAACACAATGCTACTAGTATGAACAGGAATCACATTAGTTCAAAACTATATCTTAATGATTCAGTATATGGTTACACTCACTAAGAATAACAAAACAAGGACTAATAACAAATCGTTTATTGGCATCAAGGAGTTATCATATTGATACTTTTGATGCAGAAAATGCAAAGCACAGTGCAATGTTTCTTACTTCTTAAAATCCACACATCTTAATTGACCACACAAATACAACTTATTGAGTACCTTTTCTTATTCTCTTTTTTCCTATGAGATACATTGACTCTCCTGATGCTAATGTTCCTTTCGTCCAATGTACAAGGATGCAAAGATTTTTGAAAAACATCTAAACCCTGTCCTGTTGGTATTCTTTAGAAAGCTCTCGCTGAGTACTCTCAGATAATTACCCATGTGCCAGGGTTTCAGTCATTGTTCAGGTTGTTTGCATCATTTTGTATTGGCAAAATTAGTCACCAGCACCATAAGGGTGTATTGAAATGCTAATACTTATGCTGCTGGTGGTTTATTCAGCCAATACAAAATGATGTAAAACACCTCAAAAATGACTGAAACCCTGCCACATTGATACTCATCTGAGAGTACTCAGTGAGAGCTATCCAACGAATACCAACATGACGGGGTTTAGAAAGTTATCTGAAATTTTGCTTCCTTGTGTTTTGGATGAAAGTAGCCTTAGCACTGGAAGGGTTAAGGTCCACATGCCAGTTGGTCTGAACGGTTATCCCTATGGAAACATTTCTGAAATTACCCCTTTAATCTATAGGTATTCCCCAAGACTTTTATAGGTCTCTAAGAACAAACAGATTAATCCATGTATACATATTGAAAGTCCCAAGGTCACTAGACATATCATACCTTAAAAGAAAGAAACATTAGAACGATTGACATTTTGAGAAGTTGTTCCTAATATAAAAATAAACTAATCTTTTAGTAACCAATTGTTCATTTGTGAATAGAATATTGGCACACATATCACACAACATAGCAAATATAGGGATGAATGGCTATTCACAAGTATTCGCATTTCAATACACATTGCAATGTAACATATATCTTTACAATCCTTACTTGCCCTTAATATGAACAGAATATCATACTTAAAGCTTTTTCTTTACTGCTTTGAAGATATAAGTGAACCATGACTGATTCCAATCATTATATGTGTATATTCCTAACTAGTTAAATCATAACCACCATTCGATGGTTTTACATACATGACCTATCATTATAGATGATAGAAACACCATAGTTATATCATTGGTTCAACCAGCTCTGTTTCATGTGCATAATAGAGCAGGGAGTGCAGTTATAGCAAGAGCCTCCAAAACAAACGCCCCAATAACAAGTTCCAACATTAAAAATACAGATAGTACAGAACCTCACAAACATGTTTCAACTCACGCAACAAATAATCCTTTCCCAGTCTTAAAAGTCAAGCTGCCACAGTGGTGTTCACAGGTAAGACAAACAAGTATAACAATGACAAAATCAATAAATCAATCAATCCATAACTCAATCAAGTATTAGAGGCTGGTGTCTATACATGGAGTGCTCTGGAAAATTGCCACCTGATGCTGTTATGCTAAAACATTCATACCGATTAGAAAACCTCAATAAAAGCTGCCAACATTCATACATACAGCATCAAGACTACTCTCTGGCTGGCATCTGAATTATTTACTACAGGTCTTGAGAACTTTACTAGCTTATGAAATACTTATCACACTAATGCAGGAAATACCCCTAGATAATTCCATCTGGATATTTTTCTACTTCCTCACATTTCAACCAGATGATGACTCTATTTGAAAGACATCACTCGAATGTCAAATATATAACTATTTCAGAGGAAGAAACAACAACTTTCATTCAAACATATTTTCAAAACCACCAATATTCTGGAGACATTTCTCAGATCACATGCATGCTCTGAGCAGGAAGAAGTGCTTACAAGGCAACCACATGTATCCATTACTTACAGGTTATACTGCTGAAATATACATCTTGAGAGTTCCCTTTTGTGTGGTTGGTTGCGCTGAGGATTCTTCAACTAACTGACAGTGCTATTAGAGAGCTACATCATTCAAATCACCACCAGAAGCCATATAATGCTGACAACAGCATAGATTCATACTTAACCCAGTCATTCCAAAATTAACCTGTAGATCTGATTGAGGTGCAAATATTTGATAAACATATGATCAAAAGTTGTGTTTCCTGATATGAGCAGCAAATTCCCATCAAATTGTTTTGAAATACTGCACTTCAAATATACACTGCAAGTTATCATTCCAGAGGGACGTAGGGCATTCCTAAGGCATTTTGGACATGAGAGGGGTAAGACTGAATCCAAAACAGTGAAATATGGTATTCTACCTTTATCAATTCAAACTAGTATCGCATTTACCAAGAAATACAACCTTTACCATATACATTAGCCATATAATGCTGATATAGTTGAAATTCATTTATGTAGGATTCCCCATCAATAACCATAAAGTAATAGTATAGGACTAAATAATACTGAGCCTTTCCCTTATATATACAATCTAGGGCTAGACTATCAAAGACTCAGCAGATCCTCTGTTAAATATCTCAAGGGTATTATTCTTCTTTACTAGAGTATTTTTATGTCTTTCATCCACTAACTTGAACCCTCTACTGTCCAACTCATTCAAATATTTCTATTTTTCATTTCCAAATGAAATTTTCTAAAATTTTACAAAACATTCAAGGAAGCTTTATGAAATATTAGGAGCAATGAAAATTTCACAGCATACATTTCCACATATGCTGGCTAGACCACTTTTACTAATAAAGGTCCTTAAACTCCTTTTGGCACACGTGAGAGTAAAAAGCAATTAAGAAACTTTCTTCACAGATCAAATCAAGCATGCTTTAAGAGTGAGACTAAAATCCTATCTACAGTTTCTTTAAAACACCCCTGCAATGTGTCTAATCATTTTTATCCTAATCCATGTAAACCTCCGACTTGATCATCTTATTAAGCATCATAAATGATGATGGGAAGATATATGCCAAGGTCTGCTGTGAGTTACTCAGTCAGTCACCTTTATCTCAAGCTCATGGTTAGATATGAAGAGATGTCTGTACATTGGATAATTCTTTTAGTCAGAAAAAAATTGTTAATAGTGTGTTTTTTATGATTTTTCTATTTTCCTTTTGCTGGATCTAAGAAGCCATTCTTCAATTGTAACTATGAGTACCAAATCAAACTAAACAGGATGGTGTTTGCCATTCCTATTTAAAGTAGTAAATACAATTAAGTCAAAGTCACTTGCAAAATCACCCATTGTACATTACTACAATCCATGCTTACCCAAAATCTGCACACTGCTTTATCGCAACTGCATCACATGTACAAAGAGTGACAATCAGAGAAGGATTGGAAATCAATTACATACACATAAAATATGGCAGGAATTTTCATTGAGCACAAGGTTTTTGTGCACAGACATTGATTATATATCTATCAACAATGAGTATAATACAGTGGCAATAAAACAGATGGAGATTCAAAATGAAGGCTGTTGTTCCTCTTGATTCACATGTTCTGAATCCCCCATTTACAATAAAATCACACATGTTACTTGATGTATACTTTGAGCATAAAATGATAACAAGCACACTTCAGACACGCATCCATTTTCAATTATATCAAGTAAATGTAATAATCAACAGGGCTAGCTTGTATGTAGGAGAAACAATCATTCCATAAAAATGCAGTATGTTACAGATTTCTTGGTTAAGCCCCATCGAAAAGACGAAAACTGAGTCAGTTCAAATCAACAAATCTAGTTGAAAATTCAGTAGAGTTGTATGTTCCAGATTTCTTGGTTCAGCCGAGTCATGAAATGAAAAGATCTGCTGTGTAAAGTGACTGCCTCTGCCTATATGAAACTACGACTTACCAACAGGATGTAATCAATTAATCAAGTGATCTGCACTCCATATGTTTCCATTACTGCTGGTCTTCCTGCTGATACTCAGCCACCAGCCTTGCATCATTTTGTTGGTATAGTATGTCATGTTGATTTTTCAGCAGTTCTTGTGAAACACTTGTGCTGCTATCACCATCTTATAACCAACCAGTCAACATTCAAAAACACCTGTTAATGGTGGTGATGATGCTGATATCGTAAACAATGGTGTATAATTTGGAGTTTCGTCAATATCTCATAACACTCTCACTTTAAGCTGACATGGAATACATACTGGACCACAATTTGAGTTTGATAATGCTGTCTCTAATTTAGCATTCTGTCTGAATCTCACAACTGCAACATCTCAAAGAAGACATTCATTACTTGTAGAAATTAGAAGTTGACAGTATATGGTAGGACATCTCTATCCTACTCTCAGAGCCCAATTACCTCCAAGAGAAAATAAATGTCTGTAACTTTTGACTTAGGCAATGTCATAACCAATGGTAAATAATACATGCCACGTCTGTTCTACACTCCTAATCCAACCATCTCCTACTAAAGGAAACAGTCAATGCTCCCCAATGTGAACATATTTTCCCGGGCCCATTTGTATCTTTTACATTGTGACACGACCTCTGAGATGTGAACATCCCCTAATGCGAATGCTTTTGCCCTGGTTCCAAGGTGTTCACATCTCTGAGGTTTCACTGTATATCACATATCTGTCCAAAGCTAAAACCTGACCAATCACCTGCAGTAAAACATCAATTACTTGAAGAATTTTGGGCATGAGGATGATGTCAGCACCAGAGGTATGTTACTAGGTGTTTCAACTTGTTCATGTGTGCTACAGCCACTATCGCTGCCCTTCAAAGTCACCTGACTGTCAGAGTCTGAGACGACGACGCCCTCTACATCTCGCTTCTCCCTCTCCGTGGCCTTGATCTTCTTCTTGAGCCTGAGCAGGGTGTCTGTGGTGGGGATCACGATGAGAGGGGTGGGGTCGACCTCTGCCTCGGGGGAGGTGTCCGGCTCGTCCTCGCCCTCCGTGCTCCCGTTACGGCCAGCTGAGGAGAGGTCAGACATGCTGAAGATCTCCTACAATGGCAACATGCACAGCGGGCCATGCGGTTAGTAAGGTAGAGGCAAAGACTCTCCAACTGATATCAATCAGCTAGAAAATGATAGATTGAAATAAAACATAACATCATGCAAATATGCTAGATTTTAGGTTTTGGCATAATTGCTTAAACACATTGCCAAGAAATATATCTATATCATTCTATATCTATCTATCTATATATCTATCTATGTCTATATATTTATAAATAAATACTCTGTAAGTTTTATCACAAGTATTGCCATTACTTCTTTGTCTACTACAATCTATAGTATTCATTATTTCCATGAATATACATCCCTACATGGAGTTCTACTTTTTGAAATGTTTTTTCTTCAATTTCTATGTAATTGTTTCTATTAAGACATTAACAATAATACACAATCCCCAGTCCTTACAAAAGGATTTTTGTTGTTCTCTAATGAAAAGGAGAGGTCTAGAAGTGGTAGAAGATATAGTATGAATATCATAGACAAATAAATGTTTTGTTTATGATATGAGATAAGGGCTGATAAATGCTAATGCCAATGTATTGATACAATCAGACAGGTGCTGATTGTAAACCTGAGAAATCTTTCAGTCCTTAATACGATTTCTCTGATACATTCAATATCATCAGTTAATTCTATATCACTCTGAAAATAATTGGTACCATCAACATAATGTATAGAACCAGAAAATTCAATAGGAAAACCAATTAATGAGATACCTTTTTGAATGTCAGAATTATGGTGGGGCATGCATGAGGCCTGGTATGAGATTTAGGTTCTGAGGTCCCAACAACAACACCAATACTTACTCAACCATAACACTCATCACACATTCTCAAAAGCTATACATGTATATACATGAAACTTCCGTTAATGCTTTATTCAGCAAAATTGAGAAACCATAGAAGTGTGAATTCATGCTGGATGTTTCTCTCATGATACATTATTGGGAGCCCTAAGGTTCAGTGTCATAATTTAACAGGGTTTCCCATGAGGTAATTAAAGATCACTTGCATTTGCAGTCATGCAACTTAATAATATAGAATACACTTGAAAACCAACACTATATAGGCTTGACAAGGGTCCGTAAGTCACATGCCTGGGTCTTTTAAACTAAGACAGTCACCGAGAAATATGTTCATTATGAAAATGCTTGCTATCTACAGTTATTTCACTAAGTGCTGTATCCCTGGTCTAGCAATATCACTTCATATCAAGGGAAATCATGCTGGATTTCTGGCGGCCTCAGAATATTAATCACAATGCTCCGATAAGCAGTCAGTATACTGCATTTTCTAAATAGAACATCACCTTCAGAGGGTACTGTATAACTGGTTAATTTGGCGTGTACTTAAGTTGGCGTTTTTTTCAAAAAAGTATTTTCCCTGTATTTATTTTGGCGTCTGGAGCAGTCAGAACAACGCTATCTTTATGTAGACATATTTTTATGCGATCTTTAATTTGGCGTTGATGGGCATTCGCCAAAAAACGCCAAATTAAAAACCACCCCAAATTAACCAGGTATACAGTATCTGGCAAATTATATCTAACATTGCCTCTTGCCCTCTCTGACACAAGACCTGAAAATTACATTCAATCACATTGTATGATTAAAAGAACTTGATTTTAAAATCTTTCTGTAATATACACAATTTCATTAGATAACAAGGAGCAAGTTGAGATAGATGATAGCTTTTCAGTTGTCTAGGTTAGGGAAGGAACCATGAGATCCATGAAATCTTACCTCATTACTGGCACTGGCTGGAGACACCTTTTCTGTATTATTAGTCTGCACAGAAGTGACACTCCCTGAAATAAAGAGAAATAAAAAATTAATTAGGTATTTAAGAAGTACTTAAAATGTAAGTTTCAGTAATGACATTAATCTTTTTGTATTGTACACAATAAACCTTACATTGCCAATTAGAATGCCCTGTTGCGGACACATCAGGTGAATTCGGTTCACAAAAGGGGTGACACATAGCTAATGTCAAACAGGGTATAGCATTCAAAGACATTGTTTCTAGCCAATAGACAGTTCATTTACTAATCATGGTAAATGAATCTAATAGACACAGAAAAGAGAAGAGAGAAGCTGCTTATGCTCAAGATTGAAACAATAGTGCATGAAGGCCTGATGCAGTTTTTACTGTCTTGGAATAACCAGAATGCGACCCGATCATCACATCCAAGTTATAGAAAGGATATAAATCTATACCTTATACAGGTTTCACATTTAGGAATCTGATCCCCTAGCCTTACTTTCATATCTTATCAATATACTTTTGTAAACATTTTTATCATTGTTCTCATAATAATCATTTGAATGATATTTTTCACAAGTGCACTTGTGAATGACTATCATACCTATCCGTGTGGGAGTGAGATGAGAGAATTCCTGATTGGCCTCTCCGAGGCGAGAGAGCTTGCTGGTGGAGGACTGCATTGATGAGTGTCTGGAGTCTCTGGACATGGACCTCTTGAGACTATTGAGCAGTCCTGGCCGCGTGGCCGGAGACCGAGTGCGGAGACGGTTGTTGGGGGAGCTGCTGGTGAGGCGACGCATGGACGCACGCGGGAGGTCATTCTCAGTCCGTTCTCGCGGGATCTTGATGGAGAGATTCTTCATGGCTGTATCCAGCACCCCATCCTCTGGTATAGAACTCATAGGCACAAACTCAGCATCCATAGGGTGCACGCTGAAACATAGGTACAACAGAAATAGCATCTAATAGAATAACTTCAAAGTGAGTCGTCACTTTTCCAGTTAAGGAAAATTGAAAAATCCTATTTGGAGAGACATGACCTGTGTTAGTATGTCTTTGCAATCAATGACCAAGAAATTTGGAGAATATAAATTGCATTCTATCAAATTGCATGGATGAGAGGCCAAAATCTAATCCACCGAAAGAATATTAGTCAAAAAGTCAAATTTTCTTAGTGTTACAAAAACAGGATAAGACAATAGGTATTCTAACAAATACAGATTAGAATTTCTAGCCAATCCTATCATCTTGAAGCTCCATCCTCAGAATCAGTTACACTATGTCAAGAAATCCTTTCAGAGTCTGTATCTTAAACAATCATTTCAAAATATATGTTTCAAAAAACTTTAAGTAAAGGCATTAATAAATTACACATTAGTCACTCTACAAAGATTCTAATCAAAATAACATTTTACATCAAATGAATTAAACACTTAGCAATCATTATTATCATTAATACATAGATAAAAAATTAAGCAATCAGCATCATAATCATTTTAAGATAACGTTCATAAACATATTTACATTAAAGATTTTTCAGCTAAATATTCAATCAGTGAATGAAGATTTGATATGGCCATATGGGAACTGATTCTGAACAGATTCAATGCATCTGGGAATATTTAGCAATTTAAGAAAAAAGATTATAACCCTCCACTAAAAAGATCAATTCATATCCATATCTGACATTAGGAAAAAGAACTTAACTCGTTGAATATTTTATAGAGTGATGAACAAGTCAGAGTAGATTCATGCTTGTAGAGGACATGAAACAGAAGTTGAACTTTCATGCCTTACACTACACTAGATTACAATACTTAAAGTGGAGAGGACGTTAACAATAAAACTCGGCACACTTGGGAACACAGAACAACATCAACATTCTCCTTATGACAGCTAGGACCATGTGACTAAAAATACCACTCCTTTCTTGATTGTATTCAAATACTGAATATATGATGAGCAAATAAATATGTTGATTTAACTAATGCAATTCAAAGAAGCAATGCCGTGAAAAGTAGTTGGACTACTTTCTGATAGCAAAGTAGTTTTAGCCAAAAATGCATTGATTTAACTTATGCATTTCAAAGAAGCAATGCTGTCCTACGTTCAGGTAGTTTTAGCCACATCCCCTTGCTATCTACTGCAGAGAATGGGAATATGAATGAAAGGACAGAAGTAACAGTGCAAAAACATGGCTTGCGGCTATTGAAATAGCGGCATACAATATGTAGCGTGGAGTCTCGCGTTTTGTGAATAACCTTTTTGCATTGGTCCAATGTTAAAAAGTTGCTTTTACATACATGATGAAATTAGGAGCACATCTTAGCCTAGTATTATTAAGTCCAGGCTTATGTTTATATACAAGCCATGTCAGGGAGAAATGAAAAAGGAAACCAATGAATAGGAAATAAGTTGTTGAAGAATATGGTTTGTTGATCAATAAAGCATGGTGCTTCTCAAACCTGCAGGAGGGAGACAGTCCAAGCACGCTTTGTTGGAAGAGGAGAAGACGCCAGCTCAGAAACATTGATTGGACGGTCAGAGGAAACCATTTAAAGAACAAACTTACCAAAACAGGTATCTATATGTATATAAGTATGCATATGCATATGCGTGAATGCATGTATATGTTTGTATGTGTGAGTTAATTCTTTATACATACACATATATATATATAAATATATATATATATATATATATATATATATATATATATATATATATATATATATATATGTATGTATATATACATATATATATATATATATATATATATATATATATATATATATATATATATATATATATATATATACATATACATACATATATATATATATATATATATATATATATATATATATATATATATATATATATATATATATATATATATATATATATATATATATATATATATATATATATATATATTTATATATATATATGTGTGTGTGTATGTATATACACATATATGTATGTATGTATGTATATATATATATATATATATATATATATATATATATATATATATATATATATATATATATATATGTTGCAGCCCAACTTGCAATCCAGCCCATCTTAAGATGGGCCAAGCCCAACTTCCGAACGGAAGTTGGGCTGGATTTTGCTGACCCATCTTAAGATGGGCTACCCAACTTCCGATGACCCAGATAATACAGCAGCCCAGCCCAACTTCCGATGGCAATGATTTTTTATTAAGTGTTCATCTAGAAGTTTATAGCTTTGTTGGAATATTTGTTTATTGAATAAGATGTGAATTTCATGAGACAAATTACTTGCATTTTATTGTTAAATCTTTACTTAAACACTACTGAATACTTCTGATTATGCTGAAATTTGAATATAAGTTGATTACAGATTCTCTCCTCTCCTTTTGTAAAAAAGACTAGAAAAACAAAACAAAGAAATAATTATTCAAACACAACAGATTAATTTACACGTGTAGTGTTTCTTATTGTGCTGGATTCCAGCACCTGTTAATTGCAATCCTTGATTGATTACATTCTTTTCTGGCTTCTAGAATGAGTTAAGAAAGTTGTATATGCCCTACAATTTTTTTACCTGTCTAACAAAATATAAGTATCTATTACATTATTTATAATAGATGTCTGTAAAAGTATAAACATTTCATAATAATTAGCCAATTAAGGTAACATGGTACATCTAGGGCTTCTTTCTGACACATCTTAATAAAGGTCTCAATTTTAAAAGTTCAACGACCAGTTTTCTGATATACTCATTGCTCTTCAATATTTAAAAAAAACGTTTAAAAAATAATTCAAACTAAAACATAAATATTTCTCACTTCCCTCTTTTACTATTGACTACCAAAAAGATAACTTTCTCAACTGCTTCATCCAAAGTAAAAAGTTGGCCAATCCAAGATCATAATGTCTAAATCTTACTAAATTTGGATCTGCCAAAATTTAATATATGTGTCGTTTAGGTACAAGTACCAATTCAATCTGCATACACCTTATCTCATATCAATTACAACTTGAACCATGTATGTTCATTTCTTACTACCTCACCTCATCTAGATACTATAAGTGCCCTGCTCTGATGAATCTTGATAAAGGACACAATGTTTTTGTAAGTTCTGACAAGTTTTTTTGTCTATTTCTACTGTCCTGCCAGTCACATGAACCTCCTCAATTAATGCATTTACACTTATTTTGGCACACACATGATTATATAATTATGTCAAGAATTTGCAAGGGGTTAAAGAATACCTAAAAATACTAATAAAAAAGCTTAAAAGACAAGAAAAATAATTCACTTTTCCCTTTTTGAGTCATTAGAAAAATACCATTGCTATTCCTTCATTCAAATTGTAAATGATTCATCATCTTGCTTATGTAATGTAAGAGCACACAACCCATAAATAACAAAGGTAGTATTGTGCAAATTATGTAATTGAATTAACTTTGAATTACATTAAATCTGAAAAAGCTTAAAATTCCATATATATGACTTACAATCAGCAATAATGTTTTGAGTAATCAGGTTATTCTAGCTACCCATTTCAATTTATTTCTTTGACTAATATTATCTTGTAATTTAAAGTGGGTGTCCTATGAAAGAGTTGAAAATTCCATATTTATAAGAGTGCAAAAATTCATATGAATATTCATGAAGGGTTACATCCTGGTATCTATAATGATCGGAAGTTGGGCCAAGCCCATCTTAAGATGGGCCAGCCCAACTTCAAATGACCTACATCCTGGTATCTAGAGATCGGAAGTTGGGCCAAGCCCATCTTAAGATGGGCCAGCCCAACTTCAAATGACCTACATCCTGATATCTAAAGATCGGAAGTTGGGCCAAGCCCATCTTAAGATGGGCTAGGGGTCATCGTAAGTTGGGCCAAGCCCATCTTAAGATGGGCTACCCAACTTCCGATCGTAAGTTGGGCCAAGCCCATCTTAAGATGGGCCAGGATCGGAAGTTGGGCTGCAACATATATATATATATATATATATATATATATATATATATATATATATATATATATATATATATATATATATATATATATATTTATATATATATATATACATAACTACATATATATATACATGATGGAGGGAACTGCACATTTCTGAACAGTTGAAAAATAGTTGTCTTTTGCTAGCACAATGACAGTTGCTTAAATGCATCGCATACAAGAACTCAAGGAGAACAGATTCCAATGCATACTCTATTCACAGAATTACATTACAGATAGGGGCTGCAGGCAGGGTAACATCTATCTCTGGAAACAATGGGAGCATTCTAAATGTAACGCTAGTTCTGCACCAACATAAAATAGGCACAATCAGTATTTTCTTTTTGTATTTTAGAGGTGCAGACTGACGTTTTAAATTGTGGTTAGATAAAGAAGTTCATTCACTTCCTTTGGTGCAGGGGCAGATACAGAATTTCAGTGCAGTAGAGGCCATTTATTTTAGATTTAAAAAAGAATAAAAATAAGAAAATTTGGAAAGAAAATGGAGTGATTTGGAATTTGGTTTGTTTTGTTATGCAAAAAATATCTATATCTTTCCTCTGTATCTGCACCTGTATTTTCAGGTTAAGTATGTGAATTATTTACTTAATGTCAACGGCTGAGCCCATGTGGGGGTCCATCTTGAACTGCTCTGCGGCAGCCGTGTAGGGCAGCTCGAAGTCCACCTCGTCCCAATACTGGTCCTTGATCAGCTCAGGATGGTCAGAGTGCATCTCATCCACTACCAGATAGGAAACCTGAAGGAAAATAAAAGCAATATGTAGGATTGCATACATATCATACCATATCTTAATATATCCTTAAGGAAAATCAAAACATTATGTAGGATGTCACATGTAATATACCATATCATAATTCAAACTCAATTAAAAACAAAATATTTTGTAAGATACAATATATAATAAACCATATGATTATTTTACATGAAGGAAAATCAGAACAATATATAGGATATCATAAATAGTATATCATGTTATAATAATAAATTTCCATGACTTGGTCAAATGGATAAGAAAAAACAAAGTTAGTTTGGAATTTAAAAAAGACATTTATTAATTCAAATCACTTAATATGTAACTAAAACCCCCTTGGTTTTGTAACAACGTCAGTTCAGGATGATAAATGTTCATCTCAAAAACTATTGAATAAAGCATCCTAAATTTTAAAATCCTTGAGCATTTGGATTTTGCAAGAGCATGAATGCATTAATTATGGTAAGTACAGAACCCTACTCGATACACGGGTCATTTTTAAAACTTGAATATCTGAAAACTGAGTTTAATGAAGACAACAGCACTTATGCTATTTTAAAGGTTACATCTCATTGTTGCCGAAAAATGGTAAACTTATCAATAAGTGACTATTTTGAGGTAATGCGGCACCCTTAAAGAACATATCTGGATGGGTTTAATTTTTTGGCAAAATGTCAAGACTTACCCTTTACTTGAAAAAATGAGAGTCTACCACATGATTATTCATGTCTTTGGTAAGGTGCAAGGTCCTACCTCAACAGGGGATTTGCACGATGAGTATTTTAAAAACATTTTTGAATGTTCCCATAAGCCTCAAAATTTACTAACAGCACGTGGTTTACATAGTAAATGCTGATTTTCAGCTACTGTCAGAATTCAAGGTACCTGTAACATGACCTTGCACCTAGAGGGGGTTCATATCTGTCATATTCTAAAATACTGGCTTCGAAGACTGTATCGTTATTCACTTTCAGGCAAAAATTTGAGATGAAAATTTTGGTCAAAATGGTCTAGACGCAATGAACCTGCATGGTTAAAGTAGACAGCCATGTTGTCTGGAACCAATTTAACACGGAAGGCCCAAAGGGGCATGCCCTTTGTTCTCTTGACCGTAACACAAAAGAAAGTTGCTAGGTCGAGGTTCGTTGGGAGTGAACACCGCTCATGTGTAATCTTTTGTTTTGATATCCATTCTTAAAGGGCAAATGCACCATCATGATGATTTAGGTTCAAAATGTGCCTATACGTGTCACCTTTCAAATAAGACCACCCGCAAGTCTGTCCTCCTCAGCACTCCTCAGATATGGCTTATGAAAGTTAGTAAAAAACTGGCCGGAGTCTGGGTATAGAGGCTGCCATTATCAGAAGTGGTGCTAATGAAGTGACTGCCAGCCCTGCTTCTGATTGGTTGAGAGATATCAGTGGCAGTCACTTCCAGCCACTGATATCTCTCAACCAATCAGAAGCAGGGCTGGCAGTCACTTCATAAGCACCACGTCTGATAATGGCAGCCTCTATACCCAGACTCAGGCCAGTTTTTTACTAACTTTCATAAGCCATATCTGAGGAGTGCTGAGGAGGACAGACTTGCGGGTGGTCTTATTTGAAAGGTGACACGTATAGGCACATTTTGAACCTAAATCATCATGATGGTGCATTTGCCCTTTAAGGAACCAGCCAAAGGCACCACCTAGTGGTGATAATCTTGGTGTACTAGACTATCACCTTAACCCTAACGAGGCTCTGGTGGCTAATTTGGCCAACACAAAAGGATGAAAAAGCTGAAATATGAATGAAACCCTTGCATATGGGTACTCATCTGAGAGAACTCACTGAGAGCTATCCAATGAATACCAACATGACAGGATTTACATGGCTTTCAAAAATCTTTGTGTCCTTGTGCTTTGGACGAAAGTAGCCTCAGCATTGGAAGGGTTAATGACCCACCTGCAAATTCCTATCAATCACCCAGTTCATCTCAAAGTCATCATCATCCTCACCAAATGGGTTTACCAGGGTCTCAGCCACCTGGAAAAACAAAGAGTAAAAATATATTGAGCTGTGCTGGCATCTACAGTTTCTTCTATGTACATAATACAGGCATCATGGCAGGAGTTAACCTTAGGAACTAGGTAGTCATGCTTTACATCTAGCAATGTGGCTTAGCTACTAAATTTTCAGGACTGGTAGACATTTTTTCCTACCAAATTAGTATGAAGGCTGCATAAAAGGCTAGGCTACAAATTCAAAATTCTAAAGGTGAACACTTTTGCCTCATATAGATATAACTATTGCAAAGAGAGCAGTTTTCCTATAAATATATAGCTTATTCTAATATCTAGCTGCTTAAAAAAGGAAAGAAAAATTCAGCCATTGATAGAATATCTTGATTATCAGATTAAAAATCCAGAAACGTAAAATCAAAGACTGGCTCACTAAACCATACTCCCTGCCTTTAAATCCTGTATGGAAAATTCTTAGAGGTATCATAAAAGTTTGCCACTTCCATGCTAGGTAAAACAGTATATATTTTGATGCAAGAGACATATATGAGAAGAATCAGTATGGAATTTCAGTAAGTGCTGTACATTTCATTGCAGCAATGCTCAAAAATTATAACAACAAAAACAAGGATGTATTGGCCTCCGACCAGACAAAAATGGTAACTCAATCAAATGAATAATAAATGGATCCATTTAGACTACACATCAGGGATAGGGACCATTTACAGACATTCAAGGATCATATACAATTCTCAACCTATCCACTTATAACTAAATAAAAGTTAATCTGGACAGCCATGGCTGGTAGAAAAGAAGCATTTATAGATAGCTGTTGTAACAGACAGTTTCTAGCCTTCTCATTCATAACTAAATATTATACTGGTATCTGTCAATCTGGAGCTGTTGGTAGTTGAGGAATAGGAGCATTTACAGACATTTGATGTAACACAAACAATATTCAATCTTCTAATTCACAACTATATAATATATCAGTCAATCAGGGCTGAGCTATGACTAGTCGAATAAGATGAGCAATCAATTCTACTATCATCATCCATAATGGAAATGTGCAAAACATGCAAAACGTGCCTCACCAACTAAATAATAGATAAACTAACTAAATAATAGACAATGCTGGGCCACTCTGTCTGGCCAAGGCTAAAGCTGTCAGTGCATACACATGTTATGAGGTACCATAATTAGCTTGATTGCCAGCTCTAGGTCTCAGGTGGGCTTTGGACATTTTAGATAAACATGGCACAATACCACCACTTCTGACTTTAATATCATATTTTTTCTTGGAAGTTCATGAGAAATTGAGGACCTGAGTGCACTGATGGGTGAGTGGTCTATGGAGTTGCCACTGACTACTTGCTGTCTTTCGAAGACCGCAAGTAAAATGTGAGAAACTGCCACTGACTTTGGGTTAAGCAGTGTTTTTTGCTAGGTACTTTGAACCACTTAGAACTGGCTAATCACCATTAAACCTTAATATGGTAGAAAAAGTGATAATAATCAATATGTTCTAACTTAAAAAATTGAGACAATATTTTGGGTATACGCTTGAGGGAATGCTCCACAAATGCTCCACATTCAATCAGTCTTCTTAAGATATAAACAGAAAAGGTAGACCATAAGGGTCTTAGGTGAACTTGAGATCAAAAATCGCACTAATTAAAGTACACACACACACAAACATATAAATATATGTATATATATATATATATATATATATATATATATATATATATATATATATATATATATATATATATATATATATATATATATATATATACTGTACATATACTGTATATATGCTTACAATATTCAATATTGATTTGTCTCATAACAGCTTATATAATGACAGATGTAAAGGTTTGATAACCTGTGGGGCATGGTCAACCCCCAAAGGATGATGCGCAATTCTTAGTGTTTAAGCATAAATATGGTATGAGACAGACCACAAGCATAAGAGCTGGGTTAATCATTATTTTACTTATACTTTATAGCGGGAGATATAAAGCTGACTGGATCAACTAAATTATGCATCAGTAAATCTGGCCTAAGTCTGGTTGGAGAATTTCTCTTAACTCTTTCTATGTCTAATTTGATTGAGGAAACACAAATACTGTATTCCTCTGTTTAAGCACACATGCTGGTATCAGGTTAGGAAGAAATATTCACTAGAAGGGGTATTGGAAATCTTCCGTATAGCTTCACCCCAAGGCTGCTACGAGCTTGAACGCTTGCATGCTATGAGCTTGAATGTGCTCTTTTGTATTTTGTTACATCATGCATAATTGGACACTCGAGCGATTGCTTGTACATATCACTGATAGGCCAAAGTGTTCAAATGCTTCAAAATACAATCAACATGTGGTCCACAGCGATGAAAATATGATCAATATACGGTCCACAGTGGTGAAAATACATTGATCACCTCAGTATATGGTTTGCGATGGTCCCACTTGTAAAGAAACATTAATGTTTGCAGAGGAGGTTAAGAAGAAATAATGTTCACTGGCTTGCCCCTTGCAAAGAAAAAAGGGGGTGAGGGGGTGCGTTTATTGGGGGTATGTACGGTTAAATAGAAGAATACGGTATGTATGCCCCAAAGACAGGTATCAAGATAGAATAAGTACAGCATAGTGAAAAACAATGATTACTCTGACATTTTACTATTTTTGCTTTTATTTGTGAGATATTTCTAATCCAAATATAGTTAAATACAGAACAGACATATGCCTGAATACCTATGCATGTATAAAATATCATATCTCACAAGTAGATGCAATATTACAGAAACATATTTGTGAGATGTAATTCCTTAGATGTGCAAGAAAGCACTTATTTCATTCCAATAATTTTGACAGAAAATATTCATTCGCAAATGCCTCAGCACATCAGTAACTCCCAGACAAGACTGGAATGAAGGTGTTAGACCATGTACAGCGATAGCACTGCTCTTAAAATGGATTAACCCATTTGCAGCTATCTACAGTGTACATATTGCTTGTCATTTCTCAAAATAACTAATCAACTAAAGTCATATTTGAACCCCATTCAAAGAACAATTATAAATCCAACTGGAAAAACAACTTTCAGTCAAACATTTCTCAAAAAATTGTTTTTTTTTCCACCTGAGCCAGCTGACGTGATGTGCTTGCTAGAGCTGGGAAGGGGTTAAATATGGCAGACAGGAGGAGGACTCCCCTATGTGAGGTCTACAAAGGCTATCTCTTAACACTTTCTCATCCAGTCTGGGTGCTGGTTGATAACCGGATCTCACTCGACCCACAGGAGAGTATACCTGACCATAGACATCAAAATCTTCCAGGATTAGATCATCCAAGTCCTACAGGATTCATGAGCAGTCATGATGATTCATAAGAAGGAGATGAGCTAAATCAATGCCTACAGTAGTATGTGGTAGGAAGAGGACCAGTGCAAGTGCACAGCCAATTTGGTGCAGATATCCACTAGCCATTAAGTGTGTCCATATTCAAGGAAGCATCTGATTTGGCTGTTTAAACAAGCTTCATAGGGATGCTTTCATTACTCGCTCCTAATGCTGCCTTGGCAAATAATCCTCACATCAGATGATCTGTCAGGTCTGGATAAAGGCTGTACTAAAAAGCATTTATCCCCTCTATATTGATATTATGATGCATCTCTGAGCAAGATATACAACCAGTCCATCGTCCATACAAAAGGGCTTACTAGAACTCATGCTCCCCACGGGCACTTAAATGGTCTGATAGGTCATGCACATAGCTTCTAAACTGATGTTTATTGGGGATTATATCTATATGTGCTAAAGTGAAGGTCTGGCTATGTCAGTGGTCTCGAATCTGGCATAAATATGATGTCACTAGGAGACAAAGACCAATGAGGGCCCTCGTATCATTTACATTACAGAAAAACTTTCGCAGCCAGCCTTTATTAATAATCCTGTTGGCCAGCTGGTTTCATATCCACTTCTTTTTATTCACCTAAGATGTGTGTGTATCAGTGAGAGTGAGTGTGTGTGTGTGTGTGTGTTTGTATGTGCATGTGTGTGTATATATATATGTATGTATGTGTGAGTGTGTGTGTGTGTGAGAGAGAGAAAAAGAGAGAGAGAGAGAGAGAGAGAGAGAGAGAGAGAGAGAGAGAGAGAGAGAGAGAGAGAGAGAGAGAGAGAGAGAGAGAGAGAGAGAGAGAGAGAGAGAGAGAGAGAGAGAGAGAGAGAGAGAGGGGGGGATGGAGAGAGGGAAGGAGGGAGAGAGAGAGAGAGTCAGAGAAAAAGAGAGAGAGAGAGAGAGAGAGTCAGAGAGAGAGTGAGAGAGAGAGAGAGAGAGAGAGAGAGAGAGAGAGAGAGAGAGAGAGAGAGAGAGAGAGAGAGAGAGAGAGAGAGAGAGAGAGAGAGAGAGAGAGAGAGAGAGAGAGAGAGAAAGAGAGAGAGTCAGAGAGAGACAGAGAGAGACAGAGAGAGAGAGAGAGAGAGGTAGGTAAGGGAGTGATGGGGATGGGAGTCAGATTCACGAAGCGCTCTGCTGGGAGGTGCCTGTCTGTATGCAGCCAGCAGTTTGGAAGGCCATCAACAATGATTTATAAATCCTCCCTGTCTGCACAAAACACCTATAACTAACACACCATGGTGCTTTCGGGGTTTACTACTACATGAGCAATTCAGACAATCCTCTGCATCTCCTTTCAGTCCACATTCAAGGCCACAGTCAATCAACTCTTGTACTTCCCCAGCAAAGTTAACCATTTTCTCTAGTGTGCCTGAAGTGCAAAGGAGAGGGAATAGAGAAATGGTTCTGTGCTTATCAATTACCCTCCACTGTTCCACTGTATCCCTAGATTTTTAATGAACTTTTCCTGCTGAAAATTGAGGTTTTGCTCAACTTCCTATTTGTGAGAGAGTCTTTGTCCTCAACAGCTTATGTCTAGTTATGAAGGTGGTTAAGGTGAGGGGTTAAACCGCTTGCATATGGAGACTGGCTTTTATGATGAACCCAGGATATGCCACACATATTGTTGTATTCCAAGTTCTAATAGCACCTTGAAGATCACAAATGTGAATAATATGTAAACTGACAAGGTCTATCCTGGAGACTTAAAACATACTGTGAATGTTCAGCTCTAAAGTAGAAATGAAACAACTATTTTCCAACCATTGTCAAAGCATTGATCACCTCAAGATAGTTGCAGTGTGATACTTTAATCTGAAGGTGATGCTCAACTCTTAGATGCAGATTAGTTCTTTAAGTCTACACCAGGTGGCAGACAGCATACAGGTGTCCTCTAGATGGAGTTGAAAGGGCATCTTAGGCCATCAGCCTGTCTGCCAAGGTTAAACTTGTCACTCTTATGAAGCACATCAGCAAACACTAGCCCCATTGTCATCCCTCAACACATTCATCTCCACGGCAACCTCACATACAGCCACAATTATAAAGGAAGGGATTTCTGAAGAAAGGGGTGCATATTCTGTGCAATAAAGAGTAATTTCATCAAGAAAATGTCAAATTTCCTATAATAAGGTATTTATCAAATCATAAACCACCTTGTTATTGTGACCAGACAGCTATATATAAGGGAGATGAAACAGGGGCCAATTTCCATACAATCACATCAAGACCAGTTCGCAGTGCTGGCTGTTCAGCACCCGCAGTGTAAATAATGCTGCACTCAGGCTGAAAAGAAAAGTGCATGCCAATTGGCTGCAAGCAGGGTATATCAGTTGATCCCCTGCTGTTATATTCACTGCAGGTAACAGCTCTATCTGTAGCTTCCTGTCCATCCAGATATTTGTCAGAACCTCCCACATGGACATATCATCAAATGATTAAGGTTTTCTCAAGGAAGATGGGAAAGGATGATTATTTAGACATGAGGTAGCTGATCACAGCCATCATTGGGAATCCCTAATTCCTCATAATGATCTAATTGGCATCAGAAATATCCCCCCTACAAAATGCATTGAAGAACTTTTCTCGGACCACATCTCCTATATGGCTAAGATTGATTTAGCATGTGTGTCTATATTTCTGGTACATCTCAGCTAGATGTGGTAATCTGGGCAGGAAGAAAGAGATGCATTTGATACCAGGCAGAGAAAAGCCCCTACTGCAGCTGCTGCTGATGATGGTGATGATGGAAAAATCTCACTGAACAATACCTGAGATAAATGGAATTCAGGCAATTCTCCCTGACAGCAATGCAGGCTTTGTGGAATGCTGAGGCCAGGATTTAATGCCTTAGATATCCAGTTACATCCAGGTAATGTGCAGCTTCATTTTACATAGCCGTCTTTCAAACAAATTCTAGCAGGAGTAGAGGAAATATTACCCGGTTTGCAAACATCAGTTATCCCATTGATTAACTAATTCACCCTCATAAAGCCTGAAGATAAAGCAAAAATCTTAACCAAGGGGATAACTGAGGTGAATTATTCAGCAGCACTTATCTACATGTGAAGCTCGAGATATCAAAACTATAAAAGGGAAATTTTACAATTTTCTTCTTTGAATTCTTCTTGTATTTTCCAAAATTCAACTTATATTTATACTTGGCAAACTGAAACCTGTACACACTTAGCAAAAACAAATTTGGATATCAGCTAAATTTTAACTGCCAATCCAATTTTGATTTCACATATATGTCTAATTGTCATAGCTACACTAAATAACAACTTATCAAAAAATTGATAAATAAACAATGCCTCTTTCTTTTAATACCACATCAACAACCATGTCATCCCCAAAATCCTCAGAAGCAGCATCATCAACAAAATCAACAACCACACATTCTCTTCACACATGAAAGGTTGAACAAAATACAGGTTAGTAATCCAGAAAAAATACAAAATATGAAGTCAATCCAGAAAAATTAAATGAAAATCAACTTGAATTATATATTTATAGCAGATAAACAACTGAAAAGCCATTTGAATTCAAATTCCCATCTTGAACTAAATAGGGCATTGCACACAAATCAAGCATTTTATTGATAAAAATAACTATTACCACAGGGCAACCAGGGGCAGGGATAGCATTTCAGACTATAGTGTGACATGCCACTCAAGTCTAGTACATAAACATCTGCAGCAGGTTAGTAAAGTTAATAATACTCAATAAATGCAATTCAATTCAATAATTCTGGGAAATATCAAAACAGTATACATCTATCATCAACCACTACCGCATTGACATGACATTAACTTATGTTTTGACAGAAAACATAGGTATGTGTGCTATAATGTAAGAACTAGTACAAAGGAGAAATGCTGAAGGGAAATAACAACCATTATATGGGACAAGTTCAATGGAAAATCAAGACAACCAACTGGGAATAAATCGGACGAAAAATGAAACACTCGGAGAGGTTAGTTTGAGGGAAAACCAAATTAATGGAATACATCTGAGGGAAAACACATCAAAGAGGAGGAACACGACTCATCTCTCAGTGTCTTACCTTAAGCCAACCCATATAGAAGAAGAACTGCAGGAATGTAAAGACAGGCACATAGACATCTACCCGGTGGCCCTCAAGGTGCTGTCCCGGGTCAAGAAACTGCCGTCCCATCAGGCAGGACAGAAAGAAACTGTACACAGAGAGAGTGACAACCTGGAACATACAGGAGACAGCCAGGATCAACTCTCTTCTGCATGTCATGTAATCCATAAAGCACCTTCTGAAATCCACAGTGTAACTTCACCAATCCATATTGTGCCTTCACTGATCCATATTGCACCTTCATAGATGAATTGCAAGAGACTGGATGCAGACAGAGTACAACCTAGACCATACAGATACAGAACTTCATCCATATTGCACCTTCATTGATGAAGCAATGTGCAAGGAAGACAGGAAAAACATAGGTGGATTTTCCTACAAGCCAAACACAAATTGTCACTGGAAAAGAAAAGCTAGATGGACATTCTTCTCAGGTTGGCAAACCCTTTTCTGATACACATATGCCAACGACAGTAGACGCCCAGTGTTTGTCTTCTCCTCCAAATAGCACTTCTGCAGAGGATGGGACAACCATCTGATGAAAAAGGAGACAGAGAAAGCAAGAACCTGAAATATGCAGAGAAGAGAAGTCTAGGGAAATGGAACCAACAAAGTCATGTCATTACTGTAATGCTTTAATCTAAAGCTGAGATTTTCTAGTCTTTCCGGGGTTTTACTGAGAAACAAAACCTTCCTACTAAGAATTCCCAGCTGTATTTGGCAAAGGAAAACAAAACTTGAGGTTTGAAGTTGAAAATTCCTAGCATTTTCCAGGAAAATATTTAGAAATACTAGCACTAGCAAATCTCAGCTCTGTTTGGCAAGGTAGAGTCCTGTCCTTAAAATGTGCAGCTGAGAATTCCTGCTATGCAGGATAATGCTGTGAAATATGAGCACTCCATTTATAGTCTCAGCTGGTAATTAGGAAAAGAACTGTCTCTGTCGTGTCCAGGTGTCAATGGTGAAGCTTGTGTCGGTGCCTTATAACTAGGCCTATCCATACCATACTGTGCACTACTGAAACACAAAACCAAGTTATTGTAATGGTGATTTGTAACCATTATTATATACATACCTTCAGCCAACCCATATAAAATAGAAACTGCAATAGTGTGAATACTGGCACATATATGTCTATGGGTTTTTCTATGTTGGTTCCGTCAGGGATGAGAATCTGTCGTCCCATCAGGCAGGAGAGGAAAAACGTATAAACAGCCAGGGTCACCACCTAGTATTACAAAGAGCCATGTGTTAGGGAGTAAAAATTATATGTGTACAGCATCAATATCCATGGCCACAACTAGGTAACATAACAAGCCTGTAGAAAGGGTAGAAATGAGACAATTACTGAGTGCATTTGAAGTAAGATTGCTCTTTCAAGGTGAGCTGAAACATCAATGATTTAACAATGTAGAACAGCACACATGTGTCAAATTGCTAAAGCATTATCAGTGTGGAAGGTTTATCATTTTGCTCCTAGTTCAATAATTGTCAATCCTATGAATGAGAATGCTCAATATTGCAATGGTAAATCCTGTAAGATTTTTAGACAACGCTTGGCAACGTTTAATATCAAAACTTTTAGCATGGTAGAAATCAGACTAATCCACATTATATAATAATTATTTCTTTAGATACAGGAAAGTGTTTATAAAAGAGAAGATGTTCATATTCCCTACTTATCAAAAGGTTACTATTTGCTGATATCGTAATAAGTCATATAAAATTGAAATATTTTGCAGAACAACGTGAAATTCTTAAGAATGAAATATGACTGTGTACCTATGACCCCTTTATAGTTTAACTATAATACCACAATGAAGAATGAAGTTGGATCTGTATAGAACTTTGGAGATCTATTTACCTGAGTATATACAAGAGGTACACTGATCCAATCATAGTTGAATAGGGACCCCAATCCTCCCCTGAATGCATTGATTTCCTGAAAAAGATCATAGTAAGAAAGTTTTTGAGTTAAAATATGTAAAATATCCCAACATCCTACCTTAAAAGCTTGTTAATAATGAATATCAATAATGCAATATAATTATAGTGCTCAAAGCAGACTTCAGAAGATGAATGATCTTAATATAACATAATGCTTGCTAACCCAACAAATCAATTACCCTATTTTCGTGCGTAAAAGACACACTTTTCTACACAAATCTTTACACTCAATACGGGGGTGCGTCCTATACACAAAGCTATAAATCTAGGGTGTTTTACATCGAGTGCCCAGGCCACACCGAGATCACAAATCGATGACCAACCATTACCGCAACCCGTATCAATTACGGCTCGGGTACGATTTGATTTCAATTGTGTTTCTAACATGTTTATCATGTTTCTAACTGTTCAACTGTTGTTTGTTTTATCGGACCTGTCCAGCCGGTTCTATTTTAAGCACAATAATTACAATACACTGCATGAATGTCCAAGCCCCTATTATAATCAACGTAATGTTTGTCCGAATCCAATGCTAGTTAGTAAGATGACCCCCATTTCTTTCATTTGTAATTTGAAAATAGCTAGAGACATGGGCCGAAAGGCGGACGTGCGTACTCTACACAAAGCTAAGGTCTATATATCTTTTTAATGGCCTGAACAAGGGCTGCGTCTTATATATGGGTGCGTCTTATACGCGCGAAAATACGGTAAATAAAATAGAAACTCAGGAATCAAAATATTCATTATTACATATTTGTAAAATTTTCAGTACCTAAACCTAAATTACCTAAACCTAAGTTTGCTTCATTGTTTACTGTTTACTGCACATTTCATAGCCCTAACAAATCCTGTTCAAGACAATTTGAACCCTGTTTAATACAGGAAAAATAAGCTATATATCGAGGAATTGCAAATTCTGTAAAGAGAATTTAAACTTTAGACCAGATAATTCCTACAATAGTAGCAGAGAATTTTTAACCCTGTACCAGGAGATTTCTAACCCTGAAATATGATAAACAAATGCATACCTTTTCATTGAGCAAAACCTACTTCATCCTTTCAATGACTTACATCTATGAGAGTTTTCACGGCAAAGTCATCTTTAATCCTGCCCTCTTTGCGTGCCCTGGTCACCAGCGAGGTAGTCCACACCAAGGGAACAAAGTACTTGGGATGGGGAGTCTGGATTTCTTCTATGATTTTAGACTCATTTGGAAGCAAGAAACCTGGTAAAACAAAGGAATAAAAAATCACCATTTAGTTATTAACATCAAATTATTGGAATTGACATTTTATTTTAAATTTATTCAAGTCACTGTGTAGTATGATTATACATGTATTATGATTATATTCAATAGACATACAAACACATAATCACCACCGTCCTCAGTATTTATACCAATATCACCAATACCATCGCCATCATCATTATCACCATCATTATCATCATCATCATCATCATCATCATTACCATTGTCATCATATTCACCATCATCGCAAATATCTTATTACCATTACCATCATATATCTGCAGCTCTTCATCCTATTGGCACTATCAGTAACACTGTTAGTCAGGAAGATTTTTCAGATTCACTAAAAGATAAGATTGCAAATTCTTTACTGAAATGTCCAACTATTGATAAAACAGATTCTTGGAGAAAACCCACTATATTCTGCCTATCAGAAAATACCAACTGTCTCTTAAAGCCACTTTTGAGTTATAAGGGGCCTCTCGTAGCAGGTCTTCAAGACTGTATATAGCCTGGTATCAGCTAAAATGAGGGATTATTTCACCTATAACTAATAAGTGAACTGAATCATGGTCTAGGACACAATGGAAGCCCCTGGAGCTGATACAAATGCATTCTATCAGCCATGACAACCAGATATTGAAAGATGATTGTGTGTTGATGAGCATGTTAGGATATCAGGTCAAGTCATTGTGAAATCCTGTTATCAACCCCTGGTGAAGAGTAGACAATTCCTACAATAACATCAACGATCACATAAATTCAAATAAAAGGAATGATATATAAAAGGAATTTCATTGCCGCAAAAAATACACAAAAAAAATCAGAAAGGAAGAGTTGAACATGTTTTTGATGTGATTAATGTTATCGCTAAACGCTACTAAAAGGCATTCTCACTGCCTCCCACTGCCTGTGTCAATTTGCCCTGATATGTAGATCAGAGATGACACAGAAAGGCACTTAACACATGACCTGCCCCTTTATTGCCTATAGATCCAATATCAATGATCACAGGTTTGCCTTGATTGAAGGATTGATGCTGGCGTGTTTATTACCCCCCCCCCCCCCCCTTCCTCACCATGCTGTGTACTAGAGCTGTATGCCTTGATATACACACTTATAGCACACCATATTGATTCAATCACGCGGCCCTTACAGAGTGTCTAGTCTTACAGAACTCTAGTCCTGCTGGCAGCAATACAGGACTCTTACTTTCAAGTGCCAATTAGTCACATGTTCTGAGCCGCTGCATGTTATACTGGACAGGTAAACAAGAGCGGCGTCAACATGTCAAAGGGAATGTGCAGTTGCTTGGCCTTGGTTTTCTTTAATCGTGTGCTTACATAATTAATTGTGTTTTCTGTTTGTTTTTCGTTGTTTTTTGTTGTTTATGGGTATTTTTCTGTCGTTTTCTTTGAGGTTAGATATCTAACAGTTTTTGGACAGTTTTATCGTTTGTTGGTTTGAAAGTATATATCAGTAAGATATCATCAACATGGTGAGTTGCAAATTTTGCCTCCTGCAGGGACGGACAGGTTATAGTGGTTTAACAGTACAGTCTTTTATATTTCCTCATCCTTGTTTTGAAAATGGCTTCCCATGAATGCATTGTGGTAACACTGCAACTTCTAATCTGTAATATCTAAATTGGCTTCTAGGGTGTTAACAGTAACAAACATTATTTTCCTGAAGATATAGAGGTAAGTAAACACCACATATAATTTTAATTCATCTTGTTGTTTATTTCACTGACTTGATGCATCAAAAATCTAAGTTATACACGATCAACTAAAATGGCCACCACATTTCTTAAGAGTTGTTTGAATTTGAAAATTACATAGGGTGATTGAGGGGGTTCTGATTATGCTTGGATCACACTTGTCATCTGAAGGTAGCTGCTAATTCATAAATGGGTTATGGCTATATCTTCATTGGACAAGTGAATATCCAAGTGAAATCTTTGATGTCAAGCCCTGAATCAGCGTCAAAGCTCATGGGGCCCTTTGCATGAAATCACTTTCACTCCAATGCGAGTCTTAAATGCATAACAGTTGCCATATCAATAGTTATAGGGAACTTTCAACAATGAAGAAAGCTTTAACCCTTCTAATGCTGAGGCTACTTTCATCCAAAGCACAAGGATGCAAAGATTTTGGAAAACTATCTAGACCCTGTCATGTTGGTATTCATTGGATAGTTCTCAAAGAGTGCTCTCAGATGAGTAGCCATTTGCCAGGGTTTCAGTCATTTTTCTGGTTTTTTTGCATCATTTTGTATTGACCAAATTAGCCACTAGCAGCATAAGGGTTAAGCATAAGCCCTTTTTAAGCCCTTTTATGAAGCTGGCCCAAGGAGAATCAAGCCCTAGACGTGATGTATTATTGAGCACTCATTCCAAGCAGGGTCTAATTCTGAACTTGCCTGGAGGCATACATGTTAAGCTGGCCGCAGCTTCCAGCTCTCTCATAACATCACAAAAGTCAGCTTTAAAGATCAGAACCAGCCACATAACGTTCCAGCACTAAGCCTCAGTTTTGATGAACTGCTTTTTCGAAATTCGGGAATAAGCATGTCTGAATATCAAGGAGTGCCATGGCAATTTGAATGGTGCCATGACAATGCGAGTTCTAATCTAGAAGTAATTTACTTAGATATTTCTAGCCAAGACCATATACAGTTTTGTAAACTATACTCTTTACTTTCTCATGATGGAATATCAATTGTAATTTCCAATAGCTATAAAGGTACATACTATGTAAACTTAATTAATGATTTGCCATAATAACTATCACTTAACCAATTAATTACATTTCTTGTGAGTGACAATGAAAAAATATTGCTAGCTCCTATTGCCCTTTGAGAACACAACATGTTAGTGATACCTATAAGTGCAGCCCATTACAGTTGGAAGGCACATCAAGCAGGCTTGATATCAGGGATTGGTGTTTTACTTTTTTCTCATCTTTTTTCTTAAGTGGGTCTTCAATTTTTTCAATATCTAAAAACTAGAAATGTACATGCAAGAAATATGGCGTCTAATGAAGGTGGTAAAGTTTTAAAATAGCTTTAGACTTTGAAAGAGAAAAAATACACAGTTTGCCTATTTTCAAGTGCTTTTAAACTTTGATATTTGGCTGTTGCCTTTTAGCACTTAGTGCTTTGAAAGACCTCAGTTTAACAAGCTTTCAAGCAAGCAACAGACTACTTAAGGAAACCATATACCCACACACACCACTAGAGCAGAGTATAGCACAATCTAAGTGCCTCACCAATACCTAGAGACAGTGAACAAAGTGACTCATAAATGTCATCATAAGAATCTGTCATGCACCTACACACGCCAATGTTGCAGAAAATGGAGAAACAACGACATTTCTTCCCCATTATATAAACAGAGTGAGCACTTAAAGCACAAAAATGGAATCCTCATTGCCATACATGCATCAGCGGTGCAGAAAATGGAAAACGCCCCTTACCGTAGAGCAGCGGTTCTACAGCCTTTTTCCAGCAGTAATACAGCGGTAGCAGATAGCGGTAGCAGATAGCGGTAGCTGCAGAAGCTCAACAGCGGTTTCTGGAAACCTCCTGTGAGATGCCCATTCTCTGCATGTGGGACTAGCACAATGTACAGCGGTAAAAACAGTAGACTTTCAGCGGAATGACAGTGGTTATTACCGCTGAAGACTCACCGCTGACTGAACAGCAGTACAGCAGCGGTCTGTCAGCCTTACCGCTGTGCAACAGCGTTGACGCTGGAGGTGCGCTTAAGAGCGCTTAAGATCGCTGGAGGAGCGCTGAGGGACCGCTGAAAATCCCTGCAGCGGTAACTGCTGAGGAACCGCTGAAAAAGGCTGAATTACCGCTGGAGGCTGTAACAGAAATGAACAGGGCTGAGCTGCCACTGGAAAAGGCTGCATTACCGCTGGAGGGGCTGGACAGCTGCTGAGCAGGCGCTGCAGTACCGCTGTAGGCTGCAAGAGAAATACACCGGGCTGGACCGCTGATAGCCTGCTGGAAAAAGGCTGCACTGCCGCTGGAGGGGCTGGACTGCTGCTAGGCAGCTGAGCAGCCGCTGTAGTACCGCTGTAGGCTGCTATAGAAATACACTGGGCTGGACCACTGCTAGCCTGCTGGAAAAAGACTGCACTACCGCTGGAGGGGCTGGACTGCTGCTAGGCAGCTGAGCAGCCGCTGTAGTACCGCTGTAGACTGTATTAGAAACTGCTATAATGCGGCTCTATATGTAGAGCTGCTTCAGTGCTGTATATCATATAATCAATAGCTATAAATGTATATAATCATAAATAACTATTTTTAAATCATTCATAAATATCAATTAATCAATTATTAATATCTATATAAATCATTTTTAAATCAGTCATTGATTGATATTGATAAATGGCTTATTGGTATTGATAAATGATCTATAAAGAATTTAGAAATATCATTAAATCATTTATTTAAAGTGTATGCAAGCTTGCCATTACCACCCCCACCCCCCTTCAAGTAAAATATATTCACTCTTCTGAGTGAAACAAATAAGACAATAAAACAGGCATTATTATTTTCATTATTATTATATTATTATTGTAATTTTTACAACTATTATCATTATTATCATTAATAGTAATATTCATAATATTAGTATTTTCATCATTTTCATTAATATCATTATCATATTACATCAAAACAGCTAGTTCAACCATGTATTTTTAGTTTCCTCATATTTGCACTTGCAAGGATTTTTCATGCAATCACACTGGACATATTTCATGTAAATATCTTACCATTTTGATCTTCTTGATAAAAAAATCTTGAGTGTAAGAATTATTGATTATATAATGATTCGTATTGCTTATAACAGAGGTTGAAATTTCACTTACTTTCCTATGATTTATGCACTTTATTCCCTTAACATCACTCTGAAGTGCCATGCTGACTGCTACCTCTGAATGAAAGGCAGTCTGGCACAGTACAAGAGTGTGCCTCTAAAATTTGACCCACCCTCAAGGCCACTTGTAGGATTTCAAAATTGATAAAAATGTATCTAGATATGAGGTAACATTGTAAATATATGTCAATACTGCTTGGGCTATACAATTGCAACAAATAAACAAGAAGTAGGAATAATGAAACATTGTCTCTGAGGATTTCTCAAAGTGCATGCGACCCAGATCTCAAAGCCAGAACTAACTAGGCCAGACTCATTCTTAACTTGTCATTTCACAGAACCACAACTCATGTGGAAGCAATTGCAGCACAGAGGTGAATATATCATCTATAAAATGAATGTGCTACAATTACTATAATTGTATATATATATGTATCATGAATAAGTCCATACAGCGGTTTGCCAGCAGAAACCGCTGATGGTAGCGGTGAGGCTAGTAATTTCTGTAAAAATGGCTATGTCCTATCAGCGGTATGCAGCGGTCTCTGTGGAGCCCTCCACAAAGCTAAGTCCATACAGCGGTTTGCCAGCAGAAACCGCTGATTGCAGCGGTGAAGCTAGTAGTCTCTGTAAAAATGGCTATGTCTTATCAGCGGTACTCAGCGGTCTTTGTGGAGCCCTCCACACAGCTAAGTCCATACAGCGGTTTGCCAGCAGAAACCGCTGATTGCAGTGGTGAGGCTATGAGTTTCTGTTAAAATGGCTATGTCCTATCAGCGGTATACAGCGGTCTCTGTGGAGCCCTCCACACAACTAAGTCCATACAGCGGTTTGCCAGCAGAAACCGCTGATTGTACAGTGGTAAAGACAGCAGTTTGTCAGTGGGAACCGCTGATTGTAGCGGTATTGTTAGTAGTTTTCCAGCGGAAACCGCTGATTGTAGCAGTAAGGCTTTTTGATCAGCGGAAACAACTGAACTGACAGCGGTGCCGCTGACAGACCGCTATTACCGCTGGAGCTTGGTGAGGGGCGCATGGCTGTTGGTTATGTAACATTCAGTCTAGTCAGTAATCTGTCTAGTGGAAGATCTCATCAACCTTGGCTGTCCCCTTAGGATAATCTACCTCCCTTGGACCCTCAGTCAATTTCAAAATGCTTGTCTAGCAAGATAACTGGAAGTCATGCAAAGTAAAAAGGAAATATATAGGCTTCAATACAATTATAGTCCTATGTCTATCTACCTTTCTGCAAAAACAGTCTGTAAACTGAAATGCAAACATAATTCAGGTTCAGCTTCTGGTTGAGGGCATGGTTTGAGAGATTTTAGTCCTCTAACAATACAAGGTGAGGTCTATTGATTGATCTAAGACACTCATATCATTGACAAAGAAACAATGCACAATACAAATGTTTAAAATGCCTCTGTTCATTTAAGTTAATTAACTAATGAAAAATGCATTAGGTACATGAAATGTAACTGCTATGATTTATAACTTCATAATATAATGGGAAAAATTATTGACACATATGTATTGGAACTCCCCTTGTTCATAACTTTATAAATAAACAAAAAAAAATTAAATAAAAAAACTGTATAAATTTCAATATAACTAAAGGTATTCTTACAAGTCTAACAAATATTCTATCTGTTCCAAACTATAAGTTTGAAATATAAACAGTGTATGTATATTTTGGTTAGTTTGCTAGACCAAAACTTTTGAAACCTCTAGCCCAGAGACAATAATCCTTACATAAACGATATTATTTCTCCATTTGACTGTCAACCAAAGTACCATATTTAGAGCATCCAGGTAACACCCAGCTGAGCAAGCAATTTTATTACTTAATACAAACCTGCATACATAGCAGATAATGCCAGCGACAGATGGTGCCCTATTTACCTGCGGGTTACATGTAATAACAACTAGTGTTATTTGTATTTAGTTTCCCCTCTCAAAAGAGTAAAACAGCAATATAACCTAGAATTTGGACAGTCATTAACAATATAATTCAATATTATCTCATTCCAACTTGTATTGGTCTGACAATGCTGAACAGTTCTGAACAAAGATTGATGTTTGAAATGTTTTTGAAGAGGTAATGTTATGCCCAAAAAAGCCAACAAATATCAGTCAAATATTTCCCAAAACAATGCTTTTCATCAAAATAGTTCTATATCATATGTGAATGGACTAGAACCTTGCAATTATTTTGGAAATAAATATTCATTTCTAAGGCAATTTATCATCATGAATCAATTACAAACAAAACACTGCTGGCCATGAAGATTCCACATGATTCAATATTTATCACTCTTTCAGGAAATAAGAATCAATTCAGAGGCATGTTGAATCCGGTTTCCCCCAGTCTGTACTGGTCTGCTCCTTAATTACTGCTGCCTACAGTGAGAGTCAGCAAGCTGAGTGAAGTTCACACACCTTCGCACATAAACACATTGCAGGCCATGCAGGCACACTCTGCTAACCCATAGCAGAAAACTGATGCCTACAGTGAGAGTCAGCAAGCTGAGTGGAGTTCACACACCTTCCCACGTAAAGACATTGCAGGCCAGGCACACTCTGCTAACCCATAGCAGAAAACCGAAGCAGAAAAAGACCATCCTAACCCTTCCAATGCTGAGGCTATTTTCTTCAGAATTACAATGACACATATATATTTGAAAATCCTCTCAACCCTGTCATATTAGTACTAATTAGATAGCTCTCACTTAGTACTCTCAGATGTGTACCCATATGCCAGGGTTTCAGTCATTTTTCAGATTTTTCACATCATTATGTATTGGCCAAATTAGCCTTCTGCAACATAAGGGTTAATTGCCCCTGCATTCAAAATTAACAAAACCAGACTGAAGAAAGTGATTTTTCTTTGAGACTTTTGAGACCGAGCGAGTTGAGACCTATAAACAGCAAACATGGAAACAAACTAATAAACCTTTCATTTATATGCTTTGCTTAATTTAGCTCATTGAATGTTTATTCTGTCTCTGGTTTGTCACAGTAATATTCAGATGATCAATCATATTCAATTTTTCGGAGATTAAGGGAACTGCCCTAGCCTTCTTGAGATAATTCTTCAATGTTAGATGGACGCATATGGGCAAACCCTGTGATCAGTTATTTATGGTTTGTGCTTGACCAAACCAGAATTCATCTGCTGTGCAGTTGTTGATTTTCTTGTTTCTTTTTTTCAAGAGTTTGCAATATCAATCTAAAATGCTTTAAGCATCAGTATGGATCTACTACACTATATAGTATAGAGGGAATTAATAATTTCCAGATTCTGAATTAGACAAAAATGTCAATAATGTGACCTATAAAAATTTACAAGTAGTATTATATCTTTCTGAGTCCACTGAGCCCAGGACCTTGAATTTGCATTCAAGCACATGTTGCCACATCAATAATGTTGCACAATATTATACACACAATGTACCTGTGCAGCAATATTCCAGGAATGCTGCATGTGTTACATACAGGTTGCTACTGTAGGGTCAAATACACACAAGTTCTATACTCCACCATGCCTCACCATTCATGCCCAGAACTGGTCTTAATTAGTGTTGTTAAGATGCTATGTTACTAATGAAAATAAATTACAAATAACTCTCTACACATGTAATGACATGCAAGATATTTTATGTAGTGTTCTTAAATGGTTTCAGAGCACACAGTGTTTGTACTCAATGTATCTTTGGAAAGATGGTACTGTAAGAAAGCACCCTCTGGGTGAATAGGTAGATATACATGTTGGCATTATAATGTTCATACAATAATCAATCCAATCAACGTGCAGGTGGTTAACGAGGAAATGGCATAGGGACACATGAAACAAATTAAATTAACAATATCAGGTCAAACTGGCAAGGAGGCATATCTCAACAAATGGATGAAATATTCTATATATACATACAGTGATAAGTGCAAAGTTGTCCAAGCAGACTAATTTGCTGCACATAGAATTACAAAACCCTTGTTATAGCAATTAAGACTTCCAAGGGTCTTTTCACTTTTGGGGGGATAAACATGTTATAACACTGTTTGGATGTATATTACAATTGGAGTTAAGCATGGAAAGTTTCTACTTGACACTCCCAGTAATTTCACTATCTGTCAGGGTGAATAAAGACTTTTTTTACTTCCCCTGTTGAAAACAACTTGAAACAAGATAGACGCCAGTGGCGTCAAGAGGTTGATTCCTTGTATGTCTTTTTGAAGTTAATCATTTGCAATTTTTTGTTTTTTTAATATTTTGCTATTTTGAAATTTTTCTGATTTTTGTGTTTTTTCGTTAGTGGTTACAGACTGATACACACTTGTAATGCTGCTGATGATACTTACAGACTTTTTAATCAAAAACCAAGTTTGTGAATAGACATTAATATCAGTTTGGAGCACTATAAAACATTTTCCTTTTTTATGAAATTCTTTATCTTTTTATCATACCTAATAGTGCCAAAAAATACATCTGAAACACATATCTTTCAAATTTTTCATAAGATTTCTATCTAAAACCCTCCCTCAAATATTTTCCAAAACTATAACCCACTTCTAGCTATCCAGAAACTTTGACAAACTCACCACCCACCATCACCTATCCAGTAGATCACCAAACATGAACGGGAAAAGCCCACATCCTGCACTGCAAATGACAGTCAACAAAACCCCACCAATAGCATGCTTGCCACAACTTACTTAATGCTGCCTGAAGAACTTTAGTCCGTGACTTACCCTTACATGAAAATGGCCAAACACTGCCAGAATGCAAACATGCACAGGGATCAACCTTATGGTCCCTTAAAGGGCATATGCCCCTGAACCATGTGATTTTGCTACCAGATGATGAATTATAGGAGCCAAGTTTGTGAACGGACATTAAATATCAGCTTAAAGCATTTTAAAAACTTTTCCTTTTTTTGAAATTCTTTATCTTTTCATCATACCTAATAGTGCCAAAAAATACAGCTGAAACACAAACCTTTCAAACTTTTCCCTGGGAGCATGCCCCAAGATCCCCAAACCTGGACAATGCACCCCTGGCAAAACCATACCGTCGTGGTGGCCGCACAGGAATTTAATAGCCCCTAAACTTAAAATCCTGGGAGCCAAATCTGCTCCTGTCTGAAAATGTTAAAGTCAATCACTGATGCATGTAACAAACTGACTGGCTGCCTGCAAATAACACCACATCAAAATCAAACATGTTGCCAACAGCCAAAAATCCACTCCCCCTTAACAGAGGCTTGTGACTCTCCCCCACAACACAAAATGTTAACACATAAGCTAAGTATATACAACAAAGCCCATGCATTAAAATAAGTGCCGGCTCTCAAATATTAAAAAAGACCAACAGTTAAACAGAGAATAAAAAATTTCATCATAACCTAAAATTCAGCACGCATAAATAAAATGCAACTTTTGACAAACTAAACTAATCACTAAGCCTATCCGCCAAATATAAACATGAACATTTTAACACACATACTTCAGAAAAAGAGAGCGATGGGGGGCGGGGTTAAAAATTTGACATCTGACATATCATCAAAGTAACACAAAACATTTACATGAAGATGGCCAAACACTGCCTAAAAGCAAACATGAACAGGGATCAACCTTATGTACCCTTTAGGGGCATATGCCCCTGGTTCATGTGATATTGCAACCAGATGAAAAAATATACGAGCCAACTTTGTGAAAGGACATTAAATATATGTTTGGAGCATTTTAAAACATTTTCCTTTTTCCTTAAATTCTTTATCTTTCTATCATACCTAATAGTGCCAAAAAATACATCTGAAACACATATCCTACAATTTTTTCATAAGAATTCTATCTAAAACCCTCCCCCAAATATTTCCCAAAATTATAACCCACTTCTAGCTATCCAAGAAACTATGACAAACCCACCATCACTCATCCAGTAGATCACCAAACATGAATGGGAAAAGCCCACATCCTGCACTGCAAATGAGAGTCAACAAAACCCCACCAATAGCATGCTTGCCACAACTTACCTGCTGCTGCCTGAAGAACATTAGTCCGTGACTTACCTTTACATGAAAATGACCAAACACTGCCTGAGTGCAAACATGCACAAGGATCAACCTTATGGTCCCTTAAGGGGCATATGTTCCTGGATTATGTGATTTTGCTACCTGATGATGAACTATAAGAGCCAAGCTTGTGAATGGACATTAAATATCAGCTTAGAACATTTTAAAAAAAATTCAACTTTCTTGAACTTCTTTATCTTTTTATCATACCTAATAGTGCCTAAAAATACATCAGAAACACAAACTATTCAATTTTTTCCCTGGAAAAATGCTCCAAAACCCCCAAACCTGGACAGTTAAAACATTTCCCTTCCACTGAAATTCTTTATCTTTTTATCATACCTAATAGTGCCAAAAAATACAACTGAAACACATATCCCTCAATTTTTTCAAAAGAATTCTATCTAAAACCCTCCCTCAAATATTTTCGAAAACTATAACCCACTCCTAGCTATCCAAGAAACTATGGCAAACTCACCACCACTAATCCAGTAGATCACCAAACATGAATGGGAAAAGCCTACAACCAGCACTGCAAATGACAGCCAACAAAACCCCACCAGCAGCATGCTTGCCACAACTAACATGCTGCTGCCTGAAGAACTTTAGTCCGTGACTTACCTTTACATGAAAATGGCCAAACACTGCCTGAATGCAAACATGCACAAATATCAACCATATGGCCCCTTAAGGGACATATGCCCCTGGCCATGATCTTCCGCCACTAAAGCAGGTCCAGCACTACCAGAAACCCAATATGCATGCAATAACTTTGTACTTAAACCTAAAATAGACTGATACACACTTGTAATGCTGCTGATGATACTTACAGACTTTTTAATCAAAAACCAAGTTTGTGAATAGACATTAATATCAGTTTGGAGCAATTTAAAACAATTTCCTTTTATTTGAACTTCTTTATCTTTTTATCACACCTAATAGTGCCAAAAAATACATCTGAAACACATATCTTCCAAACTTTTCATAAGATTTCTATCTAAATCCGCACTTAAAAAAACTTCCCTATTTTTGAATTTCTTTATCTTTTTATCACACCTAATAGTGCCAAGAAATACAACTATAAGAGCCAGTTTGTGAATGTACATTAAATATCAGTCTAGAACAATTTCAAAAAAAATTCCCATTCTTTGAACTTCTTTATCTTTCTATCATACCTAATAGTGTTAAAAAATACATCAGAAACACAAACTTTGTAATTTTCCCTTTATTTTGATCAGTATTTTCGTTTGTTTTGCATCTTGGGCGATACAAATGCAGGGAGATGCTGCCTGGGCCCGAGCACTGGGTTGAAGGGGTATGGGACCGGCATCGGCATCAAAGGGTAGAAGCCTGCATACTTCAGGTCTGCTACTTCACTCATGTTGAGAAGAGTTTCTAGGGACAGAACTGCAGGCAGCACTAAACATCAGGTAGACTGAAGGTACATCAGAGAAATTCAATACACCATGCAACCTGAAAAAATAATCATACATACCATCAAAGCAACACAAAAATATCAACACAAAACATATCTCACCAAATGCAATCTTATATTATCACACCGACACAATATCTTCTTTAAACAGTAATTGTTTTGTTTGAGGGACAGTGAAGATTTGCATGGTTTCTATATTTTGTGGATGTGTTTTTATAAAATTGTATATTGAGTGATAGTTTTGTATTGATACTTTTGTATTTATTTCAATTTAATGTATGCTTACTATTTTGGGTTGTCAGGTGAATCAAGTTCCTATGATGCTCTTTGGTGTAGATGCAGTATGATGTCGAAGCCAGTTTCTATGAGTGCTGCCTGCAGTTATGTCCCTTGACACCCTTCTCACCATGAGTGAAAATGCAATCCTGAAGTATGCAGACCATTAACCCTGCCATCCCATGCATTCGCATTACATGCTCTTTGGGCTTATAAGTTTGTGACCAATAAATTATAACAGTACACACTTTTCCTGTCACCCAAAACAATTAAAATCATATCTTTATCTAAAATACAACAACAGTGAGAACGGAAGGGATGGCAGGGTTAAAGGTCTGCTAACTTCAGGACTGCATACTACACTCATGGTGAGAAGGGTATATATACTGACTGCTGAAATCGCGATAAAAATATTTACTACTTCCGTTTTTTTCAAAGTTGTTTTCTTACGATTGTGGGGATCAAAAAAAATCCACAAATGGGCAGGATGGATTATTTAGAGTCTGTTTTCTTGAAGTTGAAACTTTTTTTCCGGTTTTAGTGGCGAAATTAATAAGTAAATTTAGAATTTCGCCAGGGTTCCTAAATCAACATTCCAAAAAGCCGTTTTTGCCGTTTTTTTCCGAAGTCGCCATTTTTTTTCAAAAATTACAAATATAACCAACAAGTTATGATAATAGGGTAAAAGCCCTATTTGTTGCGAACACTTTGATGGGCCATTTGTAAATTTTGACCCAGAAACGGCGACGTGACAATTTATTGAAAAAAGTATGTTTTTTGTGTGAAATGCACACAATGCATATCAATGCCCTAATCTCGCTATATCAAAAAAATCAACTTCCGGTTGTAGCGAAAAGCTATTTTTTCGCTTCCAACCTGAAGTTGAATTAAAAAAATGATTGAATCAGATAGATGAGGATCTCATCTATCCAGGTAGGTAGTCATATTGTGATCGGGGGGAGATAGCTTGATGAAATTGACAGGAATCGGCGAGGTACCATTGAGAATGTACTAATCGCCATGGTCAACACGCCACCATCGATGCGTGTTGACAAATATCTCAAAATATTTTCGATTTTCCGAAACCAAAAGAATTAATCTTAATAATATAGATACTTGGCTTGTTAATTCTTTTGGTTTCAGAATTTTAGAGTTAGAGATGGCCACAAACGAAAGCTTTGAAATCGGGGTGCAAATTTCGTCAAACCCGATATTCAAAATGGCGGAGGGTAACCTAGCCAATGTAAAAAATACGTGAATGAACACGTAAGTAAAATAGTACAAAGAGAGATACAAATAGCCGCTCATTGGTTAATAAACCGCGGGAAAGAGTACCACGTGGTGTGACGGTGAGGCAGTGAGACCGCTCATTGGATAATTCACTATATCAAAAAAATCAACTTCCGGTTGTAGCGAAAAGCTATTTTTTCGCTTCCAACCTGAAGTTGAATTAAAAAAATGATTGAATCAGATAGATGAGGATCTCATCTATCCAGGTAGGTAGTCATATTGTGATCGGGGGGAGATAGCTTGATGAAATTGACAGGAATCGGCGAGGTACCATTGAGAATGTACTAATCGCCATGGTCAACACGCCACCATCGATGCGTGTTGACAAATATCTCAAAATATTTTCGATTTTCCGAAACCAAAAGAATTAATCTTAATAATATAGATACTTGGCTTGTTAATTCTTTTGGTTTCAGAATTTTAGAGTTAGAGATGGCCACAAACGAAAGCTTTGAAATCGGGGTGCAAATTTCGTCAAACCCGATATTCAAAATGGCGGAGGGTAACCTAGCCAATGTAAAAAATATGTGAATGAACACGTAAGTAAAATAGTACAAAGAGGGATACAAATAGCCGCTCATTGGTTAATAAACCGTGGGAAAGAATACCACGTGGTGTGACGGTGAGGCAGTGAGACCGCTCATTGGATAATTCACCAGAGACAAACCACGTGGTGCTGTCACGTGATTAGCCGATCGCATTAAATATGCAGAAAACCCACGCATGCGCATCCACCCACGCATGCGCATCCAACGGCCGCCCCACCAGACCAGACGCGCTACAGAATCGTATTGGAGTGAAGAAAACGTTAAGTATAAACACGTAAAAATCCACCAAAAAAAAACTAGGCAACCCACAGAAACAATGAAACAAACATTATAAACTACACACCCAATTCTAACAGAAACAATAAACAAAACGACCCCACCACACCCCACTCTCCAGATCATGCGGCTAGAATTTTCCAAAAATGCCATGTAAGACAACATAGGGAAAATGCATCAACCAGCTCCCAGGACCCTCCCCGGGAATGCAAGACAACAAAAGCGAACTGAATATAGGTTGTTGTACAACAACCTCTAAAAACCTCAATATCAAACCTTACAGATACCTATGTCTATGTATGCTTAAGACATGTTAAAGAGGAAATCAGTTTGACCTTTGATGATAGTAGTACTTGTAGTATCACAGAATCTGCATGATAATCACAAAATATAATGCAAGGACTGTCAGGTAGATACTACCAGGGAAAATGGCACAAGAAAATGCATGATTTCAACTCTAGGTTTTTGAGGGATCTAAAGGCTCCCTTTGTGTTCACATGGAATTGCATATGCCAGAATTATGCCTTTCTTTCCTCTACACATCAGTTATGTTTAAGCTCTCTATACTTCATCACATAAAACATACTGCTGTATTCTATCCCTGATCCCAGGGGGAGGAAAAGGTTACCATATTGATCCTGTGGACTACCATAGACAGTGTTAGGCTGTTACCACACAAGATGGAGAGATTCACAAACAGAGAAGAAGAATGCTCCAGGAAATTGCCTTTGAGCTCATTTATACTTAGGACCTGACCATGGAGAATGAAGGGATTTGCTGACAGATATGGATGGTTCGGGTAGTTGACTCTTTAACACGTTCCCACCAAGAGGAGCATAGTAGCGCCATACAGAAACCTACGGTCAGCTAACAGGCCCTTTAATCAATTAATGCTCCTAGGGCCAATACAGATGATTATTTTGAGAATCGCATATTGACAGGCACGTGAATTCTGGGTCTTGCCCTTTAACCCATTCAGCACTGTGTACCATTACATGAGAGCATAGAAAGATAACCACACAGATGCAAATATTGTACAACTTGCTTTTCTTTTTTCATGTGTTCATGTTCAACCATTGCAATGGAGGATGGAGACAGCCAGTCTCAAGGCCTGAGATTTGTCTTTATTATAGCCTTTCCACACTAAGAGGGCCATGACTGGGAGCATGGAGAGATTCCCAAACAGACATGAAGGTCTACTACTCTCCTTCTCAGCCCATTCTTGCTCACAGAGCCATTATGGGAGCATGGAGAGATTCCCTAACAGACGCAAGCAGTCCAGGACTTTGCCTTAAGAATACTATCAAAAAATATTATGCCCGCAGGCCCAATCTCTTTTGACAACAATGCAAGCATATTCAAAACTAGTTTATATGGAGCCAGAAAGGTAGATACAAGGAAGATGCAAAAGGGGGTGGGTACTGGGCAATAAACATTCAATCACAAATGATGGTTAGAAGTGTTGGTCAACTAACACATCTGCAGTGTAATAAGTGCTGCACTTGGGACATTTAGGACTGACCTCACGAAAATTGAGCACACCTATTGGCTGCAAGCAGGGTATATCCCTACACTAGGCTAGGTATATCCTCTGAAGTGACTCTTAACCCAGGTCACACAGTGAGATAAGTTGGCTAACAGTCCATGTAACATCTGTCTAAAAATATACATGTGATGATAATATACTTTAAATGAACATGGTTATCAGTGTATACAAGAAACATTAATTAAGCATTTTAGCTCAATTAAATCAGCTTATTTAGTTTCTCGGGTACATTTGGATTAAAGGCACCATTTCCAAAATATTTGCCAGAGCAGATAAGCACTATGGGGACTAAAGTGAAGATAAATTAAACGTTGACCTTAAATGAAATAATAATAATAATAATAAAAAATAATAATATGTTTATTCGCTGTAATAATTCAATTACAAAATCGTATATGGTATAACTCAAACAAAGATGTAATATAACATATAGAAAGAAATAATACCAATATGAAGCAGTGTTCTCACATTTAGTTTTTTCTAAAGACAGGTAACTCTTACTGAGTTGCTTCTTCATTTAGAACACTAAACTTATCAAGTTTCTACCAGTTGGCTTCACTGTATTCCCCCTTGAGGGCCAGTCTAGGACCAGTCCCAGACGGTACCAGAGAGTCATTGCTGGATTCCTGATCTTGAACACCAAGGGAGAAAAGGCAGCCAAATGGATGCCCTGACGCCAAACAATGATGCTGTCAGAGGCAAGATACACAATGGAAAAACACATGGGAATAGTCACTTGGTCTTTAACGTAGGGAGCCTGTCAACATGTGATAAAAGCTGGATGACATTAAGGTGATCAACAGACAGGAAATCTTCCAAGTGCTCTCTGATGGCAGGTGATCTTTACCATCAGGTGAAATCTGTCGAAAGTGCCATTGAAACCAATTGCTGCCTAACAAAGGTGGCCATTAGGCACAAGTCAGAAGTCACTGGTATTTGCTACCAGCTCAATTGGTCTTCATTTTCAGGTGAAATACTAGTAAATGTTTCTTCCTTAGTTGGGCATTGGCGATGTAACCACTGCACACACATGATCTCACCACAGAGCTAGTCACTCAAATATCCTACACTGTCCCTTCAACACCTTTCAAAGCTTGAAAGATAGCTGTAACAATAAGTTATACATCAGTCTCAGAAAAACTCACTTCAATAGTTTTTTTAGGAAACATGCAGTTACTATATATATTTTTTTGTGTCTTTATACTTATCAGATTATATGTATGCCATAATTAATGCATTTGAATCATTTAACGAAGAGAGCATATGGCAGCCAAATTGATCCTCCAGAGCCTACTGAGCGTAAGGCCATTACCAGAAAGGGAGGAGAGACATTAGAGGTCCAGTCAATCACCCCTACACTGGCATCACCAGTCTGGTACTACACAGCAACCTGGGCTCAAAACAACTCATCAGCCATGATTGGACGTGTTTACAGACCGATGAGCTTGTGAAGTTTTAATCATTCATGGCTGTTGATCTTTAGAGACCCAGTGCATGAGGCAGTCACAGGATACATAGGGGCTCTTGAGAAGCATCTAACTTCTAAGTTAGAAAATTCTAATTCAAATTATTAAATAATGAAATCTAATGTAAGCTTTCCCTCAGCATGTTTAAACTAATTGATTCAGACCTTTATTGATCATACTTTGATGTATTTCACTTTTAGGTTCTGAACAAGTCAAGTGATAATTGATGAATGTTGTAAATGTTTTAACACACAAACAATCCAGTAACACCCTCCAATACGAGTCTGCAATCTTTGTGTGTGTTTGTGTGTGTGTGCGCGCGCGCGTGTGTGTGTGTGTGTCTGTGTGGTTGTGTGTGTTTGCGTTTGAGGATGGACAATGGTTATGTATAGGAATAAACCCACCCCCAGATCCACTTGCTCAATAAGATGATTGGCTTCATTCCATCATATCAGGAGTGTGTCTCTGTTGTATTTGATGTGGATCCCAACGCGACTCACAGTCTAGACCATGTTCAGGGTTCAAAATTAACATACAGACTGGACTATGTTCAGGGTTCAAAATTAATGCTAAGTTAAAATTAAATGTTCCTGGTTCAAAATTAATTCATAGCCAAGACCTTTGTTCGGGTTCAAAAATATGATACAGGGCTCAAAATTAGCTCACAGCTTAGACAGTTCAGGGTTCAACATTGACATACAGGTTGGAAGATGTTCAGGGTTAAAATTTGACTCCCAGCTAAGACCATGTTTAAGGTTCTATTTTGAAAATGAAATTGCCATGCATTTTAAGAAATTCTTCACCAAAGCAAGTGGGTGTCAATTAAGCTGTGTGATTTATGTTGGTCTGGTGGTCAGACACCATTCTGACAAGAGCCCTATGTTAAGGATATCGGAAACACACTGATCTGATGAGCCCATTTACTGCCAAGGCAGGTAGAGGGCACATATCGGTTAGCTGACTGAATGAGCAGCATGTCTGGTTGGATATTTCCTGTTGTCCACTCTCTCTCTCTCCTCACTAAGCACTCAGCTAGAAGCCATCACAACCATGTTATCTAACTGCACAGCTCACTGAGAACTGATGCCTATGAGGGAGCCAGAGTGCAAATAGGGACAACAATTCATAAGACCTGAACCTGTCCATTACCAAGACTTATCATCAATTGGTGTTCACTTTTCCTTCAATAAATTTGAATACTATTTAAAATGTGCAGCAGTTATAAAATATTGAATTTCACCCTTTTCTTATAAAAAGGGTCCAGTGCAAAAAAGGATAAAAGCAGTGAACATGTTTTTTACAAGGGCAAACACTTGATTTCTTAGGAGAGGTTCAAGACTATAAAGTGAGGGATTTCATATACTGATAAAGTAAGATTAGAAGTATAAGTTATTTCCCCTTCTCCTAATTATGTAAGTAAAATCAGGAACATATATGTTCCTGGTAAAATAGAGATCCATATAATTCTCTGACGTAATCCCTGCATGTGTTTACAAACACTTTTCAGATTTCCCACAGCTGCCGAGATACACATTGTTCACAAGTGCCTCATGACCACACTTTTTACTGCACCATCCTCCACAGAAGGTCAAAATAGCATAAACTGTATCTAATCCCTTCTAAATGCACCCTCAGAGACACTAAACAAGTGTTTATTTTGCCATTTTTTCTGATTTATTTTTAACTGAAGGTCAGGACAGTTTAAAGGCCACCAGGCAGACATTTGCAACACTGCCCTCAGCATGTGTTATACAAGTGCTAAAAGCAGTCACTCAGCTTTTGAAATAGATCCCCTTAGACTCAGGGGCAGATGAGAACAACATACACATACAGTGGCTTCACTGCGTAATTGATACAGCACAAAGAAAGGTATGATCCAAAATAAAGCGAAACAATACTACTGGATAGACAGGGCTTGTAGCACCTGCAAGCTACTAGACCTTATCAAATGTCTACAAGCATGATATTAAGTTACAAAATACTATTAGTTATCCTTTATTAATAATAATAGTAGTAATAATAATAATAATAATAATAATAATAATAATAATAATAATAATAATAACAATAATAATAATAATAATAATAATAATAATAATAATAATAATAATAATAATGAATATTGCTAGTGTATATCAACCCAATATTTGTTTACTCAAACATTTATTTAAATACTACAATACCTATAATATAGCTATCAAATTGGATGGGCACCAAACCATCAGGAAATAACAGGAAATAGAATGGAATCTCAAATGTAAGGAGAAGGGCTCAGACAAAGCAGGATATGAGTTGAAAGTATACGTTAGTCAAATTAAAAATCAAAATATTTGGCATGTAATATAGATACTTTAAGCCATACATCTAATAATGAAAATAAATGGTATTCTATGAGGTCGGGATCAACAAGTTACCAAATAACTGGGAGTTTTAAAAAAAACTGAGGATAGACATCTATAAATTATTGTGGTCTTAGATACATCTAGGTTGAGCTCCGAAAAACTATGCCCCTACAAAAATAGCCTCACAATGGTTTAGATTTAGACAAAATTACAAAGAAACCATCATACAAGAAAAGTATACCATGCTGAAAATATTATTGAAAATATTTCATTGTGAAATTTGAGTAAACAACGTCAGAATGTAGTTCATAATTTTTTTTAAGACTATTAAGTCACATGATCAACTGGATGGTGGGCCAGGTTCAAAATTCATCATAACACTTTTAACTGCAATTTCTTGTGAACTCTGCAGCTTACTATCGCATAAGAATGCCTTTGTTTGCTTTAGAACCAAAGTAACCAGGTCTGCATGCTGCATGTAATGATAAAGAATGTACTGGGAAGCACCCCCCCCCCAAGAAGAGAACTCCCCTTAAACACTGTGTCCTTCATTAATTGTGTAGTAACACATTTATTATTCCTATGAGTCAGCTTTTATTAGACACCAAAACAGTGAAAGTAAGGTGAAATATAAGCACCATTCCAGGCAAGACTACATGAAGAGTTGGCATGCTTAATGGCAGTATCCAATGTTGCCTGCAGTCCCACAGCTAAATCAGCTCATCAGCTCCCAACCTCACACCAGGGAAGATACTATGCAATAAAATGCCAACTTGAATGTGAGCTTCCATTCTCGCAACACATGAGATGTAAGGTAAAACAGCTCACATGTCTCCACTCTCTTGAGCACACAACCTCACATCTCACTAGTGTTTACATACATGTAATGTAAATATTCACTGGCCTTAAGGCTCCAGCTTAGAATCCAACATCATATAAGATGTTTCCTAATATATCAGATCACTGGCTCTGCTCTCACCTACCTATGTTTGTCTATCTCTCTACCTATCTATCAGTCTATCCAACTTTAAATACACACACACATGCACAGCCACATGCATAAACACAAACACACTCACTCATTCACTCACTCACACACAAATACATAAATGATTAGCCAATCACATAGACTGGAAAGCCATGTCACAATTTTGGGGCAAAAATGCAGTTTTATTGCAATACTGAAAACTGCTTTACTGTGCAGTATATAACACAACCTGAGAAATTTACTATGAATCTTATATGGGTTTTTTTCAAGGACATTGATTATTTGCACCTTGAATGAAGCTTATATTACCTATGTACAGAGATGTCATATGTAGTAGCCTGAGGCAAATGGCAATGGTCAAGGCTACTGGATGTCACAAATCGGTAGCTAAATGATAGTTTGAGGTTTAAGCTCCATCTTCTGCTCAACAGCTCTAGGGCAACCATATTCATAAAAATAAAAGTAAATTCTTTTCTAACCTGCATAAATATGGCTAAGAAAACCTTTAAATTTACATAATGTATACTTGGCCCAAAAAATGAATCTAGTTACCAGCAAATAGATAGTCACTATTTGGAAATTATATCCAAAATTGTCAATAGTGCAGCAGTTCTTTTCTATATCAACGGTTCCCAGAAATTTCAGAAAGTACTTTTCTCCCTTCTTTTGATCAGAAAAGTTCCTTGATTTCCATTGATTACCAATTCCACCAAATTCAGAATGACCACCTGTGTCCAGATGATTTGACCACAAAATACTTTGAAACAAGAGTAGTACTCACCAGCTTCTGTCATATGGTCTATAGTCGGGAACCTTTTCTTGACAGCGCTGCTGATGGCTGCTAGGGTCATGACCTGCGCGAGGCACAGATATCTCATGATGGTGCGTCTCATCAGCCTCCCCCTCTCGTCATGACCGTGGATCATGGCCGTAACGAAGAGCGCCATGCGGTCCGGCCACGGGATCGTCTGGAACTGCTCCCACCAGCGGCTGACCACAATGGAGACGTAGAAACCCAGCACGAAGGCCACAGGGATCAGGTTATTGTACATCTCACAGTACATGGCCACCTTCTCAAACAACCTAAAAACTCAGAGAGCACACTTTGTAAATCAATCATATCCACATGATCATTTAATATGTAATATGAGAAATTAAAGCAAATACATGTACAACTATCATAGATTAACAAAACACAACAACTGTTAAAGTGTGATTATGATAAATATGTCTAAAAACATTACAGATGTCCCCCTTCAAATAATTTTCATAATACTCTGAATCATAATGATTGCTGCATACCGGATATATACAGGTGCCCCAGCAATATCACATATATGCAATACGATGATATTGTAATATCTAAATGCCCACCCTAAGGGCACCATTACAGAAAGCAAATGATTTATGCCTTAGGAAAAAATATAAATGTGTCTTATTCAAGAAATCCAACTGACCTTTTCTGGTCATCTTTCAGGCCAAACCGGTAGATGAGGTTGAGCGTGTAGTAGGCCCCAACAAACAGCAAGAAATCTGGCCATAACAACTTGTATATACTGCCCCGCCACCTAGAACAAGAACATACACTCACAATCAAGAAACAATTAAGGAGCAATGTCAGCACCTATTCTGAAAACAAGAGGTTCACAAAATTTTAAGGGCCAGCGCAGGAGGTGCATGGAGAGGCCACTGTGGCTCAGGACCAAATTTCAGAAAGATTTTACTGAACCCTATATATCAATTCAAACTTTTAATGTTTTGAGGGCAATTTTCCTTATGTCTACAAGTTCAATAGGACCACATGGGTTTGACCTGTCACAGTAAACAATTGAGTTCTCTATAGTAAACTTCACAGTCCCAAGGTCATCAGGACACTGCCCAGTATTAGCCACTCAAGTACAACACATATGTATCTGATAGAAGAGGGCATACCACAATGACATATATTTTTCAATCATCCACAACAATATGATTGATGAACTTGTTATGTATCATTAACGAGTGATGAACATCATAGTGAAAGAATGTCTCGCTAAGGGTATATAGTGCCTTATGTATTAGGACATATAGCTGGGTACAATTTCTCCTATGTACATGCATGTTGAAGAGGATGTTTTTGTAAGAAAGATATCACAATGATTGACCTGTTTTTTGGGCCGCTGCATAGACAGGTAGGTAAACACTTCTGAAGGGCACCTATACCTACCTAACTAGCAGTTTCCAGAAGCTGCCAAACTTGCTGGTGGCTACCTCAGCGGTGTAGGTTACTGTCATCTTTCCTTCCCCAGGGGACCCAAGGAACACCTACTGGGCTATCCCACCTTGAGATGAACCTGAAAAATATGAACCGGACACACATACAGTTTTAGTACATGCACCTCAATTATTTATTGATTCCTTAGGAGAAACAGTGATTGTGATCAATACAGATCAATACCAACTGACATGACTGCAACCTTCAAAATATAATAAACAAGGCAAAGAGGATGAATTAACCCATCGCCCTTACAGGAAACTTTCTCTTAAAAACACCGGAGATTTTTATTTTACTTATTTATGAACTTCTCTGAAAACACTAGCATTCCATGTTTTCATCATCACAAACTAGTTTAAAATACAGCCATGTTCTGACACTGACGTTACCAGTGTGTTGTCAGTGTGCTGTCAGTTTATTGTGAAGCTCTGACTAAAATAATGTGGGTTTTGCACCTGTAATTACAAGACACATGCATAGAAATACGCCTAGCCAGCAGCATATTAATGACCTACACACCCTGGCCTCTCCATGGATATGCAACATGTAGCATAAAATGCCTCACAGAGCATCAAAGTAGGGTAGATTTCATCATTTGACCCAATGACATTGCAATACCATGTACACTTTTCATATTTCAGACATTTTTGGTGAGCAAGATCAATATTTTCTGCCTTATGTGTTTCAGATAACTATTCCTATACATGTTCTTAGGAACACATAGGAACGCTTTTAACATTATCTTTCTTTATTATTTAGATAAAATACATGTTTACTTAAGAGTTGAGCTTGCACCTTTTCAAAAATCACCAGGGAGAAGCCACCCCATGTCTCCCATAATGTATTGCAATAACGGTCATTTTCTTGCCAGTGTGATGTCAGTCATCTGACATTACACTGGCATTAAAGTTCCCCTCAAGTATCATCTGACAATAAGGTCAATTTCTTGCCAGTGTATAATTTGTCTGTTGTCATGCAGTGTTGTCAGACAATCGACAATACACTGGTAATAGTGCCAGTCTAATGTCAGATATGAAAATTTCATGTCTGTGTATTACCAGTGTGTTGTCAGATGCTGATATTTCCAATCAGTCTGATGTCAGTGTATTATCAGTGTGATGTCAGTCTGTTGTAAGTGTATTGTCAGAAACCTGTTTTCATAAGGGCGCCTGCAAAATGGGTACCTAGCATAAATAAGGCAGTGCTTAGAGCTTGTGAGCTTTATGCTGCCAACTGCTCTGGAATATCCCTTGGGGGATTGAAATGGTTTCCATTTGTACAGGCCTGCTAGGGAAGGAAGGTCGACTGAACATTTTGGTGGATACAAGACTGTAAACCGAATACCTTTTAAGTTATTATGATTAATATAGGTACTGCCAAAAGACATATCATAGTAATACACATTTTTCATGTTCCTTCCAGACTCAGTTCTCACTTAAGTCACTGGAATATATTGGTTATGATATATCTTACAGGAAATAATTGATTTTTAATATCATTATCATAAGGCCATATCTAGAACAAGTACATGTATGAGTATCATATTCAGGACTTATCAGTTTGTAACCGTTTGCTACTGCTAGCTCAGGGTTAGTCTGAGGGTTGGTTACAATAAGGGTTAGGAGATCAATCTTTTTGATGCCGGGTTTAAGAATGACAAATAGAAGTTAGATTACTATATATATATATGTATTCTTTATTACTTTACTAACTGTAGATACTGGAATCAGCTAATCCTAATATAATCCCACTAATAGGTCCTAAGGTCTGCTGCTGCTGCAGCCCATATAGATACAGTTCCTAAGCCCAGAAGTCAGTTAAAGCACATGTTAACAGCACATCCTTACAGTACAAGGGTCAAGCGTAGAGTGAGGCAATAGACTATAGTCTGTCTGACTCGAGTTTGGCAATCACTTTTGCCACTTTTTTGTGACAAAACGTTCGAGTTTGCCATCCAAACTTGGCAAAGCTCTTTGGAGCACTACTACTTGTATATGTACAAACATATTTTTTGTCTCAGCTCCGCAAAATGTTGATTTTGCTAATTAGTTCCTATTGTAAAATGTGCACGTTGCCGACACCGCCGACACTACAATCTCGCGTGTTTGTCTGTTGCGAACAATACAAACACGCGAGATTGTATTGTTGGCAATGGACACATTTTACAATGGGACCTAATGAGCAAAATCAACATTTTGCAGAGTTGAGACAAAATATGTGTTTATACATACACGTAGTAGTGCTCCCAACATGTTTGCCAAGTTTGGATGGAAAACTTGAACGTTTTGTCACAAAAAAGTGGCAAAAGTGATTGCCAAACTCGAGTCAGACAGACTATAGTAGGGTATACATGTGGCAAACAAAAGCAATATCTTTATGACTCTGGGTGAGATAAGAAGACCACTGGCCCAGGCCCCCAACAGGGTGCTTCCTGTCATGCCCTGCCTGCTGAAGGCAGGCGGGCTCTAAATGATGACCAATAGGGCAGAGGGCTACAGCAGCAACTATAGTGATAATTAATACATTTCAAATAACAAACAGGGTACAATAGATCCCTGTTACACAGTTGAGTTACTTACCTCACTTGAGAATGTCTTCCTAGGCAACATGAGTTCAATTTTTAAATGAAATCTGCTTTTGGCTTCAGTAGCAACAGGTTTCAAGTATCCTCCATGTCAGTTGACTACCATTGCACTGCTATCTCCAGAACCACTCACCAGTGGCAGTGTCACTCACTCAGTGAGTCAGTCTATCAACAGAACAAATCAACTGAGGCTGAGCCATTCAATCACAACGCAGTGAAAGGAAGTTGAGTCCTGCAGCTTAAATGTCATTATACTCGATCATGCTGAATAAATAGCATCTAATTGACTAACAAGTATTATCCGGAGCATGACTTTTAAAGGAGCTGCTATAATAGTAGTTTTCTGATGGTAAAATCAAGAGCTTGTGGAAGGTTGGGTTGCAAGTCACAAATATTATAGTTAATGTGCATGTGTATAGATGGCGCTAAATAACATCCGGGTACTGGAAGTGATTCATGCTCGTGTACAGCTGTAAAGATCCGTTCACACGATTGGTTTAAATGAAGTACGCGCGCTTTGTACATAGTTTCTGAACATGCACCAACAAATTTAGAAGCCATCTTGATTCGTTGTGGGTCAGCGTGGATTCATTTGTGTACTTTAGTAAGATGCAATTTACCCAATAAAACGACAGATAAACCTGATCTTGGTCTCGCATTGTGTTCTTTGTTTCCTTGAGTTCACGTTGGAAACTGAAGTTTAGTGTGGTCGTATATTTTGACCACCGTCATGTCCCAAGCCGCTCAGTCGTCGGTACCTCCAGAGGTGAGTTTCAAAAGCCAGGAACAATCAACAACAACTTTGCCGGTGGCTAATTTTTGGAGTACACATGCTGAATTTTTACTGGGTTTACACTGCAATGACTGCAAGTATGGATGATGTATGGCTGTTTAATGTGTAGATGGACTGATGATCATGATCAGATTTTCAATTTCACAGCAAAGAAATTCGATTCTAACTGACATTGGCAACAATCAAAGAATACCATCTGGGAATTGCAAATAATACTGAATTTCAAGGAATTTCAATTCTGTTTTTGAAATTTTCGAGGTATATCGGAAGGGGCCCTATTAAGAATCGGGGCCCTATTAAGAATCAATTTGGTTTTCTTCCCGTGGAAATGTCATCACAAGATGTAAAATCATGATATTTCCCGTGTGAATACTAGTGACTTTGGGGCTATAGAAAATCTAATTGAGATTATTTGATAACTAACAAATTTGGTGGAAGAAGGTAGTGATGTGATGACCAAGCCAAAAACTTGTAGGGTGCAATGGCCAAAAATTGACAGCCTTCCATTTTTCCACAAAAAACAAGGAACTGAAATTACTATCTAACCCTACCTAGGCTTGCCTCTTTCTTACAAATAAGAATGATTAAAAGTTAATATTTGGTCTGTTTGTTAATTCAATTAAATTGCAAAAAATATTTGGAAGTCAATTAATTTACAAAAAAACATTCTTTTAGAACAAAATCAAGGTGATTCTTAATAGGGCCCTTTTTTCAATAACACACATATGAGAACCATAAGGAGGATCTAAGGTGGGGGATCCACATCAACTAACCATACAGCATAAACACAAGTACCTCACCTACCTAACAGTAGGCGAGTCTGGTATAAATTCTAAACGCTGTTCTTTATTTCATGAGAAACCCTCAAATTGATTCTTAATAGGGCCCTCTCCTATACATTTTCTCCATTTATTATTTGAAAAGAAGTTTTTAGTGGGAATTGAAGAACTCTTACCCTATATATATATATATATATATATATAATGTCTCAAAATCTACAAAATATCCCTGAATAAATGGCTCCAAATGTTTCAGACCTCTGGTTAAAAAATTCTTATTAATCTCTATCTTATGCAAATAAAATCATTGAAATTTTGAGAATTCCTTTATTATTTATACCGTCTCCAATATGTCTCAAAATATCCCTAGAATTCTATCTTCTGAAGTTCTCTAAACTTCTAAAGTTCCTAGGATATGGGGTAAGAGTTCTTAACTTTGTCTGATTGGTATTTATTGTGATTTAGGGGGTATTTGATACCAATTATTTGTTGTGGCCTTTGTATATATATTTTTTTTTTATAGAATGGGAAAATAAAATGGAAATATGACCAACTTCTTGGTTTAGATTGTTGCAACCTTGAACTCTCTTTACACATTTAAGTTGTTCAGTGTACATGCATGTCTTAAATACTTATGAATACAATGTTACTTGTTATATATTGTGATTTGGACATGTTTTCGTTAAATAAAGAAAACTTGATTGCATTTGTGTTGAATTATGTATATTTATACCTACAACATAGTAATGTTTCGTACTTTAAAACTACAGTACAAACTCTTCACCACAGTGACCAGGGACAAAACCTTGTGTTAACTGCACCCTTTTCCATTATTTATTCCCATTATACACACATGATTTTTGAGAAATCTGATTTTGAAATGGTAGAATGCCCACATACCACAGAAATAAATGTATTTAATACTATTTATAAAGTGGCAACACAAGGAAATAAAGTAAAGCTATCGTCAATCATACTTGACACTTTGACAGGATGAGGGCCTCCTAAAATTGTGATTTGGCTGGTTTCCTACATCCATTATTTTCTTTCTGTCTTTATTCTCCTAGAGAATATTAATTAAAACCTCATCGCATCATGACTATCTCTATGAAGCATTATATAAACAGGCATCCTTCTGGAAACAGCAAAACCATCTTGTATGACTAAGTAGTAGTTAGATCATAGTTGGATATGAAAAATACTGAAAGGAGTTGAATTGAAACTCCTGAGCATTGAGCTTTTTTTGCCCATTGAAATTTTAGTAACCGAATAGGCCCTTTAAGTCAACGTTACAAGAAGTAAAAAAAAAATGGACTGTAGATACCTATCCAATGCTTGGAAAATACCTTGGAAAAACCTGTGTATTCTTAAGATAATGTTTTCATGTTTTGCTGCACTGTGATTTGTTATTCATCATTAAAGAAAACCAACTGTTCAGTCTTTTGTACTTATTTCCTTACATGCAAGCTGTTGTCTTATTTGCCAGACAAGGATGGCATCCTTTCCTTCAGTAGTTCAGATCCTGATATAACTTAATTAGCTCAGTCCATCCTCGCTGAAATGCAACTTTGTTAGTTCCTCTTCCTTATTTTAAGTGTAACAATGAAAAAGCTGCAAGTGATGAGCTAAGTTGTTGCTGCTTTCATTACGTTAACTTCCAAAACTACTATTCAAACTTTCGAATTAACTATTTTAAAAAATGTGCATGAATGGAAACTATGTGTGCCTCAAGATGGACTTCATTATGGTAGGTATGAAACTGAACATGTATGTTTTCTAGATGTAAGTGTCGAAATAGATTTCATACTAGGTGTCAAGAATCAGGACAACGATCAACGAAACTAAATAAAATGTCAAATGTTCTTTCTATTCTCTTTTTCTTGGAAATCAATTCTCTGCATACTGAAGACCTTATTATTTCAGCTGATGGGATCGCCTTGAGACAGTAAATATGTGCATTGCATAACGATCACACCCATTCGTACATAAAGCAGGCTTCCTCATTTGTGTTTCAGGAGGTGGGTTACATACCTGATAAGGTAACCAAGGCTGAAAAACGGATAGAAGCTTCACAGTATGACACAGAGGCATGGAGTGTTCTTATCAGGGATGCTCAGGTATTGAAAATATTTAAGAAATAAATTTTATTGTCCACAAACAATCCAATTGTATAACTGAAAAAAAGTTAAATTTTGAAATGTAGCTAATGATTTTATATGAGCAATAAAGACAAGTAATACTATTAGTATTTTCAGTGACAGATTTCTTCACTTTTATTTCTCATAAATAAATTGAATGTCTTCACATGTTCTATTGGTGACATTATACATGTACATTTAATGGGTGAATAAATGCTTGGAATTTGTTTGATATGCTACAATCCCTGGTTATTTTAGCTACATTTGGGATAAAGTAAGAATTTGTAAAAATCATTAATAAACCAATACAGCATTTTATGCAACTTTATGTTCATATTCTATCCATAATAGGTGAAAATGATTTTGTTAAGGTTTCCATATATCAGATATAAAGATTATCTTTGAATTATAGGATAATAATATGCATGTACTATTTTTCAGATGAAGAAGATAGAAGATGGAAGACCAATTTTTGAACGTCTGGTGACACAATTTCCTAATGCAGGAAGATATTGGAAGATATACATCGAGCAAGAGGTTTTAAAAGCTTTATAACATTACTTTTCATTGATGTCAAGTTGATTGTGACACTTAAATATGATGTAGATATTTGATTAAAGAATATTTGCATGTTGCTTTTACAATATTCCATAGTTGTATATATTGATGTGATGTAGGCATTACATCATATTTAAATGTTGTGTGTATGATATGCACACTTCAACATTTCATGGTCAAGATAATGGTCACAATCAGTTTCTCATCGAAATACTTGCATTATGATTCACTTAATTTCATCATTAGCCAGCTGAAGTATATAATTTAATGAAATGTTTTGTATAATTGTTTGCCTCTGTACTACGCAAATTATCTAGTTCTGAGCATAGTTAGCACTAAATTGTATACTAAATGCTTAGGGCGAGATTTTTTCATATAAAACACAATGGGAAGCTGTGTTGCGTTGGCTCATTATTGTGTTTGGTGACTTTCTTGTGTTTTAAAATTTTTGCCCCTGTTTGCACTACTCCCTAACCCTACACTCAGCTAAGTCATGGGAGACTACTGAATAGTGAATCCACTATTCTCCACTCATTACCTATGAAATGTCTTTGAGATCCCTACCTTAAGGTATATAGCCATTCATTCCCTTGCTAAATGAGGGAACACACAAATGTCCACACATAGATATATTTATGAATGCAGTTCTTTGTCATCGGTCTTCACACTCCCGTGTCCTTAACACCTGTGTGTGTGTGTATGAATGTGTAAAGATTATGAAGTTGAATGAAAGTTTGAATGAGTGTTTGGGTTTGAAGTAGGATATCATGATCCAGTTATTTCAGTTGATGCTTTACTAGGTGGAAGTGGAGATGTGGATGTATGAAAACTTCTGACTTTGTCTTTGTGTTCCCTCCCCTAAGTCCCCCTAGTTAATTGCTTGGTTGATGATAGTAAGCCACAAGTTTACCTTTGCAGTTATGGATTGTTCCATTTATGCATGGTTGATCATTTGTGGCAGGAAAGTACACATACATGTATAAAATATTTGATTTACCACCCTTTCTACCCTTCTAATGTTCAAAAGTGCTTTGCATGGGAGTAAGAATAGAAAAATATTATCTCCTCACTGGATAATGAGCTGTTAGTTTCATTTGCCTAACAAAGAGCTTAAGATATAAATTCAATGATGACTAAGACAGTTAGGCATATAAATGATAAATTCAAAGTGCATTATATATTATGTAATTCCTGCTGAAGGCACTTCCCCTTGGCCATCTCCCAATTCATGGTGATCGGTAGTGCTGAAGATGCAGTGTCTCTGCTATCTTTGTTTACCTGGACTGGAGACTCATTTTATTTTACTGTAGTAAATACTACAGTGAACTGATGATGCAAGTACCTGAAATTTTCAGGTGGTGAAGTCCAGAGAATGCCACTTGTTTTTCAGTCCTGGAACTGCTCTAGAAAAGGACGACATGAAACAAATTATTTTCAATCATCAATTGATTTGGATCTGTGGATTATGATTGATAATGTAATCCAAAACAATTCCTATTCTTAGCCTTCTTGACTGCTTGCTAAAGCGCTATGTGTGTTTTATGTGGTTTTAAAGGCTTTCTGACTGGACCTTGGGCTTATGTTCCTGGGTTCAATCAAGAAGCCTGAAGACCTGCTTTGAACACATTGGCTCGCCAAACAGGTAGGTGTTACTTCATATCATTGTTTAAGAAAGAGAAAATAAAAATATCAAAAGTAGGCATGTTGACAGGGAATTATTTGCCCAAAATATAAAAACCCTATTAATTCCTATCCCTGGCCATTTTGATTAATTCGAAGAACTCCAAAAAATAATGTTTCCCTCTATCCTTTTCTTCTAGAATATTTTCAAACCCTTAGCAGTAACATCTTGAAAATCCAGGGAAGTAGCACCTGCCCCACCATGTTTTTTTGAAGATATGTAAAGTTTTATAGGGTGTATGTTGGTTTTATCTGATGGGCCTCAAAATTTATCCTTCAGCCCGGCTGTCTTCACTGTGAGGCTAGAGGTATGAAGATGGCATAAACCCAGTGTGTGTGTGTATATATATATATATATATATATATATATATATATATATATATATATATATATATATATATATATATATATATATATATATATATATATATATATATATATATATATATACATACAGGTAAACTTGGATATGACAGACTCAATGGGACCAGGAAAATTGGTCCGTCATATGCAAACTCCGTCGTATACATATGACGAATACTTGATATGCATCGTACTGGGACCAAGCATATCGTCCGTCATATGCAAAAACCTGTCGTACAGTGGTCCGTCATATCCAAGTTTGCCTGTATATATATATATATATATATATATATATATATATATATATATATATATATATATATATATATATATATATATATATATATATATATATATATATATATATGTCACTATGTGTGTGTTGTGATAGAAAGTCCAATGCAGTGGAAACTGCGATGAGAGTCTACCAAACTCTCATCAAATTGAAGAATTAAAGTAATGAGATAAAACAAGTATTTTTCTGAATTTCAAAGCCAAAAGCTCCTTTTATACTTCATCAAAGCACTTAAAATAGACTATTAATGAAAATACACCTCATTAACACTTAATTACTTATAATCTTTAGATATAAATTAAAATATATACATATATATGTATATGTATATTTATATATATATATATATATATATATATATATATATATATATATATATATAAATATATATATATATATATATATATATGTATACATATATATATATATACATATATATATATATATATATATATATATATATATATATATATATATATATATATATATATATATATATATATTAAACTCCCAACATATTCTAGTACAATTAATTCAGCTTTCAAGAAAAGACTTCAAATCAGTTTTCAAATCAATTATTCATGTGATAGCCTTCAGTGCATCATTAGAAACACAGACCCTCAGCAATCACTCATATATGTATATGCATGGTTCAAATGTAATGCTACAGTGCTCCCTGTGTTTGGATAGACTAAAATGATTGTTTTAAATTAGCACATAGTTGATAATATACAGCTGAGAAATAGGCTGTACTGGAAACTAACATTTCAGACAGCATTGATATTATAAAGGACACAAGCATTGTATTTTCATGTTCATCTCATGATGAACATCATCTTTTACAGGAAGCATGTGCTTTAGGAAATAATGCACAATTGATGAATGATGTCTCCTTATAGTCACATACATCTTTACCAAAATGATCTGCGATATTAAGCAACTGGATTAACACCGATGCCAATCCCTGGACTTTATCAAAATGATTTAGTCGAAGTCACAGTCCAAGTATATAAATCCTGGAGCACAGACAACCAGTTTTGGAGCACAGCATTTTGGTGGCAAGCATGTGGCAATTGGCTTATAATTGTCACTTGGTGCTGCAAATATGTATGCCTCATATCAATGATAAATTCCAGGTCCAATAGATTCAGTTGAAGAAATAGAGTATACAAAAGATATGGAGAGGTAGTATCTTATGGGCTCAGCCTGCTATGCTGTCCTAGAATTTGTCAAGTTGAACAGTGCACGTTGGACTTACACAAAACAGGTTTGTCCCGATAGCCAAGTGGTCTAAGGCATCACTGACTATTTGCTCTCTCACCATTGTACAGGTTTATATATGGCTTGAGGCATTTGAGAGAGTTCACAGTGACTTAGCAGTGGGCACTGGTACGCCCTGGATACTCTGGTTTTCTTTAGCCTTTTCCTGTTATTCATGATTACCAAATTTGTGGATAGTCTAAGTCTGCAGGGTGTCTGGGTGTCATTTGGACAAAAACCATCCTTCGGGACACCCAAATTTTTTTTTCTTGAAATGTCAATTTCAAACATATATTTGAGTTTTTTCCCCTCAACATAGTAATTCCCATGGCATTGTATATGGATATTTATATATTTTATCTAAATAACTAAATACATGTTTATGGTTGTAATCTGAGTATATTATGATTTCCCTTGAAAAATTGGATGCCCAACAATTTTACAATTGCCAATTATGGGCACCCAATTTCCAAATCCTGGCATTTCTTAGTTAGAATTGTCTGGATTTGGATTCTTATCATCTGCTGTGCGGCTGATTGGTCAATGACTGTCAGACATGCAGCTGATCACACAATGTAGGGGCTTAGCCGCCTATGCATCCAGTGTGTCATTTGGACACCCAGAACACTGTTTTTGACAGTTTGGACACCCAAAGATTTATGTCAGAATTTGCTGTTGATGACTTTTCTTAGAAGATAGAAGCTGTAGTGTCACTTTTATAAGACACTCAAAGCAGTTACTGGCCTAAAAAAGTATTAGAATGGTCTTAAACAAACACAAACAAACCCACTTCATGTGGCAATGGGTGTCCCAACAAAATGTATAACTGGTAGTTTTTACAGGCATATAATTTTCACTCTCCCCATGATGGCGCCAAAATAACATCCTTCAAATAAATATCCTGCTTTGTATTTGATTAGTTTGAGTGCTTGAATGTGTGAATTTCAAGTAGCACAAATACCCTCCAGTAGGGCTTTAAAATGACATTTTAAGCGCTCCAAATTAAAGCTATATACAGTAATCAAATAAAAGGTCCCGTGTCCCTATGTAGGTTTGAGCATTGACTTAAAAATGATAAAAACACTGCAAGGGTTATGCTATGATGCTGCCAACATGATCTTATGTATATAGTTGAGATGTATTTTGACTATCAAAGAACTGAAGTTTGCAGAGGAAGGTGAATGTCCACTTAAGTGAGGTTAGAAAGCGGGTATGGGAATTCATTAAGTGTCCACATTAGAGGGAGTGTCCACCTTAAAGGGGCTGCAATATATGATTAAGAGGGAGATTGTTTGAAACTGATGAAGCATCTACTTAAGTGAATGTGACCATAGTAGAGGATGGTCCACTTTCCAAGGTTCCACTGTATTTACAAAAGTCTTCAGAGCATGTAGAGTTCATTGTTTTGTGTCATGACTACCTTACTTCTTTAGTTCTTTGAATTGCAATTAATTGAGGAAAAGATGTGGTTATTAATCCATACGGGAAAAAAATGAAAATTCTTTATAGAAGTTTTTACTTGTCAAAAAAGATGTTTTCCAGGGATCAGCCTGTTCGAAAGACAGATCGGACGGGCCCTGGCTAAGTCCCTAAGTGGAGGTTTAGCCATGTTTTAATGTAAAGTGACCGAAGCAAGATACTTGTAAGCAAGGTACTTTACCTTATTACCATTTCTAAGAGATTGCTATATTGGCCGTATTCACTGTAAATGAACTACTGTCATTTTGGACTTCTTTGAAATCACGTTCATGATCTCACCATGAATGTGATTTCAGATATTTTCAAAATAGCAACAAAAAGTCCCTTAGAAATGGTGAGGGTAAATACCATTTTTGCGACTGCACCTTATAACATGTTGTTCAAAGTTTAGCAGATCCTAAAATCTAGGCGCATTTATGCCTGTTAGGGTCAAATCCCTATTGATTTCAGAAAGTTAACTTAGTGTCATTGTAGTACCAATATTTTAGTAAACATCTACTAGAAGTAATTGATTAAATCAATTAATCAGTCAAAATTTGCAGTCATTAATCGAAGAAATTATATGGAACATTCCTAACACGAAGTCATAGAAGTTCAGTATAGTGTACTTTTGAACAAGAATTAAGGCTACATACCTTTCTACAATTATGTATTCAAATTTTCTTTATCAGGAAAAACATCCCACATATATGTATTTGAATAGTGACACAATGCAGATTTATTCCCATATGACTGACAGTGGTTTACATAATGTTATACAAGTATATCAAACTATATTTCCAAGGACAAATTTTTTGTCATGATCCCAAACTATTCATTTCACTCCAGAGAGCATAACGGTAACAACCATTTCTGGGATTCATTTATCTACCATTAATGTCAATCCTTTAATTCCTAAAAAACTTTCATCATCCCAACATGGTAGAGCCCTGTAGACATTTGTATTGGGGAGCAAATACTGATATTCTACTTATATCTTTGACTAAAAGAAATGTAAGGGGTACTCTGTAGATAATTATCTTGAAAGGTTACCTTAAACTGCAGTCTATCAGGCCATAGAAACAACATAATTCATCAACTAAAAATGTTGATCCTTCTCAGGGTCTTAGATTTTGAAAATGCGCGACTAAAACAGCAATCACAGAATTTCTGCTCATTCAAATTTAGCTACATATTTACATAAAATCCTTTGCCACCTATATTTGACAACCTTTTGTGTCAAAAAGAGCAAATTGCACTTCTTCCATGTCTTAGAAGATGGTTTGATAGGAAAATGTTTGGTTATTACTATAGCTCCACTCACTAACTTGAGTGGCTCGAGCACTGAGGCAGGCTCCCCGAGCTAGAGCTGAAGTGGTCAACTCATGAGCTTGTCTATGTTGGAAACACAAACGTAATACAGACCACCTAACAGGCTAACCCACCTTATAACTGCTTATCGCTGTCATGTCTTGTTTACAATCTCCAATGTATACAAGCAATGTTGAGTGTTATACTGACCTTTGTACCTCCTCAGCACATTTTAGAATGAAATAAACGTCAATGTTAATCGATCTCCACCAATAAGTATTTATTTTTTAACAGCTGGGCTGGAAAGTAAGTATTCGTGAGCTCACGAGTCAAGAGGGTGGTGAGCAGGGATTTCGTCAGGACCCGTCCTGCCTGCCTTTTGAGCAGGTTTTTTTTCCTGAAAACCTCCTTCTTTGATAGGCAAAAATTTCTCTGAAGAATTTTCAATTTTCACCCTTATGGGGTAAAAAATAACAAATAATTTCTTAACAAGCCAATTTCTAGGACATGGCTGAAGTGTAAATTGCCCTTTTTGACCCAATAGGCTATAAGATGTAGTTGATAAAGGATTTGAAGCAGATGAGTTGCTAAATCTGGATGGGCAGAAATTTTGGCATTGCTGTTGTGGACAGGCAATTTTAAAATCTTGGCTAAGACCCTGGCACGGTGAGCTCATGAGTTCATCTCCCTCCGCGAGTGCAGCTCTAGTTATTACCCCCCCAAAAGTCATAATTAATAATATTTTAAAGAAACTCTTGACTGTCCAAAAGACAGGCTGGACGGGTCCTGGCTAAGTCCCTAATCCTTTTCAAGCTCTTCCTATCTGAGCATCCAGTCTAACTTGCCCATATTGTGGATAATTCAAACTCAACTCATGGCATAAATCCATAGGTTTAATAGTTATTAGAAACTACTAACTGTAAGCATGGAAAATCAATATATAATGGCCTCCTTGATGTGCCAAGCCCAATAAAAAGAATGAAATGAGTTATTATCATGACTCAGTTTAGTAAATTAATTGATATTATTGAATTTTGTACTTGATGACTGCTAATATTCAGTGTTCAATGTTGCCTTGAGGTGCCAGTCCACCTTAGCCAATGTTGAACAAATTCAATTGTAGGCTGAATGATGCTTGAGACTGATGGACGAGGCACTTTAGTTATGTAATTTTCCACATGGTGGCAGCACTTCCATAATTATCTCTGAGAGAACTGAATGTGCATTGATTTTGTGAGCACCCAAGAGATGTTATAGAAGCTCAATATAATTAGAAAATTTAATAGATTAGTTTAATAACTTTGAATCCTCCTCATCTTAACCTTTTTTTAATTTTTTGAATATTTTTTTAATTTATTTTCCAGCATGTCAAAGTTGGCAAAATATGTTACAAATAATAATATGTTATAGATAAAATGTTTAGCATGTCATGGAAGTTGTAAGAGTAAATAATAAGTAGTTTGTTTGACATAGTATTCGAAATGGTACAGTTATATATACAATGAATATTTGTTGACATCTTGTGTTTCTGAATATACAGATAATGGTATGTAGAGAAAGATATGCATTAAAGAATCTATAAGTTACATGTTTCTGCATCTTAACCTGTGGCTACTGGAACATCATATGGCTCAAATGTAACATCTTGTCTAAGTTTATGATCATTTTGAAGATATATTTGTAGACATCACAAAAAGGTTTACGGAAAGCTGTAAGTTGTATTCTGATTCATATTCATACTTCAAAATTATTTGTGCAAAAGATCACACCAAAATAGCAGGTAACTCTTTTGGGCTGTCATTGATACCGCCTGTATCGATGAATCGACAAAAAAACCTTACTGATTATTGATATTGAAGAAAACCAAGGTATTGATTTATATGCAAATTAGATAAATAAACTTAATTTTCAGGAAAACACAGCTTGAACAGCATTAACACCCCACCGCAACCGTGCGCTTTCATTTCATTTATCCTGGAATCCTCAATTCCATGCTGAAAACTCAGCTGGGGGAGATCCCCATTAATAGGTACAGCAGGTATCTGCACTCCAATGAATTTGATATGAATCAAACTGCAGTGTCTTAGCCAGGATTTAGAAACTGGGTGCCTAAAATTGGCAGTTGTAAAATTTTGGGGCGTCCACATTTTTAAGGGGGATCACAATATACTCATATTTCAACCATAAATATGTACAAATTCATCAAAATAAGGCATAATATCATTAAACAAGGTCATGGGATTTATAAGGAGATGAAAAAATTCAATTATAAGCTTGAGATTGGGATTTTTAGAAATTCCACACAAAAATATTTGGGTGTCCTGAGGGGTTCTTTTTAAGGGTTTGGGTGTCCAAAAAGGCAACCAGACGCCTTGCTGGCTAAGACCATGAATCAAAGTACCGAATTGTCAATTATTTCATTGATTATCAAATTGATAAAAATTTCTTACCAATGACAGCCCTAGTAGCTGTAATAGCTTCAACTAGAATAGTTGCAGAAAAAGGCTTATGTGCTTGTAAAATGTTACCTGTTAGTATGACTTAGGGGCAGTGGGTTATTTTGCTATTAACCTATCAGTCTAATTTCCTTGCAAGTAATCCTGATAGTCACCTGGGGGGTATTTCACAATTAAGTTAGATTACTAACTTAAAGAATTTAGTTAGTACACTAAGTTTAGTTCATTCTGAACTTAGTGTACTAACTAGGATAGATCATGTTTCATAAAGCTCACAAAGTTAGCACTAAGTTTAGTGCTAACTTTAGCGTCAGCGCTTGGTGTGCGTGAAAAATTGATTGTTGACGTCATGGCAATTCCTTTTTTCACGTGCCTTTTAGCGCATTTGCCCACAGTCGGCCGTCCAGCGCTCTGACAACAATGGGGTCGTGTGGATGATTACCACGTCTTAGGCGCTGAATGGTCGGCTGCCTAGAATGACTATGTTGCACACTTATGACACTTATAATGAATAAAAAAAGTATTCGACAAAACAATTGGTTCCCTTGGTGATTTTTAGTTTAAAATAATACTGAACAAAAGATAATACTAATTGAACGAAACTTTTATGCAAATAAAAAAAGTTAACTTTAAAAGGTTGAAATGGTTCTCTGATATTAAAAATTATCTAAAAATGAAAATAATCCTGAAATAAATAACAGTTTGCTTGTAATGATCATCTGACTAAATATTTAGGCAGACGACTAAATTTTTCGTGAATCAAGTTAGATTACTAAGCTCGCACTAACATTTATTTTAGTGCGAACTTAAGTAAACTAACTTAATCGTGAAATACCCCCCTGGTCACTACCTCAGTCCTCCCCGCTAGGCCCTAAACACGCTATAGAACCTGTGAAAAATGTAGGATTTCTGCAGGGATTGAAAAAAAACAGTCAGTTGCAACTAGCCCAGGTCATGGCACATATTTTAGCTCATTTTTGTGCCACATGGTGGCAGCACCCACCTGCTGTTACAGATACTGCTTTCATACTAATGTGTGCTGGGGTGTTTTGTTTGGATTGGGGGTGGTTTAGCCATGGATGTGGCAGGGAAATGATGACAGTTAGTATGGAAGTCTTATATTTGAGAAATATTGCCATGGAGAAAAATTTATTAATTGGAGATTTAGAATATATTTGTGTGATGATTATTTTTAGGTAGGTGTAAAGTCAGCAGCTTTTGCCAGTTATCGCTGATCCTGAAGATGGCCCCGGGAAAAAAACTGACAAGTTTTATCATGATCCCACTTGGGTGATAGACATAGGCACTAGTGTGGTAAATGATTCTTCCATGATTTCTTTTTTTTCAATTCTTTTCCTAAATAGTTCACCTATCAAAATTCATATTACTACAATTATTATTTACATGAAAGGTTGAATATTCTGCATTGTTTAGTATCATGGAAGAATGGGGGTACAGGGTAAAATCTTAACAATTGAAATTGATGTACATCAATCAGTGCCTTGACTTAAAAATTGTGACACTAGCAAAATGTATTATTATAATTGTAAAAGTTTAAGCTATCCTGTTTTTCAGGAGAGACCAACACAATACAATACATTGTATTTTAACCCAATAAAGCTAATAAGAGTTACTCTTGAAAAAGTTGTCCGATTCTGTGATACTTTTAACAATTAATTTGATATGAAGAATAATTTTGCAAATTATTTAAAGGAGTTCTGATTTACATTTCTCCAATTTTTTCCAATAGTGCTTTCACTTGAAAGATTTCACCAAAATTGGATTATGGGGCCTCTATCAGTTAAAAGAATCTCTCTCATTCTCATGGGAAAATCTTGTCATAAATCAGCTAAAACATGCTCAAATAAACTATTTTGGAACGGTTTTAAAGATAGATATTTTATAAGCAATTTCTGTTCTTCAAATTCTTCTCCTGCCTAATTAGAATGCCACACACTGCAGGTAGTGGCTATTAGAATTAACAAAATACCCACATTATCAGGAATCTGAATTAAATATTGCAAGTTCTTTGTTCTGCTCCTTCAAATAATGTACACTTTTTGATATACCTTTCCTGCTTCCCCCATCTCTCAAGAATGTCAAGAATTTGTTCTGATTTATCATTTAAACTGTACACTTCTTATCTTGAAATCTACAATCATATACTAGTAATTGTTGGGGGGCTTGTGCCAAATCAAATCAAAGATAGTTTTAAAATAAAAATGAATTGTAATATGTATGAAACACTAAATCAAATGAATCAAATATAATGAAGTAAATTAATGTTTAAATCAAATACCTGTATTCAAATAAGATAAAAATAGATTGATTATAATGATTGATGAATACAGAATGACTTCGTTGATTTTACTGATCTCAGTGATTTGTTGAATTTAGATGATGTCATTGATTGATGAATGAATTGAATAAAGGCAATCTTTTTTATTGTGAATATCATATCGAATCAAATTGAATGGAAAAAGATATTATATTCTCCCCTATGTGGGAGAGTCCTTCAAGTAGTTTGGCTCATTTCATTCATTTTGATATACTTGTACAATTATTTTGCAGCTTTGTTTTTTGTTAGGCCATTTGGCCTGAGCATGAGTAGGGTACCGCATATTGAACTGGTGAAAATGCAGATCAGTTTGTTGGTCACCATATACAATAAGCTGATGGATCTGTAAATGGATAAATTTGCCTTTTGCCAATAGATGACTAGGAGAGTGTATTGAATGGATTATTATGGTCTAGAAATGATGGCATATATTCATACCTTCGAGTGTTACTTTGCTGTAGATTGCTTTTAAATGTGTTAATAAACTTACCTTACACGTAACCACTATAAGATGGGTTTGTACTTATATGAGTTATGATTGTGGAATATTTAAGTGTTTGATGACTAAATACTGTGCTAAACGTGATTGCTCTATACATGTTGAAATATAGTATGTGCAAAAGTGATGCTTTCTAATAAACTGGTTTATAAAACCATGTCATGAAAGTTGAGTTATCATTACAATCATATGAAATATTCATACCCGTAAAACAACTTTTTGCCAAATTACTTAATTAGCAGACGCAACCCTGTCTTACTAATAGTGATTGGGAAGTACCTAGCCTATTGCTGCATATACCAAGAAGTATTGGATTCTGCCGTTATGTCTGGCTATGGCAGACCTAGCTGTCAAGCGTGGGTGATGTAATAATCCCTGTGGTGCCATCTAGGAATACTGACAGGACCTACAAGAGAAGGCATGTTTTAAACAAATCCACATACTAGAAGCTAGTCTTGGATGATATTCGGAAAGTTTATTTTTTTGAGATCAACTTTTTTTTGTCTTTGACCCAAGAAACATGTTAAAAATGGTTTTCAAGTTTTTTTCATGGTGATCAGTGATGTCAGTCGTTTCTGCCTGTGAACCCTGTCATGCCTGTAGAACACGAAACCTCCCAGTCATTTGGGTGATATCTTTCTAACAAAACTAAGGTGTGAGAAATGCTCATCAGAAAAAAACTTTACCAGTTCATCTCTCCTATTTCTTTTGAAATTTATGCTTAATTCCTAATTTATTTCTAAAAATATTCTAGATGGAATAACTGGTGTTACAAAACATTTCCAGGCATAATTGGGTTTGGTTAGGTAAATGCATGACATCGTGAGGAAATGTATTACCGTATATCTGGTTTTTTTGGAGGTAATCTAATTTTGGCCTATTTTGGCTCTCCATCTTAAAGAGCCAAAATTAATAAAAGCCAAGAATGCATACCTTGAACACCCCGACTTCAACCCTGAGCTCAGGTTGTGTTGAGCTTAGTTTCTAGTGTGGACACCAGATATCAGTCACTGCATGGCATGTAATGTGAGGTAATCACTGGCCTAAGTGGCATGCTTCATGATTACAATCAAAAATCTCAGCAGCATGTTATGTATGGTTTGTTTAGAAAACACGTGTACAGTTGTCTTTCGATCATACTTCCTTGCAAAATCCCTTTGTTTGTAATTACAAGGGGTGCCACTATGCACCTCCTGAGTTCTATTCACCATGGTAAACTCAATTACAAGTTAACTACTTGATCAGGTACTCCCAATGCGTACGTAATAAGTGCATTTTACACAGTGAGAACTCATCAAGCCTACCCCAATCAAATTGTAATTTAAACAAAACTATTTCTGTACAGAGTTACTTTTAACAGATTGAACTAGAATACATGCTATGCAGCGACAGACATTTTGTCATTTTAGGTAGTAAGATAATTTCAAAAGTAAGGTAATTTTGGCTCAGACCCTGGGAGAGCCAAAATTAATATGAGCCATAATTTCCTTACCCCCGTTTTGGCCCAAAAGAGCCAAAATTTCACACAGCCAAAATAACCAGATATACGGTAGCATTCACATTAAATTTTTTGAACTGTTCATTTCAAATTGACATATTTAGAAATGCATAGTCCAAATAAGTGATTGTCACACTGTGTGCTTTTCTAGTATTTGGCAGTATTCAAATGACACATGTTTTCGTAAAACCTTCATTGAAGACTAGGGGTCCATACCGTTAAAATTATACGGTATGGTACGGTTCCGGTATTTTTTATACGGTTCCGGTATGCTAACGGTATCGATACTGGTTACTTTCTTTACTTTGTCGATGTTTTCGAAAATTTGTTGCGCGTGTTAGTGCTTGGAAAAGTGTGGTGGGGCTGGACTAGCACCATGTAAAATACATAGCGTGGCCCTCTCCACACTTTTCCAAGTACTACTGCGCGCGTTAGTATCTATCGTAGTGCAGTTAAAATAGCGGCCGGCACTGGATGACGCGATCGCGATGTATTTTCCCGCCGATCCCGCGTCTCTGCACTCTTTTCCGCCTTGCCTGCTATATCAGCAGCGAGGCGTTTTATTCATAGTACCGGTAAAAAAGTACCGGCTACTATTTATACGGTTTATCACCGGTATTTTCGGGCGGGGTATCGGTACCCTCACGGTACGGGTATACCGGTGTGGACCCCTATTGAAGACAGTTACTCTCTACAGAACTAACATTATACTTATCAACCTATTCATGCTCAAAGTTCCATGTGGTCAGACAACTGTTGGGAATGGTAGCTTTAACCCATTAACACTCAGACCAGCCAAAACAGGCATGACAAATTTGGAAATATATTACTTACGAAAGCATTTTCTGGAAAACATATGAAGGAGAAATGTTCATCAGAAGCCAAACTACAACCCTCCTTCAAATATTTTGTGAACTTTTGCTCTGTTCTCAAGTTATTTTCATAAGTATGAAAGTAGCAGACGTAAGGTTCTGGTGGAGCTCTAAGTGGGAATGGGTTAAAGCAAAGGCAATATTTGATAACAATTAAAGAATTTTTGGAAGTTTCTGTGTGATATTTCTCATATTCTCCAAACTTTGTAAGATGTGTTAATTCTAGACTACATAGGCAACATGGGCATCAATGGGTTTATCTGTTCATGACTACAATTCTCTGTGTGATACAAAACACATAAAACATCGCACAACCAGTCATGACTCTCATTGATATAAGGCATGAATGGATATATCCATTAAAAGGTTCTATCCTGATTGTAAAACTTGGTATTTTGGGGGGTTTCCATGAAACTGCTGTGAAAGACTGCTCACTTAACCCACTAAAGCCTGTTGCTATTAAAAAGGCCTTGCTAATGTGGTGATATCTCTCTAAGAGAAGCATCTTTCATATAATATATAAAGGAAAATATGTGTCAGAACTAATTAACTACTCTCCAATTAACCCATTCAAACCTGTAGAGCCCAAAACCGCCAGACTATTTAGGCAATATCTCTTTAACAAAAGCATTTTTTAAGATTATTACTGAAGGTGAAATGTTGTTCAAACTTCAACCCACAACTCCCCTCCAAATATATTATGAATTAACGATTTATTCCAAAGTTATTTTCAAAAGTATCAAAGATCCAGACGACAATTGTCTAGGAAACCGCCAGGCATGAATGGGTTAACTTGTTAGTTGTTACTTCATGCTTTATTCCTCATTTAATTTCAAAAGTATCATAGTTTGAGACGATACATTCCAAGTGGTACTCTGAGCAAGAATGGGATAAAAAGTTCATTTGAACTGGAAAATAACACTTGATTTGTCATATGAGGATCATCAAAACCAAAGGGAATCAAAGTGCTGGTCGATTGCTAATTCCTTCACTGTCAGCTTGTGACTCAAAAAAAGTTGATTTCAAGGGGGCAAATGATTTGTGTTTGGGCATCAGGAAGGGTGGATGTCAAGGTACTGTAAATTCGGAAAAGATTGCGTTAGTTTAATTTTTGCGTTGTTTAGCGTTTAGCCTCTGACGCAAAATTGAATATTGCAATGATTAGTGCTGCCACTTTACGTGTATAGCTGGTACTCCATGTTGGGGCCAATTTCCAAAGTGAAAAACCGCACAGATCCGTTTTCTGTAAATTCACAAAACAAAATTTACTCTACACAATCTTTTGTGAATCTACAGTACATGGCCTGAGGATCTTCATCCCCTTATAAATATTTAATCAATACCGATCAATTCATCCTAAGAATAAGCTTTTGCCATGGAATAAGTATCATAAACAGTCTAACATCTCCTGGTTGCAGACTTCCCATTGACAGGCAAGGGTTGAAATATTCACATACATATATTTAGAGACAAAGAAAATTAGCGGGTATGAGAATTTTGGACACCCTCAGGCCTCATCCCTGTAATGCTCTGGCTGGAAAACCCTTATTTATGGGAACCTCATCTATGCCGTTACCTCATCTTGGAGTTCGTTTTGAAAAGTATGGTCTGTATGTATCTAATATTCATACATATGACAATATATGAATTAAGAAAGAATTCACAAAATATAATCATGAGAGAGAGAACGAGAGAGAGAGAGTTCTACATCAAATTTTTCATCAAATATTTTCTGGAAGTATTTATGTTAAATGATATTGTGGCATTGTTTGGCTACTACGGAGTATTGGTTTCACTGTTCCCTTAAGTTTTCAATTGATACCCACATTTCCCACAATCTTTAATTCTGTGTTGCACATTTGAAGTCAAAAACACAGAACAAGGATCATCTCACAGCCTGGGGTCTCCCCAGGTTTCGAACTAAAAGGACTGCCATTAACGTTAACAGTACTGCCTAATTTCTAAACTGTCATCTTTACAGAAATGCTAAACAGCTGTACCTCAACTAGAATGCAGACTTTGCCAAAACTCTCAGCCTCAACTTTACCTGAGGCCACTCCAATTTAATTACTTGTCTTACAAGCTTTTTTTGGAAGAAAAATCCTGTCAGACTCCAAAAAATAAATAAAAAAAAGTCACCTTTGGTGTCTTACGGATGAAAGTGGTTTTGAAATTTTCTGTCAGACTCCAAAAAAAAAAAAAGTGCAAGTTTTAAGAATATTCTTTGTAAGGGTGATTCAATCAACTACAGGAAGCTAGCATTGCTGTAGTAGTGCCTCATACTTGAGGAGGTATACCTCCCACCCTTCAGGTTACAGGGATTAATAGATTGATTGATTTTATTTAGTTGAGAATAGGCTGGTAGAAACATATCGCTACCAGTCCTAGTCGGCAGACTCTAAAAAAAAAATAATAATAAAAAAAATCCCATTTTTCAACTTTTTTTTTTATTCCAAAATGGCTCATTTCCTACCTCCTGAGCTCGTAAGACAAGTAAATAAATTGGAGTGGCCTGAAGGGCTTAAAACAGTACCCTCTAGGTCAGCACATCAAAGCCAAGCTCCTAATACTGTATTAGAGAGAGACCAATCCAAGAACCTTATAAAAACTCTACAATTACATGCAGTGAATTGTGGGAATGTCTTAAATATGCTTAACCTCCTCTTGCTTGATACTGGAAAATCTAATCTAATCTTCTGACAAGGCAAAATACTGGTTTTCTATCCCTCATGGCTGCCATAGCTTTTTTATTCAAATTACTGATATGCTAAATATACAAGCCGCAACCTCCATAACCACTCAAGGCTGAATGGGCTTTCCAGTCAGATCATTTGAAGACCAAATAATGACCAAATATATACACATGGGAACTCAAATACAACTAGTCTGGTCATGGAGTAGGCTAGGCTCCGAGTTGACATTCCCTTGTGTTGACCAAGCAGTGTGGTGTAGTACCAGGTATGGTAGATAGATGGCATCACCTGATCCTCCTATTTCTAGAGGTTTTAGGTTTCATACTCAAACTGAGTCCTCTATTCCCTGGTGAGATAAGTGTAGACTGAAATGGCCACTATGGCTACGTTGACTATTTGGTGCCTATGACAGTAAAGATACATATGATAGCCAAGAAATCTAGGCTAGTCATGGAGATAATGGATGGAATGAGCTGATATGCTGATAATGTATCTGCATGTGAAAATGTATGTGTGTGTTTGGAGGGGAATCAAATTGAGGCAGGCATTAAAGTATATATTGTTTTAACATCGCTCTTTTGCATTTCTTTCAGATGAAATCTAGAAATTATGAAAAAGTTGAAAAGGTAAGTGACTGATTTTGAGACTATAGTTTAACTCAGCTTTTATGTGTGGATAAATTAATCTAGGAAAACCTGAAAATTTTCAGATATCTGTTATCTGCATGAAATGGTGTTTCTTATTAACATTTTATGCTATTAAATAAACAATTGAAAAATGAAAAAGTGTTAGCCAAAATTCTACATTAGATGTGGCACCCAAAGCTGATTCCAAAGTTGTCTTTTCCACGAAAAGATCTTTACAGATATTCTTAGAAAATTGTATATTTACAGCATAAAATGATGTCTGAAGTATTTCATAATAAATAACACAGTAACTTATTGAACATGTATTATTGGCATGTGGTTGTTATAATAGTGACTGTAAACTGGCCCGTATTTTTTCAGCTATTTCAAAGATGTCTCATGAAGGTGCTGAATATAGATCTCTGGAAAACCTACCTCAACTATATCAAAGAAACAAAGGGGAAATTACCCTCATACAGGTAAGTACCTGGAGTAATACTCTGATTTTCAGGCAAATTGATCACCCTACAAACCTTAGTAGGGTAGTCAGTACACAAAATAAACTCCAGTATTATGGATACTTTGAAATCTCAGAATTGCAAATACTTATAAACCAGTGCAAAAGTGTTCACATAAGAATAGTTTGTGGTCACAAATTAGAGGTATTTTCAATATATTAGGATTAATTGGTATCAAAAAGTTTAGTTCATAAAGTCCTATGTGAAACTATACACCTACAACAACTTTGACAACACTTATAAACAACTTTTTTCAAGAGAATACTTTCCTCTTACAGAGAGGAAAATATGCATATTATAATCTTTACAAATAAATAAAGTGGTAACAAGAAGACAATGGACTCAAGTCACATCCTTTAATAGTACATGCAGATTGAAACATATTTTATCATTATCACAATTCTTTTTTTATTTCTAATTTTATTTACTGTGAGTATCTTTAAAGATCCCTTCTAGACTTCAAATTTTCAAATGATATGACAAGATATTGGTAATTCGTTAAGGCTTAAATTTTAACACTTATATGAATTGTGCTACATTCCATTGATGACGCTTTTCAATTTTTATTTTAGAGAAAAGATGGCTCAAGCCTATGATTTTGCACTGGACAAGATTGGCATGGATATCTTTTCCTACCAGATCTGGTCAGATTACATACTGTTCCTGAAGTCAGTTGAAGCGGTGGGCTCCTATGCTGAGAATCAGAGAATCACAGCTGTGAGGAAAGTTTACCAGAGGGGTATAGTCAACCCCATGATCAACATTGAAGCACTGTGGAAAGACTACTGTACATATGAAAATGTAAGTACCTCGATAAATGATGATAATATTTGGTCCTTGATAGTTTTCACTTTCAGTACCTCGATAAATGATGATAATATTTGGTCCTTGATAGTTTTCACTTTCCACGCCTTGTGACCAATTATTACCTTTACCTCTTGGCATTGAACAAAATCCGAAACAGATCAAAAGGCTTTAGTTTGAAAGGAATTCATCACTAATTAAGAAGATGAAGCTGAGGAAGATAGTGTTCAATTGAATAAGCCTTCATGGAAAGTTTGATTAATATTGATATGAGATTCTTTTGATCACTTTTCATAGATTTAAAAATTGTATACATCAACATTTGAATTATGATACTTTGATTTGAGTGTAACCGTTCAAAATTCAATCACTGAAATCTCTTCACAAATTATGTTACTATAGTAATACTTATAGATGAAGCAGTCTTTGTAAATGGTTTATTTGTGCTTGTTGTAGATGTTGTCTTGTTTTGTTGTATGTAGGGTATAAATCCTCTGATTGCCAAGAAGATGACTGAGGACCGGGGGCGTGACTACATGAACTCCAGGAGGGTGGCCAAGGAGTATGAGGTGGTCACAAAAGGTCTGAACAGAAACGCTCCCTCAGTACCCCCACACAATAATCCAGAGGAAGTCAAACAGGTACTGTATAAGGCTTTAATTCAAAATACTCTCCAACAGGGCTGTTAAGCAAAATGCATTTTGCTTAACAGCCCTGTTGGAGAGTATTGGTGCTACCGGGTACCTTACATTCGCACATTCAAGCAGAGACACAAAGGAGATACAAAGCAGGATATTTATTTGAAGGGTGTTATTTTGGCACTATCATGGGAAGCGTGAAAATAGCAACAATTATATGCCTGTAAAAAATACCAGTTATACAGTGTGTAATTAGCACCTCTAATGGGATGATCATGTCATTTTTGGTTTGTTTAATTCATTTATGGAGAGACAAATGTTGGAAATGAAAGCTATTTTTAACAATTGCATTTTGTATAAATTATTGACAATAGTTTTAATTAATCTCAGATGAAAAATATCTTTTGAAATGTATATATGTTGTATTTGATAATATCTTTATCATTTATCAATTTATTTATTTTAGGTTGAGTTATGGAAAAAATATATTGCTTGGGAGAAAAGCAATCCTTTAAGAACAGAAGACCAAGCTACAATTTCAAAAAGAGGTACATTATTTCATTATTCACCTTTTTACAGAAATGAAAAGATTTTCGGCTATTCTCCTGATCTTAGAAATTTTTTCTTGGAAAACAGTAGCAGGTCTCTTCAACTTTATTTGAACATTTAATTTTAATTGTAAAATAAAAAATAACATGCGAATGTCATGATTAATAAGTAAATACATATCTATCATAACCTAATGACATGTTAGATGTGGAAAGAATTTATCTCAGAATGAAGATGTAGAGTGGATTTATCTCAAAATGAAATCTCTGGTAGCAATACGTACACTGTCGTACAGTGATCTCAGTTTCTGTTCCCATGTGATACATAATTATAATGTCAATATTTCAAACTTGAAATCAAGGAAATATGTTTATACTTTGGAATACCATAGAGGTTACAATAAAACAGTTTATTGATTTTGATGTCGATCTTTTGAATGAAGTTGAATTCCATGATATCTGAACGTATGTTACTTTATGTGGAATGTTTCTGACCTTTGTATTTAATACTAGATGTTTGATTATGGGTGTGTATTTTCATTGCAGTTATGTTTGCCTATGAGCAGGCTCTGTTATGCCTAGGCCATCACCCAGATATTTGGTATGAGTCTGCATCTTTCTTAGAACACTCAAGCAAACTTCTCGGAGAAAAGGGGGTAAGAATGTGATTTTAAGGTCTAAAGTTTTTGAATGAAAGAAAATCCAACAGGATATATATATATATATATATATGTATGTATATATATATATATATATATATATATATATATATATATATATATATATATATATATATATATATATATATATATATATATAAATATATGTATATATATATATATATATATATATATATATATATATATATATATATATATATGTATATATATATATATATATATATATATTCATATTGATCTGTGTTTTCTTAGGTGGCAATTGTTTTATTACTTCATGTATGAAATGCTGAGTAACTGTCTAGTTCTGTCTATACCAGTTCTTTGTATAGTCACTCATTTTTCAACGTTTTTGGTTCTGAAATATTACTTACTTCTAAGGTATGGCTTACCTTTCTTGCTGACTGTCGAGATAGTCGGGATACACTTTATCCTTGTATGAAAGAACTTTTAGGTGTTTAATTTGGTGTGTCTTATTTTCTACAGGACCAGAATGCAGGGAAGCTGTTTGCTGATGAGGCTGCTGCCCTCTATGAGAGAGCCATCACAACTCTCATGAAGAAGAATACACTCATCTACTTCGCCTATGCAGACTTTGAGGAGGTACACACACTAATTATATAAAATGTCATACCAATACTATATTTTGTTCATAGATATAATCCTATTTGGGGACAAAGTAGCTCAGTTGGTTAGGTGTCGGACTAGTAATCAGAGGGTCGCTGGTTTGATTCCCGGCCACTCCGGGCACTTTGGTCGTTCTTGGGCAAAACAGTTTATTCCATATTGCTTCAGTCTACCCAGCTGCAAAATGGGTACCTAGCATAAATAAGGCAGTGCTTAGAGTGTGTGCGCTATATGCTGCCAGTTGCTCTGGAATATCCCCCGGGGGATTGAAATGGTTTCTGTATGTACAGTGCCTGCTAGGGGAGGAAGGTCGTGTGAGCACTTCGATGGATACAAGTCTATAAACCGAATACCTTTACCTTTACCTTTATCCTGCCCAGATAACTGGTAGTAAAGTGTGAATTGCTTGTCAACTTTATTCAATATTTAATCTGTATAAAATCCTTGTCTGTCAATGATAACTGGAAAGTAATGACAGAAAGATTTGACCACTTACATGGTTTATGTTACAAGCTAGGTTTTGTAACCTATATAGATCTAAAGTCTGTAATCCTGACCATTTGAGTCTCTCTTTAATAAATGACCTGCCATATTTCAACCAAATTTGACATATTTATCAATTCTTTGCACGTTACCGACTCATTTAAAGCATGGCTTTAAGCTTAAGGCTAAAATCTTTACTAACAGCTTGATATAATTGATACCCATAACAAATTCTATAAGCTGAAAAATCTTTTATATTGAATTTATACTTAAAATCTTATCTTTTGTTTATCATTTCAGAGTCGAATGAAATATGAAAAAGTCCATGGTATTTATAAGAAGATCATTTCAGTTCAAGAAGTAGATCCTACGCTGGTGAGTTGAAAATAGAACTTGCTATATATGCAGTACCTCATTTACTAGAATCAATTAAACCTGCTATAATGATTCTACATTGATCCAACTTAAATTTTCAATATTGATATTAGAGATATTATGTATTAAAACAGAAGAAGTCAACCTTAATTTGTGTCTGGTCTTGTATTTTTAGCCTTGAATGTGTATCTCGAAACAAGGTACGGGTACATGGTAAATCCTTTTCTATGACATCGCCAAAACAACTGCAAATCAGTATCACTTTCCAGACTTTCAGGTGGTTTGTGCTCCATGTGTGCTTCGGTCATAAAAGTTATGCTTGAATATAGCATCTTTATTCAAAGTATTATTGGAAATTTATGTTTGAAACTATACCTTGAAGAACAATTTTTGACTCTGTGGCCCAAAGCATGAAAGGTATAATCCTTAATCTGAGGGCCACAGCGAAAATTAAATATTAATGTTATTACTATTATCATTATTATTATTATTATTATTATTATTATTATTATTATTATTATTATTATTATTATTATTATTATTATTATTATTTTTATTATCATTATTATTATCATCATTATTATTATTTTTATTTTTGTTATTATTATTATTATTGTTATTTTTATTATTATTATTTTAGGTATACATCCAGTACATGAAGTTTGGTCGTCGTGCAGAGGGCATCAAGACAGCCAGGACAGTGTTCAGACTGGCTCGAGAGGACGCCAGGTGCAAGTTCCACGTGTTTGTCAATGCTGCGCTCATGGAGTATTATTGTAGTAAGGTTAGTAAACACATCACTGCTCATGGCTTACGAATTAAGACTTATACTTGAGGCATGTGAAGAATTTGACAGATCACTTAGAGTTGGTTGGTGGTTTTCCCACAGTACTCCTTCCTAGAGGGATAACTATTTATTTTTTGCCATTATTTAGCCTTACCATGGCAGAAAAAGTAATGATCAGAATTTCTTGTTGCATATGCTTTAATGGTGTTATAAAATAAATGTAGCTGGGCATAAGATTTGATGATCTATCAGTTGACTAATTCATCTTTTCTGTTCAATTGAGAACCAACTATATATATATATATATATATATATATATATATATATATATATATATATATATATATATATTTATATATATATATATATATTTATGTATATATATATATATGTGTGTGTGTGTGTATTCTTCAGTAAAAAGAATTCCTCTTTATGTTTAAATTACATAATTAAGCCATCAATGCTAATTTCAAACACATCTGAATGAATTAAATGTCATCATTATAGTATTGATATCTTATATTTCAGGACAAAAGTGTTGCCTTTAAAATCTTTGAATTGGGTCTGAAGAAGTTTGGCCACATTCCTGACTACATCTTAGCATATATAGACTACATGTCCCATTTAAATGGTAAGTTGAATTTACTATCATAGCTTTCTATCTGATAAAGATTTTCTTGATTCTATTATTCTGGTGAAAAAAAGGCTTGTTTGCAATTTAAAGGATTCGGTTTTGACCATGTCATAAGCTCAATGACACATTCCATTGTATTTCATCTTGGAAGTTTGCCGCTCCAAGTGAAACAGTTTAACTTAAGCAAATTAATTTGTTGGAGAGATGAGAATAAAAAAATATGAAGAATAAAATATGAGAGAGATTTGAGAAGTTAGTCTTCCAGTTCATTGTCTTTTCTTTTTCCATTGTTTCCACAGAGGACAACAATACAAGGGTATTGTTTGAAAGGGTGCTCTCATCAGGACAGTTGCCACCAGAGGAATCAATGTAAGTGGACTATGTTCCAGGAACATACCGAGCTCTTAAAATCAGTCATCCTATGACTGCCCCTAGGTCTCATACATTTGGAAATATGTGTATTCTGAAAATGAAGATTTTCTATGTGGTTTTCTTTTAAATTTTCACAAAGGAAGATTAACACTGTGTTGCCCAACCATTTGTTTTGATATAAAAATATGATTTGCAAAGTTTTACTCTTAGAATTTTGTTTGTAGGGGTTTTTGGGTGATTTATTTTCTTGCCTTTGATTGAAATAGTTTTATTAATTAAATATTCAGTATTAGTGGTGCTCAAAAGCTTGCTGTTGAACTGCTGACCTTTTTGTTTTGGGAGATATCGAAGTGTAAATTTAATTTTGATATCATGAGGGTTGGAGTACGTTATTTATAAAAACAACTAAGATTTCATTTTGTATGAAACCACAATGATTGTATAGAAACACCATTATACTGTAGAGCCCTACTAGGGCCCTGTCATTATGATTAGCATTAGCTATAAAATTTGAATTGTAATATCATCAACTAAAATATATGTCAAATTATCATCAAATAAAGATACTCAAAATTTATAGCCCTTGATTTGGATTTAATCTTTTTTTTTGTTCATTTTTCATGCTGTGTTGTTGTTGTTTTTTCAGTGAGATTTGGAATAAGTTTTTAGAGTTTGAATCTAACGTTGGAGATCTGGCCAGTATTCTGAAGGTGGAGAAGAGGAGAGGAGGTGCTATTGAAAGGGTAAGAGAATCTTAGTCATGCTCTTATTCTGTTGATCGATGTAACATAGCAGTTTAATTGAACTTTTCACTAGAATCTGGCAGGAAAATTCATCACACAGAATTTCGCTTTAAAAATTATAAGTTAGTTCTGAGATATTTCAGGATTTAAGTCGTTTTCAAGGAAATCATAAAGCCTACAAATAAGATACATGATATTGGTGAGATTTGTATTAATAGTACCTACATTTTTTGATTGTCAGAAGGATTTATAAAAAAGCTTTAGTACACATTTGTAATTAATTGCTCAAACCAATTTTATTTGAAAATATTGATATAGATAATAATAAAGATATAAATTAATAAAAATGCATTTATGTCATAAAATAAAGAAATTAAAAAATTTTGACCTTTACAGATGTGAATTTTAGTAACCTCTTTATTTCTTTTCAATAGATTGCATGAAATGATTCTTAAAAATGCAACCATATATTTGTTGTTTTCAGTTGTCTGAATACGAGGGCAAGGAGACAGCTCTGCTTGTTGACAGATATCGATACCTAGATCTGTTTCCCTGCTCCCCTGAGGAACTGGGGGCACTAGGGTACAAGGTAAGCTATCACCCCCATTCTATGTTCTGTCATAATTAGCAACATTTTTAGCCACACATACATGAATTCAAGTTTGCTGCATGAGGAATTACTCTTCTTTCAATATCATAGAAAAGTGACTTCTCAGCTATTTTGGTTAAATCTTTGTCACCAGAGCTTTTCTTAGAAAATACTTAAAGAGCATTGTTAGCGAGAACCCAAAAGATAGCTCTCTAGAAAGTATTTTGCAATTCAAGATTGATCCAGCAGTTATTTTGAAATGTTTATAGGTTGATAAAAACACGTGTCCTGTAATTGCTGGAATCCAAGAGCAGCAGTTGCCCATGGACCTGAGATACATGAACATTCAGTTCAATGAATATAAAATTGAAATTTCTGCATGAATACAAATATGGTACTTGGCAGATCCATAACCTTTGATCTTAACTTGCATGGTACACATGACACAACATAGTTAGTAGGGCATGGTAACAGTGTGCTAGGTCAGTAGAATTTGGTTTATTCTGTTGTATTGTATCCTTTAGAATGCATAGATGTCACCCTGTATACCCAGACTCATTGTTGTGTATGTTATTTCCCCAGGACTTGTCAAGGAACAGCAGTGTCCAGGTGCCAGTGTTTGAGACTGCCAAGGTGACCACGGGGGAGGGGGAGGAGGAGGGCAAGGAGAAGAGACCGGAGTACCCCAAACCTGACCTCACGCAAATGTTACCATTCAAACCAAGACAAGTCATACGTAAGTAACAACTCAACCTTGATTTCATAGATTTTACATGTGGGTTATTTAACCCAGTATTGATTGCCAAATTGATTGTCTCATCTATGCAATGCTTGGAGTGATTTTGATGGACAACTTTCAGAATACACATATACTAAGTTGTGTAAAGGTGAACTTTGACCTGATACCCGGTAGGCAGATATGATTAATCATCCAAGGCAGCATCAAATCTAAGAAATTCCACTATGGATTTGATTAAGAAGATGCTGCCAGTGAAGACAGAAATGAAAGCAACACTATCATGTTTATGTATTAGCAAAGTTGTTGATTGGAAGTTGTTCTAAGTGCTGTTTAAAAGGCAGATTCTTCCTCATCTCTTGATACTGTACTATGAAATTGACTCATTTGTACATTTCATTTGAGAGTGGGTCGCATACACTTGACCGCAACCATTTGAATGTTGGTTTTTGCTTGTTAAACACTTTCCTGGTTTACTTGTCTATAATTCATTCTCTTCTTTGGGCAATCATCATCAGCTCTGTTAATGACACAACAGGGTCAGGGTCTGACCATTAGTACCACCAGCTCAATTGTCTAGACCAGTAAGGCTGAAAGAAAATGGCTGACAAGTTAAAAACCTATTCCTCTGTAGCTTAGATTATCCTCATGAAAATACTGATAGCTATTGATTTAAATCTAAGAGACATTTAGAATTGTCAGAGCTTCCAGACAAATCTTTAATGGGAAACCTAACCGCAACTTGGATAACAAGTCATATTAGTGTGCTGATGGAAAATGTCACACATTTGCACAAATGTACCCCCTGGTTGTCATGAAATCAATTAGAGAGAGGTGTCAGAGAGAGCCCCTTTACAACCCCAGGGCTCTGTCAATTCGCCAAACTCTCCCCAGCTGGTTTTGACAACCTCACTGTGACCCATACCTGTCCCGTGTAACTCCCAGGTAACCTGTTATGTGTCACTCACAGGTAACCTGTCCTGTGTAACTCACAGGCAGGGGATTAAACATTCAAGGTCAATATGTCAGAATTTGGAATTTCAAATTTCGTCACTTTTTCTGCCATAATGTGGCTAAGTTGTGACTAGCCAGTTGAAGGTGGTGGAGGAAACGCAAGTACCTAGCGTAAACAACTGCTTGAGCGGTCATTGGCAACTTTATCACATACCCCGGCCAGGATGAATATGTCAGTACATGGTGTGTTATATTCATTTTTACACTTAACTAATGAAAGGTTCATTTTGCAAAATAAGGACATTCGTGAGCACTCATTAAACACCTTGTATATATAATAACCTTCTCATTAGAAGAGGAACAACCAGGTACACAGTCACCTGAATTATGCGTTAATGTGCCAGGATTTAGAAACTGGGTGCCCAAAACTGGCAATTGTAAAATTTTGGGGTGTCCAAACTTTTAAGGGGGACCACAATATACTCAGATTTCAACCATCAACATGTATGAATTTATCAAAATAATGCATAGCATCCCTATACAATGTCATGGGAATTACATAAAGATGAGAAAATTCAATTATATGCTTGAGATTGACATTTGAAGAAATTCTTCACAAAAAAATTTGGGTGTCCTGAGGGGTGCTTTTTAAGGGCTTGGGTGTCTAAAAAGACACCAAGATGCCCTGCTGGCTAAGACCATGGACTGTGGGCACACCCAATAGCACCCTTTAGGGTGGCACCAGCTAGCTGGCTATATAATACAGCTGCCTATATGCATAACCTGTAGGTCATGGTCACAGAAAACTGCCGTATTCAGGAGAAAATAGGTCAGAAATGAAAAGTGTGAGAAATTCTTTTATTCACTATGCAGTTAGTACACTCTGCAAGACTACTCAGCCATAGGGGCAGCCAGGTGCAGGTGCTGAATGCTAAACTGAGTGTGATTTTATTATTACATAATAGACTTCCGATTTGTCATTTTATATTTGTATAAATGTAAGCAGGACAAGGTAGAAGACCTTCAATGAAGGTGTTTGTTTTATAAAGGTGGTTGGTTATCCTTGCAAGTGGTGGAAAGTGATAGATTGCCATGTTGTATATATGGTGTGTGGCCTTGAGTAGATTGACAGCTGAATGTACATTCCATTAGATGTATGGTACATGACAGGAATGATCTGTGATGTGATGATCGAAACATGCCTGACATTTCCTCTGTTCCTCTCTGTCTCTCTCTGTCTCTGTGGTTATTGGAGTGGAGCCAGAAAGGACACCAACTCCCACTGGCTACTACATGGTAATGAGGCCCGTTCCCTGAACAGTCTGAACATGATATCCCTGAGCATTCTGGACTTGACAATAGAAGCTGGGATGCCTTGACAGGCAAGCTGGGCCCCTGACCAGCCTCGATGTGTTTTCACTTTCAGATTCTGACAGATGCGATGGACAAAGTCACCTCAAGGTCACAAATTGTCTGATCAGCTGGCCAGTGTGGGCAAAGATAGGAGTCACTTCTATTGGCTAGGCCTGTTTTGTGCTTTATGGGATCTTCAAATTCAGTTCAAGGTCACAAATAGTCTGATCAACTGACCAGTGTGGGCATAAATAGGTCACTTTTATTGACTAAGACTGTTTTGTGCTTTATGCTAAAGGTCGGTTCAAGGTCACACATTTTCTGGCCAGAGAGCAATGTGGGCATAAATGGGTTACTTCTATAAACTAGGGCTGCTTTGAGTTTTATGTGATGCTCAAGGTCAGTTCAAGGTCATATTTGTCAGACTAGCAGACCCATGTGAGCATAAAATGGGTTATTACTATTGTGTAAGACTGCTTTATGTTTTATGGGATACTCAAGGTCAGTTCAAAGTCATATTTGTCCGTCCAGCTGACCTGTCTGGGCATAAAATGGGTTATTACTATTGTGTAAGACTGCTTTATGTTTTATGGGATACTCAAGGTCAGTTCAAAGTCATATTTGTCCGTCCAGCTGACCTGTCTGGGCATAAAATGGGTTATTACTATTGTGTAAGACTGCATTATGTTTTATGGGATACTCAAGGTCAGTTCAAAGTCTTATTTGTCCGTCCAGCTGACCTGTCTGGGAAGGAAATGGGTTATTACTATTGTGTAAGACTACAGTACTTTGTGTTTTGTGTGATGCTCAAGGTCAGTTTATGGTCATAAAGTATCTGATCAGTGCACACTGTGGCCATGAAATGGGTTACTACCATTGTGTAAGGCTGCAGTGTTTGACCATGGTCAGTTCACGTTCACATTGTTAGACCAGCTGACCAGTGGAATGGGTTAATACCATAGTGCAGCGCTGCAGTGTGCTTTATGGTCTGTTCAAGGTCGGCTCAGTGATGTTAATTATCTAAATGGCCATCATCAATAATACTGTCACCTCATAGGAATGTCTATGTAAAATCCACTGCAGATGGCTAGCCAATCTGAAATATGAGAACAATGTGGAGAGATATTATTGGTACAAGCATGAAAATCAGTTATGAATAGATATAATTAAATGAATTAAAAGTATGGCCATTGCTTATAACCTTTTCTGCATTTGTTATCTATGCTCTGTGAAGATGCCAGATTTGATTAGGTTTAGTACACAAATAACAAGTATAACTTAGGCTTTGTTGTTTTATGAATGTGGCTTGTTATTATTCAGCCTGTCCCTTAAATCACAGAGTTGTTACATTGCTTGGAGGTAGTGTCTGATCACATACAAGTATAGGATGGAGTGTTTGGTTCAAGAGAATTCCTTGAAACTATTCATAATATCCTTCCTGTCGTGGTGTTCTTAACATGTGAGTCACTGTTACTCTCAAGACAAGTATTTTTTCAAAAATATATATCCTCTGATCCCCAATCCTGTAATTTTATCTATATGTTAACTGTTATGTAGGCATTAGGTTTACCAGGAGGTTTACCAGGAGGTTTACGAAGGCTAAATTCTGTGGAAATATAAAGAAAGAAAAAAAATATGTCGAAGTCCTGCTGTGCCAGACTGTTGTGAGTAATAACTCTAAGAGCCATCAAACTAGCGAAAATAAACTGTCTGTCACCCAGGACAAGCTGGGAGGAATTGTATGCTATAAATAGATAGTTATCTTGACTCCTATACTGGTTCAAGTGTAAAGCTAAAACAGAAAACCCAGCAACCAGCATACATAGCCAGTCTTCCTGAATGACCCATCGATTGGAAGTATGGGAGGGATGGTCTATTTTAGTTCTGTGGCCTCCACCAGATGGCAGCACTGTATAGGTTATTCTGAGTTGCCAGATCACCAGCTTATCTGCCACGCAGTCAATGAGATCAGAGTTTTTTTTGCAGCATAATCTGGTGTTGTTGATGGTGGCCTATGATATGACACATGTTGCTATTAATGAATCCATATAATGTTGCGGCTACCTTGTAAGACAGACATGAGTCATTCAGCATGCAGCCCCACTTCTGCTCTAGTAAATCCAACATGGTAAACATGTACTGTCTGTCTACCCTCCACCAGGGCTACACAATACAAATAATAAAGCTTGCTTTTATACAAAGATTTTTCACCTATGGGTCTTCAATTTGTGCATAATAAGAGACTTCCCTTTGTTGAAATAATAGGCATTAAGAGATCATCAAGCTAGATTTTAAATGGTGTAAAGTGAAAACACTAAATGTGAACACCCATTTCAATACTTTCATTAAGTAATATTTTCAGTCCTAATGCAAGCTTGCCTTGGCCCCAAGTGTTTACATTTCAGAGGATTCACTTTGTTTTAGACAATATCAGAAGTGATATCATATGGAAGCTTTGTAGTTATTTGTGGCATTTTTTGGTGAAAGTATAGCAAGGAACCACCAGCAAATGACTATTGACATAACCCAATTAAATTGGTTCTTTTCCTTTCCACTAGGGGGACATGGGATGATGCATAGGTTTGAATCATGCCAGACAATCTGGTGTCACTTACAGAAGCTTGTACATCATAGCCATTGTGGGTCATCTGGCAGGGAAAGGTTTAAGGAGTAGAATAGTCATCTTGTCAATGTTAGCAAGGAGCTGTGTGCATTCCCAGTGCTATTTAGATTGAGATTAACCTCCACTTGAAACCGGGACAAGCTTTTCAAATATTAGCCAATTGCGTCCAGTGAGGTGACACCGCTGATTAGGCTTAAAAGTATGAGATAAATCACCACACACTAGCGCTACATGGCCTGAGCTCTAAATGGAAAGCCCACTCATTATATCTACATTGAAGATAAAGGCAACCCCAGGAACATTATTTATTGTTGGCACGGTTAGCCTACTTACCATCTAGGGAAAGTCACTCACATGCCCTAGTTATAATGCAGGACGATATGCAGTTGTCTGGTTCTCAAGCTAGGTTCAGTAACTCTTAACTAAGGCAACCTCTGCCACTAGCATACTGGGGTCTTTACTTTACGTAACAGGGACCACAGACTATACAACTTTAACCAGGTCTGACACAGCAGCTCTCATAACTCTGCTATGAACGCTAGTTGTGAAGTTACTCTGGATATAAACCAGGCATTTACCACAGATCTCTAAAGTCTAGCTAGTCTACCCTTTGCCAGATGTTGACAAGACCTGACACAGACATATGCCAGTTAATAGTGAATGGCAGTAATACTCAGTAGAGGTGTTAAACTAGCTTAGAAGCTTTAAAGGTCTGACAGATGACAACAAGTGTATCCAAAAATCTTCTTGTTTGTTACCAAATAAAGTTAGTTTCAGGTAACAATGCTAGTACTCAGATCCCTGTTTGAGGGTAGCAAGAGACAAGTCATGAATTTTTCCTGAACATAATCCAATTCAAGAACCCATAAGGGAAAGTCCTGCTTGTGAGATCGTGTACCTGTTCTCTTGATTTGTTGGCATGCCTTAGCCTGCTTATTCTCAGGTCTCCATTTGGACGAGTGCACAATTAGAAAATATACACCGTGACAGCCACATGTTTGATCTGGTGTTTAAAATATGTCAGTTTGAAGTAATTTAGAATTTTTCTTCAAATGCTTCAGGCAACTATTTTCATGGGAGCTGCAATCCCAATTGGGATACATTAGTATTATGGGTCAAGAATGCTTAGAAATTACTGGCATAATATCTTACCTTACACAAAATGGATTCAGAATTCACAGTTATAATTTAAAAGTGTTAGGGTAGAAACTATGGTCCTTCTCTGGTGTCAGGAGGGTACTAGCAGAGAGGTTGGAATCCCAGTAATTTGATGGGGATATTAGCAGCATACCAGGAAAGAATGTGTATCTGAGGCTGTGCATGGAGCTACCAATTCAAGCCCACTGATCATGAGCAGTGATTATCAGTGATTAGTTGTAATGCCGAACAATGCAGCGGACTAGAATGCTAATGATTCAGTGCTGATTGTGTGTGTGGAATGCCACTCTCTGGCACTAGACCTGTCATCTGGACACAGTCGGTCACTTACTAGTGATGTATGAATGCCAGTAGCATCATCCAGCATGGCCATGGAGATGCATAATGTAATCTTTTTGGCCACATGAAACTGATTTAATTTATACATTTATATTATTCATTTCATCTACTGCATTTATCATTTTTTTCACCAATCTTTCTATGATTGGTTACCAATACATGCACTGTGCTATGTAAGCCATTCGTTCCTAGAGATCCCCCTACAAAACAGTACCTGCTAAGCTCCAGTCTTTATTGAAAAGATTTGGTAAAAGCAAGAATTTGATAGTAGATTGAGTGTATGTTGTTTCATTTATTCAGTTTGATATTGCTCCAATTATAAACCATCCAAATGCTGGTTAAACTTCATTAATTGCCTTATTAAAAGGTTAACACTTCCCTTTTTCTAAGTGCTAGACTGCCCAAATGTTTAAAGAAATTCATAAATAAAATCATAATCAAAATCAAAAGAATATTTTTAAACTGTTGCCCACCGAAAGATAGCACAATTTTTATTCAAGTTCAATCTACAAAGGGACAGCCCAATTTGTGGGCTAATCTAGCTCATGTTGATATTGGATTTTGAAATTGAGTATAAGACTGGGAGTGTAGTGGTGTTGTCCATGCATTTGTATATAGCACATAGCCAGCTAAATGGTGGAGAGCTAACCATTGATCTTTCCCAGCACTTGGCAAAGGCAACATGTGGGACTTGAACCCAGGTCAGTTTGAGCAGTCGGCTCAGGGCTCGACATTAAGGCTTGTCTGATGGGCAGGGGAAAGGATGTGGGGCTTGAACCCAGGTCAGTTTGAGCAGTCTGCTCAGGGCTCGACATTAAGGCTTGTCTGATGGGCAGGGGAAAGGATGTGGGGCTTGAACCCAGGTCAGCTTGAGCAGACGGCTCAGGGCTCGACATTAAGGCTTGTCCGATGGGCAGGGGAAAGGATGTGGGGCTTGAACCCAGGTCAGTTAATTGCAGGGGAAAGGATTGTCAGTCATACTACTTTTCCAACCCACACATGGATTTTTATGAAGCTCAAGCATCATCAGTTGTCACTTGTCTTTCAGACAAGTGTGTCTATATATTTTATGTGGTGCCCTGCTGTGACTTTCCTTCAAAACATCATAGTGGATATTTTAAGACCTCAGTCATGTTACAACTTACAAGTGCAGAGACAAGACTGTCTAGAGTAATCTTGTTATGATAATAATAATAATAATAATAATAATAATAATAATAATAATAATAATAATAATAATGATAATAATAATAATAATAATCTTTATGATTATTGATAGTTCTCAAGTTTGTCTTTAAACAGTTAAGCTCTGGTGCAGTGACAAGGCTGTCTGGTGTAGCTCTGTATGATGATAATATAACTGTATACATATATAGAAATAAAATACATGTATATATAGTTAGGTGGCATGTATAATAAAGTGTTTGTTACCCCCATATGGAACAGTTCAATGCTCTGAAAACGTCCTTGTTTATAATGCACTTGTATTCATTGTAAGGTGCAGATCAATACAAAAAGACATAAAGAGTTTATAAATATTTTATCAGAAAAACACATTCCTCGCAGTCTAGCAGTACTGGGCAAAGGTTCTCATCCTAAGAATTTGCAGTAACAGAGTAGTTGGTGGCCTGGCTTTTTTCTCTTGTCAATTTCAAATATCCTAAATCTGAGAAATACTTACCATCCTCCAAATGATAAGAGGAAACATTGCATAGTGGACATATTACTAGCTCTTATCTGCTCACAGAAATGACTTAACTCTCATAGAATAAAATAATTACACACTATCCAATTTACACCAACTCAGTGACAGGTTATGAGAAAAAGGATATGCACTAAGTTGGCCTTAAAGTATTGGATTTTACATCAATATTCATTGATTTTGGATTTCAGTTAGAGTAAGATCTACTCATGCATAGCTGTTGAGCATATTGTACTGAAGGAATTTATCTATTTTGGTCTTTCAATAGTAAAAGTTTGAAAACAGTCAAGATAGTAAATGTTACTCCAGAACATATAAAGAACTATGTTCAGTTACATGTATATTCATGGAGACATTATAGGGGAGGGGGAGGGGTAAATTCAGCTCTGTATTTGAGTGTAATGTGTTTAATACCTTTTTACCTAGAGCAGTCATAGATTATGGTAACTCTCTGTAGAAAGTGTGTCCTCTTATGTTGAAAAGAGGGATTTTTGTAAATACTGTTTCCTATCTACCATTTTTAATCGATTTTCCCATTAAAAATATGTTGTTTTGGACAGGTGACTAAGGCCATGAAATTGTGGGTGATAATGCTGATTTTTTCTGTGATTGTTATTTGATCCCTTGCTGTCCCTCTCCCACCTTAGAGACCATGCTCTGTGAATGCACTTATTTTATTGCTATTGATGTTATGTGTGTGTTTGTTTCAGCGGCTGAAGCCCATCCTGTGCCTGGAGGTGTGTTTCCTGTCCCGCCGGCCGGTGCTCTCCTCATGGAGCTGCTGCCTCCCCCAGACTGCTTCCATGTAAGTACACACTACATCATACATACCATTTACTGTTAGCAACCAGCAGATCTCGTTCAACAGCCTCAGCACAACTTCTAGCCCACAACCACTCAAGAGGTGCGATATAAATGTGCATGTCCGTTAGCAGCTTACTCTATAATGTAAACAAATACGACGTCCCTCATTGGTCTTTGTCTCCTAGTGACGTCACACTGAGACTAGATTCAATGAGATTAAGTATGTTCAGGGCTCTATGATGGGTCCTATTGTAATTGATCTGTGGTGGCCAATCCATGCTCTATTCACCTAAGCTGTTTGTTAGGGACTCCTGACTGTAATGAGTGCTGGGTGCTTAGTATTTCAAGTTACGAGAAGTAGTTTAATAGTTAGTGTACTTAAATTTAGATACTTGCCTTATATCACATTATCAATCGGCAGTCATTACAAAGTTTGAAATGAATTGCTTTTAAAATCAAACTCCTTCCTTCTCCCACTTTATTTCTATTCAATTATAATATGTATTTGATAAGATATGTGGCTGATCAGTAGATGATATTGGTACCCCTGATATGAATGAGCTGTGGTAGAGTAACACTTTCCTGGCTCCCAGAACCAACACCAACATCCTTCCTAGTTTAATAGGCATAGTCTTAGCCTGCAGGTTGTCTGGGCATCTTTTGGACACCCTAGCCCTCAAAAATAACACCACAGAACACCCAAATATTTTTGTGAGGAAGTTCTTAAAATGTCAGTCTCAAGCATATAATTGCATTTTTTCATTACAGCATGATTCCCATGACATTGTATACAATTGTTATACAGTGTTCCTATAAGTTTAAACATATACTTGTGGTTGAAATCTGAGTATATTTGTGATCCCACTTGGAAAATTGGATGCCCAAAAGTTTTACTAATGCCAATTTTGGGCACCCAGTTTCTTAATCCAAGCTAAGACCCTGATAATAGGTATTGGTGTTATTTCCTTTGTATAAGATTTCCTTTTTGGGGCCTGGTATATAACTCTTTTTTGAGGTCTTTGTATATGAGACTTGTATATGTGCCCGGCTACATGAGCTGTAAATAGCTGTTGCTTGTGCCCAGTAGATGGAAGGGTTAACCTATATTTCAACCTCATCCATCAGTCTGATCGTTTAGCAATCTCATACTGGCTTCGGCGTATTGACGAAATCTAGGAAATGAGCGCGCCTGTATGTACAGGAAAGGTTTCTGCTCATTGGCAAGCGCAGGAAGTTTACACTGAGGCAGTGGGCGCCCAGTTCACACATGAGTGACACTACAGAGAACTGTTGACTAGATGCCTGTCAGGCATACCGACCCACCCCTTCAGGGAGCACTACTCGGGCCTTAACCATGATCTAGTAGTACCATGGGGGTCTGTGCAATTAAGCGCAACTTACCCATTCATGCATTGAAAATTATTAGGAAAAAAATGAAAATGCTTGCAAAATATTTGAAGAAGAGTTTCATGTTGAGTTCTGATTTGAATTTATCCTTCAATTATCAAAATAATGTGACAGATGTGGTCTATGTAGCTAGGCAGTTTTGATGTCCTTTTGGCACAAATGAATGAATGCATTTATGGTCATACCGCTCCTCACTCAAACAGTTTTAAAAATCTAGTAAACTTTGCCTAACAAAAAAGGATGTTAGTTGGTTCTCCTTCTCTTAGAACACTGGGCTGTAATTGTTAGGCAGCCAGGTCAGCTATGTTGGCCACATAGTCTATCTGATGTAATTAGAGGAGGTATTATATTAAGTAGGTGACAGCTGCTCCTGATGCCTGTCCAGGATTGACATAGTTGATATGAGAATGTCGGCCAGTGCTCTCCCACTCACCCTAATAGTCTAGAGCCAAAGGTTGCTCTCTGTATGTAGAGCAGTGATGATATTACACCATGGTCTTAGCCAGCAGGGCATCTGGGTGCCTTTTTGGACATCCAAACCCTTAAAAAGAACCCCTCAGTACACCCAAATTTTTTTGTGTGGAATTTCTAAAAATCCCAATCTCAAGCTTATAATTTATTTTTTTCATCTCCTTATAATTCCCATGTCAATGTTTAATCATATCATGCCCTATCTTGATGAATTTATACATGTTTATGGTTGAAATAAGTATGATTATATTGTGATCCCCCTTAAAAATCAGGACGCCCAAATTTTACAACTGCCAATTTTAGGCACCCAGTTTCTAAATCCTGGCTAAGACACTGTATTACACTATGGTCTCACAACGCTGCCTTAGGAATCCATCATATGAAAATAACAAGCGGCTGCCTATCCTGTTCAAATAAGGCTATCAAAAATAGGGTATCAGGCATCCTGTTTTTCAAGGAAGATCACAACACATTTAGATAACAATCATAAATTCATTAATTAAGAAAATGTGTGAACACCTTAAGCATTGTTGAAGCAGTTTGATTGAAGTGTAAACTGTCCATCATTTGCTTAAGATTGAAATTCCTCACAAAAATCGGGTGTCCTTGTGTGTGCTTCTTGAGGGTTTGGATGTCAGTTTGGGTGTCCAAATCATACCTAGACACCCAAAGGACACACATGTCCTTGGCAAAAGCCGAGGACATGTCCCATATCAAACTAATGAAAATGACTTTTACTTTTTACAATACAAATTTGAATATATTCTCTAGTTTATCAAAGCTACCTTTAGTCAATTGAGTGAAATAAAAGATACTGCAACCTATGAGCAATACACCTCAGGTTTATTAAAGTTCATATTTACATTTCTTTCATCCTTTACTTTTCTAGTAAATAACATATTATTTACACATGGTTTTAAAAAATAACCAATCAAATCTTAAGAGAACTCGCAAGAAAAAGACCCATCTTTTGTAAAACATATTAACTTTCTTATTTATTAACCTCACTCACTGTATTGATTTGCATTGTATACTATGATGGCATTTTTTGTAGGGTCCATTTGTGCACATGGATAAGTTTATTGAACACATGAAAGAACTCAAGATTCCCGATGGTAGGTTCAATTTTATCTTTTTACTTGTTTGAAAACATAGAAAACATGCTGCCTTTCTTAATTGGATTATGATACATTTGGAAATAATAGATATCTATCATTTAAATTCTGGCATTTCCTTTTGTGGCCATCCAACTTCCTGTTTACTTAGATGAGGTGTCCTGTTTCAATATGTGACATGACCCCTGTTAGCTTTACTGGTCTTTAGTTATGACGTAAGTCATTAGTGTCGGTATGTTTTCTAATTGTTACAGTCAATTTACATGGGTTAGAAGGCATAGTGTCATTAAGGTTTTGAGGAAGTTATGACGAAGGTAATTAATGCCAGTTCATTATGAATTTGTCAGGGTCAATTTCCTATGGAATACTAGGTCTATCATCATCTGTTTTGTCCACATCTGGTTTCAGGGTTGAGCAACTATTTCCCTGGGTTAGACAAATTAATTAAACAAAGCCAGAATACTTGATATAAAATTTGAAGATGTAAGCAATACTCTTATGTAACTCATGATCCATTTTATTCCACAGCTATGCCTCCTGTGGAAAATGGAGTAGAGAAGCCTGATGCAGGAACTGCCATGTCGATGGACCTAGCCAACAATCCGCGCAAGCGTAAGGTGATCGTAGAGGAGAAAGATGAGAGTGACGAGGAGGACATGTCAGTGGCGCCCCCTGTCCACGATATCTACAGACAGAGGCAGCAGAAGCGGGTCCGATGAGCAGCCACACAATCATTTCATCAATTACTCATCTCAGTTTTACAATCAGCAGCTGGTATTGTGTATTTCTATCCACTAACTGTTCTCTATTTAAAAAACCTGCTGTGGAGGGTTTTGCCCTGAATGATTTACCAATGTGGTAAAGAAAAACATAAAGATATGATAAAATCACAGATTGGTAGCAATACTTCTAAGAAGTACAAAACCACCTGCTTTTGAAAGTCTTCTGTTACATATATGTGATAAAAGGTTTGAAATAAAAAAACAGAACACACCCATTTGTTAATTCACCATGCAAGTCATGTTTGAAAATAGTGGTTATTTACATGTTTTGTGTCTTATAAATAGTGCATGATGTTGATGATAAATGCATGATTTCCTTTGAATTGAATAAAATGTGGAATGTGGAATGCAAACTTCCAAAATGTCAACTACCTGATGTACATTTCTAGATAGACTCATACTGAGAGGCTCAGGAAATGGCTATGGGTTCATGCTGTTCAGGGGCTTCAGATCAGCTCATATTCTTTCATCTGCCTCATTTATCCTGAAAGTGATATTGTCAGTTCGAATAATCAACAGATTTCGTTGGTTTATGAAGATCTCGTTACCTCAATCTGAAACATTAGTTTGAAGCAGTCGTTATTAATGTCAGTTAAAACATCCCTGGTAATGGGACTTGTGTGCTAATGTTGTACCTATGGAAAAAGGGGAAATGACTTGAAGAAGTTTTTTATAAGGGACTGAAACAATTCTGAAGTTAGGATTCCACATTTCACTGAGGAATTGACGTGGTGAGTGAAAATGGAAAGAAAAACACGTACCTGTAAATAATTTTGTCAAGTACAGTGTGGCTATGTGTTTTATATACCTGATGAGAGAATCATAAGTTTATGTACTGTCCCTTCAAGTCATGCTGGCCAAAAAAGGAGTCATAAGATAGAGAGGTAAAACAGGTATAAATTGTTAGAGGCAAATACTGTCCCTAACTCTTAATACCCCGGGATTGGATAGAATTCACAGGTACATCTGGTTTGAAGAACTTGAAGTTTCACATTTCAGTATAATTGACCGGCATACTAGTGATACCAGACAGGAAGAGTTAAAGCTGCTGCTAAACCTGTGACTCTCACCACACTGAATACACACACCCACACTCTGACTCTCCCTTCACAGAGTGGCACACAGTGGAACCTTAAAGTAGCTCAGTCACTTCTCCTCTGCTCTTTCTGTCAGGTTTTGAGGCTTTAAACTGCTCAAAACAGCTTGCATATATCAATTGCAATTCAGACAAAAAATCTTCATTTTGGTGTATACGGAAACTATGTTAACCAGAGATGACAATTAGATTTTCTTTTCGTATCTATGTCTATTGATTCAATTATCGTCTGTGAAATATTCAAATTGAATTCAATGCTGACATCAAGGTTTGTAGCATGTCTTTTCTTTTCCGCAAGATGTTTACACTTGAGTGGATACAGCTATGGGTAGGTTGTTTGATCCAAAAATACACCTCACCTCCCCTCCTTTTAGAATATCAGAGCCTTTTCTTAATTGAGTTTCTTCGGCATTTTACAAAGATATTCTGTATATCAGAGAGGCAGACAATGGATGTATTAACTGCTTGTTTTGCATTCTACTTCATGTTGTGAGTAATACTCATTACATGAGGCCATAGGTCAAACCATTTGTCTGGAGGCAAGATCCGCTATTGAATGCGTAATTTACTATTCCTAGGAAACTGTGTTTGGCGGTGTGGAGTGCTTTATTAATTGAATAATTTATCAGTCAGTTAGACTTCTGAGCCTCCTCTATTGATGTAGGTCTGGGACAATACAGATAGGAATTTACAGGCAACTGGGTATTTGATTACCTCTCAACACTGGTGAAGGAATGTGTGTTTTTCACCCATTGAGATTGAAGCCCCACTTGCGCAACTACTCCTCTAGTTACTAGAGAAGTAAGCAACCACAACTGCCTACTACATTAGAAAATGTATACTTGTTTCTACTGAGTGGCGAGAGGGCCTGCTCTGGCGGCCATGTGGTCTAAGGCACCGCCACTGACTGTACGCTGCCTCTCACCACTGCCTGGGTTCGAATCCCGGCCTGGGCATGTGAGAAAGTTGCCGGTGACTTGGAGTTAGGCGGTGGTTTTCGCCGGGTACTGTGGTTTCCTCCATTACTTACAACTGGCTAGTCACGAATTAGCCACTATTGGCATAAATGTGACGAAAAACGAAATTCAAATTCAAATTCTACTGAGTGGCGAGGGGTTGTCACTGACTGCCTGCTATCTCCCACCACTGCCTGGGTATGAACCCTGCTTGAGGCATGTGAGAAAGCTGTCAGTGACTTGAAATAGGTGGTGGTTTTCCCTGGGTACTTTGTTTTCATCCAGCACTTACATCTGGCTAGTCACAACGTAGCCTTATTCGCCAGAAAAAGTAAAGGTATTCCAAATACAGAAGACTACTGATTGGAGATGCTGGCTTTGTTATATCCCTTTTCATTCACCCAAAGTCAAAACAGCATTAAAAAGGTTCACCCTTCATATCAAATAAAGGAAGACAGGTGACTAAAACCTGTATGGGACTTTGAGGAGGGCATTTGGAATGAATGCAGTACAAGTTCAATAAACGTCTATGACTATTTACTAAAGCAGGCTCAGAGGCTGGAGATCATAGTGAGGTCCTGGATTTGATATATTGGCCATGCTTGCAGTAATGAAAATTACGTATCAAATACCTATCTGTTGCTCTTAAAGAATGATGAGGGAACTAAATATGGCAGGTTTCATTGGTTATTCTTCAGTAGGTATAGTGAAAATATAGCACATAGTTTTATGACCAGGCAATCTATAGCCAAAAAAGGCTGGGAAACGCCATGCCATGATTTTCTAGTCATCCAATTCGACCCCCTAGCAATGCTTGATATATAGGATGGCCCTCTGGCTAAGCTGCTTATCATCATAAAGAGGCAATAGTACAAGCGCACAGTGTCCATTATGTATGATATGGCTGCCTAGTGGCCAGGCAGCCTTGAAGATGTCCAAAGCTCTGGCTTTCCTGTGTGCCGTCTAATGAGGAAATACTGCTGATCCCTCTCAGTGATGTATGCCCGGGGCTATCTGCTAGTTTATCATATAAGGTATCCCATTTGTTCTGGCTTGAGCCATTCATCTGTAGTCTTAACCCTTATGCTGCTGGTGGCTAATTTTGCCAATACAAAATGATCCAAAAAAGTTGGAAAATGATCGAAACCCTGGCAAATGGGTACTCATATGAGAGTACTCAGCGAGAGCTTTCTAATGAATACCAACATGACAGGGTTTAGATGATTTTCGAAAATTTTGCATCCTTGTGCTTTGGATGAAAGTATCCTTAGCATTGGAAGGGTTAAGGCAGAGCTACCCTCATTCAGCCATAAAACAACTCAACCTACTTGGTCTAATCAGAGATATAGGAAAATACTTCAATTCTAAATAACCCTTCAGTGTTGTAGGGGTACAGACTACTGATGTATACGGATAGACTATAAAGGCTTGGCTGCCTACTAACAGACGGCCTACTGTGCAACTGTTTCAAGAGATGTGGTTTTGGTTTTGTATCTGTGTTCTAATTTAATAATTGATTCTGCAAAGCATTTTTTCTTGTGCCGCCTTCATTGGGCTACTCATGGCATGCTATTAGTCAGGTTTAAACTTAATTAGCCATTATCCGTACAGTTGAAACTGATATGTGATTTTGTATGTTTAACCTCACTTGTTAAGGCCGGTAGTGTTTGCCGCTATATTTGCCCAGACTTATGTGGGTCTTTTCATTAATCCTACTGACAACAATGACATCCTAAAGACAAATACATAGCTAGCGGTCATTCCTCAGGCCCCAGTGAGTGAAATATGGCTGAGGGCAGTGCGCTGTGCTTGTAGAGAGATAACCATATTGATGTGGAAGGGTTGAGAGATATATACCCTCCAAGCTACACAGTGTGCCACTCTGTGAGGCTCCCAGTTGTGGAGAAGTGAGAGTCACTAGGTCAAGGGTGATATGATGTTAACCCTTATGCTGCTGGTGGCTAATTTGGCCAATACAAAATGATGCAAAAAACCTGAAAAATGACTGAAAACCTGGCAAATGGGTATTTATATGAGAGTGCTCAGCGAGAGCTTTCCAATGAATACCCACACGACAGGGTTTTATAATTTTCTGAGATTTTTTGCGTTCTTGTGCTTTGGATGAAAGTAGCCTCAGCATTGGAAGGGTTAAAGAATGACTATGCCAGGGTGCTCACTGTGGCGTTTGCAGTTAGCATGGAAGCCCTTGGTTGGGGTTATTAACAAAGACCTAAATCCAGGGCACCTAGCTTAGAGAGGACTCGTAGGAAGAACGCTCATCCCTTCCTATCTATGTTACGAAGCAAATACTTTACCCTGTAGAATACCTGCCTCATCAGTCTCAACCCTTATGCTGCTGGTGACTAATTTTGCCGATACAAAATGATTAAAAAAAAAAGATGAAAAATGCCTGAAACCCTGGCACATGGGTACTCATCTGAGAGTGCTCGGCGAGTGATATCTTAGTAATGAATACCTAGCATTGAAAGGGCCACAATAGAGAACCTTGATCCCATAATTACACCTTCTTAATATGTGAGAAAGGCTGTGCAGAACCTTTGCTAACATTTGTGAATGTCTTGTACATTTAGATGTGTTTGTCAAAATTCAATGAAAAATATTTGTTTTTTTCGACTGTTTGTCACAAGGTCTTGCTATGTCAAGAGTGGTTTGTTTGAAAACGTTGAAGCTGACACATGCTCTAGTTTCTGCATTAGCAGCAGTATACCCGGCCAGACAAGGTTTATTGTATGTGGTGCAATAGGGCTGGTAGCATATGGCCTAACCAGGGATAAGCATCCATTGTTGTCATGAGTTATCACTAGACTGTACTAGAGTTGCTAGATGTGAGTCACACACTGGATGTACCTTTCACAAATATCATCAACATTCTTGTAAAGAATATTTTAATAATAAAATGTGAAAATAAGTTACTGTTTTTGTTATTTCTTTTTATCAATACCTGGTGACAGTTAATGAGTTGTTGGACATTTCTTATCATATTCATTTTTAAATCTAAAAATACCCATATCCTTCTGACATTCCTTTGCAGCAAATGCAATTGGAATTCTACTTTTCTTAAAATTTGTTGCATGTTCATATTCAAGTTGAGTACATTGAGCTAATTAGTTGTGGGTTGTCAATTGTATTAATGAAGGAATATGGTGTTTCAATGTATGTGATTCATCCTATATAGATGTTCAAATAAGCAGGTATCACTTCACTTATTAGGGAGCGCTGTTTGCTAGACCAGCTGTGGCCCTGAGCCTGCCTGGATAAATAGGTCATGAGCATATCTATAT
>OZ012684.1:12510228-12577228 GCA_963942565.1 Maea johnstoni | reverse complement strand
TATTTTCTTCAGAATTACAATGACACATATATATTTGAAAATCCTCTCAACCCTGTCATATTAGTACTTATTAGATAGCTCTCACTTAGTACTCTCAGATGAGTACCCATATGCCAGGGTTTCAGTCATTTTTCAGATTTTTCACATCATTATGTATTGGCCAAATTAGCCTTCTGCAACATAAGGGTTAATTGCCCCTGCATTCAAAATTAACAAAACCAGACTGAAGAAAGTGATTTTTCTTTGAGACTTTTGAGACCGAGCGAGTTGAGACCTATAAACAGCAAACATGGAAACAAACTAATAAACCTTTCATTTATATGCTTTGCTTAATTTAGCTCATTGAATGTTTATTCTGTCTCTGGTTTGTCACAGTAATATTCAGATGATCAATCATATTCAACTTTTCGGAGATTAAGGGAACTGCCCTAGCCTTCTTGAGATAATTCTTCAATGTTAGATGGACGCATATGGGCAAACCCTGTGATCAGTTATTTATGGTTTGTGCTTGACCAAACCAGAATTCAACTGCTGTGCAGTTGTTGATTTTCTTGTTTCTTTTTTTCAAGAGTTTGCAATATCAATCTAAAATTCTTTATGCATCAGTATGGATCTACTACACTATATAGTATAGAGGGTCCCTGGAATTAATAATTTCCAGATTCTGAATTAGACAAAAATGTCAATAATATGACCTATAAAAATTACAAGTAGTATTGTATCTCTCTGAGTCCACTGAGCTCAGGACCTTGAATTTGCATTCGAGCACATGTTGCCACATCAATAATGTTGCACAGTATTATACACACAATGTACCTGTGCAGTAATATTCCAGGAATATGCTGCATGTGTTACATACAGGTTGCTACTGTAGGGTCAAATACACACAAGTTCTATACTCCACCATGCCTCGATCACCACTCATGCCCATAACTGGTCTTAATTAGTGTTGTTAAGATGCCATGTTACTTATGAAAATGAATTACAAATAACTCTCTACACATGTACTGACATGCAAGATATTTTATGTAGTGTTCTTAAATGGTTTCAGAGCACACAGTGTTTGTACCCAATGTATCTTTCAAAAGATGGTACTGTAAGAAAGCACCCTCTGGGTGAATAGGTAGATATACATGTTGGCATTATACTGTTCATACATCAACCAATCCAATCAACGTGCAGGTGGTTAATGAGGAAATGGCATAGGGACACATGAAACAAATTAAATTAACAATATCAGGTCAAATTGGCAAGGAGGCATATCTCAACAAATGGATGAAATATTCTATATATACATACAGTGATAATAAAGTGCAAAGTTGTCCAAGCAGACTAATTTGCCGCACATAGAATTACAATACCCTAGTTATAGCAAGACTATCAAGGGTCTTTTCCCTTTTGGGGGGATAAACATATTATAACACTGTTTGGATTTATATTACAATTGGAGTTAAGCATGGAAAGTTTCTACTTAACGCTCCCAGTAATTTCACTATCTGTCAGGGTGAATAAAGACTTGTTTTACTTCCCCTGTTGAAAACAGTGAAAAAAACCTCAATATCAAACCTTACAGATACCTATGTCTATGTATGCTTCCTATTTAACAACATTACATACTGAGGGTTTTGGAATATGGTTTTATTTTTATTTAAGCATACCTAAGACATTTTAAAGAGGAAATCAGTTTGACCTTTGATGATAGTAGTACTTGTAGTGTCACAGAATCTGCATGATAATCACAAAATATAATGCAAGAACTGTCAGGTAGATACTACCAGGGAAAATGGCACAAGAAAATGCATGATTTCAACTCTAGGTTTTTGAGGGATCTAAAGGCTCCCTTTGTGTTCACATGGAATTGCATATGCCAGAATTATGCCTTTCTTTCCTCTAAACATCAGTTATGTTTAAGCTCTCTATACTTCATCACATAAAACATACTGCTGTATTCTATCCCTGATCCCAAGGGGAGGAAAAGGTTACCATATTGATCCTGTGGACTACCATAGACAGTGTTAGGCTGTTACCACACAAGATGGAGAGATTCACAAACAGAGAAGAAGAATGCTCCAGGAAATTGCCTTTGAGCTCATTTATACTTAGGACCTGACCATGGAGAATGAAGGGATTTGCTAACAGATATGGATGGTTCGGGTAGTTGTCTCTTTAACACGTTCCCACCAAGAGGAGCATAGTAGCGCCATACAGAAACCTACGGTCAGCTAACAGGCCCTTTAATCAATTAATGCTCCTAGGGCCAATACAGATGATGGAGAATCGCATATTGACAGGCATGTGAATTCTGGGTCTTGCCCTTTAACCCATTCAGCACTGTGTACCATTACATGAGAGCATAGAAAGATAACCACACAGATGCAAATATTGTACAACTTGCTTTTTTCATGTGTTCATGTTCAACCATTGCAATGGAGGATGGAGACAGCCAGTCTCAAGGCCTGAGATTTGTCTTTATTATAGCCTTTCCACACTAAGAGGGCCATGACTGGGAGCATGGAGAGATTCCCAAACAGACATGAAGGTCTACTACTCTCCTTCTCAGCCCATTCTTGCTCACAGAGCCATTATGGGAGCATGGAGAGATTCCGAAACAGACGCAAGCAGGCCAGGACCTTGCCTTAAGAATACTATCCAAAAAGATTATGCCCGCAGGCCCAATCTCTTTTGACAACAATACAAGCATATTCAAAACTAGTTTATATAGAGCCAGAAAGGTAGATACAAGGAAGATGCATAAGGGGGTGGGTACTGGGCAATAAACATTCAACCACAAATGATGGTTAGAAGTGTTGGTCAACTAACACATCTGCAGTGTAATAAGTGCTACACTTGGGATATTTAGGACTGACCTTACGAAAATTGAGCACACTTATTGGCTGCAAGCAGGGTATATCCCTACACTAGGCTAGGTATATCCTCTGTAGTGACTCTAAACTCAGGTCACACGGTAAGATCATTGGCTACCAGTCCATGTAACATTCGTCTAAGAATATACATGTGATGATAATATGTTTTAAATGAACATGGTTATCAGTGTATACAAGAAACATTATTTTTAAAAGCATTTTAGCTCAATTAAATCAGCTTATTTAGTTTCTCGGATACATTTGGATTAAAGGCACTATTTCCAAAATATTTGCCACAGCAGACAAGCACTTTGGGGACTAAGGTGAAGATAAACTAAACGTTGACCTTAAATGAAACTTATCAGGCTTCTACCAGTTGGCTTCACTGTATTCCCGCTTGAGCGTGCTGCATTAGTCAAGGACCAGTCCCAGACGGTGCCAGAGAGTCATTGCTGGATTCCTGATCTTGAACACCAAGGGAGAAAAGGCAGCCAAATGGATGCCATACTGACGCCAAACAACAATGCTGTCAGAGGCAAGATACACAATGGAAAGACACATGGGAATAGTCACTTGGTCTTTAACCCTTCCAATGCTAAGGCTACTTTCATCCAAAGTACAGTGATGCAAAGAATTTTGAAAATCATCTTAACCCTGTCATGTTGGTATTCATTAGATAGCTCTCGGCGAGTACTCTTAGATGAGTACCCATTTGCCAGGAATTCAGTCATCTTTTAGCTTTTTGAATCCTTTTGTATTGACAAAATTAGCTTCCAGCAGCTTAAGGGTTAACGGAGGGAGCCTGTCAACATGCGATAAAAGCTGGCTGACATTAAGGTGATCAACAGACAGGAAACGTTCCAAGTGCTCTCGGATGGCAGGTGATCTTTACCATCAGGTGAAATCTGCCAAAAGTGCCATGGAAACCATGCTGCCTGACAAAGGTGACCATTAGGCACAAGTCATAAGTCACAGGTATTTGCTACGAGCTCAATTGGTCTTCATTTTCAGGTGAAATACTAGTAAATATTTCTTCCTTTAATAGTTAGCCATTGATGATGTTACCACTGCACACACATGATCTCACCACAGAACTATAGTCACTCAAATATCCTACACTGATCCTTCAACACCTTTGTGTGTTTCAAAGCTTGAAAGATAGCTGTAACAATAAGTTACACATCAGTCTCAGAAAAACTCACTTCAATAGGTTTTTTAGGAAATATGCAGTTACTTTATATTGTTTTTGTGTCTTACTTATCAGATTATATGTATGCCATAATTAATGCATTTGAATCGTTTAACGAAGGGAGCATGTGGCAGCCAAATTGATCCTCCAGAGCCTACTGAGTGTGAGTCCATTACCAGGGAAGGGAGGAGAGACAGGAGAGGTCCAGTCAATCACCTCTACACTGGCATCACCAGTCTGGTACTACACAGCAACCTGGGCTCAAAACAACTCATCAGCCATGATTGGACGTGTTTACAGACCGATGAGCTTGTGAAGGATTTAATCATTCATGGCTGTTGATCTTTAGAGACCCAGTGCATAAGGTAGCCACAGGATACATAGGGGCTCTTGAGAAGCATCTAACATCTAAGTTAGAAAATTCTAATTCAAATTATTAAATAATGAAATCTAATGTAAGCTTTCCCTCAGCATGTTTGAACTAATTGATTCAGACCTTTATTATTCATACTTTGATGTATTTCACTTTCAGGTTCTGAACAAGTCAAGTGATAATTGATGAATGTTTTAAATGTTCTTTACACACAAACAATCCAGTAACACCCTCCAATACGAGGCTGCAATCTTTGTGTGTGTTTGTGTGTGTGCGCGCGTGTGTGTGTGTGTGTGTGTGTGTAGGTCTGTGTGTCTGTGTGGTTGTGTGTGTGTGTGCGTTTGAGGATGGACAATGGTTATGTATAGGAATAAACCCACCCCCAGATCCACTTGCTCAATAAGATGATTGGCTTCATTCCATCATATCAGGAGTGTGTCTCTGTTGTATTTGATATGGATCCCAACGCGACTCACAGTCTAGACCATGTTCAGGGTTCAAAATTAACATACAGACTGGACTATGTTCAGGGTTCAAAATTAATGCTAAGTTAAAATTAAATGTTCCTGGTTCAAAATTAATTCATAGCCAAGACCTTTGTTCGGGTTCAAAAATATGATACAGGGCTCAAAATTAGCTCACAGCTTAGACAGTTCAGGGTTCAACATTGACATACAGGTTGGAAGATGTTCAGGGTTAAAACTTGACTCCCAGCTAAGACCATGTTTAAGGTTCTATTTTGAAAATGAAATTGCCATTTTAAGAAATTCTTCACCAAAGCAAGTGGGTGTCATGCTGTGTGATTTATGTGGGTCTGGTGGCCAGACACCATTCTGACAAGAGCCCTATGTTAAGGATATCGGAAACACACTGATCTGATGAGCCCATTTACTGCCAAGGCAGGTAGAGGGCACATATCGATTAGCTGACTGAATGAGCAGCATGTCTGGTTGGATATTTCATGTTGTCCACTCTCTCTCTCTCTCCTCACTAAGCACTCAGCTAGAAGCCATCACAACCATGTTATCTAACTGCACAGCTCACTGAGAACTGATGCCTATGATCGAGGGAGCCAGAGTGCAAATAGGGACAACAATCCATAATACCTGAACCAGTCGATTACCAAGACTTATCAACTGGTGTTCACTTTTCCTTCAATAAATTTGAATACTATTTAAAATGTGCAGCAGTTATAAAATATTGAATTTCGCCCATTACTTATAAAAAGGGTCCAGTGCAAAAAAGGATAAAAGCAGTGAACATGTTTTTTACAAGGGCAAACACTTGATTTCTTAGAAGAGGTTCAAGACTATAAAGTGAGGGATTTCATATACTGATAAAGTAAGATTAGAAGTATAAGTTATTTCCCCTTCTCCTAATTATGTAAGTAAAATCAGGAACATATATGTTCCTGGTAAAATAGAGATCCATAGAATTCTCTGACGTAATCCCTGCATGTGTTTACAAACACTTTTCAGATTTCCCACTGCTGCCGAGATACACATTGTTCACAAGTGCCTCATGATCACACTTTTTACTGCACCATCCTCCACAGAAGGTCAAAACAGCATAAACGGTATCTAATCCCTTCTAAATGCACCCTCAGAGGCACTAAACAAGTGCCTAATGTTTATTTTGCCATTTTTTCTGATTTATTTTTAACAGAAGGTCAGGACAGTTTAAAGGCCACCAGGCAGACATTTGCAACACTGCCCTCAGCATGTGTCATACAAGTGCTAAAAGCAGTCACTCAGCTTTTGAAATAGATCCCCTTAGACTCAGGGGCAGATGAGAACAACATACACATACAGTGGCTTCACTGCGTAGTTGATACAGCACAAAGAAAGGTATATCCAAAATAAAGCGAAACAATACTACTGGCTAGACAGGGCTTGTAGCACCTGCAAGCTACTAGACCTTATCAAATGTTTACAAGCATGATATTAAGTTACAAAATACTATTAGTTATCCTCTAATAATAATAATAAAAGTAATAATAATAATGATGATGATGATGATGATGATGATGATGATGATGATGATGATGATGATGATGATGATGATAATAATAATAATAATAATAATAATAATAATAATAATAATAATAACAATAATAATAATAATGATGAATATTGCTAGTGTATATCAACCCAATATTTGATTAATCAAACATTTATTTAGATACTACAATACCGATATAGCTATCAAATGAGATGAGCACAAAACCATCAGAAAATAACAGGCAATAGAATGGAATCTCAAATGTAAAGAGAAGGGCTCAGACAAAGCAGAATATCAAGGCATACTCAGTCAGATAAAAATCAAAATATTTGGCATGTAATAAAGAAACATAAAGTCACACAGTTAATAATGAAAATAAATGGTATTCTATGAGGTCAGGATCAACAAGTTACCGAATAACTGGCAGTTTTGAAAAAAAACTGAGGATAGACATCTTTAAATAAATCTATTGAATATATCTAGGTTGAGCTCCAAAAAACTAAGCCCCTACAAAAATAGCTTCCCAATGGTTTAGATTTAGATAAAATTACAAAGAAACTATCATACAAGAAAAGTATATCATGCTGAAAACACTGATAACATTTCATTATGAAATTAGCTTAAACAACATCAGAATGAAGTAATTTTTAGACTATAAAGTCACATGATCAACTGGATGGATGGCCAGCGTCAAAATTCATCATAACACTTTTAACTGCAGTTTCAATTCTTGCTAACTCTGCAGCTCACTATCGCATAAGAATGCCTTTGTTTGCTTTATAAGCACAGTAACCAGGTCTGCACGCTGCATGTAATGATAAAGAATGTACCGGCAAGCAACCCCCCCCCCCCCCCCCCCCCACGAGAAGAACTCCCCTTAAACATTGTGTCCTTCATTAATTGTGTAGTAACACATTTATTATTCCTATGAGTCAGCTTTTATTAGACACCAAAATAGTGAAAGCAAGGTGAAATATAAGCACCATTCCATGCAAGACTTCATGAAGAGTTGGCATGCTTGATGGCAGTATCCAGTGTTGCCTGCAATCCCAAAGCTAAATCAGCTCATCAGCTGCCAACCTCACACCAGGGAAGATACTATGCAATAAAATGTCGACTTGAATGTGAGCTTAGTCCATTCTCGCAACATATGAGATGTAAAGTAAAACTGCTCACATGCCTCTTGAGCACACAACCTCACATCCCACAAGTTTTTACATACAAGTAATGTAAATATTCACAGGCCTCCAGGCTCCAGCTTAGAATCTAACATCACATAAGATGTTTCCTAATATATCAGATCACTAGCTCTGCTCTCACCTACCTATGTTTGTCTATCTCTCTAGCTATCTATCAGTTTATCCAACTTCAGATATACACACACACATGCACAGCCACACGCATAAACACAAACACACTCACTCATTCACTCACTCACACAAAAATACATAAATGGTGAGGCATTTACATACACTGTAAAGCCATGTGACAATTTTGGGGCAAAAATGCAGTTTTAATGCAATATTGAACCAAACTGCTTTACAACGGTTACCTGAAATTTCAGAAGTACCTTTGTGCCTTCTTTTGATGAGAAAAGTTTCTTGACCTCAAAATATTTATACCAATGCCACCAAATTGAGGAGTAATGACCACCTGTATTTCTTCCCATATTGCTGGTGTCCAGATGATTTGACCACAAGAAACTTTGAAACAAGAGTAGTACTCACCAGCTTCTGTCATATGGTCTATAGTTGGGAACCTTTTCTTGACAGCACTGCTGATGGCGGCAAGGGTCATGACCTGCGCGAGGCACAGATATCTCATGATGGTGCGTCTCATCAGCCTCCCCCTCTCATCGTGACCGTGGATCATGGCCGTAACGAAGAGCGCCATGCGGTCCGGCCACGGGATCGTCTGGAACTGCTCCCACCAGCGGCTGACCACAATGGAGACGTAGAAACCCAGCACGAAGGCCACAGGGATCAGGTTATTGTACATCTCACAGTACATGGCCACCTTCTCAAACAACCTAAAAACTCAGAGAGCACACTTTGTAAATCAATCATATCCACATGATCATTTAATATGTAATATGAGAAATTAAAGCAGATACATATACAACTATCAAAGATTAACAAAACACAGCAACTTTTAAAGTGTGATTATGAAAAATATGTCTAAAAACATTACAGATGTCCCCCTTCAAATAATTTTCATAATACTATGAATCATAATGATTGCTGCATACAGGATATATACAGGTGCCCCAGCAATATCACATATATGCAATACGATGATATTGTATTATCTAAATGCCCACCCTAAGGGCACCATTACCTAAAGTCAGAAAGCAAATGATTTATGCCTTAGGAAAAAATATAATTGTGTCTTATTCAAGAAATCCAACTGACCTTTTCTGGTCATCTTTCAGGCCAAACCGGTAGATGAGGTTGAGTGTGTAGTAGGCCCCAACAAACAGCAAGAAATCTGGCCATAACAACTTGTATATACTGCCCCGCCACCTAGAACAAGAACATACACTTATAGGTGCTAGGAGTAAGATGTAAGTAGAGAACAGATGCAACACTGAACATACAGCGGAATCACTTGATAGTGAAACTTTCACTACAAAAATATAGACCTAAACTTTACTTCCTCTTCCAACGAAACCTAAGAGGTATTATGACCTAGCGGGCCGGCAGTGATGAAAAATTAAGAAACAATTAAGGAGCAATGTTGGCACCTATGTTTTGAAAACGAAGAGGTTCACAGGATTATAAGGGCCAGCGCAGGAGGTGGAGAAGCCACTGTGGCTCAGGACCAAATTTCTGAAAGATTTTACTGAACCCTATATATCAATTCAAAGTTTTAATGTTTTGACTGCAATTTTCCTTATGTCTACAAGTTCAATAGGACCACATGGGTTTGACCTGTTACATTAAACAATTAAGTTCTCTATAGTAAACTTCACAGTCCCAAGGTCATCAGGACACTGCCCAGTATTAGCCACTCAAGTACAACACATATGTATCTGATAGAAGAGGGCAAACCACAATGACATATATTTTTCAATCATCCACAACAATATGATTGATGAACTTGTTATGTATGATTAACGAGTGATGAACATCATAGTGAAAGAATATCTCGCAAAGGGTATATAGTGCCTTATGTATTAGGACATATAGCTGGGTACAATTTCTCCTATGTACATGCATGTTGAAGAGGATGTTTTTGTAAGAAAGATATCACAATGATTGACCTGTTTTTTGGGCCGCTGCATAGACAGGTAGGTAAACACTTCTGAAGGGCACCTATACCTACCTAACTAGCAGTTTCCAGAAGCTGCCAAACTTGCTGGTGGCTACCTCAGCGGTGTAGGTTACTGTCATCTTTCCTTCCCTAGGGGACCCAAGGAACACCTACTGGGCTATCCCACCTTGAGATGAACCTGAAAAATATGAACCGGACACACATACAGTTTTAGTACATGCACCTCAATTATTTATTGATTCCTTAGGAGAAACAGTGATTGTGATCAATACAGATCAATACCAACTGACATGACTGCAACCTTCAAAATATAATAAACAAGGCAAAGAGGATGAATTAACCCATCGCCCTTACAGGAAACTTTCTCTTAAAAACACCAGAGATTTTTATTTTACTTATTTATGAACTTCTCTGAAAACACTAGCATTCCATGTTTTCATCATCACAAACTAGTTTAAAATACAGCCATGTTCTGACACTGACGTTACCAGTGTGTTGTCAGTGTGCTGTCAGTTTATTGTCAGCTCTGACTAAAATAATGTGGGTTTTGCACCTGTAATTACAAGACACATGCATAGAAATACGCCTAGCCAGCAACATATTAATGACCTACACACCCTGGCCTCTCCATGGATATGCAACATGTAGCATAAAATGCCTCACAGGGCTAATAACAGAGCATCAAAGAAGGGTAGATTTCATCATTTGACCCAATGACATTGCAATACCATGTACACTTTTCATATTTCAGACGTTTTTAGATAAAATACATGTTTACTTAAGAGTTGAGCTTGCACGGTTGCACCTTTTCAAACGTCACCGGGGAGAGGCCATCCCATGTCTCCCATAATACATTGCAATAACGGTCATTTTCTTGCCAGTGTGATGTCAGTCATCTGACATTACACTGGCATTAAAGTTCCCCTCAAGTATCATCTGACAATAAGGTCAATTTCTTGCCCGTTTATAATTTGTCTGTTGTCATGCAGTGTTGTCAGACAATCGACAATACACTGGTAATAGTGCCAGTCTAATGTCAGATATGAAAATTTCATGTCTGTGTATTACCAGTGTGTTACCAGTGTGTTGTCAGATGCTGATATTTCCAATCAGTCTGATGTCAGTGCAGTGTCTTAGCCAGAATTTAGAAACTGGGTGCCTAAAATTGGCAGTTGTAAAATTTTTGGGCGTCCAAATTTTTAAGGGGGATCACAATATACTCATATTTCAACCATAAACATTTATAAATTCATCGAAATAAGGCATGATATCATTAAACAATGTCAATGGAATTATAAGGAGAATGAAAAAATTCAATTGTAAGCTTGAGATTGAGATTTTTAGAAATTCCACACTAAAACAATTGGGTGTCCTGAGGGGTTCTTTTTAAGGGTTTGGGTGTCCAAAAAGGCACCCAGACACCCTGCTGGCTAAGACCATGTGTCAGTGTATTACTATCGAAGTACTCCACCTGTTATTATAATGAAGCTAGTGTAGCTGATCGCCCTCTACTGACAGACTTGAAAACTAATTTGTAATCGATCTCCCGGTCCGCCGCTAGGGTGACTTCCGTTTTGGCGACGTATCTTCCTCTAGTGTCTGTCTCAGCGCCTTCGACAACACTGACATCAAGGCTCTTGCTCATCGCAGAGTTTTTCATCTATTTACTGAAACTTTCGTCCATCACTGAATACAAGACCATAGATAAGTACCTTTAGGCACTTTTTAGGCCTTTTATTTTTGTAGGGACATTGTAATTTTAGTGATTACGTGTGCTTTCTCTTGTACACACGTGTTTATTTACTAAAATCTAAGATGGCGTCCGCTCAACTGGCACCTTGTCCTAATCGTCCACGGTGCACTGACTCTCACTGCTCAAGGTTTGCAACCAAATTTGTGCAGTCAGAGCCGTGGACACACCATCTTAAAGGGCAAATGCACCATTGGGATAACTTGTGCTAAATGTGTAGTGCCATATGGTATGTGTTAATTGCCCAACTCACAAATCCATTCCTAGTACCTGTTGAAGAGGAAATTGCAATTTTCTGTGAAGCCAGGGGCTTCCTGGCCAAAACCATAGGGCGTCCATTTTGTGTAGGTCACATGACCTATCATGTCATATTTTTAGCACCACAGGCCAATATTTGCTCTGCTCTGGTGCCTGAGAGCAGTACAGTCTGTGCAGTTCTCCTACTCATGTTGGGGGAATTCATGAATCATGGTGCTGTGTGCAGCATGTGGATGTAATAATATGACTGACATGAATCTTAGTGACAAAAGAAGATGTTATTCAATCCCTTATCCGAACATACAACCAGAAAAAAGGAATTTAGCAGCACAATGGCTCCACAACATTGGCACTGGAGTGTCAGGAACTTCAAAGTTGCTTCATATTTAAAAGAGTATGTGAGGACCACTTTGAGGCATCCTGCTTCTTGGATGATATGCAGGCAAGACTAATGGGATATTAAGAAAAAAAAAGTTGAAAAGAGATGCTGACTGCCATGAATTTTTGCATTCAAGCAGAATTTAGTGGATGACAGCCATACCAAAAGAGCAGAAAAACGCACACAGAATTATATTTGTTTGAACAGCAAGAAGTCATTTCAATATATATGATTAAACCTACACAGTGATTTTAGCCGCAGACAAGCAATGTATGGTCAAAAATGCACTCATTTGTTTGTACTCAAACACTACTTTATCTTCTACCAATCAGAGTTTTTATTGCAATCGAAATAACTTCTTTAAGTAATTGGAGGGGCTATCACTATCAGCTATGAATGAGTGACCTGTCATTGTTTTGGAGCATTTGATTTACTAAATAGATATGTTTTTGTACAGTTAAAACTCAAATTGACTCTATTGTACCTGATAGTGGGATTGGATTATTATAGGGGTGTAAACAACCCTAGGGTATATGACAGTCAAATCAAACCATTTTCAAAAAGGGTTTGGTATAAGCTCTCCCCGGCCATAACAGTTCTCCTTAACAAGGTTTATTAACAACAAACTAGTAATGTTCAGTCATATGTTCAGGCCACCCTTCTAAGATGCATTTGAAGACTCTATATCATCATCTTGGTGACAGGAAGTAAAATGACATACAGAGTAATCCGGCCCTGTCCAGACTCAATTCCCAAGAGGGCTGGCTTACTGACTCACAGGTGTTACCATTTCCTCTGAGTGATCAGCACATGTGTATTTCATAGCAATTAGGACATAATGTTTTCTATGCATCAACACAAATCAAATGATTATGTAAGAGCCCTTTTCCTTATCAGCTGATAATCCAAACATAAATTTGCCTCATCAAATCAATTTAGTAAAGGCATTTGTTTTGTTAGCGACAGTTCCATCAAGTTTCACCTTTTCAGTCATTTCTGGATAGATTTACCCTAAAATCAGGCTTTATGGGTACATTTCATGACAGTTTTAGTATATCTTTATTGTGGAGTCTTAGAGATCAGTCCAACATTCAATGGAAACATTTAGAAGTCTTCAATACCTCACTTCTACTCTGAGATAATGACCCCCGTAGTGACTTCCTGCCAGTGCTATCTCTTGACTGATCAGAGGTTGGTGCTTAAAATGTGTAGCCCTGTCCTGATTATGGTAGCCTCCATGGCAAGCCACAGGCATGGTTTTTACCCACTTTAATAAGCCATAACTGAGGAGTGCAGAGGAGGACAGACTTGTGGATGGTCTTATTTGAAAGGTGACATGTATACGCTCATTTCAACCCTAAGTCATCCTGATGGTGCATTTGCCCTTTAAGTGTTCAGACCACCTGTTTTGCCACAGGAATGGTCCACACTGCCCAATCTGCTCAGATTGGGAGATGGAGTCCTGGGACCAGTTTGAAGCTGTGGTTGCCCGGTTGGCCAGACGTCGTGAGCGACGGCGTGCCTCCGGCCACCAGGCGGATGATGCGGACACCACCTCGGAGGATGGCTCTGTCAGGAGCGAACCTCCATCTATGATCTTTGAACCTAGTCCCCCGGCGGCAGAAGTTGAGGTCCAGGCCTCTTCTCCTGTCAGGGTAGACCGCCTACCCACCGGGCAAAGGGGAAACACACCATCACGTCCATCAGGATCAGAGACGTCCTCTGAGGAGGAGAACTCTGATTCGAGCCGACCGCCGTCGTCCTCAAAGATGGTGAAGAAGGGGGGGGGAGTTCTAAACACTCCTCCTCCAAATCCCCAGGGAGCAAGAAGGGGGGGAGCAAACGCTCCTCCTCACACTCCTATCCTATAGATCATCCCTCAGACTCACACGGCCGTGGCCGTAAGAGTGCAAAGGGGCAGGACAGGGATGTCCACACGTCTAAAGAGCGTAGTTCGTCCCCCCTGCATAGCAAGTCGCGCAGCAGGTCGGAGACTGGGACTGCGGCGGTTTTCCGTTCTCCCCCTCCAGTGGACCGGACCCGTACCGCCCCAGTGCCTACGCCCCCGGGGTTCCGCCCGCTGGATCCCCAGGCCCGGCAAGCCCAGTCCGTCAGATTTTCTGCTCCGGCACCGGGCCCGGCTTTTGACCAGGGTCAGGCACAGATGCCTTTCCCAGCGTCTTGGCAGCTGTCCTTCATGCAGTTCCAGGCAATGCAGGAGGCCATGCGGAATGTTCCCTATACATTCCCTGGCCAACCCCAGCCGCCTAGTGAACGGCCCGGTCCGGCAGCTAACCCCCAGCCCAAGGCTTCGGTGTTGCAATCGACCCAGCCTTCCCAACCCAGTCTGGGCCCCGGTCCCAGGCAGGTTAACCCACCCCCGGGTCTCTCTACCACTGAGTGGGCAGCGATCCAACGGATGAGGGAAAACGTTGGAAGTGAGGTATCGCGACCGGCGGCTCCCTCACCAACTCGCTCCGCATCCCCCTCGCCAGAATCAGACTCTGACTCTGAAGGCATGCTCTCCGAGCATGAGGATTTTGTGGAGCTCCGTGCCGCCCCCGGCTTATCTGAACTAGATAGAGAGCTGCAAGGCTCCCCGGTGCGGCCCACCCGGGCAGACGAACCGGCACCACCGGTAGTCGCTCCCCGGCCACCGGCATCCCTCACAAGCTCGTCCCCCTCCTTCGTGGAGGATTTCGACGACCTTCGTGGCGACGCTTCAGCGTGGAGGAAAACGTGGTTAGCGGACAAGTTCCGTTTTCGTATTCCGACGCGTTTCCATGAAATTCTTTTCATGGTCAAGCAAGCCCTGGGCTTTCCCCCGGATCCCCAGGAGGAAAATGCCCCGGTCCCTGCCCAGTCGCAGGCCCGGTCGCTGTTCCAGGGAGTTCCCCATGTGGCGCCGTCACAGTATGTGTCAATGCCCTGGGACGACATGTGCCACCTTACGGCCAAGCGGGACACTAAAGGTCTCCTAGACGGTTCCAGCAAATCACTGGGCGAGGCTGTGTTTTCCCGTAAGTTTCCCGCTGGCCGCTCCAACGAGGCATCATTCCTGACTCCACAGTCTATTGACCAGGAGGCAGAGAAACATTTCAGGATGTGGGTGAAGAAGGACTTCTCTTCAAAGAAGCCCTTCGGGAGTGACTCGTCATCCCACTTAGCAGTGGCTGAGCGATTGTCGGTGCGCCTTGACGAACGTCTGGCTACCGTCAATCGCTTATCGGCCCTCCTGATTCAAATCCAGGCTTATATCCAACACGCGACGGCTGAACAAGCCAAGCTGTTGCAGAGCCTGAGGGAGGACCCAGCCACCCCCATCCCTGGCCTCGACGAGAACTTCTCGCCTTCTACGGTCCTAGATGCGATGGAGTTCGCTGCCTTTCTCACAGCGTCAATCTCCCTCCACATCCAAGCGGAGGTGAGAATGGACCGCCGGGCACGCTTGGTTAACCACCTGCGCCCGGACCAGGGAATGGCTGGTATCCCCTCTTTCACAAAGAGGCGGCTCCTCGACCTCCCCCTGGACACTGAAACAATGTTCGCGGGGCAGTTCGACGAGGTTCTTAAAGAAACTACGGGAACGCAAGCTGTGGCTGTGCAAGCAGCCCAGATTGCTAGGGGATCCCCACCCGTTGGCCTCTCGTCGTTTAAGATCCCTAAGCGACCGGCAACCCAGTCCAAGGGGCAGGGCCCGCCGAAAAAGAAGGCTAAGAAGGGAAAATCTCCTTCTCCGCAGCAGCAACAGCAGCGGGACCCCCAGCCTCCTCAGCAGTCCTCAGGTCCTGCTAGAGAGCCTACCCAGAGAAACTTCCCTCCCTCCTCCTTTTCTGGGTCGCGGGGGCGCGGTAGGGGCCAGGGGGGCTCCAGGCCCCAATGAGGCGGGGCCCGGTCCGGTCGGCGGAAAGTTGCGAGAGTTCGCCGTAGCCTGGGAGGAGTTGACCTCAGACAAATGGGTCCTCCAAACCATCATATCAGGCTACCGAATCGAGTTCACTGGGAACGTGCGCTTAACCAAAGCTCCCGTGTGGACTCAGATTCCAAAGAAGCTTTCCCAGCGTCTGGCTCTCGAAGAGGGCCTGGGAAAAATGCTTCGAAAGAAGGCGATTCTCCGCTTAAATCCTTCTTCCCTCGGACCAGGGCTCTTTTCCTCCCTGTTCCTAGTGGAGAAACGCTCAGGTGGATGGCGTCCCATCCTAAATCTGCGCCGATTGAACGAAGCGGTCATCCCGCCAAAGTTCAAGATGGATACCCTTCAGAGTGTAATGAACACTCTAGGAGGGGACATCAAGTTGGCCAGAGATGCGTTCTCCGCAGGGGTGGAGGCATCGGGCCCCTGGGCGGTCTCCTTGGATCTTCAGGACGCGTATTTTCACGTTGCCATAAATCCAAGAGACACGAAATTTCTCCGCTTCGCTTACGACGGGGAAATTTTCGAATTTCAGGTCCTACCTTTCGGGCTCTCGACCGCCCCCAGGACGTTCACTCGCCTGGTAAGGGCAATAGGTGCTTACCTGAAGACGTTTGGTATAAACATCTTCTTGTACCTAGACGACTGGCTCGTCGTCGGAGAGACCCACCAGTTAGCTCTCAGTTACAGGGACACGGTCCGCATGATAACTCAGAGAGTGGGCTTCCTCATCAACGAGGAAAAGTCAGACTGGACGCCGACCCAGTTCCCAATGTTCCTGGGCTCGGTTCTCGATCTTGTCCTGATGATGGCGTATCCGTCAGAGGACCGAATAGATCGTCTGAGACGCCTGATCCTACGGATCATGAAGTCCCCGGCAAGCCCGGCGAGACTATGGAAGTCTCTCTTCGGCCACTTGGCCAGCATGATTCAGCTGGTCCCGAAGGCTCGACGCCACATCCGTCCGCTCCAGTATTTCATACAGGAGCGCTGGGATCTCTCAATGCCGGACTCTACCTGGTGACTCTCAACTCAGAGGCCCGGGAGGAGCTCCTTTGGTGGCTCCATACACCCAACCTCACGTCCGGGGTTCCTTTCTCGGACCCGGACCCGGAGTTGACAGTGGTGACAGATGCTTCATCCTTCGGGTGGGGCGGTCACCTGGGAGACCTGACGGCTTCTGGCACTTGGCCAGCCCAATGGCAGTCCAAGCACATAAATTGGCTGGAACTGCAGGCAGTTTGGCTCACGCTGAAACATTTTCAGTCCCAGGTGAGCGGCACAGCAGTAGAGATTCTGTCGGACAACTCAACGACAGTGTCCTACATAAACAAGCAGGGAGGCACTCACTCCCTGTCGCTGTGCAAACTAGCCCTAGATCTTTGGGACTGGTGCGACCTGCACCAGATCACTCCTACTGCAGTGCACCTAGCGGGAGTGGACAACGTCCTAGCGGACGCACTGTCCAGGGGAAATTACTGCCCCACAGAGTGGAGCCTGCACAGACCGACCTTCATGTCACTATGGCAGGTGTGGGACCGGCCATTCGTAGACATGTTCGCGACGGCCAGAAACTCCCAGCTGCCAGTGTACTACTCTCTGGGAGTGGATCACCAGGCCAGCGGAACAAATGCGCTGACCATGAACTGGGATCTGATCTTCGGATATGCGTATCCCCCGACCGCTCTGATCCCCCGGGTACTGAGGAAATTACTCAGACACCCGACAGCAACTATCGTCCTGATAACCCCATTCTGGCCCAGCCAGATATGGTTCAGGCAACTAACCAACCTTCTGATCGATGTTCCCAGGAGGCTCCCAGACCGGTCGAACCTCCTCAGAAACTCGGAGACTCACGAGCTCTACCCAGAGCCGGCCAGGCTAAGGTTGACTGCATGGAAACTGTCCGCAGATCAATCCTTGCGCAAGGCTTTTCGGCATCGGTGGCCGACACTGCCTCCAAGGGACGCCGTGAGTCAACCAGAAGGGTTTATAATGCCCGTATCAGACACTTTTCCAACTGGTGTGCTCCGCGAGCAGTGGATCCCTATTCTGCCCCTGTGACAGAGATAGCGGACTTCCTCTCGGATCTGGCCAAATCTACCCCCAGGGGTAAGCTCATGGCCCATTCCACTATTGTTGGCTACAGAACAGCAATTGCTTCTGTTCACTCAGGCTTTGGAGGGGATCTGTCAGTCTCCTCCCATCCGATGCTTAATGCGCTTCTCCGGGGCATTTTTGTTGACAGGGCCCAGGTTAGGACTCTCCAGCCTACCTGGGACCTCCCTCGAGTCTTAGAAAGACTAGCAAAAAACCCTTTTGAGCCTTTATCTGCGGCTACTTTGAGAGATATCTCTATCAAAACAGCTTTTCTCCTCCAGCTCGCCTCGGGACGCAGAGGCAGCTGGATCCATGCTTGTAAGGTGGACCCGGGCCACCTCAGGATAGAACCGGGAGGGGTACGACTACTCCCGGCCCTAGTACTAGACAAGAACCAGAGCCCAGGGTTTACACCGGGCCCGGTTTTTCTAGCTAGTCTGAAGGATCTCTCCCCGAAGGACGAGATCCACTGCCCGGTCAGGGCCCTTAACGGGTACATTGACCGCACAGCAGGCCTTAGAGGATCTGAAAAGTTCCTCTTTGTTTCTACTAGGGAACCTCATGCCCGCGCAGCCAAGTCCACTATCGCGGGCTGGGTCCGTGAGGCTATATCTGGTACATACAAATATTTATCTACCAGCGAGCGTGAGGAACTGGGCATTCGAGCCCATGACACCCGGGGAATCGCGGCGTCCTGGGCCCAGTTAGCTGGTGTCTCCATCACGGACATCATGGATGCCGCCGCCTGGAGAACCCCAGTCACTTTTGCTAAACACTACCTTAAGGATCTCCCTAACCTTAAAGGTCGTTTTGGCCAAGCAATTTTGACTACAGCAGGTTCTTCAGGTGGAGCAAAGACCACCACAGCATAACCACGGTGGTATTCTGCTTCATTATAATAACAGGTGGAGTACTTCGATAGTAATCAGAAAATTAGTAGTAATTTTACTATTACTGAGAAGTACTCACCTGTTATTATCCCTCCCTACCTGCCCCTTCTGGTCTTTGCTAATACTATTATTGATCGAGCACTGACCCTTTTAGACACTAGAGGTAGATACGTCGCCAAAACGGAAGTCACCCTAGCGGCGGACCGGGAGATCGATTACAAATTAGTTTTCAAGTCTGTCAGTAGAGGGCGATCAGCTACACTAGCTTCATTATAATAACAGGTGAGTACTTCTCAGTAATAGTAAAATTACTACTAATTTTCTGATTATCAGTGTGATGTCAGTCTGTTGTAAGTGTATTGTCAGAAACCTGTTTTCATAAGGGCGCCTGCAAAATGGGTACCTAGCATAAATAAGGCAGTGCTTAGAGCTTGTGAGCTTTATGCTGCCAACTGCTCTGGAATATCCCTTGGGGGATTGAAATGGTTTCCATTTGTACAGGCCTGCTAGGGAAGGAAGGTCGACTGAACATTTCGGTGGATACAAGACTGTAAACCGAATACCTTTTAAGTTATTATGATTAATATGGGTACTGCCAAAAGAAATATCATAGTAATACACATTTTTCATGTTCCTTCCAGACTCAGTTCTCACTTAAGTCACTGGATATATTGGTTATGATATATCTTACTGGAAATAATTGATTTTTAATATCATTATCATAAGGCCATATCTACATGTAGAACAAGTGCATGTATGAGTATCATATTCAGGACCTATCAGTTTGTAACCGTTTGCTACTGCTAGCTCAGGGTTAGTCTGAGGGTTGGTTACAATAAGGGTTAGGAGATCAATCTATGTGATGCCGGGTTTAAGAATGACAAATAGAAGTTAGATTACTATATATATATATGTATGCTTTATTACTTACTAACTGTAGATACTGGAATCAGCTAATCCTAATATAATCCCACTAATAGGTCCTAAGGTTTGCTGCTGCTGCAGCCCATATAGATACAGTTCCTAAGCCCAGAAGTCAGTTAAGGCACATGTTAACAGTACATCCTTACAGTACAAGGGTCAAGCGTAGAGTGAGGCAAAAGAATAGTATACATGTGGCAAACAAAAGCAATATCTTTATGACTCTGGGTGAGATAAGAAGACCACTGGCCCAGGCCCCCAACAGGGTGCTTCCTGTCATGCCCTGCCTGCTGAAGGCAGGCGGGCTCTAAATGATGACCAATAGGGCAGAGGGCTACAGCAGCAACTATAGTGATAATACATTTCAAATAACAAACAGGGTACAATAGATCCCTGTTACACAGTTGAGTTACTTACCTCACTTGAGAATGTCTTCCTAGGCAACATGAGTTCAATTTTTAAATGAAATCTGCTTTTGGCTTCAGTAGCAACAGGTTTCAGGTATCCTCCATGTCAGTTGACTACCATTGCACTGCTATCCCCAGAACCACTCACCAGTGGCAGTGTCACTCACTCAGTGAGTCAGTCTATCAACAGAACAAATCAACTGAGGCTGAGCCATTCAATCACAACGCAGTGAAAGGAAGTTGAGTCCTGCAGCTTAAATGTCATTATACTCGATCATGCTGAATACATAGCATCTAATTGACTAACAAGTATTATCCGGAGCATGGCTTTTAAAGGAGCTGCTATAATAGTAGTTTTCTGCTGGTAAAATGAAGAGCTTGTGGAAGGTTGGGTTGCAAGTCACAAATATTATAGTTAATGTGCGTGTGTATAGATGGCGCTAAATAACATCCGGGTACTGGAAGTGATTCATGCTCGTGTACAGCTGTAAAGATCCGTTCACACGATTGGTTTAAATGAAGTACGCGCGCTTTGTACATAGTTTCTGAACATGCACCAACAAATTTAGAAGCCATCTTGATTCGTTGTGGGTCAGCGTGGATTCATTTGTGTACTTTAGTAAGATGCAATTTACCCAATAAAACGACAGATAAACCTGATCTTGGTCTCGCATTGTGTTCTTTGTTTCCTTGAGTTCACGTTGGAAACTGAAGTTTAGTGTGGTCGTATATTTTGACCACCGTCATGTCCCAAGCCGCTCAGTCGTCGGTACCTCCAGAGGTGAGTTTCAAAAGCCAGGAACAATCAACAACAACTTTGCCGGTGGCTAATTTTTGGAGTACACATGCTGAATTTTTACTGGGTTTACACTGCAATGACTGCAAGTATGGATGATGTATGGCTGTTTAATGTGTAGATGGACTGATGATCATGATCAGATTTTCAATTTCACAGCAAAGAAATTCGATTCTAACTGACATTGGCAACAATCAAAGAATACCATCTGGGAATTGCAAATAATACTGAATTTCAAGGAATTTCAATTCTGTTTTTGAAATTTTCGAGGTATACATTTTCTCCATTTATTATTTGAAAAGAGAAATTGTAAGTGGGAATTGAAGAACTCTTACCCTGGGCCTATATATATCTATATATATCTAATGTCTCAAAATCTACAAAATATCCCTGAATAAATGGCTCCAAATGTTTCAGACCTCTGGTTAAAAAATTCTTATTAATCTCTATCTTATGCAAATAAAATCATTGAAATATTGAGAATTCCTTTATTATTTATACCGTCTCCAATATGTCTCAAAATATCCCTAGAATTCTATCTTCTGAAGTTCTCTAAACTTCTAAAGTTCCTAGGATATGGGGTAAGAGTTCTTAACTTTGTCTGATTGGTATTTATTGTGATTTAGGGGGTATTTGATACCAATTATTTGTTGTGGCCTTTGTATATTGTTTTTTCTTTATAGAATGGGAAAATAAAATGGAAATATGACTAACTTCTTGGTTTAGATTGTTGCAACCTTAAACTCTCTTAAATAACTTTACACATTTAAGTTGTTCGGTGTACATGCATGTCTTGAATACTTATGAATACAATGTTACTTGTTATATATATTGTGATTTTGACATGTTTTCGTTAAATAAAGAAAACTTGATTGCATTTGTGTTGAATTATGTATATTTATACCTACAACATAGTAATGTTTCGTACTTTAAAACTACAGTACAAACTCTTCACCACAGTGACCAGGGACAAAACCTTGTGTTAACTGCACCCTTTTCCATTATTTATCCCCATTATACACACATGATTTTTGAGAAATCTGATTTTGAAATGGTAGAATGCCCACATACCACAGAAATTAATGTATTTAATACTATTTATAAAGTGGCAACACAAGGAAATAAAGTAAAGCTATCGTCAATCATACTTGACACTTTGACAGGATGAGGGCCTCCTAAAATTGTGATTTGGCTGGTTTCCTACATCCATTATTTTCTTTCTGTCTTTATTCTCCTAGAGAATATTAATTAAAACCTCATCACATCATGACTATCTCTATGAAGCATTATATAAACAGGCATCCTTCTGGAAACAGCAAAACCATCTTGTATGACTAAGTAGTAGTTAGATCATAGTTGGATATGAAAAATACTGAAAGGAGTTGAATTGAAACTCCTGAGCATTGAGCTTTTTTTGCCCATTGAAATTTTAGTAACCGAATAGGCCCTTTAAGTCAACGTTACAAGAAGTAAAAAAAAAAATGGACTGTAGATACCTATCCAATGCTTGGAAAATACCTTGGAAAAACCTGTGTATTCTTAAGATAATGTTTTCATGTTTTGCTGCACTGTGATTTGTTATTCATCATTAAAGAAAACCAACTGTTCAGTCTTTTGTACTTATTTCCTTACATGCAAGCTGTTGTCTTATTTGCCAGACAAGGATGGCATCCTTTCCTTCAGTAGTTCAGATCCTGATATAACTTAATTAGCTCAGTCCATCCTCGCTGAAATGCAACTTTGTTAGTTCCTCTTCCTTATTTTAAGTGTAACAATGAAAAAGCTGCAAGTGATGAGCTAAGTTGTTGCTGCTTTCATTACGTTAACTTCCAAAACTACTATTCAAACTTTCGAATTAACTATTTTAAAAAATGTGCATGAATGGAAACTATGTGTGCCTCAGGATGGACTTCATTATGGTAGGTATGAAACTGAACATGTATGTTTTCTAGATGTAAGTGCCAAAATAGATTTCATACTAGGTGTCAAGAATCAGGACAAAGATCAACGAAACTAAATAAAATGTCAAATGTTCTTTCTATTCTCTTTTTCTTGGAAATCAATTCTCTGCGTACTGAAGACCTTATTATTTCAGCTGATGGGATCGCCTTGAGACAGTAAATATGTGCATTGCATAACGATCGCACCCATTCGTACATAAAGCAGGCTTCCTCATTTGTGTTTCAGGAGGTGGGTTACATACCTGATAAGGTAACCAAGGCTGAAAAACGGATAGAAGCTTCACAGTATGACACAGAGGCATGGAGTGTTCTTATCAGGGATGCTCAGGTATTGAAAATATTTAAGAAATAAATTTTATTGTCCACAAACAATCCAATTGTATAACTGAAAAAAAGTTAAATTTTGAAATGTTGCTAATGATTTTATATGAGCAATAAAGACAAGTAATATTATTAGTATTTTGAGTGACAGATTTCTTCACTTTTATTTCTCATAGATAAATTGAATGTCTTCACATGTTCTATTGGTGACATTATACATGTACATTTAATGGGTGAATAAATGCTTGGAATTTGTTTGATATGTTACAATCCCTAGTTACTTTAGCTACATTTGGGATAAAGTAAGAATTTGTAAAAATCATTAATAAACCAATGCAGCATTTTATGCAACTTTGTTCATATTCTATCCATTCAGGTGAAAATGATTTTGTTAAAGATTCCATATATCAGATATAAAGATTATCTTTGAATTATAGGATAATAATATACATGTATTATTTTTCAGATGAAGAAGATAGAAGATGGAAGACCAATTTTTGAACGTCTGGTGACACAATTTCCTAATGCAGGAAGATATTGGAAGATATACATCGAGCAAGAGGTTTTAAAAGCTTTATAACATTACTTTTCATTGATGTCAAGTTGATTGTGACACTTAAATATGATGTAGATATTTGATTAAAGAATATTTGCATGTTGCTTTTACAATATTCCATAGTTGTATATATTGATGTGATGCAGGCATTACATCATATTTAGATGTTATGTGTATGAAATGCACACTTAAATATTTCATGGTCTAGATAATGGTCACAATCAGTTTCTCATCGAAATACTTGCATTATGATTCACTTAATTTCATCATTAGCCAGCTGAAGTATATACTTTTAAGAAATGTTTTGTATAATTGTTTGCCTCTGTACTACGCAAATTATCTAGTTCTGAGCATAGTTAGCACTAAATTGTATACTAAATGCTTAGGGCGAGATTTTTTCATATAAAACACAATGGGAAGCTGTGTTGCGTTGGCTCATTATTGTGTTTGGTGACTTTCTTGTGTTTTAAAAATTTTGCCCCTGTTTGCACTACTCCCTAACCCTACACTCCACTACTTTCGTCATGGGAGACTACTGAATAGTGAATCCACTATTCTCCACTCATTACCTATGAAATGTTTTTGGGATCCCTACCTTAAGGTATATAGCCATTCCCTTGCTCAATGAGTGAACACACAAATGTCCACACATAGATATATTTATGAATGCAGTTCTTTGTCATCGGTCATCACACTCCCGTGTCCTTAACACCTGTGTGAGTAATAGTGTGTATGTATGAATGTGTGAATATTATGAAGTTGAATGAAAGTTTGAAGGAGTGTTTGGGTTTGAAGTAGGATATCATGATCCAGTGATTTCAGTTGATGCTTTACTAGGTGGAAGTGGAGATGTGGATGTATGAAATCTTCTGACTTTGTCTTTGTGTCCCTCCCCTAAGTCCCCCTAGTTAATTGCTTGGTTGATGATAGTAAGCCACAAGTTTACCTTTGCAGTTATGGATTGTTCCATTGAGTCATGGTTGATCATTTGTGGCAGGAAAGTACACATACATGTATAAAATATTTGATTTACCGCCCTTTCTACCCTTCTAATGTTCAAAAGTGCTTTGCATGGGAGTAAGAATAGAAAAATATTATCTCCTCACTGGATAATGAGCTGTTAGTTTCATTTGCCTAACAAAGAACTTAAGATATAAATTGAATGATGACTAAGACAGTAAGGCATATAAATGATAAATTCAAAATAGATTATATTTTATGTAATTCCTGCTGAAAGCACTCCCCCTTGGCCATCTCCCAATTCATGGTGATCGATAGTGCTGAAGATGCAGTGTCTCTGCTATCTTTGTTTACCTGGGCTGGTGACTCATTTTGTTTCACTGTAGTAAATACTACAGTGAACTGATGATGCAAGTACCTGAAAATTTCAGGTGGTGAAGTCCAGGGAATGCCACTTGTTTTTCAGTCCTGGCTGCTCTAGAAAAGGACGACATGAAACAAATTATTTTCAATCATCAATTGGTTTGGATCTGTGGATTATGATTGATTATGTAATCCAAAACCATTCCCATTCTTAGCCTTCTTGACTGCTTGCTAGAGCGCTATGTGTGTTTTATGTGGTTTTAAAGGCTTTCTGACTGGACCTTGGGCTTATGTTCCTGGGTTCAATCAAGAAGCCTGAAGACCTGCTTTGAACACATATTGGCTCGCCAACAGGTAGGTGTTACTTCATATCATTGTTTAAGAAAGAGAAAATAAAAAATATCAAAAGTAGGCATGTTGACAGGGAATTATTTGCCTAAAATATAAAAACCCTATTAATTCCTATCCCTGGCCATTTTGATTAATTTAAAGAACTCCAAAAAATAATGTTTCCCTCTATCCTTTTCTTCTAGAATATTTTCAAACCTTTAGCAGTGACATCTTGAAAATCCAGGGAAGTAGCCCCTGTCCCACCATGTTTTTCAAAGATATGTAAAGTTTTATAGAGTGAATGTTGGTTTTATCTGACGGGCCTCAAAATTTATCCTTCAGCCCGGCTGTCTTCACTGTGAGGCTAGAGGTATGAAGATGGCATAAACCCAGTGTGTGTGTGTGTATATATATTTATGTATATATATGTATGTGTGTGTCTATATATATATATATATATATATATATATATATATATATATATATATATATATATATATATATATATATATATATATATATATATATATATATATATATATGTGTGTGTGTGTGTCACTATGTGTGTGTTGTGATAGAAAGTCCAATGCGGTGGAAACTGCGATGAGAGTCTCTACCAAACTCTGATCAAATTGAAGCATTAAAGTAATGAGATAACACAAATATTTTTTTGAATTTCAAAGCCGAAAGCTCATTTTATACTTCATCAAAGTGCTCACTTAAAATAGACTATTATTGAAAATCCACCTCATTAACACTTATTTACTTATAAATTTTAGATATAAATATATACACATATTTATATATGTATATTTATATATATATATATATATATATATATATATATATATATATATATATATATATATATATATATAAATATATATATATATATATATATATATATATATATATATTAATATATATATATATATATATAGTAAACTCCCAACATATTCTAGCACAATTAATTCAGCTTTCATGAAAAGACTTCAAATTAGTTTTCAAATCAATTATTCATGTAATAGTTATAGCTTTCAGGGCATCATTTGGAACACCGACCCTCAGCATTTACTCATATTAGGGTTGGGAATCAGTTGCAATTTCATGATCGATAATCAGTTACAGCCAACTGATCGATTATCGATCATAATCAGTTCATCACACTTTTGCAGTAATTGGGTACTAGAGGTCTAGAGCCTAATAATAAGTGATAGTGTATGACAATTACTTGATATTAGCACCTACCTTAACTTCGTTTTGAAGTGTTTTTGGAGCTTAATTTCATAGCAAGAAAGCTGACAAATTGTCTGTCATTTAGTTCTATATGTTGCCACTAGGTGTCACCTTTTCCGATTATTATCGATTGTCAGTTTCGTAATTGATTAATCAGAATCAGAGAGCTAAATGATCGATTATCGATTATAATCGATGATCGTCCCAACACTAACTCATATATGTATATGCATGGTTCAAATGTAATGCTACAGTGCTCACTGTGTTTGGATAGATTAAAATGATTGCTTTAAATTAGCACATAGTTGATAATATACAGCTGAGAAATAGGCTGTACTGGAAACTAACATTTCAGACAGCATTGATATTATAAAGGACACAAGCATTGTATTTTCATGTTCATCTCATGATGAACATCATCTTTTACAGGAAGCATGTGCTTTAGGAAATAATTCTCAATTGATGAATGATGTCTCCCTATAGTCACATACATCTTTACCAAAATGATCTGCGATATGAAGCAACTGGATTAACTCCGATGCCAATCCCTGGACTTAATCAAAATGATTTAGTCGAAGTCACTGTCCAAGTATATAAATCCTGGAGCACAGACAACCAGTTTTGGAGCACAGCATTTTGGTGGCAAGCATGTGGCAATTGGCTTATAATTGTCACTTGGTGCCGCAAATATGTATGCCTCATATCAATGATAAATTCCAGGTCCAATAGATAGATTCAGTTGAAGAAATAGAGTATACAAAAAATATGGAGAGGTAGTATCTTATGGGCTCAGCCTGCTATGCTGTCCTAGAATTTGTCAAGTTGAACAGTGCACGTTGGACTTACACAAAACAGGTTTGTCCCGATAGCCAAGTGGTCTAAGGCATCACTGACTTTTTGCTCTCTCACCATTGCACAGGTTTATATATGGCTTGAGGCATTTGAGAAAGTTCACAGTGACTTAGCAGTGGGCACTTGTACTCCCTGGATACTCTGGTATTCTCTAGCCTTGTCCTGTTATTCATGATTACCAAATTCGTGGATAGTCTAAGTCAGCAGGGTGTCTGGGTGTCATTTGGACAAAAAACATCCTTCGAGACACCCAAAAATTTTTTCTTGAAATGTCAATTTCAAACATATATTTGAGTTTTTTCCCCTCAATATAGTAATTCCAATGACATTGTATATGGATATTTATATATTTTATCTAAATAACTAAATACATGTTTATGGTTGTAATCTGAGTATATTATGATTTCCCTTGAAAAATTGGATGCCCAACAATTTTACAATTGCCAATTTTGGGCACCCAATTTCTAAATCCTGGCTAAGACCCTGCCTTGCAGTAATTTTCAACTTTCAATCATTTCTTAGTTAGAATTGTCTGGATTTGGATTCTTATCATCTGCTGTGCGGCTGATTGGTCAATGACTGTCAGACATGCAGCTGATCACACAATGTAGATTTAATATCAAATATCTGAATTCAATTCACCCCTTAACGCACTGCCATAAACTGATATGACATCTTCACCATTAATGCGACCTATTCGATATTTTTCCTTACCATGAAAGCGCAGGTAATGAATTTGTTACACCCTGTTAGTCAGTCTGGCTGTTATCCACCCTCAGCCCTCCTTATCTATAGATGGATACCGCTTAAGCAAAGCGGTATGGTACCTGTATTAGTACCAATCAAACGGTACAGTATTATAACAGGAATGTTAATCATGGTACTTTATTATTGCATTATTATCTTATATTTTTTGTGTGGGGCAAGCAAGATGCAGTTTTCACTTGCCCCACAGCTATAATTTACAAATTCTACTTGCCCGGGGCAATGGGGCAAGCACCAATGTCGAGCCCTGACACATTGCAGCAAAGTACTTAACTCACAGCATCATTCAGCCTTCTCCGCCTGCCAGGTAAAACATTCTCGGACAATTCTGGTGCATACCAGTAAATATTGTCTAAATTAACAATTCTGGTACGGTTAGGGACTTAGCCGCCTATGCGTCCAGCGTGTCATTTGGACACCAAGAACACTGTTTTTGACAGTTTGGACACCCAAAAATTTATGTCAGAATTTGCTGTTGATGACTTTTCTTAGAAGACTCTTTCTGTAAAAGCTGTAGTGTCACTTTTATAAGACACGCAAAGCAGTTATTGGCCTAAAAAAGCAAAATCTGTAAATATATAGAGTTTATTTTTATTAGTAGTATGTACTTTGTACCACACTTTGGACACGCAAAAGTCTATGAAACCTTGTTTCCAAATATTGGCTAAGACCATGGGGGGGGGGGGGGGGGGGTATTAGAATGGTCTTAAACAAACATAAACAAACCCACTTCATGTGGCAATGGGTGTCCCAACAAAATGTGTAACTGGTAGTTTTTACAGGCATATAATTTTCGCACTCCCCATGATGGCGCCAAAATAACATCCTTCAAATAAATATCCTGCTTTGTATTTGATTTAGTTTGAGTGCTTGAATGTGTGAATTTCAAGTAGCACAAATACCCTCCAGTAGGGCTTTAAAATGAAATTTTAAGCGCTCCAAATTAAAGCTATATACAGTAATCAAATGAAAGGTCCCGTGTCCCTATGTAGATTTGAGCATTGACTTAAAAATGATAAAAACACTGCAAGGGTTATGCTATGATGCTGCCAACATGATCTTAAGTATATCAATGATAAAAACTAACACTAGCCCACTAGCCAATGCGAGTTTCTTTCAAATTGGGCGAGTTAGAGTCGAAATATGCTCGCCCATTGGGCGAGTGAACAATTCCCACCCCTCAATATATAAATTCCCACCCCAAACCCTTTGTTTTGAAAAATAAAAAGGAAAAACTAAGAACAAATGCTCACATGTCGTCGTCTTGTTTACATCCCTGCCATTTGCAACAGGCTTCGCCTGACCTGGACTAGTTAGTTCAAAAATTCACTAGCCCAGTGGGCTAGTAATAGTAAAAATTAGTTTTTATGACTGGTTTATAGTTGAGATGTATTTTGACAATCAAAGAACTGAAGTTTGCAGAGGAAGGTGAATGTCCACTTAAGTGAGGTTAGAAAGCGGGTATGGGAATTCATTAAGTGTCCACCTTAGAGGGGCTGCAATATATGATGATTAAGAGGGTGATTGTTTGAAACTGATGAAGCATCTACTTAAGTGAATGTGACCATAGTAGATGATTGTCCACTTTCCAAGGTTCCACTGTATTTACAAAAGTCTTCAGAGTCTGTAGAGTTCATTGTTTTGTGTCATGGCTACCTTACTTCTTTAGTTCTTTGAATTGCAATTAACTGAGGAAAAGATGTGGTTATTAATCCATACGGGAAAAAAATGAAAATTCTTTATAGAAGTTTTTACTTGTCAAAAAAGATGTTTTCCAGGGATCAGCCTGTTTGAAAGACAGATCGGACGGGCTAAGTCCCTAAGTGGAGGTTTAGACATGTTTTAATGTAAAGTGGCCGAAGCATGGTACTTGTAAGCAAGGTACTTTACCTTATTACCATTTCTAAGAGATTGCTATATTGGCCGTATTCACTGTAAACGAACTAATGTCATTTTGGACTTCTTTGAAATCCTGTTCATGATCTCACCATGAATGGGATTTCAGATATTTTCAAAATGGCAACGAAAAGTCCCTTAGAAATGGTGAGGGTAAATACCATTTTTGCGACTGCACCTTATAACATGTTGTTCAAAGTTTAGCAGATCCTTAAATCTAGGCGTATTTATGCCTGTTAGGGTCAAATCCCTATTGATTTCATAAAGTTAACTTAGTGCCGTTGTAGTACCAATATTTTAGTAAACACCTACTAGAAATAATTGATTAAATCAATTAATCAGTCAAAATTTGCGATCATTAATCGAAGAAATTATATGGACGATTCCTGTCACGAAGTCATAGAAGTTCAGTATAGTGTACTTTTGAACAAGTATTAAGGCTACATACCTTTCTACAATTATGTATTCAATTTTTATTTATCAGGAAAAACATCCCACATATATGTATTTGAATAGTGACACAATACAGATTTATTCCCATATGACTGACAGTGGTTTACATATATAATAATGTTATACAAGTATATCAAACTATATTTCCAAGGACAAATTTTATGTCATGATCCCAACCTATTCATTTCACTCCAGAGAGCATAACGGTAACAACATTTCTGGGATTCATTTATCTACCGTTTATGTCAATCCTTTAATTCCTAAAAAACTTTCATCATCCCAACATGGTAGAGCCCTGTAGACATTTGTATTGGGGAGCAAATACTGATATTCTACTTATATCTTTGACCAAACGAAATGTAAGGGGTACTCAGTAGATAATTATCTTGAAAGATTACTTTAAACTGCAGTCTATCAGGCCGCAGAAACAACATAATTCATCAACTAAAAATGTTGATCCTCCTCAGGGTCTTAGATTTTGAAAATGCGCGACTAAAACAGCAATCACAAAATTTCTGCTTGTTTAAATTTAGCCACAAATTTACATAAATTCTTTTGCCACCTATATTTGACAACCTTTTGTGTCAAAAAGAGCAAATAGAGAGAGAAATAAAGAGCTTAGAAGATGGTTTGATAGGAAAATGTTTGGTTATTACTAGAGCTCCACTCACTAACTTGAGTGGCTCGAGCACTGAGGCAGGCTCCCCGAGCTAGAGCTGAAGTGGTCAACTCGTGAGCTTGTCTATGTTGGAAACACAAACGTAATACAGACCACCTAACAGGCTAACCCACCTTATAACTGCTTATTGCTGTCATGTCTTGTTTACAATCTCCAATGTATACAAGCAATGTTGAGTGTTATACTGACCTTTGTACCTCGTCCGCACATTTTAGAATGAAATACACATGTCAGTGTTAAATGATCTCCACCAATAAGTATTTATTTTTTAACAGCTGGGCTGGAAAGTAAGTATTCGTGAGCTCACAAGTCAAAAGGGTGGTGAGCAGGGACTTAGTCAGGACCCGTCCTGCCTGCCTTTTGGACAGGCTTTTTTCCTGAAAATCTCCTTCCTAGTCAGGCAAAAATTTCTCTGAAGAATTTTCAATTTTCACCCTTTGGGGGTATTAAAGAACAAATAATTTCTTAACAAGCCATTTTCTAGGACATGGCTGAAGTGTAAATTGCCCTTTTTGACCCAATAGGCTATACGATGTAGTTGATAAAGGATTTGAAGTAGATGAGTTGCTAAATCTTGATGGGCAGAAATTTTGGCATTGCTATTATGGACAGGCAATTTTAAAATCCTGGCTAAGACCCTGGCTCGGTGAGCTTATGAGTTCATCTCCCTCCGTGAGTGCAGCTCTAGTTATTACCCCCCAAAAAGTCATACATAAAAATATTTTAAAGAAACTCTTGACTGTCCAAGAGATAGGCTGGATGGCAGGCACCAACATATAATTTTCAGAACTGACTTTCCGTGCCGGGCAAGTAGTTAATGATTTTCAATAGCCCGAACTAATTTTTGACTTGCCCGAAATTAGTTATAACATATGCAAGTGAGGCATGTATTGTTTATCATGGATTGCAAGATTTGAAAACCATTTTCTTTTCAGTTTTGTTGCTTTGTTTACATAATTCTGGTTATTTTGGCCATTCACTATAAAAGAAAAAGTTAAGTGTTCAGAAAATCAGCTTGCCCATTCGGGCAAGTGAAAACTAAAATGTACTTGCCCAAAAGCCCTTTTTTTCAAAAATCCACTTGCCGGGGCAAGTGGGCTAGTACTTATGTCGGTGCCTGGACAGGTCCTGGCTAAGTCCCTAATCCTTTTCAAGCTCTTCCTATCTGAGCAGCCAGTCTTTCTCCCCCATATTGTGGATAATTCAAACTCAACTCATGGCATAAATCCATAGGTTTAATAGTTATTAGAAACTACTAACTGTAAGCATGGAAAATCAATATATAATGGCCTCCTTGATGTGCCAAGCCCAATAAAAAGAATGAAATGAGTTATTATCATGACCCAGTTTAGTAAATTAATTGATATTATTGAATTTTGTATTTGATGACTGCTAATATTCAGTGTTTAATGTTCCTTGAGGTGCCAGTCCAACTTGATAGCCAATGTTGAACAAATTCAATTGTAGGCTGAATGATGCTTGAGTCTGATGGACGAGGCACTTTAGTTATGTAATTTTCCACATGGTGGCAGCACTTCCATAATTATCTCTGAGAGAACTGAATGTGCATTGATTTTGTGAGCACCCAAGAGATATTATAGAAGCTCAATATAATTAGAAAATTTAATAGATTAATTTGATAACTTTGAATCCTCCTCATCTTAACTTTTTTTTTAATTTTTGAATATTTTTTTTATTCATTTTCCAGCATGTCAAACTTGGCAAATTATGTTACAAATAATAATATGTTATAGATAAAATGTTTAGCATGTCATGGAAGTTGTAAGAGTAAATAATAAATAGTTTGTTTGACATAGTATTTGAAATGGTATAGTTATATATACAATGAATATTTGTTGACATCTAGTGTTTCTGAATATACAGATAATGGTAAGTAGAGAAATATATGCATTAAAGAATCTATAAGTTTCATGTTTCTGCATCTTAACCTGTGGCTACTGGAACATATGGCTCAAATGTAACATCTTGTCTAAGTTTATGATAATTTTGAAGATATATTTGTTAGTGATGGGACGATGATCGACTGTAGTCGACAGTCGTCAGCAAGTTAACAGTAACCAATTAATCGGCTGAAGACTTTACACCTAATTGTTAGTCGGTATAATAGCCCATTAAGCCAGCACACATCCTTAATTAAGGTCAAAGGGTTCCTTGTCAGATATCCCACAGAGAAAGTTGCTTGTTTCATGTACTGACCCACTGGCCTGTTTATACCTTCTAAGAGTCAGCAGTGTAATAGGTCTGGGGTGGGTCATGCAAGTAGTGAGTAATTTAAGTATACCAAGTAGTATACCTTCTGACTGATAAAAACTGGGGTACTGAGCAAACTAGATATTTCAGATTCCTTCTAAATGTAGTTCTAAACATGAGTTGGATGAAATGTGTTCTATGATGTGTCTTTCATTATTTTTCTAAAGACATCTTTTAATGCCTTCATACATATTGCAATAAAAGTATTTTGATTGATTAGAATACTGGTAATTTGTCTCTAAGTTACTGAATAAAACTAAGAAAGAAGACATACAAGTACACCTAACCTGCAGTCCTGCACAGTTTACATGTAGAATCCTTCATAGCATAAATCAAAAACACTTGAGAAAGTTTGATACCAAGATAGAATAGAATAGATAATTTGAAATAGTACAATATGATAACAAGTGTAAAAATGCAGAACTTAAGCTTCGACAAGCAAACAGTCTCATGAAAGTGCGATGAACCGATTATTCGGTGATAGTCGGTTGGCCTAGCTGACTGATGATCGGTTAGGAAATTTCAACTGACTCCCACCACTAATATTTGTATACATCACAAAAAGGTTTACGGAAAGCTGTAAGTTGTATTCTGATTAATATTCATACTTTAAAATTATTTGTGCAAAAGATCACACTAAAATAGCAGGTAACTCTTTGGGCTGTCATTGATACCGCCTGTATCGATGAATCGACAAACTTTTTTTACTGATTATTGATATTAAAAAAAACCAAGGTATTGATTTATATGCAAATTAGATAAATAAACTTAATTCAGGAAAACACAGCTTGAACGGCATTAACACCCCACCGCAACTGTGCACTTTCATTTCATTTATCCTGGAATTACAATCCTCCATTCCATGCTGAAAGCGAGTGATAGTCAAACTCAGATCCCCATTATTAGGTACAGCAGGTATCTGCACTCCAATGAATGCAATATGAATCAAAGTACCGAATTGTCAATTATTTCATTGATTATCAAATCGATAAAAAACTTCTTACCAATGACAGCCCTAGTAACTGTAATAGCTGCAACTAAAATAGTTGCAGAAAAAGGCTTATGTGCTTGTAAAATGTTACATGTTAGTATGACTTAGGGGCAGTGGGTTATTTTGCTATTAACCTATAAGTCTAATTCCTTGCATGTAATCCTGATGGTCACCTGGTCACTACCTCAGTCCTCCCCGCTAGGCAATAAAAACGCTATAGAACCTGTTAACAATGTAGGATTTCTGCAGGGATTGAAGAAAAAAAACAGTCAGTTGCAACTAGCCCAGGTCATGGCACATATTTTAGCTCATTTTTGTGCCACATGGTGGCAGCACCCACCTGCTGCTACAGATACTGCCTTTATACTGATGTATGCTGGGGTGTTTTGTTTGGATTGGGGGTGGTTTAGCCATGGATGTTGTAGGGAAATGATGACAGTTAGTATGGAAGTCTTATTTTTGAGAAATATTGCCATGGAGAAGAATTTATTAATTGGAGATTTAGAATATATTTGTGTGATGATTATTTTTAGGTAGGTGTAAAGTCAGCAGCTTTTGCCAGTTATCTCTGATCCTGAAGATGGCCCCGGGAAAAAAACTGACAAGTTTTATCATGATCCCACTTGGGTGATGAACATAGGCACTAGTGTGGTAAATGATTCTTCCATGATTTTTTTTTTTTTCAATTTTTTTCAATTTTTTTCCTAAATAGTTCACCTATCAAAATTCATATTACTACAATTATTATTTCGATGAAAGGTTGAATATTCTGCATTGTTTAGTATCATGGAAGAATGGGGGTACAGGGTAAAATCTTAACAATTGAAATTGATGTACATCAATCAGTGCCTTGACTTAAAAATTGTGACACTAGCAAAATTTATTATTATAATTGTAAAAGTTTAAGCTATCCTGTTTTTCAGGAGAGACCACCACAATACAATACATTGTTTATTAACCCAATAAAGCTAATAAGAGTTACTCTTGAAAAAGATTCTATGATACTTTTAACAATTAATTTGATATGAAGAATAATTTTGCAAATTATTTTAAGGAGAGAAGAGTTCTGATTTACATTTCTCCAATTTTTTCCAATACTGTAAAACACACAATGTTAGCGTCTGTTTATATATAGCGTACATAGCGTGTGGTTCTGCTTCGCTATATATAAAAACGCTGTACTTTTTTCTCACTGTACTGGCGCTGTCAGCGGCGGCTACCATCGCTAACATAAAGATACACTATGATGTGAAAATTCCCCAATTCGCTATATATTTGGGACACGCGTCATATATGTGTTCTACAGAAGTGCTTTCACTTGAAAGATTTCACCAAAATTGGTTTATGGGGTCTCTATCAGTTAAAAGAATCTCTCTCATTCTTATGGGAAAATCTTGTCATAAATCAGCTAAAACATGCCCAAATAAACTATTTTGGAATGGTTTTAAAGATAGATATTTTATAAGTAATTTCTGTTCTTCAAATTCTTCTCCTGCCTAATTAGAATGCCACACACTGCAGGTAGTGGCTATTAGAATTAACAAAATACCCACATGATCAGGAATCTGAATTAAATATTTCAAGTTCTTTGTTCTGCTCCTTCAAATAATGTACACTTTTTGATATACCTTTCCTGCTTCCCCCATTTCTCAAGAATTTGTTCTGATTTATCATTTAAACTGTACATACACTTCTTATCTTGAAATCTACAATCATATACTTGTTGGAGGGCTTGTGCCAAATCAAAACAAAGATAGTCTCAAAATAAAAATGAATTGTAATATGTATGAAACACTAAATCAAATGAATCATATATAATGAAGTAAATTAATGTTTAAATCAAATACCTGTATTCAAATAAAATAAAAATAGATTGATTATAATGATTGATGAATACAGAATGACTTCATTGATTTTACTGATCTCAGTGATTTGTTGAATTTAGATGATGTCATTGATTGATGAATGAATTGAATAAAGGCAATCTTTTTTATTGTGAATATCATATCGAATCAAATTGAATGGAAAAAGATATTATATTCTCCCCTATGTGGGAGAGTCCTTCAAGTAGTTTGGCTCATTTCATTCATTTTGATATACTTGTACAATTATTTTGCAGCTTTGTTTTTTGTCAGGCCATTTGGCATGAGTAGGGTACCGCGTATGGAACTGCAGAAAATGCAGATCAGTTTGTTGGTCACCATATACAATAAGCTGATGGATCTGTTCATAAATCCTATAAATGGATAAATTTACCTTTTGCCAGTAGATGGCTAGGACAGTGTATTGAATGGATTATTATGGTCTAGAAATGATGGGATATATTCATACCTTCAAGTGTTACTTTGCTGTAGATTGCTTTTTGAATGTGTTAATAAACTTACCTTACACATAACCACTATGAGATGGGTTTGTATTTATATGAGTTATGATTGTGGAATATTTAAGTGTTTAATGACTAAATACTGTGGTAAACATGATTGCTCTATACATGTTGAAATATAGTATGTGCAAAAGTGATGCTTTCTAATAAACTGGTTTATAAAACCATGTCATGAAAGTTGAGTTATCATTACAATTATATGAAATATTCATACCCGTAAAACAACTTTTTGCCAAATTACTTAATTAGCAGACGCAACCCTGTCTTACTAATAGCGATTGGGAAGTACCTAGCCTATTGCTGCTTATACCAAGAAGTATTGGATTCTGCTGTTATGTCTGGCTATGGCAGACCTAGCTGTCAATCGTGGGTGATATAATAATCCCTGTGGTGCCATCTAGGAATACTGACAGGATCTACAAGAGAAGGCATGTTTTAAACAAATCCACTTACTAGAAGCTAGTCTTGGATGATATTCGGAAAGTTTCTTTATTTATTTGAGATCAACTTTTTTTTGTCTTTGACCCAAGAAACATGTTACAAATGGTTGTCAAGTTTTTTTCATGGTGATCAGTGATGTCAGTCGTTTCTGCCTGTGAACCCTGTCATGCCTGTTGAACACGAAACCTCCCAGTCATTTGGGTGATATCTTTCTAACAAAACTAAGGTGTGAGAAATGCTAATCAGAAAAAAACTTTACCAGTTCATCTCTCCTATTTCTTTTGAGATTTATGCTTAATTCCTAATTTATTTCTGAAAATATCATAGATGGAATAACTGGTGTTAGAAAACATTTCCAGGCATGATTGAGTTTGGTTAGGTAAATGCATGACATCGTGAGGAAATATTATTAGCATTCACATTAAATTTTTTGAACTGTTCATTTCAAATTGACATATTTAGAAATGCATAGCCCAAATAAGTGATTGTCACACTGTGTGCTTTTCTAGTATTTGGCAGTATTCAAATGACACATGTTTTCTTAAAACCTTTATTGAAGACAGTTACTCTCTACAGAACTTATATTATACTTATCAACCTATTCATGCTCTAAGGCAGTGTCTTAGCCAGGATTTAGAAACTGGGGTGCCCATATTTCAACCATAAACATGTATAAATTCATCAAAATAAGGCATGGTATCATTAAACAAGATCATGGAAATTATAAGGAGATGAAAAAATTCAATTATAAGCTTGAGATTGAAATTTTTAGAAATTCCACACCAAAAAAATTGGGTGTCCTGAGGGGTTCTTTTTAAGGGTTTGGGTGTCCAAAAAGGCACCCACCCTGCTGGCTAAGACCATGCTCAAAGCTCCATGTGGTCAGACAACTGTTGGGAATGGTAGCTTTAAAGCAAAGGCAATATTTGATAACAACTAAAGAATTTTTGGAAGTTTCTGTGTGATATTTCTCATATTTTCCAAACTTTGTAAGATGTGTTAATTCTAGACCACATAGGCAACCTGGGCATCAATGGGTTTATCTATTCATGCCTACAATTCTCTGTGTGATACAAAACACATGAAACTTCGCACAATAACCAGTCATGACTCTCATTGATATAAGGCATGAATGGATATATCCATTAAAAGGTTCTATCCTGATTGTAAACCTTGGTATTTTGGGGGGTTTCCATGAAATTGCTGTGAAAGACTGCTCACTTAACCCACTAAAGCCTGTTGCTTTTAAAAAAGGCCTTGCTAATGTGGTGATATCTCTCTAAGAGAAGCATCTTTCATATAATACAGGTGAACTTGGATATGACAGACCACTGTATGATGGATTTTTGCCTATGACGGACGATATGCTTGGTCCCAGTCCTATGCATATCAAGTATTCGTCATATGTATACGACGGATTTTGCATATGACGGACCAGTTTTCCTGGTCCCATTGAGTCTGTCATATCCAAGTTCACCTGTAATATATAAAGGAAAATATGTGTCAGAACTAATTAACTACTCTCCAATTTACTTGTTACTTCATGCTTTATTCCTCATTTAATTTCAAAAGTATCATAGTTTGAGACGATACATTCCAAGTGGTACTCTGAGCAAGAATGGATAAAAAGATCATTTGAACTGGAAAATAACACTTGATTTGTCATATGAGGATCACCAAAACCAAAGGGAATCAAAGTGCTGGTAACTTGCTAATTCCTTCACTGTCAGCTTTTGACTAGTCATGATTCATACAGGTGAAATTGAAGGAAACCTAAGCTTCATTCATACTGACAGATTAAGATAATTGAGTGGCCTTTTTATGAAGACTACCAATCAATATATATTCATCTCTTATAATAAATCACTATTTGGAGACTCAAAAAAAAGTTGATTTCCAAGAGACAAACGGTTTGTGTTTGGCCATCGGGAAAGGTGGATGTCAAGGTGCATTGGCTGAGGATCTTCTTTCCCATATAAACAAAATCAATACGGTTACCAACCAATTCATCCTAAGAATGTGCTTTATCCATGGACTAAGTAGCACAGTCAGATTAGCATCTCCTGATAGCAGACTTTCCTTTTGACAGGCAGGGGTTGAAATATTCACATGTTTACATATATTCAGAGACAAAGAAAATTATGACAGTTATGGACACTCTCATCCCTGTAATGCACTGAGAACCTTTATCTATGTTTAAGTGCTGTAACTTCATTGATTCTTAGAGCTCCGTTTGAAACTTATGGTCTGTATGACTATATCTAATATTCATGCATTTGAAAATAAATTCGGAATAAAGAAAAGATTTACAACCTATAACCAAGAGAGAGAGAGAGAGAGAGAGAGTTGCCAATTGAGTTCTGCTTCACATTTCTCATTCAAATATTTTCTGGAAGTAATTAGGCCTAAAAAAATAAATTGTTTGTTTCCTGTAATGGCCTGAAAAAAAATAGGGCAGTTAGGTCGGTAAAAATATTATTTTTTTGCATTATTTTTTTGGTCAAAAATGTGTGTTTTATGCATGTTTTACGTTGATTGGGAGTTGGGAGGGCGATAAAAACTTTAGGGTAGGGATTTTTTTGAATAAAAACTTGTTAGGGTAGGGTTACAGGAAACAAACAACTTTTTTTTTAGGCCTTATGTTAAATGATATTGAGGCATTGTTTGGCTACTACAAGCATTATTGGTTTCACTATTCCCTGAAGTTTTCAATTGATACTCACAATCTCTAATTCTGTGTTATGCATTTGAAGTCAAATACATGGAACTCATTTAGTTGCAAGGATCATGTCAAAGGCTTTAAGCTACTTGGGTCTTCCCAGGTTTTGAACTGAAAGTACCACCTTGAACAGTATTGCCTAATTTTCAAACTGTCATCTTTACAGAAATGTTTAACAGATGTACCTTAACCAGGACACAGATTTTACCAAACCCTTCAACCTCAATTTCACATGAAGGGCTTGAAACAATACATCCAGTTTACCTCTATCCCAAGCTCTTAATATAGTGAGACCAATCCAAGAGTCTTCCAAGACTCCAAGAATAAAGGCATTTGTGGAAATGTTGTTGATATGCTGATTGAAATTGGCTCAATCTTCTCATGTTGGATACTGGAAAATCTAAGAACCTTCTGACCAGGCAAAATTTAGGGAGGTTATATAAAGGTCTTTTATTGGTCTTAAATCCATCTACCATAGCTTTGATTCAAATTACTGATAGGTTAAAAAAAAATACAAGCCGCAACCTCTATGGCCGAATAGGCTTTCCACTCCAATCATTTGAAGACCAAATAATGACCAAGTATATACTCAAATACAACTAATATAGTCATGGAGACTGAATCAGAATCAGATCAAGACCTTAGAAGACAGATACTGTAAAGTTCGAAATATTAGCGAATCTATATTTAGCAAATCGATCAGTTTTTCTATAATAGCAGATTGTAATATTTGCATGTGAACCATCTCCAAAAGCGCCATCTGAGTAGCGATATTATAATTCATGTACTAATCTACCACTCATGCCCGACGATACTCAGACTAGACCTGGCTAGAAAGGGTTCGAGTGATCGTCAAAATGGGTCTATTGCAATCGTAATTTCCTAGAACCACGCAGATTTTACGCGCTAAACTAGTGTCGCCATGCCTCTGTTTATCGAACCCAGATGTCATTGAAGTTCCGTCCTGATTCGTATATTGCAATTAACTAACTCAGATCCACCGTGATTACCCGCATCATTCAAATCTGGTTGTGCACAGTGAGATGTTCATATAATCACAACGCGCACATAAATGTGTCTATGTATGTACGTATGGTTATCAACTGACCATGTGTTATTGTGACTAGATATGCATTTTGAATCAGGGTCTTAACCAGGATTTAGAAACTGGGTGCCTAAAATTTGCAGTTGAAAAATTCTTGGGCATTCAAATTTTTAAGGGGGATCACAATATACTCATATTTCAACCATAAACATGTATAAATTCATCAAAATAAGGTATGATATCATTAGATTATGTCATGGGAATTATAAGGAGATGAAAAAATTCAATTATAAGCTTGAGATTGACATTTTTAGAAATTCCGCACAAAAAAGTCTGGGTGTCCTGAGGGGTTCTTTTGAAGTGTTTGGGTGTCCAAAAAAGCACCCAGACGCCCTGCTGGCTAAGACCATGTTTTGAATACGAGATAGAAGAAATATTTTGTAAGGTATAGCTGCATGTAAAAGTGTATGTGTGTGTTTGGAGGGGGAATCAAATTGTCAGGCATTGAACTATATATTGTTTTAACACCCCTCTTTTGCATTTCTTTCAGATGAAATCTAGAAATTATGAAAAAGTTGAAAAGGTGAGTGACTGATTTTGAGACTATAGTTTACCGCAGGTTTTATGTATGGACAACTTAATCTATGAAAACCTGAAAGGTTTTAGATTGGTAGATATCTGGTATCTGCATGAAATGGTGTTTCTTATTATTATTTGATGCTATTAAATGAGCAATTAAAAAAATGAAAAGGTGTTAGCCAAAATTCTACATTTGATGTGGCACCCAAAGCTGATTCCAAAGTTGTCTTTTCCATGAAAAGATCTTTACAGTTATTTTCAGGAAGTTGTATATTTACAGCATAAAATGATATCTTAAGTATTTCAGAATAAAATAAATATTTCACAATAAGATCTATAACATGCTATTAACTTAATAAACATGTTTTATTGGCATGTGGTTGTTATAATAGTGACTGTAAACTGGCCCGTATTTTTTCAGCTATTTCAAAGATGTCTCATGAAGGTGCTGAATATAGATCTCTGGAAAACCTACCTCAACTATATCAAAGAAACAAAGGGAAAATTACCCTCATACAGGTAAGTACCTGGAATAATACTCTGATTTTCAGCCAAATTGATCACCCTACAAACCTTAGTAGGGTAGTCGGTACACAAAATAAACTCCAGTATTATGGATACTTTGAAATCTCAGAATTGCAAATACTTATAAACCAGTGCAAAAGTATTCACATAAGAATCGTTTGTGGTCACAAATTAGAGGTCTTTTCAATATATTAGGATAAAGTGGTATCAAAAAGTTTAGTTCATAAAGTCCTATGTGAAACTATACACCTACAACAACTTTGACAACGCTTATAAACAACTTTTTTCAAGAGAATACTTTCCTCTTACAAAGAGCAAAATATGCATATTATAATCTTTACAAATAAATAAAGTGTCTACAAGAAGACAATGGACTCAAGTCACATCCTTTAACCAATTCCCACTCAGAACGGCCAAAACAGGCCTGACAATTTTGGTAATATTTTTCTTACAAAAGCACTTTTTGAAAAATATTTCAAAAGAGAAATGTTAACCAGAAGACAAACAACAACTCTCCCTCAAATATTTTGTGAACTTTTGCTTCATTCCCAAGTTATTTCCAAAAGTATGAAAGTGGCAGACAATATTTTCTAGGGGAACTCTGAGTGTGAATGGGTTGCAGATTGAAACATATTTTATCATTATCACAATTCTTTTTTATTTCTAATTTTATTTACTGTGAGTATCTTTAAAGATCCCTTCCAGACTTCAAATTTTCAAATGATATGACAAGATATGGGTAATTCGTTAAGGCTTAAATCTTAACACTTATATGAATTGTGCTACATTCCATTGAAGACGCTTTTCAATTTTTATTTTAGAGAAAAGATGGCTCAAGCCTATGATTTTGCACTGGACAAGATTGGCATGGATATCTTTTCCTACCAGATCTGGTCAGATTACATACTGTTCCTGAAGTCAGTGGAAGCAGTGGGCTCCTATGCTGAGAATCAGAGAATCACAGCTGTGAGGAAAGTTTACCAGAGGGGTATAGTCAACCCCATGATCAACATTGAAGCGCTGTGGAAGGACTACTGTACATATGAAAATGTAAGTACCTCGATAAATGATGATAATATTTGGTCCTTGATAGTTTTCACTTTCCACACCTTGTAACCAATTATTACCTTTACCTCTTGGCATTGAACAAAATTCTAAACAGATCAAAAGGCTATAGTTTGAAAGGAATTCATCACTAATTAAGAAGATGAAGGTGAGAAAAATAGTGTTCTATAGAACTAGCCTTTATGAAAAGTTAGATTATTACTGATATGATTACCTTTCATAGATTTAACAAGTGCATACATCAACATTTAAATTATATTACTAAGATTTTATTTTATTTGTAAACTGTTCAAAATTAGCACACTGAAATCTCTTCATAAATTACATTACTATAGTTATACTTATAGATGAAGAAATGTTTGTAAATGGTGAATTTGCACTAGTTGTAGATGTTGTCTTGTTTTGTTGTATTTAGGGTATAAATCCTCTGATTGCCAAGAAGATGACTGAGGACCGGGGGCGTGACTACATGAACTCCAGGAGGGTGGCCAAGGAGTATGAGGTCGTCACAAAGGGCCTCAACAGAAACGCCCCCTCGGTACCTCCACACAATAATCCAGAGGAAGTAAAACAGGTACTGTATATGGCTTTAATTCAAAATACTCTCCAACAGGGCTGTTAAGCAAAATGCATTTTGCTTTACAGCCCTGTTGGAGAGTATTGGTGCTACCTTACATTCGCACATTCAAGCAGAGAAACAAAGGAGATACAAAGCAGGATATTTATTTGAAGGGTGTTATTTTGGCGCTATCATGGGAAGCGTGAAAATAGCAACAATTACATGCCTGTAAAAAATACTAGTTATACAGTGTGTAATTAGCACCTCTAATGGGATGATCATGTCATTTTTGGTTTGATAAATTCATTTATGGAGAGACGAATGTTGAAAATGAAAGCTGCATTAACATTTGCATTTGCATTTTGTAAAAATAATTGACAACAGTTTTAATTAATCTCAGATGAAAAATATCTTTTGAAATGTATATATGTTGTATTTGATAATATCTTTATCATTTATCAATTTATTTATTTTAGGTTGAGTTATGGAAAAAATATATTGCTTGGGAGAAAAGCAATCCTTTAAGAACAGAAGACCAAGCTACAATTTCAAAAAGAGGTACATTATTTCATTATTTACCTTTTTACAGAAATGAAAAGATTTTCGGCTATTCTCCTGATCTTAGAATTTTTTTTCTTGGAAAACAGCAGCAGGTCTCTTTAACTTTATTTGAACATTTAATTTTAATTGTGAAATGAAAAATAACATGCGAATGTCATGATTAATAAGTAAATACATATCTATCATAACCTAATGACATGTTAGATGTGGAAAGAATTTATCTCAGAATGAAGATGTAGAGTGGATTTATCTCAAAATGAAATCTCTGGTAGCAATACGTACGCTGTCGTACAGTGATCTCAGTTTCTGTTCCCATGTGATACATAATTATAATGTTTCTATTTCAAACTTGAAATCAAGGAAATATGTTTATACTTTGGAATACCATAGAGGTTACAATAAAACAGTTTATTGATTTGGATGTCGATCTTTTGAATGAAGTTGAATTCCATGAAATCTGAACGTATGTTACTTTATGTGGAATGTTTTTGACCTTTGTATTTAATACTTGATGTTTGATTATGGGTGTGTATTTTCATTGCAGTTATGTTTGCCTATGAGCAGGCTCTGTTATGCCTAGGCCATCACCCAGATATTTGGTATGAGTCTGCATCTTTCTTAGAACACTCAAGCAAACTTCTCGGAGAAAAGGGGGTAAGAATGTGATTTTAAGGTCTAAAGTTTTTGAATGAAAGAAAATTCAACAGGATATATATATATATATGTATGTATATATATATATATATATATATATATATATATATATATATATATATATATATATATATATATATATATATATATATATATATATATATATATATGTATATATATATATATATATATATATATATATATATATATATATATTCATATATATATATATATTCATATTGATATGTGTTTTGTTAGGTGGCAATTGTTTTATTACTTCATGTATGAAATGCTGAGTAACTGTCTAGTTCTGTCTATACCAGTTCTTTGTATAGTCACTCATTTTTCAACGTTTTTGGTTCTGAAATATTACTTACTTCTAAGGTATGGCTTACCTTTCTTGCTGACTGTCAAGATAGTCGGGATACACTTTATCCTTGTATGAAAGAACTTTTAGGTGTTTAATTTGGTGTGTCTTATTTTCTACAGGACCAGAATGCAGGGAAGCTGTTTTCTGATGAGGCTGCTGCCCTCTATGAGAGAGCCATCACAACTCTCATGAAGAAGAATACACTCATCTACTTTGCCTATGCAGACTTTGAGGAGGTACACTAATTATATAAAATGTCATACCAATACTATATTTTGTTCAGGCCTAAAAAAGAAATTGTTTGTTTCCTGTAACGGTCGGGAAAAAATAGGGTAGTTAGGTCGGTAAAAAAAAATTGTTTGCATTATTTTTTTGGTCAAAAATGTGTGTTTTATGCATGTTTTACGTTGATTGGGAGTTGGGAAGGCAGAAAAAACTTTAGGGTAAGGATTTTTTTGAATAAAAACTTGTTAGGGTAGGGTTACAGGAAACAAACAACTTTTTTTTAGGCCTCATAGATATAATCCTATCCTGCCCAGATAACTGGTAGTAAAGTGTGAATTGCTTGTCAACTTTATTCAATATTTAATCTGTATAAAATCTTTCTCTGTCAATGATAACTGGAAAGTAATGACAGAAAGATTGAACCACTTACATGGTTTATGTTACAAGCTAGGTTTTGTAACCTATATAGATCTAAAGTCTGTAATCTTGACCATTTGAGTCTCTCTTTAATAAATGACCTGCCATATTTCAACCAAATTTGACATATTTATCAATTCTTTGCACGTTACCGACTCATTTAAAGCATGGCTTTAGCTTAAGGCTAAAACAGCTTGATATAATTGATACCCATAAAAAATTCTATAAGCTGAAAAATCTTTTATATTGAATTTATACTTAAAATCTTATCTTTTGTTTATCATTTCAGAGTCGAATGAAATATGAAAAAGTCCATGGTATTTATAAGAAGATCATTTCAGTTCAAGAAGTAGATCCTACGCTGGTGAGTTGAAAATAGAACTTGCTATATATACAGTACCTCATTTACTAGAATCAATTAAACCTGCTATAATGATTCTACATTCATCCAACTTAAATTTTCAATATTGATATTAGAGATATTATGTATTAAAACAGAAGAAGTCAACCTTAATTTGTGTCTGACCCTAACAGCTGTATTTTTAGCCTTGAATGTGTATCTCGAAACAAGGTACGGGTACATGGTAAATCCTTTTCTATGACATCGCCAAAACAACTGCAAATCAGTATCACTTTCCAAATTTTCAGGTGGTTTGTGCTCCATGTGTGCTCCGGTCATATAAGTTATGCATGAAAATAGCATCTTTATTCAAAGTATTATTGGAAATTTATGTTTGAAATTATACCTTGAAGAACAATTTTTGACTCTGTGGCCCAAAGCATGAAAGGTATAATCCTTAATCTGAGGGCCACAGCGAAAATCAAATATTAATGTTATTACTATTATCATTATTATTATTATTATTATTATTATTATTATTATTATTATTATTATTATTATTATTATAATTATTATTATTATTATTATTATTATTATTATTATTATTATTTTTATTATTATTATTATTATTGTTATTTTTATTATCATTATTATTATCATCATTATCATTGTTATTATTTTTATTTTTGTTATTATTATTATTATTATTATTATTATTATTATTATTATTATTATTTTAGGTATACATCCAGTACATGAAGTTTGGTCGTCGTGCAGAGGGCATCAAGACAGCCAGGACAGTGTTCAGACTGGCTCGTGAGGACGCCAGGTGCAAGTTCCACGTGTTTGTCAATGCTGCGCTCATGGAGTATTATTGTAGTAAGGTTAGTAAACACATCACTGCTCATGGCTTACGAATTAAGACTTATACTTGAGGCATGTGAAGAATTTGACAGATCACTTAGAGTTGGTTGGTGGTTTTCCCACAGTACTCCTTCCTAGAGGGATAACTATCTATTTTTGCCATTATTTAGCCTTACCATGGCAGAAAAAGTAATAATGATCAGAATTTCTTGTTGCATATGCTTTAATGGTGTTATAAAATAAATGTAGCTGGGCATAAGATTTGATGATCTATCAGTTGACTAATTCATCATCTTTTCTGTTAAATTGAGAACCAACTATATATATATATATATATATATATATATATATATATATATATATATATATATATATATATATATATATATATATATATATATATATATATATATATATATATTATATATATATATATATATATATATATATATATATTTATATATATATATATATATATATATATATATATATATATATATATATATATATATATATATGTGTGTGTGTGTGTGTATTCTTCAGTAAAAAGAATTCCTGTTTATGTTTAAATTACATAATTTAGCCATCAATGCTAATTTCAAACACATCTGAATGAATTAAATGTCATCATTATAGTATTGATATCTTATATTTCAGGACAAAAGTGTTGCCTTTAAAATCTTTGAATTGGGTCTGAAGAAGTTTGGCCACATTCCTGACTACATCTTAGCATATATAGACTACATGTCTCATTTAAATGGTAAGTTGGATTTTCTATCATAGCTTTCTATCTGATAAAGATTTTCTTGATTCTATTATTCTGGTGAAAAAAAGGCTTGTTTGCAATTTAAAGGATTCGGTTTTGACCATGTCATAAGCTCAATGACACATTCCATTGTATTTCATCTTGGAAGTTTACCGCTCCAAGTGAAACAGTTTAACTTAGCAAATTAATTTGTTGGAGAGATGAGAATAAAAAAATATGAAGAATAAAATATGAGAGAGATTTGAGATGTTAAATTCTTTTGCACTCTCAGTTGTCACAAAATCTACAAATTTTAAAAGTTAGTCTTCCAGTTCATTGTCTTTTCTTTTTCCATTGTTTCCACAGAGGACAACAATACAAGGGTATTGTTTGAAAGGGTGCTCTCATCAGGACAGTTGCCACCAGAGGAATCAATGTAAGTGGACTATGTTCCAGGAACATACCGAGCTCTTAAAATCAGTCATCCTATGACTGCCCCTAGGTCTCATACATTTGGAAATACGTGTATTCTGAAAATGAAGATTTTCTATGGGGTTTTCTTTTAAATTTTCACAAAGGAAGATTAACACTGTGTTGCCCAACCATTTGTTTTGATATAAAAATATGATTTGCAAAGTTTTACTATTAGAATTTTGTTTGTAGGGTTTTTTGGGTGATTTATTTTCTTGCCTTTGATTGAAATAGTTTTATTGATTAAATATTCAGTATTAGTGGTGCTCAAAAGCTTGCTCTTGACCTGCTGACCTTTTTGTTTTGGGAGGTATCGAAGTGTAAATTTAATTTTGATATCATGAGGGTTGGAGTACGTTATTTATAAAAACAACTAAGATTTCATTTTGTATGAAACCACAATGATTGTATAGAAAAACCATTACACTGTAGGTCCCTACTAAGGTCCTGTCATTATGATTAGCATTAGCTATAAAATTTGAATTGTAATATCATCAACTAAAATATATGTCAAATTATCATCAAATAAAGATACTCAAAATTTATAGCCCTTGATTTGGATTTAATTTTTTTTTGTTCATTTTTCATGCTGTGTTGTTGTTTTTTCAGTGAGATTTGGAATAAGTTTTTAGAGTTTGAATCTAACGTTGGAGATCTGGCCAGTATTCTGAAGGTGGAGAAGAGGAGAGGAGGTGCTATTGAAAGGGTAAGAGAATCTTAGTCATGCTCTTATTCTGTTGATCGATGTAACATAGCAGTTCAAATGAACTTTTCACTTGATTCTGGCAGGACAATTCATCGCACAGAATTTCGCTTTAAAAATTATAAGTTAGTTCTGAGATATTTCAGGATTTAAGTTGTTTTCAAGGAAATCATAAAGCCTACAAATAAGATACATGATATTGGTGAGATTTGTATTAATAGTACCTACATTTTTTGATTATCAGAGGGATTTATAAAAAAAAGCTTTAGTACACACTTGTAATTAATTGCTCAAACCAATTTTAGTTGAAAATATTGATATAGATAATAATAAAGATATGAATTAATAAAAATGCATTTATGTCATAAAATAAAGAAATTAAAAAATCTTGACATTTACAGATGTGAATTTTAGTAACCTCTTTATTTCTTTTCAATAGACTGGATGAAATGATTCTTAAAAATGCAACCGTATATTTGTTGTTTTCAGTTGTCTGAATACGAGGGCAAGGAGACAGCTCTGCTTGTTGACAGATATCGATACCTAGATCTGTTTCCCTGCTCCCCTGAGGAACTGGGGGCACTAGGGTACAAGGTAAGCTATCACCACCATTCTATGTTCTGTCATAATTAGCAACATTTTTAGCCACACATACATGAATTCAAGTTTGCTGCATGAGGAATTACTCTTCTTTCAAGATCATAGAAAAGTGACTTCTCAACTATTTTGGGTAAACCTTTGTCACCAGAGCTTTTCTTAGAAAATACTTAAAGAGCATTGTTAGCGAGAACCCAAAAGATAGCTCTCTAGAAAGTATTTTGCAATTCAAGCTTGATCCAGTTATTTTGAAATTTTTATAGGTTGATAAAAACACCTGTCCTGTAATTGCTGGAATCCAAGAGCAGCAGTTGCCCATGGACCTGAGATACATGAACATTCAGTTCAATGAATATAAAATTGAAATTTCTGCATGAATACAAATATGGTACTTGACAGATCCATAACCTTTGATCTTAACTTGCATGGTACACATGACACAACATAGTTAGCAGGGCATGGTAACAGTGTGCTTGGTCAGTAGAAGTTGCCTTGTCTGGTATCCTTTAGAATGCACAAATGTCCCTCTTTATACCCGTGCTCATGGTGGTGTATGTTCTTTCCCCAGGACCTGTCCAGGAACAGCAGTGTTCAGGTGCCATTGTTTGATAGCAGCAGTGTGCTAGGCTAGTAGGATTTGGTGTATTACATTGTAGTGTATCATTTATTATGTACAAACAACACCCTGTATACCCAGACTCATTGTTGTGTTTGTTATTTCCCCAGGACCTGTCTAGGAACAGCAGTGTCCAGGTGCCAGTGTTTGAGACTGCCAAGGTGACCACGGGGGAGGGGGAGGAGGAGGGCAAGGAGAAGAGACCGGAGTACCCCAAACCTGACCTCACGCAAATGTTACCATTCAAACCAAGACAAGTCATACGTAAGTAACAACTCTACCTTGATTATATCAACATTAAAACATAGAGCTTCAGTAAGAGTTCAACAATTGCAGATTTTACCTGTGGGTTATTTAAACCCAGTATTGATTGCCAAATTGATTGTGTCATCTATGCAATGCTAGGAGTGATTTTAATGGACTACCTTCAGAATACACATATATACTAAGTTGTGTAAAGGCGAACCTTGACCTGACAGGTAGATATGATTGATCATTCGAGGCAGCATCAAATCTAAGAAATTCCACTGTGGATTTGATTAAGAACATGCTGCCAGTGAAGACAAATGACACTATTATTTTTAGCAAAGTTGTTGGTTGAAAGTGGTGATAAGTGGTGTTTAAAAGGCAGATTCTTCCTCATCTCTTGATACTGATGAAATTGACTCATTTGTACATTTTATTTGAGAGTAGGTTGCATACCCTTTTCCTAAACCAGTTAAAAGTTGGTTTTTGCTTGTTAAACACTTTCCTGATTGACCTGTCTGTAATTCATTCTCTTCTGTGGGCAATCATCATCAGCTCTTTAGATGACACAACAGGGTCTGACTATTAATAGCACCTAATCAATCGTCCTGACCAGTAAGGCTGAAAGAAAATGGCTGACAAGTTAGAGACCTTTTCTATTGTAGCTTAGATTATCCTCATGAAAATACTGATAGCTATTTATATTAGTCTAAGAGATATTTAGAATTGTCAGAGCTTCCAGACAAATCTTTAAGGGGAAACCTAACCGCAACTTGGATAACAAGTCATATTAGTGTGCTGAAGGAAAATGTCACACAATTGCACGTATGGTAGTGTTGGGACGATCATCGATTATAATCGATAATCAATCGTTTACCTCTCTGATTTTGGTTAATCTATTACGAAATTGGCAATCGATAGTAATCGGAAAAGGTGACACCTAGTGGCAAAATATAGAACTAAATGACAGACAAGTTGTCAGCTTTCTTGCTATGAAATTAAGCTCCAAAAACACTTCAAAACGAAGTTAAGGTAGGTGCTAATAGCAAGAAATTGTCATACACTATCACTTATTATTAGGCTCTAGACCTCTAGTACCCAATTACTGCAAAAGTGCGATGAACTGATTATGATCGGTAATCGATCGTTTGGCTGTAACTGATTAGCGATCATGAAATTGCAACCGATTCCCAACCCTAACGTATGGACCCCCTAGTTGTCATGAAATCAATTAGAGAGAGGTGTCAGAGGGAGCCCCTTTACAACCCCAAGGTTCTGTCAGTTTGCCAAACTCTTCCCAGCAGGTTTTCATAACCTAATTGTGACCCATACCTGTCCTGTGTAACTCACAGGTAACCTGTCCTGTGTAACTCACAGGTAACCTGTCCTGTGTAACTCACATGTACGGCATTTAACATTCAATATCAATGTGTTGGAATTTGGAATTTCGATTTTTGTCACCTTTTCTGTCATAATGCGGCTAAGTAAAGCTGTGACTAGGCACTTGTAAGTGGTGGATGAAACCCAAGTACCTGGTGAAAACCACTGCTTAACCACAAGTCACTGGCAACTTTCTCACATGCCCCGGTCAGGATGAATATGTCAATACATTGTGTGTTATTTTCCTTTTTACACATATCTAATGAAAGGTTCATAAGGTCATCTGTGAGCACTCTTTTAACACCTGGTATATATAAGAACCTTCTCATTAGAAGAGGAACAACCAGGTACACATCACTAGAAATATGCGTTAGGGTGTGCTTGTGTGTGTGTGTGTGTGTGTGTGTGTGTGTGTGTGTGTGTGTGTGTGTGGGCACACCCATTAGCACCCTTTAGGGTGACACTACCTGGCTGGATATAGCACACAGTTGCCTGTATGCATAACCTGTAGTTCATGGTCACAGAAAACTGCCATATTCAGGAGAAAAAAGTTCAGAAATGAAAAGTGTGAGAAACTGTTTTATTTCTTCCTGCAGTCAGTACACTTTGCTAGACTACTCAGCCATAGGGGCAGCCAGGTGCAGGTGCTGAATGCTAAACTGAGTGTGATTTTATTATTACATAATAGACTTCCGATGAGTCATTTGATATTTGTATAAATGCGAGCAGGACGAGGTAGAAGACCTTCAATGAAGGGGTTTGTTTTATAAAAGTGGTTGGTTATCCTTGCAAGTGGTGGAAAGTGATAGATTGCCATGTTGTATATATGGTGTGTGGCCTTGAGTAGATTGACAGCTGAATGTACATTCCATTAGATGTATGGTACATGACAGGAATGAACTGTGATGTGATGATCGAAACATGCCTGACATTTCCTCTGTTCCTCTCTCTCTCTCTGGTTGTTGGAGTGGAGCCAGAATGGACACCAACCCCCACTGGCCACTACATGGTAATGAGGCCTGGTCCCTGAACAGTCTGAACATGATATCCCTGAGCATTCTGGACTTGACAATAGAAGCTGGGATGCCTTGACAGCCAAGCTGAGCCCCTGACCAGCCTCGGTGTGTTCTCTCTTGAGGATTCTGACAGATGAGATGAACAGTCACAAATTGTCTGATCTGCTGGCCAGTGGTGGCATAGATAGGTCACTTCTATTGACTAAGACTGTTTTGTGCTTTATGCTTAAGGTCGGTTCAAGGTCACAAATTATCTGATCAGTGAGCACTGTGGGCATAAATGGGTTACTTCTATAAACAAGGGCTGCTTTCTGTTTTATGTGATGCTCAAGGTCAGTTCAAGGTCATATTTGTCAGACTAGCAGACCTGTATGAGCATGAAATGGGTTATTATATTGTGTAAGGCTGCTTAATGTTTTATGGGGTACTCAAGGTCAGTTCACGGTCATAAATTGTCTGATCAGTGCACACTGTGGGCATGAAATGGGTTACTACCATTGTGCAAGGCTGCAGCATACAAGGTCACATTGTTAGACCAGCTGACCAGTGTGAGCATGGAATAGGTTAATATCATAGTACAAAACTGTAGTGTGCGATATGGTCAATTCAAGGTCACATTGTTAGACCAGCTGACCAGTATGCGTTATGGAATGGGTTAATATCATAGTACAAAACTGTAGTGTGCGTTATGGTCAATTCAAGGTCACATTGTTAGACCAGCTGACCAGTGTGAGCATGGAATGGGTTAATATCATAGTACAAAACTGCAGTGTGCTTTATGGTCAATTCAAGGTCACATTGTTAGACCAGCTGACCAGTGTGAGCATGGAATAGGTTAATATCATAGTACAAAACTGTAGTGTGCTTTATGGTCAATTCAAGGTCACATTGTTAGACCAGCTGACCAGTGTGAGCATGGAATAGGTTAATATCATAGTACAAAACTGTAGTGTACGTTATGGCCAATTCAAGGTCACATTGTTAGACCAGCTGACCAGTGTGAGCATGGAATAGGTTAATATCATAGTACAAAACTGTAGTGTGCTTTATGGTCAATTCAAGGTCACATTGTTAGACCAGCTGACCAGTGTGAGCATGGAATGGGTTAATATCATAGTACAAAACTGTAGTGTGCGTTATGGTCAATTCAAGGTCACATTGTTAGACCAGCTGACCAGTGTGTTATGGAATGGGTTAATATCATAGTACAAAACTGTAGTGTGCGTTATGGTCAATTCAAGGTCACATTGTTAGACCAGCTGACCAGTGTGATCATGGAATGGGTTAATATCTTAGTACAAAACTGTAGTGTGCTTTATGGGATGTTCAAGGTCACATTGTTAGACCAGCTGACCAGTGTGAGCATGGAATGGGTTAATATCTTAGTACAAAACTGTAGTGTGCTTTATGGGATGTTCAAGGTCACATTGTTAGACCAGTTGACCAGTGTGAGCAGGGAATGGGTTAATACCATATTGCAAAGCTGCAGTCTGCTTTATGGGATGTTCAAGGTCGGCTCAGTGATGGTAATTATCTGAATGGCTATCATCAATACTACTGTCTCCTCATAGGCATGTTAATGTAAAACCCACTGCAGATTGGCATCCAGTCTGAACTATTAGAAAACAATGTGGAGAGAGGTTATTGGTATAAGCATGAAAATAGTTTTGATTAGTTATGAAAAAATAAAGTTGGATGATATGAAATCATTGATTTATTTGAATTATGGCCATTGCTTATAATCTATTCTGCTTTTGTCATCTATGCTCTATGTAGTACGACAGAAGCTCAATTTTAGTACACAAATAACAAATATAACCATGGCTTTATTGTTTTATGAAGGTGGCTTGCTATTATTCAGTGTGTCCCTTAAATCACAGAGTTGTTACACTGCTGAGATAGAGTGCCTGATCAAATATAAGTTAAGGATGTAGTGTTGGTTGGGTTAAAGGGAATTTGAAACTATTCATGATGTTCTTCCTGTAGTGGTATTCTCAACATGTGAGTCACTGTTACTCTCAAAACAAGTATATTTACAAAGAAATATATCCACCAATCCCCAATCCTGAAATATTATCTGTATGTTAACTGTTATGTTGTCTGTCGCCCAATTATAGGGAAAGATTACTTTGAAGAGTTTCATATCCATTTCATATCATCGTTCATGCCAACTATGTTGTCTGCATATACAAAAAAGCTCTCCTTATATGTCTGAGCCACGCTTTAAAAAAGGGTGGCGATCTCTTTAAAGAAATAAAAAATGAAAAAGTATGTAGGCCTTAGCTTTACCAGGAGGTTTATGAAGGCTAAAATCTGTGGAAATAAGAAGAAAAAAATATGTCTAAGCCCTGCTGTGCCAGACTGTTGTGAGTAATAACTCTAAGAGCCATCAAACTAGCAAAAATAAACTGTCTGTCACCCAGGACAAGCTGGGAGGAATTGTGTGTTATAAATAGATAGTTATCTTGACTCCTATACTCGTTCAAGTCTAAAGCTAAAACAGAAAACCCAGCATCCAGCATACATAGCCACTCTTCCTGAATGACCCATCGATTGGAAGTATTAGAGGAATGGTCTATTTTAGTTCTGTAGCCTCCACCAGATGGCAGCACTGTATAGGTTATTCTGAGTTACCAGATCACCAGCTTATCTGCCACGCAGTCAATGAGATCAGAGGCTTTTTTGCAGCATTATCTGGTGTGTTGCTGATGGTGCCCCATGATATGACACATGTTGCTATTAATGAATCCATATAATGTTGCGGCTACCTTGTAAGACAGACATGAGTCATTCAGCATGCAGCCCCACTTCTGCTCTAGTAAATTCAACATGGTAAACATGTACTGTCTGTCTACCCTCCACCAGGGCTACACAATACAAATAATAAAGCTTGCTTTTATACATGGATTTTTTAGCTATGGGACTTATATTTGTGCATAATGGGAGACTTTCCTCTTTTGAAAAAAATCAGCATTTAGAGTTCTAGCTAGATTTTTAAATGGAGTATTGTGCAACCACTAAATGTGAACACCTATTTCATTCCTTTTATAAAGACCTATTTTCAGTCCTATTTTCCTGTGATACATTGTGGAACCGATGTGAACACCTTCTGCAAGCTTACACTTTTGCCTTGGCCCCAGTTGTCTACATTTCAGAGGATTCACTTTGTTTTAGACAATATCAGAAGTGATATCCTATGGAAGCTTTGTAGTTATTTGTGGCATTTTTTGGTGAAAGTATAGCAAGGAACCACCAGCAAATGACTATTGTCATAACCCAGTTAAATTGGTTCTTTTCCTTTCCACTAGGGGGACATGGGATGATGCATAGGTCTGAATCATGCCAGACCATCGGGTGTCACTTACGGAAGCTTGTACATTATCATAGCCATTGTGGGTCATCTGGCAGGGAAAGGTTTAAGGGGCAGAATAGTCATCTTGTCAATGTTAGCAGCAAGGAGCTGTGTGCATTCCCAGTGCTATTTAGATTGAGATTAACCTCCACTTGAAACAGGGACAAGCTTTTCAAATATTAGCCAATTGCTTCCAGTGAGGTGACACTGCTGATTAGGCTTAAAGTATGAGATAAATCACCACACACTAGCGCTACATGGCCTGAGCTCTAAATGGAAAGCCCACTCATTATATCTACATTGAAGATAAAGGCAACCCCAGGAACATTATTTATTGTTGGCACGGTTAGCCTACTAAACATCTAGGGAAAGTCACTCACATGCCCTAGTTATAATGCAGGACGATGAGCAGTTGTCTGCTTCTCAGGCCAGGTTGAGTAACTCTTAACTAAGGCAACCTCTGTCACTAGCGTACTGGGGTCTTTACTTTAGGTAACAGGGACTACAGACTATACAACTTTAACCAGGTCTGACACAGCAGCTCTCATAACTCTGCTATGAGCACTAGTTGTGAAGTTACTCTGGATATAAACCAGGCATTTACCACAGATCTCTAAAGTCTAGCTAGTCTACCCTTTGCCAGATGTTGACAAGACCTGACACGGACATATGCCAGTTAATAGTGAATGGCAGTAATACACAGTAGAAGTGTTAAACTAGCTAAGAAGCTTTAAATGTCTGACAGATGACAACAAGAGTATCCAAAAATCTTCTTGTTTGTTACCAAATAAAGTTAGTTTCAGGTAACAATGCTAGTACTCATATCCCTGTTTGAGGGTGGCAAGAGACAAGTCATGAATTTTTCCATGAACATAATCCCCCTTTAAGAGAGAGAGAACCCGAGAGGGAAAGTCCTGCTTGTGAGATCATGTACCTGTTCTCTTGATTTGTTGGCATGCCTTAGCCAGCTTATTCTCAGGTATCCATTTGGACGAGTGCACAATTAGAAAATATACACCGTGACAGCCACATGTTTGATCTGGTGTTTAAAATATGTCAGTTTGAAGTAATTTGGAATTTTTCTTCAAATGCTTCAGGCAATTATTTTCATGGGAGCTGCAATCCCAATTGGGATACATTAGTATTATGGGTCAAGAATGCTTAGAAATTACTGGCATAATATCTTACCTTGCACAAAATGGATTCAGAATTCACAGTAATAATTTAAAAGCGTTAGGGTAGAAAATATGGTCCTTCTCTGGTGTCAGGAGGGTACTAGAAGAGAGGTTGGAATCCCAGTAATTTGATGGGGATATTAGCAGCATACCAGGAAAGAATGTGTATCTGAGGCTGTGCATGGAGCTACCAATTCAGGCCCACTGAGCAGTGATTATCAGTGATTAGTTGTAATGCCGAACAATGCAGTGGACTAGAATGCTAATGATTCAGTGCTGATTGTGTGTGTGGAATGTCACTCTATGGCAGTAGCTAGACCTGTCATCTGGACACAGTCGGTCACTTACTAGTGATGTACGAATGCCAGTAGCATCATCCAGCATGGACATGGAGATGCAGAATGTAATCTTTCTTGCCACATGAAACTGATTTTATTTGTACATTTATATTAATCACTTCATCTACACATCTCATTTTTTACACCAATCTTTAAGTGAATGGTTACGAATACTGTTCTGTGTAAGCCATTCATGCTTGGAGATCCCCATACATGCATACTAAATAGTATCTGCAAATGTCTTTATCGAAAAGATTTGGTAAAAGCAAGAATTTGATAGTAGATTGAGTGTATGTTGTTTCGTTTATTCAATTTGATATCGCTCCAATTATAAACCATCCAAATGCTGGTTAAACTTCCTTAATTGCCATGTTTAAAGGTTAGCACTTCCCTATTTTTAAGTGCTAGACTGCCTTAATGTTTATAGAAATGTATACATAAAATCATAATCAAAATCAAAAAGCATATTTTTAAACTGTTGCCCACAGATAGATTTATTCAAGTTCAATTTTCTAAGGGACAGCCCAATTTGTAGGCTAATCTCGCTCCTGTTGATATTGGATGTTGAATTGAGTATAAACTGGGAATTTAGTGGTGTTGTCCATGCATTTGTATATAGCACATAGCCAGCTAAATGGTGGAGAGCTAACCATTGATCTTTCCCAGCACTTGGCAAAGGCAACATGTGGGACTTGAACCCAGGTCAGTTTGAGCAGACGGCTCAGGGCTCGACATTAAGGCTTGTCTGATGGGCAGGGGAAAGGATGTGGGGCTTGAACCCAGGTCAGTTTGAGCAGTCTGCTCAGGGCTCGACATTAAGGGTTGTCTGATGGGCAGGGGAAAGGATGTGGGGCTTGAACCCAGGTCAGTTAATTGCAGGGGAAAGGATTATCAGTCATACTACTTATCCAACCCACACATGGAATTTTATGAAGCTCAAGCATCATCAGTTGTCACTTGTCTTTCAGACAAGTGTGTCTATATATTTTATGTGGTGTCCTGCTGTGACTTTCCTTCAAAACATCATAGTGGATATTTTAAGACATCAGTCATGTTACAACTTACAAGTGCAGAGACAAGACTGTCTAGAGTAATCTTGTTATGATCATTGCTAGTTCTCAAGTTTGTCTTTAACCCATTAATGCTTAAGAGATTTGCTTGAAATTTTCGTCTGGATCTATGATACTTTTGATAATAACTTTTGAATTCACAAAGATTTTACAAAATATTTGAAGGAGAGTTGTAAGTATTATTCTGAATAACATTCCTCCTTCAAATATTTTTCTAACTTGGCTTTTGCCTGTAAGATTTTATCAGAATCGTCAGGCAGTTTTGGCCGCTGTGAGCATTAATGGGTTAAACAGTTAAGCTCTGGTGCAATGACAAGGCTGTCAGGTGTAGCTCTGTATGATGATAATATACCTGTATACATATAGAAATATAATACATGAATATATACAGTGTAGTTAGATGGCATGTATAGTAAAGTGTTTGTTACCCCCATATGGGACAGTTAAATGCTTGGCTGAAACGTCCTTGTTCATAATGCACTTGTAGTCATTGTAAGGTGGCGATCAATACAAAAAGACATAAAGAGTTTATCAATATTTCATCAGCAAAACACATTCCCCACAGTCTAGCAGTACTGGGGAAAGGTTCTCATCCTAAGAATTTGCAGTTACAAAGTAGTTGGTGGCCTGGCTTTTTTCTCTTGTCAATTTCAAATATCCTAAATCTGAGAAATACTTACCATCCTCCAAATGATAAGAGGAAACATTGCATAGTGGACATATTACTAGTTCTTACCTGCTCACAGAAATGACTTAACTCTCATAGAATAAAATAATTTCACGATATCCAATTTAGACCAACTCAAGGACAGGTTATGAGAAAAAGGATATGCACTAAGTTGGCCTTTAAGTATTGGATTTTGCATCAATATTCATTGATTTTGGATTTCAGTTAGAGTAAGATCTACTCATGCATAGCTGTTGAGCATATTGTACTGAAGGAATTTATTTATTTTGGTCTTTCAATAATAAAAGTTTGAAAACAGTCAAGATAGTAAATGTTACTCCAGAACATATAAAGAACTATGTTCAGTTACATGTATATTCATGGAGACATTATAGGGGAGGGTGAGGGGTAAATTCAGCTCTGTATTTGAGTGTAATGTGTTTAATACCGTTTTACCTAGAGCAGTCATAGATTATGGTAACTCTTTGTAGAAAATGTGTCCTCTTATGTTGAAAAGAGGGATTTTTGTAAATACTGTTTTCTATCTACCATTTTTAATCGATTTTCTCATTAAAAATATGTTGTTTTGGACAGGTGACTACGGCCATGAAATTTTGGGTGACACTTCTGATTTTTTCTGTGATTGTTTCTTGATCCCTTGCTGTCCCTCTCCCTCCTTAGAGACCATGCTCTGTGAATGCACTTATTTTATTGCTATTGATGTTATGTGTGTGTTTGTTTCAGCGGCTGAAGCCCATCCTGTGCCTGGAGGTGTGTTTCCTGTCCCGCCGGCCGGTGCTCTCCTCATGGAGCTGCTGCCTCCCCCAGACTGCTTCCATGTAAGTACACACTACATCATACATACAATAACTGTTGCCACGAATGCAATCACCGCATACGCAACCAGCAGATCTCATTCAACAGCCTCGGCACAACTCCTAGCCCACAACCCCTCAAGAGGTGCATTCTGCGCATGTGCGTGAGCAACTTACTCTATAACGTAAACAAATACAAGTCATACATACATATATATATATATATATATATATATATATATATATATATATATATATATATATATATATATATATATATATATATATATATATATATATATATATATATATATATATATTGGTGTAAGTTTCTTTATATAAGATTTCCTTTTTGAGACCTGGTATATAACTCTTTTTTGAGGTCTTTGTATATGAGACTTGTTTATGCCCGGCTACATGAGCTGTAAATAGCTGTTGCTTGTGCCCAGTAGATGGAAGTGTTAACCTATATTTCAACCTCATCCATCAGTCTGATCGTTTAGCAATCCCATACTGGCTTCGGCGTATTGACGAAATCTAGGAAATGAGCGCGCCTGTATGTACAGGAAAGGTTTCTGCTCATTGGCAAGCGCAGGAAGTTTACACTGAGGCAGTGGGCGCCCAGTTCACACATGAGTGACACTACAGAGAACTGTTGACTAGATGCCTGTCAGGCATACCGACCCACCCCTTGAGGGAGCACTACTCGGGCCTTAACCATGATCTACTAGTAGCATGGGGGTCTGTGCAATTAAGCACAACTTAGGCCACTCCAATTTAATTACTTGTCTTACGAGCTTTTTTTGGAAAAAAAATCCTGTCAGACTCCAAAAAAAAAGAAAAAAAAGTCACCTTTGTGTCTTACGGACGAAAGTGGTTTTGAAATTTTCTGTCAGACTCCAAAAAAAAAAAAAAAAAAAGTGCAAGTTTTAAGAATATTCTTTGTAAGGGTATTTCAAGCAACTACAGGAAGCTATCATTGCTGTAGTAGAGCCTCATACATGAGGAGGTATACCTCCCACCCTTCAGGTTACAGGGATTAATTAATTGATTGATTTTATTTAGTTGAGAATAGGCTGGTAGAAACATATCGCTACCAGTCCTAGTCGACAGACTCTAAAAAAAATAATAATAATAAAAAAAGTCACATTTTTCAACTTTTTTTTTAATTCCAAAATGGCTCATTTCCTACCTCCTGAGCACGTAAGACAAGTAAATAAATTGGAGTGGCCTTACCCATTCATGCATTGAAAATAATTAGGAAAAAAATGAAAAAGCTTGCAAAATATTTGAGAAGAGGTTCATGTTGAGTTCTGATTTGAATTTATCCTTCAATTATCAAAATAATGTGACAGATGTTGTCAATGTAGCTAGGCAGTTTCAAGGTCCAATCAATGGATGAAGGCAGTTATGGTCATACCACTCCTCACTCAGACAGTTTTAAAAATCTAGTAAATTTTGCCGATGTACCTAACAAAAATGGATGTTAGTTGGTTCTCTTCCTCTTAGAACACTGGGCTGTAATTGCTAGCCAGCCAGGTCAGCTATGTTGGCCACATAGTCTATCTGATGTGATTAGAGGAGGTATTATATTAAGTAGGTGACAGCTGCTCCTGATCCATGTCCAGAATTGACATAGTTGATATGAGAATGTCGTCCAGTGCTCTCCCACTCACCCTAATAGTCTAGAGCCAAAGGTTGCTCTCTACATATGTAGAGCAGTGATGATCTTACACCATGGTCTTAGCCAGCAGGGCGTCTGGGTGCCTTTTTGGACATCCAAACCCTTAAAAAGAACCCCTCAGGACACCAAAATTTTTTTGTGTGGAATTTTTAAAATCCAAATCTCAAGTTTATAATTGAAATTTTTCATCTCCTTATAATTCCCATGTCAATGTTTAATCATATCATGCCCTATCTTGATGAATTTATACATGTTTATGGTTGAAATAAGTATGAGTACATTGTGATCCCCCTTAAAAATCAGGACGCCCAAAAATTTTACAACTGCCAATTTTAGGCACCCAGTTTCTAAATCCTGGCTAAGACACTGTATTACACTATGGTCTCACAACGCTGCCTTAGGAGTCCATCATATGAAAATAACAAGCGGCTGCCCATCCTGTTCAAATAAGCTAGGCTATCAAAAATATCAGGCATCCTGTTTTTCAAGGAAGATCACAACACATTTAGATAACAATCATAAATTCATTAATTAAGAAAATGTGTGAACGCCTTAAGCATTGTTGAAGCAGTTTGATTGAAGTGTAAACTGTCCACCATTTGAAAAATCGGGTGTCCTTGTGTGTGCTTTTTGAGGGTTTGGATGTCAGTTTGGGTGTCCAAATCATACCTAGACACCCAAAGGACACACATGTCCTTGGCAATGCCGAGGACATGTCCCATATCAAACTAATGAAAATGACGTTTACTTTTTACAATACAAATTTGAATATATTCTCTAGTTTATCAAAGCTACTTTTAGTCCATTGAGTGAAATAAAAGATACTGCATCTACCTATGAGCAATACACCTCATGTTTATTAAAGTTCATATTTACATTTCTTTCATCCTTCACTGTTCTAGTAAATAACATATTGCTTTAAGGTGTTATTTACACATGGTTTGAAAAATTAACTAATCAAATCTTAAGAGAACTCGCAAGAAAAAGACCCATCTTTTATAAAACATATTAACTTTCTTATTTATTAACCTCAGTGTATTGATTTGCATTGTATACTATGATGGCATTTTTTGTAGGGTCCATTTGTGCACATGGATAAGTTTATTGAACACATGAAAGAACTCAAGATTCCCGACGGTAGGTTCAATTTTATCTTTTTACTTGTTTGAAAACATAGAAAACATGCTGCCTTTCTTAATTGGATTATGGTACATTTGGAAATAATAGATATCTATCATTTAAATTCTGGCATTTCCTTTCCGGCCATCCAACTTCCTGTTTACTTAGATGAGGTGTCCTGTTTCAACATGTAACATGACCCTGTTAGCTTCACTGGTCTTTAGTTATGACGTAAGTCATTAGTGTCAGTATGTTTTCTAATTGTTACAGTCAATTTACATGGGTTAGAAGGCATAGTGTCATTAAGGTTTTGAGGAAGTTATGACGAAGGTAATTAATGCCAGTTCATTATGAATTTGTCAGGGTCAATTTCCTATGGAATACTAGGTCTATCATTATCTGTTTTGTCTACATCTAGTTACAGGGTTGAGCAACTATTTTTGTGGGTTCAGACAAATGAATTAAACAAAGCCAGAATACTTGATATGAAATATAAAGATGTAAGCTATATTCTAATGTTATTCTCGTGTAATAAAGATTATTATTATTATTATTATTGTTATTATTATTATTATTATTATTATTATTATTATTATTATTATTATTATTATTATCATTATTATTATGTAACTTATGGTGTATCTCATTCCACAGCTATGCCTCCTGTGGAAAATGGAGTAGAGAAGCCCGATGCTGGAACTGCCATGTCGATGGACCTAGCCAACAATCCCCGCAAGCGTAAGGTGATTGTAGAGGAGAAGGATGAGAGTGACGAGGAGGACATGTCAGTGGCGCCCCCTGTCCACGATATATACAGACAGAGGCAACAGAAGCGGGTCCGATGAGCAGCCACACAATCATTTCATCAATTACTCATCTCAGTTTTACAATCAGCAGCTGGTATTGTGTATTTCTATCCACTAACTGTTCTCTATTTAAAAAACCTGCTGTGGAGGGTTTTGCCCTGAATGATTTACCAATGTGGTAAAGAAAAACATAAAGATATGATAAAATCACAGATTGGTAGCAATACTTCTAAGAAGTACAAAACCACCTGCTTTTGAAAGTCTCCTGTTACATATATGTGATAAAAGGCTTGAAATAAAAAAACAGAACACACCCATTTGTTAATTCACCATGCAAGTCATGTTTGAAAATAGTGGTTTATTTACATGTTTTGCGTCTTATAAATAGTGCATGATGTTGATGATAAATGCATGATTTCCTTTGAATTGAATAAAATGTGGAATGCAAACTTCCAAAATGTCAACTACCTGATGTACATTTCTATAGATAGACTCCTACTGAGAGGCACAGGAAATGGCTATGGGTTCATGCTGTTCAGGGGCTTCAGATCAGCTCATATTCTTTCATCTGCCTCATTTATCCTGAAAGTGATATTGTCAGTTCGAATAATCAACAGATTTCATTGGTTTATGAAGATCTTGTTACCTCAATCTGAAACATTAGTTTGAAGCAGTCGCTATTAATGTCAGAAATAAAGTTTTGTGTGTTGGAATATTAGGTTCAGTTGAAACAGCCCTGGTAAGGTGACTTGTGTGCTAATGTTGTACCTATGGAAAAAGGGGAAATGGCTTGAAGAAGTTTTTTATAAGAGACTGAAACAATTCTGAAGTTAGGATTCCACATTTCACTGAGGAATTGACGTGGTGAGTGAAAATGGAAAGAAAAACACACGTACCTGTAAATAATTTTGTCAAGTACAGTGTGAATATGTGTTTTATATACCTGATGAGAGAATCATAAGTTTATGTACTGTCCCTTCAAGTCATGCTGCCCTAGAAAAGATTCATACGATAGAGAGGTAAAACAAGTATAAATTGTTAGAGGCAAATACTGTCCCTAACTCTTAATACCCTGGGATTGGATAGAATTCACAGGTACATCTGGTTTGAAGAACTTGAAGTTTCACATTTCAGTATAATTGACCGGCATACTAGTGATTCCAGACAATAAGGGTTAAAGCTGCTGCTAAACCTGCGACTCTCACCACACCGAATACACACCCACACTCTCCCTTCACAGAGTGTTACACAGTTTAAAGTAAACTTTAAAGTAGACCTTAAACTGCTCAAGAGAGCTTGCATATTTCAATTGTATTTCAGACAGAAAACCCTCATTATGTTGTTCCGAGAAATTATTTTAACCAGAGATGACAATTAGATTTTCTCTTTATATCTCTATCCATTGATTCAATCGTCATGTTTAAAATATTTAGGTTAAACTCAAAGCTGACATCAAAAGGTTTACATTTGAGTGAATACAGCTTTTAACTAAGGGTAGGATGTTTGATCCATAAATATTCAGAATTGGTTATGAGGGAGTTTTTCAGTGAACCGCCCCCTCCACAGCTCCACCACCTCACCCTCCTTTTAGAGTTTCTTTGGCATTGTACAAAGATATTCAGTATGTCATAGACACTGGATGTATTAACTACTTGTTTTGCATTCTACTTCATGTTGTGAGTAACACTCATTACATGAGGCCATAGGTCAAACCATTTGTCTGGAGGCTAGATCTGCTATTGAATGCGTAATTTAGTATTCCTAGGAAACTGTGTTTGGCGGTATGGAGTGCTTTATTAATTGAATAATTTATCAGTCAGTTAGACATCTGAGCCTCCTCTATTGATGTAGGTCTGTGACAATACAGATAGGAATTTACATGCAACTGGGTATTTGATTACCTCTCAACACTGGTGAAGGAATGTGTGTTTTTCACCTATTGAGATTGAAGCCCCACTTGCGCAACTACTCCTCTAGTTACTAGAGAAGTAAGCAACCACAACTGCCTATGACATTAGAAAATGTACACTTGTTTCTACTGAGTGGCGAGAGGGCCTGCTCTGGCGGCCGTGTGGTCTAAGGCACCGCCACTGACTGTATGCTGCCTCTCACCACTGCCTGGGTTTGAATCCTGGCCTGGGCATGTCAGAAAGTTGCCAGTGACTTGGAGTTAGGCGGTGGTTTTCGCCGGGTACTCTGGTTTCCTCCATTACTTACAACTGGCTAGTCACGAATTAGCCACTATTGGCATAAATGTGACGAAAAACGAAATTCAAATTCAAATTCTACTGAGTGGCGAGGGGTTGTCACTGACTGCCTGCTATCTCCCACCACTGCCTGGGTATGAACCCTGCTTGAGGCATGTGAGAAAGCTGTCAGTGACTTGGAATAGGTGGTGGTTTTCCCTGGGTACTTCGGTTTCCTCCGGCACTTACATCTGGCTAGTCACAACGTAGCCTTATTTGGCAGAAAAAGTAAAGGTATTCTAAATTCAGAAGACTACTGATTGGAGATGCTGGCTTTGTTATATCCCTTTTCATTCACCAAAAGTCAAAACAGCATGAAAAAGGTTCACCCTTCATATTAAATAAAGGAAGACTAAAACCTGTATGGGACTTTGAGGAGGGCATTTGGAATGAATGCAGTACAAGTTCAATAAACGTCTATTTACTAAAGCAGGCTCAGAGGCTGGAGATCATAGTGAG